>OX578140.1:58889526-59579526 GCA_951213105.1 Amaurobius ferox
CATTTAAATAATAATTACACCCATATTATATGAAGAGATCACGTGACCCACTTCAAAATAAAATATGGTATCCAACTTTTTTTTCTAGTGTAAAAATCGTGATTTTTAAAATTCTTTTAAATTTATATTTATTGTTGCATCCGTTCTAAACCCACTTTATTTTTTCGTATTTTCTGTGCAACTATATTCTGTGCCAATGCAATTGCAATACTTTTGAGTTTAAATGATCATCAAACTTTGATTACTTCTACAACGAAACCTAATTTTAATGGATGCATGATGTAAACAAGTGATTGTAAGGTGAGTTATATAAGAATTGCTGAATTTTTTTCACGCAAAAAATACTAGCTCTGGAGTTTATAATATTAATGGTAAGAATAAAATATTCATTGCTTTTACATAGAGAGCCAAATGATTTTTATTTCGATGAAGTCATTTGAATAAAGTTCATTTTTTCCATGCAGTTTTAAGTTTTCAAGTATAATAAATCATTGTATTACTGTGATAATTTAAAATATATCAGCTCTGAATGTATCGCATTTTAGAGATGTTTAAATAAAATTGCATTTCAGTTTGACAGTATTTCATAATCAACGCTTTGTGCATGATAGAACTTTCTTGTTTTTTTTTTCAAAATAACATCAGTAAAATGAATTTAATAATACATTAATCCATTTTAAACTGAATAATATTATAAATTTTTGGTGACAAGAATGGGATACTCGAATGATAATCAGTAAAAATTAATTTAATGCTGTTAGTTAGAGGAAAATACAATATGCTACACGATTCCATTTGTCCAATCATTGACAACTTATTTAAATGCAATTTTATATTTGCCAGCATGTCACACCGTATGCATAAATATGCTAATACGATTTAATGCCATGCCATTATTAGTTATTAATACTTATTTAATGCATGAACTTAGAAATTAGAAAAGTATTTACGAGTAAATTTGTTGGTACCTGGCCATCGTCTTATAAAAAAGAAATAGTTTTTTGGTCCGTGGTCTTACAAAGATTGAGAAACACTGATCTAGAAGTTTTAGAATTTCTTCACAGACAAAATTTGCTGTCAAAAATAGTTACAGGCACTCCAAAAGACTTCTTTCCTGGTGACTTAAATGGCAGAAAATTTGCGAACTTATGGTGTCGACAGAACATAAAGGACCCTAATTTCCGATTTATAAAAACAAAAAATGAGAGGTTCCGAAAGTATTTCTAGTCCCTCCAGAATTCTCCAAAGTTCTAGAAGACTAAGACTTTGCATGTGACTTGAGTCTCGACCACGAGACAGAACCTGAGTAAACTAATTTTTAATTAAGGGAATTATGTTCAAAGGCAAGCATCTTATAATTTTTAATCAAAATTAAACATATTAAAAATAAATCACAGTCGAACTCAGTAAGAGTGTGAAATCATCTGTCTTTGATAGACTTATTTGCTTACATATGTATAAAGCTGTTGTGGGAAACACATGACTTTCCTTACAGACTCAAATTCATTTTCTCTTTATTTCTTTAATTATTCATTAAATTGAGTTTAATTGCACACAATAACACTGAAGTTGTACTTTAAATTCCGTTATTGTTTTTATTTGGTAACTGAACATATTTTCAAAGACGACGTAGCCTTAATGGGGAAAGTAAAATATTTCAAGAACGGGCAGTCTTAGAGTAATGGGGTTGGTCTTATTGTTTTCATCGTCAAAATGTACGTATAAAACAAGTATTTAATTAATATATTTCATCATGCGCAGTCTTTAATATATTGACGATCGATGATACGACTATAGTTTTGAGAGCCATTTAGTAAAAAAGGAAGGTTCTTTTTTACCGAATCATACCACAATCCAGTCAGGACCAAAGCAACCTATAAGTGACTTATCTACAAAAATTTGTGAAATTTGGTCAGTTTGTTTTTCATCAAAGTGGATACATGCGAGTGTTGGCGTCCATTTTGAAATAAAAAAGGCAGGTTCTTTTCTCCCGAATCGTGTCAACATTTAATCAGCTCCGAGGTCATACCACAAGTGACGTACCAATAAAATTTTGTGAAATTTGGTCCATTAGTTTTTTAGTTAGAGTGGATACATACATTGCACAGATAAACACACACACACAAACAAGTTAGATAGAATAAAATTTCAAATAGGACGGTCTTTTATAAGCGCATCCCAATTACGTCATATCCAATCTACTAAGTCCTTGTTGTTCAAAGTAAACGAAGAATGTCTTTAACAAGACAGTCAAATATAGTAATCCCCTGAAAGTATTGTGTCTGGATATGCTAAAAGCATATCCTTTATATATAGAGATAATATTCTTATTTATTGTGGGTTGTACACTTGGATGGTGATGACGAAATATTTATGTACGGATATTGCCACAAAATGTCTAGAATATATTTATGTGTAACATAGGTAACCACCCATGATAGAAGGCCTATCTAATTTAGCGCTGTATGTCCAACGCAAAGTCTGGGTTTTCGTTCCTTATAATCTGTGTGTGCATCCTTGGACGTAAGGAGTCAATAACTTGTAATTTTCAGGATAGCGTTTGAGTTGTAACATTTTTAGTGGTCATAATTAATACCCTAAGGTACGGCCTATACATCTATCACCCGAATAGGGTTAAAACATCTTTATGGTTGATATCGAACATCGAAAATATTGTGAGAGATAGAAGCAGTGGTGCAAACATCAGTAAAATTTCTGCATGTGTGAATTGTTCCACGAAAGCAGCTATTAGAGTTTACAAGAAAGTGGCACACCAAAGAAAGTATCGCATCTGTTAGACCTAAGCAGATCTGCTTAGACCTATGCAGATCTAATAGATCTAAGCAGAGTGGAGAGATGGCATACTTGTTTGGTCCATCAAAGGTAAACTGTTAGCAACATTCCAGATAATCTAAAACATGTGTTAAGTCTTATGGCCTTTCAACGTGCACTTTACTCTACATTGCATAGAATGTCCTGGGCTACATATATAGACTTATAAAACAGATGGTCATAATAATGTTTTCATATGGAGTACATATGGTAGGGTTAATAATCAAAAGTGGCAAGCGAAATAATAGAAAAAAGATGATGATGGAAAAGAAAATGGTGAAACATATAATCTCAAGTGTGTAGAAATACATATTGAAATTATTCTCTACCCTCAGATTATGACATATTTGTTAGAATCAGAAAAATAAACCATTTTTTTTCAACAGCAATACTGATAAATTTAAATATATAACACAACTTTAAGAATAGAATAATATACAGGGTGATTAGAAAAAACCGGGCCAAACTTTATAAGGTGGTAGTACACATCAAACCAAGCATTTTACATCATAGTTTACTGGGTTGGAAATGAAACGTAAATGTGCTTGTGGACGCTTAATGTTGAAACCCATGAGGTAAGTCGTAAACACAAGAATGACTTAGAAGTTATAAAATGACAGTTAATAAACAATAGTTACAGTAATGGCTCAAAAGAGTAACCGCCAACCTGAATGTACGTTTCACAGCGGCGACGGAGGGCTTGGCGAATTCTGTCGAGCAGTCCAGGCATGTCGCGTACTTCGGTTGAAGCGGCCAAAATTCTGGCGAAGAGTTCCATTTCAGATTCAAGGGGAGTGTCATAGACAAAACTTTAGAGATATCCCCGCAAAACGAAGTTAATATATGACAGATTGGGCGATAGTGAGGGGCCAAGCTATGGGACCGCCTGGCCCAATCCTACGGCATTGTAAATCCTTTACGTTTCATTTCCCACCCGATATTCCATGCCGAAAAATGCTTGATTTGGCGTGTACTACCACGTCGAAAAGTTTGTCTCATCGTTTTTGACTCACTCTGTATAATAATCTATTTTCCAGACATACTATGTTAAAAAAAAATTTAAATTGACTGTCTATAAAATGAAAACTGTAAACTTTACAGTGTCTTTTAAAATAGTAGGATTTTCCGCTGTGTTGCACCGACTGAGATAAACGAAACATATAAAGTGATAAGATAAATTAAGTTGAAATTCTGTTGGCAACAATAGGAAACAGCACTTCAAAGTTGAATATCACTAATATTGGAGTAGCTACGTTTAATCTTCATAAAGTGAAATAGAAACCACCGAGTTCAAGACGCAAATATTAACTATAAAATAATTTCTTTAAAACAAAGCAAAAACATTCCACAGTGGTATTCTTCATTTATAGTTGTATGTTTTATTTCACAAAAGTTATTATACTAAAAATGTTAAAATTAATGTAATTTTCTTCAGATTATACAGATTAACCACCTATAGGCACCGACCCGAAGGTTTTCTTTAGAATTGTTCTGTAGCACCCCTATAAATCAAAAATAAATAAGGTAAGTGACCGAAATATGGGCACTACACCTAATATGGATACTGCTGTAAAAAAGACACATATATTCATCAATTATCTATCTCCGATATTTTAAAAAGACCAACAGAAAAAAGGTTTTAAATTATCGAGCTGTAAGACTGGTGAAATCGCTTTTTCCAGAAAAAAAGATACCCAAGCATAAAGCAGCTGTCAAGTCCGAACAAGCAGCTAAGCCGAAACCAGCACCCAAGCCTAAACCCAAGACAAATGCAATATCAACTGTTGCAGATCAGCCGTCCTGCAGTGGTGTATCCAGCTCAAAAGAGTCCTGCTATTGTATACTGTGTCGTCAAGAAAAACAATTAGACATGATACAGTGCAATATCTTCCGTGTTTGGGTACATGAAGAATATTGTGGCCTTACAAGTAAGGAAATATTTTATATTTTTGTAAATCCATCTTGTGTTGACTCTGATGAAAGTTTTACGTTGTTTTAAGGCATTTTAGCATAATTTTTAAGGGTGCCCATCTTAGGTGCAAAGGTTAGAAATATGGGCATAGGTTTCCAACATGGGCACTGTTCATTATTAATACCTTTCTGATATTTTAACTCAATTATCATTTTTTCCTTGTTACCCCCTGCAAGGAGAATATATCCACCAATTTTCAAATTTTTATCTGCTAAAACAAACGTTATACGAATTAAAATGCTTAGGGGTGCCCATATTTGGGTCACTTACCTTAAATAAAGTTAACCATCTCAGTGACTCAATGGATGTAACATGGTCTAGCCACCAAGAAATCCGCGGTTAAATCCCACGATGAGACAATTTTTACAATATACATATGCAGTCACATACAGATCAAGCATACTAAAAACGTTCCGTAAGAGAATTAAGAATTTTAAATTTAAATTTCAATGAATTTCATTTTTTTGCATGTTGAAACAATATTTAACTGTATTGGATATATTCTGTATCGGGGACTTAGACCAAGACGGTACGGGGCGTCTGGGCTTGCCACCTCAAGTAGTTTAGGTTCTTTATATATGTTTTTCTTAATTTCCTAAAATAACGTGATTTTTCAAACTTTTAGCCTTAAATATATTACTAAATGAATTGGGATATGTAGAATATAAAATTTATAATTATTGACTAAATATAAATGGGTTTCATATATATTGTTATGGTTTCCTCAGACACTGCCTTTCCTGTTCCGAAAATTTTATTCTGGTTACGTATATGGTGATTTAGTAATATACCTTATTAAACAAGCTATGTTTAGTAAAATAATTTAGTTATATTGAAGGATAATTAAAATATACTTTAGGAAATATTATTATTGTTTAGATATATACAGATATGCTTGCTCTATTTACATCCCTTCTTTAACACCTCAGGAATCATCAAAGATACCATGATATGTCATGAAATAAATAGTATTTTTCCTTTCCTTTTATACATAATGTATAAGGGAAGTATTGTGACCGGGTCGAAAATTCGAAATCGAGTTTTCGACGAGAGAGTACGTTTCAAGGAACCCTGATCACGAATCAAACATTTTTGAGCTGATATCTGTGTGTGTGTGTGTGTGAGTGAAAGTATGTGCGTGTGTGTCTGAAAGTATGTGCGTGTGTGTGCGTGTGTGTGTGTCAGTGAGCCTGTGGAGACGATATCTCACGACCGAAGGGAACGATTCGAATGAAATTTGGTAAAAAATCACATCACAATCCATGAATACTGGAGGCCTATTGTTTTAAAACACAATCGCATGTTCAGAACGCCTCTAAATTTTCGAGTGAAATATTGAAAAAATCATCAAAAAATCAAAACCTTTAATAAAGTTACGTAAATAGATTTTTCTTATGTAATTTTTCCTTAGAAAACGATTTACATAAACTTTAGAACGCTAGCACCAACCGTTCTCGAGATATTGCACATTTTTCATATAAATTTATCAAAAAACCCCATAAATTAAAAAAATATATTAACTGTTGAGAAACATGTTCACTTTTCATATGTAATATAAAGCAATACATTTGGTGACATCATTGTCGTGGATCTAGCTCGTTACATTCATGAGAAAAGATACTTTAAGTAATACTTTTGTATTTGAACGCCAATAGTCATTAATATGTTATAAGAATAACTTATTTCTCCGTCTATAACGCTTGGCGAGATTTTGACGACGAATTTAGCGGAATGTCACTAACTTGGCGACTTTTTGAAATGTTGCCAAATTAACTAAAATCTCGCCAAATTGATAAAAATGACGCCAAATCAATGAAAATGACGACTAATTGAAGAAAATTCAAAATCTTGGAAAGAATATAAGTATCTACAGTAAGAATAACATTTTTTCAACTGTAAAAGTAGTAAATTGATTGCATTATATAAGTCATGTGTTTCCCACATCAGATTTTTTTATTTCATGATGCAAAGTTATTTGATACATTTTTCTATTTTAAATTATATTTAAAAAAACATAAAGTAAACCTTTTTACTTTATATATATAATGTATAAGGAAAATATTGTGACGAGGTCTAAAATTCGAATTTGAGTTTTCGACGGGAGAGCACGTTTCAAGCATCCCTGATCATGAATCAAACATTTTTGAAGTGATGTCTGTGTGTGTGTGTGTGAAAGTATGTGTGTGTGCGTGTGTGTGTGTGTGTGTGTGTGTGTCAGTGAGTTTTTGGAGATGATAACTGACGAACGAATGGACTGATTCGAACAAAATTTGGTTCAAAAATTACAATCCGTAAACACTTGAAGCCTATTGCTTTTATACGCAATCGAATGTTCAGAACCCCTCCTAAATTTTCGAATGAAATTTTGAAAAAATCGTCAAAAAATCAAAACCGCTAATAAAATTACGCAAATAGACATTTCTTATGTAATTTTTCATTAGAAAACGATTGACATTAATTTCAGAACGCTAACATGAACCGTTCTCGAGATATTGTACATTTAAAAAAAATATCAAAAAGTCATATAAAATAAAAAAAAATATATTTCCTATTGAGAACAAGTTCACTTTTCATATGTAATACCATATGATAAATTGGGTGACATCAATCTCGTGGATCAAGCTCGTTTCATTCATGAAAAAAGATACTTTAAGTAATACTTTTGTATTTGACCGCCAATAGTCATTTATCCGCTGTAAGAATAACTTATTTCTTTGTCCAAAACGCTTGGCAAGATTTTGGCGATGAATTTGGCGGAATGTCGCCAACTTGACGACTTTTTGAAATGTTGCCAAATTAACGAAAATCTCGCCCATTGGATACAAATGACGCTAAATCAATGAAAATGACGACTAATTGTCGAAAATTCAATATCTTGGAAAGAATATTAGTATCTACTATAAGAAAAACCTATTTTTTTTACTGTAAAAGTAGTAAATTAATTACATTATATAAGGAAAATCATGTGTTGCCCACATCAGATTTTTTGTGATTGTGTTTAGAGTAGTTACCCTTTAAAGATTCAAGTATAAGTATAAGGGTAATGGTACAAAAAAAACTGGGGTCAAAAAGGGGTCGGGAAAAACTAACAAAATATTATTTTTGAATTAATATGAAACACTAGAAATTCGCTTTTGTATGAGGAGAAAAGTGCGAAGGAAGGATGAGACTGGAATATCCACAAGAATATCAATTAATACATCAATAATAGGAACAATTAATAATGTTGAGAAGCGTGCATAGGATCAGCAAAATTCAAATTTGCAAGTTTGAATTCAACCTCTTGAAGTAAGAAAACAAATATATATTCATTTAATGGTAATGTTTCAGTATTTTTATGTATTCATCGATGAATAGTACATGGGAAAGGTTAAATTTGCGGCCGCGTTATATTGAATCTAATACGGTACATTGCGTGTCTGAAAATTTTGGGCTTTAGTTCCTTAAATATTATTCCTTGACATAGAATAATAAAATGCATTAAAATAAGGAGCAAAAATTTCCTAATATAGCTTGAAATATCTGATTAGTAATTCTATATACAAGCGCATAGAGTAAAAAATTCACTTGTAAAATAATCCTTCCAAACTCATTAGATTAAAAAATGCCCCTTTTTCATTATTTGTAAAATTCTCAGAAATATTCTTAATGGTATATTTTATTAATAAGAAAAATGCAAGCTACACTTTTACTATCTTTTTTCTTATCTTATTTATTTACGTTTATTTTTTCGTCATCAACACTTTCCAAAATAGTTGAAAAGTGTTGAATAGTATCACTAAATTAGTTTTGGATTGAACCCGGATTGAAATAGTGAAACACATTGAACCCTAAGGAATATAATTTTTCAAATATTTTTATAGCAAAGTTAAAATTTATAAATTGCTTCGAAAATTTCATAAATTATCTGAAAAAAAATTCACCAAACTATGTTTGGTAGTTTTTTAAAATAAAAATTAAAATAATAATTACACCCATATTATATGAAGAGATCACGTGATCCATTTCAAAATGAAATATGGCATCAATTTTTTTCCCAGTGTAGAAAACGGGATTTTAAAAATTCTTTTGCATTTATACTTTGGTGCATGCGCCCTAAAACCGCTTTATTTTTACTTATTCTCTATACATCTGTATTCTGTACCAATGTAATTACAATATTTTTTAGTTTAAATGATCATCAAACTTTGATTATTTCAACAACGAAGCCTAATTTTAATGGATGCAGAATGTAAACAAGTGATTGTAAAATGAGTTGTATAAGAGTTGCTGAATTGGTTTCAAGTAAAATTATTTAGGTTTAAAGTCTAGAATAAAATTGATATGAATGAAATATTCATTGCGTTTCTATAGAGAGCCAGACGACTTATATTTCGATGATGTTATTTGAATAAAGTTATTTTTTTCAGATGAAATTTTAAGTTTTGCAATATAAGAAATTTTTGCAGCACTGTGATAATTTAAAATATATCAGCGTTAAATGTATCGTATTTTAGAGATGATTAAATGAATTTGCATGTCAGTTGGAAAGTGTTACATAATCAATTATTTATGCATGTTTGATCTTTGCTGTTCATTAATTCAATTAATAGAAACTTTTACAATACGATATCCGTGTGAAAAAGATAAATTTAGTTCTAGAAATAGTAATCACAGAAGTGATAATGTTTTAATAAGTTTATTCACAAATTTTAGAAGAAACCCTGAAATTGCAAATATATGTGTATGATCAATATTTATGAAAAAATGACACTTTACCTCTTTAATTGAGCAATGTATATTAATAATTTGATATGTAGTAAAGGAGGGTTGTGTGCGAAATTCTCCTGTTCAGTTTACGCACGGGTATTCACGCCTTGCAGATAAACCTGACATAATAAATAAGCAGAAGGATAAATGCACTAGTGTAACATACAATTAAGTAACCTACAAATATGAGTGAGAATAGCTTTTAAACTGTACTGGTTAAATACATTTCAGACATACATACACGGGGACCGACACACATAAAGTCGTCAAGTTGAAAATTGTGTATTCGTGTTCTAGAGTGCCCGAAACAAGCAGCGCAATCATTAACTAGATTTCCAATTTTCGACCATTTTTTAATTTCCTTGCAATACATGGTAATGTATAGGGAAAATATTGGAATCATGCCGAAAATCGCAACTCGAGTTTTCGACGGATCTTCACGTTTCGACACCCCGTGAATACGAAACAACTATTTTTAGCGTGACGACTGTATGTGTGTGTCTGTGTGTCTGTCTGCCTGTCTGTGCAATGTATATATCACCTCTAACTCAAAAACTAATGGACCGAATTTCATCAAATTTGGTAGGTAAGTCACTTGGGTGTGATTGCCTGTATCCACTCAAAAATTGCCTGTATCCACTCTAGTTGAAAGACTAATGGACCGAGTTTCACAAAATTCGGTAGATAAGTCTCTTATCGGTCATCCTGGTGTTGATTAAATTTTGGTACTATTCGGAATAACCTGTTTTTTTTTGCAAAATGACCCTCTAAAATAATCAAAATCTAAAATAAAAAACTACGTATGCTCAAATATATCCATTAAATGCTTGTTTTATACGTAATATTTAAGGAAGAAAATAATAAGATCAACCCCATTACACTTGGACTAGCCGTTCTCGAGATATTTTAGTATTTTCGTATTTTCTCTTCGCCACTTTTGAAAATAAGTCCAGTTACCAAATGAGAACGAAAATTGAATTAAAAGTTAATGAAATTTAATTAAAATTATGAATATAATTAATTAAAATAATGAATATAAGTCGGCAGGGAAAGTCATGTGTTGCCCACATCAGATTTTTAATACTTTTCCTATACAGGATGATTAAAAAAATATGTGCCAAACTTTGCGAAGTGGTAGTACACACTAAACCAAGCATTTTTATTATGATTTACTGGGTCGGAAATGAAATATAAAGACGCCAAAGGGCGTTCAATGGTGAAACCGACGAGGTGAGGCGAAAACACAATAATGGCTTAGAAGTTATAAAATAACAATTAATAAACAATAATTACGGTAATCGTTCAAAAGAGCTACCGCCAATCTGCATGCACGTCTCTCAGCGGCGATGGAGGAATTCGCGAACTCGATCGAACAGACCAGGCATGTCGCGCACTTCGGCAGAAGTGGCCAAAAGTCTGTTCCTCTTCAGATTCAAGAGGAGTTCCTCTTCAGATTCAAGAGGAGCGTCACAGACGAGACTCTTGAGATATCACCACAAAGAGAAGATTTATAGATGAAATACATATTATATTTTTCCCTACTTGTAAATTCCTCCATCGTCTCAAAAGTTGAATCTGCGAATATATGCTGCAAACTAATACAATTCGGTGTTACAAAAATTTGTATGAGTTCTTTGTCTTCCCCAGATGAAATTTGCATACGTGATTTTCTTCTTCAACCGGAAAATAGCAACCATAATGTCGCTTTTAAGATTGCCGAGCAGCAGATTGGGCAGAAATGTTGTATTCCCACAAAAAGCGTTTATATTCATTCTTAATAAATTTACGCAATACACATTGCAAATAAATAAAATTGGAAACAGAATATTGTTTCATTGTACTAATATAAATATATATATATATATATATTATATGTCATAAGGTAAAATTGTCCTTATCAAAAATTACCAGTATAGGACTTACCTATGATGCCGCCACTAAGGGTGGAGCATGTAAGCTCCCGGTTCTCAAGCTCGGACTACGAACACACAAAACATAAAGAAACACACATGCTTAATTGCTCAATTTATTTTAATATTTTACTTAATAGATATCTATTATATCTGGAGTAACTATGCTATATTTAAATCAATTATTAAAAGACACATAATACTAACAATAATACATTAATATATATATATATATTTACACACATAATAACTTTGACTTAAATTTCATAAAAACAGTTTCCTTTAAACAATCGATATAGAATAGTTCTTATAGTTCAATATTTACGAACTCGTTCATATGGTCTACTCATACGAACTGGTAGTCAATTATTTTAATAATCGTTAATAGTGTGCCTTCCGTGCTAATAGTGACAATTGAAAGATGGTTACCTTTTCTCTTTGTGTTACGTGCATATTCGTGCTATTTCAATGATGTAGGAAAACCGTTACACATCTAACTGCTCTCGCTATCATTTTATTGCTCACATTCTCTAGACACTTTCACAAACCCAAGAAAACATGATGCTGACTCGTTCGAGAGTTTTAAGTCGACTACCAAAAACTTCAGGTGCGTCTAGGACGCTGTCGAAATTGCATCTCTTGGAAAGTTCTAGAACATTCTCTCAAACCTTTTTCTTTTCACATTGTAGTGTCGTTGTTGATTCGTTGAAGTGAAGAAGGGGATGCGCTGCTTATTTATGTTTGTATTGCCATTGGCTCCCTCTGCAGCATTTAAATAGCTCATTAGCTAGGTTGGCATCCGCAATTGGAATTTCGAAATGGCTAGGTTGGCATCCGTAATTGGAATGTAACATGTAATACAAATATTGTGTTACATTATACATACATATATATATATATATATATATATATATATATATATATATATATATATATATATATATAAGTAAATATGATATCCTTTTATGCAACCACCTTACTACCTCTGGATGTATCCTGAAAAGTTTTAAAAGAGATGCTCTGTAGCGAAACGACTTATTTTTAGGTTTTATTCGTTGTTGTTTCCCATTGGCTTAACGAAGATAAAACGTGACCATTTCAATAGTGGGGAACCATTTAACTTCAAAGAGTTTTTCGATCGAATTGTCAGCCATGAAGACGCCGCGTCATTTATCTTTTGGGGCATTCTGTTTTTATATTTTGGTCATGGAAAGTTCTAGAAATAGGCTATAAAAAGCTATGTTAGAAACAGGTCAATTACTGTACTGTTAAAATAATAAGATTTATTTTTATTTTTATCTTTATGTGTGGGTTATGTTGTTATTGTAATAGAAAAAAATTATTTGTGCACTTTTTGCATATATATATATATATATAAAAAAATAAATAAATATATATATATATATATATATATGTATATATATATATATATATATATATATATATATATATATATATATATATATATATATATATATATATGGATATGGGGCATTCTGTTTTTATATTTTGGTCATGGAATCACGTCAATTACTGTATTGTTAAAATAATAAGATTTATTTTTATTTTTATCTTTATGTGTGGGTTATATTATTTTAATAGAAAAAATTCTTTGTGCACTTTAAGTTCACTGGATTTTAATAGGGCTGTCTAATTTCACTTGATGCTGCTGATTACTGAACTGGTTCCCAACATAAAATGCAGAATAAATATGCTTGTACAAGGTTCCGGAAATCAACTTTTTTTTTTCTCTAAAAAAAAATCTGGATCTAAACGCCGGAATAAACATACTGCTTTATCGACCAAACTGAAAATATTTAATGCCAGAGTATCCGATCTCAATACAATAGCGATACTTCGATTTACGATTGGGAGAAAACCTATGAAACTAGAAAAAAACAGGAAATCTGTGCACTAAGGAAAGATTATGTCATTGCAGAAGGAAGTCCATATGATTTGAAAAATATAATAATTTATCTTAATTTACATATATTCATTTATCTTAATTTCGTACGCATTTTATGTTGGGTATGGTTTATTCTTAACTTTGTCTTTGATTATATATAATGCTGATTTGAATAGCAATAATACCCATATAGCTATATATATATATATATATATATATATATATATATATATATATATATATATATATATATATATAAATATATATATATACATCAATATATATATATATATATATATATATATATATATATATATATATATATATATATATATATATATATATATATATATATATATATATATATATATATATATATATATATCGGCTGTTGATGTTGATCGTGTATACACGTGGTAGGAGAAGAAGGGTTCATGCCGCATGGTAATACAATTTTCTTAATGTATCCTTTTTTCATTTTTTCATTTTTTGATGCCTGTAGTCTGAGTTTAAGCATTTATAGTAATGTACTATTGCTTAATCTGAAACAGGCATTTGTTTGGGTTAATTAGAATTAAATACTCAGACCTGAAGATGAATTTTATTCTAATTAATCATCGAATTTGGAAAGGTTCTGTTCTTTTCTCTTATCGGCATTATGGCCGTGAATTTGCTTCTATGGTGATGTTAATATTACTTGAATTGTATTTTTATTTTATTTATTTTTTATTTTTACATAATTCTTATTATTACATTTCAAATATATATATATATATATATATATATATATATATATATATATATATATATATATATATATATATATACTGATGTTCCAAACTCAACTGTAGAAGCGCTAGTTTCTGTGCAGACGTCAGGGAATGCAAACTGCTGGTCCTGTGGTATAGAGATCAAAATATCTGAGTCTCCAGTAAACAGTTTCTCTTGAGGCGGTGATTCCTGTGGCAGATGTCACGGCTGAACCCAGTTGTCTGGGAGAACGGTAACTCAGACGTCACGCAATTATCACCAAACATCGGCCTTGCCGAGCAGTTGTTATCCTTGGTTGACCTGGTACTGGTCGTAAGTTAACATCTCTAGAGTTTTGAAACCGCTGCCACAGTCTGGAGATCACACACGGATGCACAATCTGAATTCGAGACGCTTCGGTTAAGTATCGACCGGATTCCAGCATTGCAATAATACGTCCCTTCAAAAACATGCCCAGTTGGTATCTTTCGTCCCTTTTGATTGTTAACAACGCTCCGTACCACAGCAATTGCGAAATTTCCTCTACTGGCCATGCAGCCGTTTTATACTCGTTTATACTCGGCCGTTTTATACTCGTTCTGACGTGCGCCTGTACTTTGCGCATGTCGACGTCGACTGAACAGTTTTGCATATGCACAATGATTTACCTTCGACCCACGATTCTTCACAACTGATTTTGAACCATTGTATCCATATTAACTCAGAGTATTTCACATTTTACGATTTATACTTAACTTTTGGACATGAGTGGATATATATATATATATATATATATATATATATATATATATATATATATATATATATATATACAGAGAGAGAGAGACACGGACATTACTCCAAAAGTAATCAAAATGAATTCAAGAGATCTTAAAGATGTACTGGCACCAAAACCTCGAATTCGAAAATGTTCCTTAAAACAAAACTTTCTCTATGCATTTTACATATATGATAAAGTAAAAATCTGCTGGTGTACTCGCACTCCATGGGGAAAGATCAGAAGAATTAAAAAGCTCATTTCTAGCAGAGTGACAAGATAATTTTTAATAAACGAGCTAAATTTATAACTAAATTAGACACACAAAATAAAATTTAGGAGATAATTATATGTACTACAGTCAGTGACAGATTCTTCTAGTATACGTGTAGGAATGAACGGCATTCTTACCAAATAACTGTATATATGCTACCGGCAATGTATGAAATGCCGGCATTCTATAGAATACCTAGGCATTCTATAGAATACCTAGGCATTCTATAGAATACCGGTCGTTTTTAGGCAAAGTACGAAATATGAGAATTATTATATACTTTTCCTAGGTATTGTATATAATACCTAGGCATTCTATAGAATGATAAATGCTATTTAGGCAAAATAAGAAAAAATGAATGAATCGGAGATGTATTTCATACTTTGCCGGTTTGTCATTTGGCATTCTATAGAATGCCTACGGAATGTATGAAATATTAATCGTTTCATAGAGTGCCGACCAGTTTTTCGGTATTCTATAAAATGCCTAGGTATTCTATAGAATACCGGCTTTCATACATTGCCGGTTATGTTACCAGCAATGTATGAAATGCAAGCATTCTATAGAATACCGGCCTTTTTTAGACAAAGTATGAAATATGAGAATTATTATATTATTTCCCTAGGCATTGTATATAATACCTAGGCATTCTATAGAATGACAAATCATATTTAGGCAAAGTATGAAAAAATGAATGAATCAGAGATGTAGTTCATACTTTGCCGGTTTGTCATTTGGCATTCAATAGAATGCCTAAGAAATATGTGACATGTTAATCGTTTTATAGTTTGCCGACCAGTTTTCGGTATTCTATAAAATGGCAAAGTATTCTATAGAATGCCGGCTTCATTGTCGGTAATATATATATATAACTGACAAACACGATTATTTCTACTGACAATATATATAAAGATGTAGACTTCTTTCTTTAGCAAAGTACAATGTGTATTGGGTTTCTATTATCTCTGGCTCGTGAATATCATACATATAATTTCATCACGACATTTGTGAAACGGTTTTATAACAAGTAAAAAAATTATATCGCGATATATTTATACATTTATTTACATTTTTTCCGTTTCAATTTTTTTCGTCGAAAGAGGTATCAAATTGCATTTTTAATATACTTGAGAGTCAAAGTGCTGTAAGTTTTTATAAAATTCCTTTGTATTATTGTCCTTCATTCAAACATTCGAAATTTTCGATTTTTCTGTTTATGTGGAAGCTGAGGTGGTTCTGATTCGGACGAAGCCAATATTCTAGCTAGTATGGAAACACGAAAATATCTTGATATATTTTTAATATAAATTCATATTTCCCTTGCCCCCCCCCCCCCCCAAATTCGAATTTTCAAATTATTACATTTTTCCCTCCATCTAGAAGATGAGGAGAATGGAATGAGAGTGAAACCGAAAATCTGGCTCTACCGAAGTGCTCAATACATTTAAAAAGTTGTTTTGAATTGTTTTATTATTTCTTTTAATGGTCACCTCCATTTAGAATTTAACTAATTTTGACATAACTTTAGAATCATTTCATCTATATGAATAAACATAAATTGAACAATTTGACATAACTTTGATTAACTCTTTGCAATTATTAAATTCTTCTTATCGAGTTATTCGATATTCTTATCCATTTTGAATTTCCAAAATTTGACATTTATTGCGGTCTTGAAGGCTGAGGCAGAGAGAAAAGCACCGAAACCGTGATTCTGACTTAGTGAAAGTGCTCGATAAATTTGATCCATCACCCTTCACTCACTTAATCAATCACTCATTCACCAAAGCACATATTACATAGATAACACAAATTTGAAACAAATGTGCATTAATTCAATTTGTACTTTTTGTTCTGTGCCCTTTTCAACCTCATTATCGCAGGAAAACATGTTTTGAATTTAATATCAGAAACCACGATATCATGAACGCGAATATTTTAACTTCAGAAGCATATGAATTATTTGAATAAACAAAACATGAAAAATGAGACACAACTTTGATTACATCTGTAATTATGTAAGTCTTCTTATCCAATTATTCGATATTCTTATCAAATTCAAAATTTTAAAATTTTATATTTTTCTCTTAGTTTCGAAGGCTGTGACAGATAGGAAAACGCCAATATTCTAGCTTAATGGGAATGCTTGATAATTTTAATACATCTCATCCTTCACGCACTCAATCAATCAAACACTCCATATAATATAGATAACACACATTTGACACAAAAGTGCATTAAATCAATTTTTACATTTTGTCCTGTGCCCTTTTCAACCTCATTATCGCAGGAAAACATACTTTGAATTTAATATCAGAAACCACGATATCATCAACGCGAATATTTTAACTTCAGAAGCATTTGGACTATTTAAACAAACATAACTTGAACAAAATGATATAACTTTGATTACCTCTGTAATTATTTATGTCTTCTTATCCAATTATTTGATATTCTTATCAAATTCAAATTTTCACTATTTTATATTTTTCTCCTAATCTCGAAATCTGTGACAGATAGGAAAATACCAATATTCTAGCTTAGTGAGAATGCTTGATAATTTTAATACATCATCCTTCACTCACTCAATCAATCAATCTCTCCAGTATATATTATTTAGATAACACACATTTGAAACAAATGTGCATTAAATCAATTTGTATATTTTGTTCTGTGCTCTCTTCAACCTCATTATCGCAGGAAAAATGCTATGAATTTAATATCAGAAACCACGATATCATGAATGTGAATATTTTAACTTCAGAAGCATTTGAACTATTTGAATAAACACAACTTGAACAATGTGACATAACTTTGATTTCATCTGTAATTATTTAAGTCTTTTTATCCAATTATTCGATATTCTTATCAAATTCAAATTTTCAAAATTTTATATTTTTCTTTTAGTTTCGAAGACTGTGACAAATAGGAAAACACCAATATTCTACCTTAGCGGGAATGCTTGATAATTTTAATACATCATCCTTCACTAGCTCAATCAATCACTCACTCCAGTATACATTATATAGATAACACATATTTGAAACAAATGTGCATTAAATCAATTTGTACATTTTGTTCTGTGCCCTTTTCAACCTCATTATCGTAGGAAAACATGATTTGAATTTATTATCAGAAACCACGATATCATGATTGCGTAGGGCTAAAAAATCTGGCACATCATGTCTCTTTGTTCTAAAATAGCCCGAAGGATATAGAACACAGATATTCTAATTTAGGAAATGGAAAGAAACCAATAAATAATCGAAAGATGAAACTAAAAGGAAAAACGCATCAGCGACAGAAGGGAAATACATAAAAAAAGGTGAAAAAATCGATAGAGATAACATTTTTCTATTTTATCAAAAGAGTGAGGAAAATATTGATCGTTCTTTCCTTTTAAATATTTCAGAACTATTGCGGTGATATTTAATTCTGTTAGATGGAATTTAATAGAATGTAGGTAGCATCATAGATCAGATGAATGATATGAAAAACATAAATGAGGGAGAATACATAACGTAATTATGGGTCAAAAGAAATTTTACAAAGTACAAATAAAAAGTTAAAAATACCGAAAAAGTTAAATGACTTCAAGAAACTAACAAAAAGATGGTTTAGATAAAAGTTGGGTCTGAAGTAATAAATTTTACTTCAAATCGTATTTTAAGAAACTAAAATAAACGCAGTTTTAATCTAAGTTTGGTCTAAAGTAATATATTTTATCCTGTTTTAGAATCGCGCCTAAAATTCTGATCCTAAAGTCTGATGATGGTGATAGATGAAATAGAAGTATATATAAATCTCCCAAAATGAAGAGTCTATGGCTATAAACTTGACCATTGCAGCTACTGATGTTCGGTTTCATTGATTTTGTCAGTCACCCCAGAGGTTCTCTAAATTGTGGCAATCAGCATGTGTCCTTACTAACAGGGCATTAATCAGATATTCTGCGAAAAGCTATAACGAAGCGATTTTTGTGACTATATTTTCTGTTTATTAAATGGAAAATACAGAAATGAATTAAATATATATATTTAGTACTAGCAGCATACCCGTTCTTCGTACGGAGTATATAATATAAAGAAACTCGAAATTCATAATCATGCCCAAATTCTTATAGTATACAAAATGACATGTTTAATCAAAATATTCTGTTAAAATATTTAATATAATGCTCCTAAAAAGAAGTTTAAGAATCTCTGTTCTCGCAATATAAAATTCTCGCAATATAAAATCTTCTCGCAATATAAAATTATCTTCATGGACATATCTGAAGAATAAAACATCTTGGACCCCTTATGTAAGCAAATATAAAAAAAAATATGGAATTGAATCAATATATGCAAAATAAAAGCGTTAAAATTGTATGGGACCCGTACTAATTATATACGCGAATATTAGAAAATATAACCTGTATTAGTAGATTACATGTATAAATTGAAAATACCAATAAACCCGTAATCTTTAAATCTGAAGACAGTCATTTATTCCAATATATGTCAAAATTAAAGTGCTAAAATTATATGGGAAGATATACACGTACTACTTATAATGTCCGATTATTAGTAGAAGATTACCCGTTTTGCAATATGAGTCACAAATGTTTTTTGGTAAAATACAACAGACGACGTAATAAATTGAATATATAATTAATCCCCGTAATCTTCATACCAGAAGACTGTACTTGATTCCAATATATATGCCAATATATGTCAAAATATATGCCAATAAACCTGTACTACTTATATTCTCGTAGGTTAGAAGATATACCCGTGCATTCCTAGAAGATTACTCGTACAACGTACAATATGCGTGTGTCAGCAATTTTTGCCGCAATAAAACAATGGCGCAATAACTTAAAAATATCAATAATCACTGAATCAATAATTCCGGAAAATATCAATAATAATAATGTTTAAACCTGAAGAGTATAATTGATATTATCCAGTCCAAAATGAAATGGCAATGAAATTTATTTTATATACATATCTTCATTATTCAAATCGGAAAGGATTTAATAAAAATCGTCTGCCGCATAAACACATTGGATTTAAATCCGTTGCTAAGCGACATGATATCATTTGCTTCAAATAAATTGGTAGAAAAAATATCGTCTAAATAGTTATATTTCTATGGAACATTTGGCGACAGTTTCGTCAAATTAGCGACATTTTAAAAAATCGCCAAATTTATCGCCAAGTGGGACTGTAGAACTGACAGTTCCACTTTGCGACAAATTGACGAAATATCATCACAATACTATCCCCTAACAAAAAATAATTAATATCATTTATGTAGCGCAATTTTATCAATTTCAAGATATTTTTATAGATTTGAAAACATTTTTATCAATTTGGTGACATTTTAAAAATTCGCTAAATGTATTACTAAGTAGGATGGTTGGTCTGACAGATAAATGCTAACCAAACATCATTTTAGTACTCTCTTCTAACAAAACAAAAAAACATTTCATTGATATGTAGAAGACCCAAGCCACACGACCAACTCGAAGGTTTATGGCAGCTGTTTGTGTGTCGTTTATATCAATTTGGCGACATTTCCGTCAATTTGGCAAAGTTTAAGAAAAGTTGTCAAATTAGCGATATCCCTCCAAATTCGTAGCTTTGAATTTGCAGATCTGAATGAAACATTCTTATCCCGTTTCAATATACTAAATGAAAACACTACAATTGTATTAGAAGATTTACCCGCTCTACTCTTTTTCTGTTTCAACAATCGGCTATATGAATTTATTGGCTAAACACAATATATGAGTTTAGTAGCTAAATACGATATAAGCTTGAAAACTCTTTGCCAAAATAAATGAAATTGATGTACGCAGTCAGCAATTAATATAATTAAAAGAAAAATCAAACCGTCCATTCATAAGATATACTTTTATATCCATTTATCCATTTATTTATTATTTAAATCGAAAAAAAATAATAAAAACATTAACAAACACATTTAATTTAATTGCGATGCCGAGCAACATGATGTATCCTCCTAAAATGTTAAAATTTATTAACCCCTAACAGCACACCCGTTATTCGTACGGAGTGTATAATTTAAAGAAACTTATAGTTCGCAATCATGTGCAAATTCTGTTAAAATATTAAATTTATTGCTCCTAAAGAGAAGTTTAAGAATATATGTTCTCACTATGCAAAATTATCTTCACGATCAGATCTGAAGAATAAAACATCCTGCCCCCTTTTGTAAGCAAATTTACAGAAGAAAAAATAGGAATTGAATGAATATATGCAACCCCGTACTAATTATATTGTCGCAGATCAGAAAATATGCCAATGTGTTAGTAGAAGATTACCCGTTTTACAATATGCGTCTCAAAAATATTTGCCAAAATAAAAGAGATGACGTAATAAATTGAAAACATCAATAATATCCGTACTCTTTATACCAGAAGGTCGTAATTCCAATAAGAATTTTGGAATTCCAGAAGGTCGTCGTTCCAATATATGCCAATATATATCAAAACATATGTCAATATACCTGTACTACTTATATTCTCGTAGATTAAAAGATATACACGTGTATTTGTAGAAGATTCGTACAACATACAATATATGAGTTTAAACAATTTTTGTCATAATAAAATAATTGCATAATAACTTGAAAATATCAATAATCCTTGAATCAATAATCCCCGAAAATATAAATAATAATAATTTTTAAACCTGAAGACCGTAATTGATATTATCCAGTCAAAAATGCTATAAGAAAAATCAAATCGTTCTTTTCTAAAATATATTTTTATATCTATTTATTTATTATTCAAATCGAAAAAATAATTATTAAAATTAACAGACAGATTTAATTTAATTGCGTTTCTGAGTAACATGATATAAGATAGAATCTTATAACATGTTAAATATGTCATGTCTTATAACATAAACTGCGAAATTAAATAACGATTTTGATTTCTCTATACTTCTCATTGTTCCGTAAAAGCTTGTTTTAAATAAACCATGAACCATGGAGATAGATTTCCCCTTTAAATCATGTTTCAAACAATTCATTTTTTCAGAAAGTGACTAATTAACGCAAAAAATCTCCCATCAAACTCAGAGATTAAATTTTAATTCACTTTCAAACGATTTTCAAGCTTTTCGTTTGGATAAACCACGGAGTTAGGGAGTAGAACTCCTAGGAAAAAGTTCCGTTTTTCATTAATATCGCGACAACCCCAGGTCTTAGAAACTCGAAACTTGGACAAAATTTATGGGGGGATATTTCAAGGCTATTCACCAAATTTCATTAAATTCGGTTCAGCCGTTTTTCCGTGATGATGAGACAAACGAAAATTTCGTTTTTTACTAATATCTCGAGAACCACTGGTCGTAGAAACTCAAAACACAGATATAATTTTAAGTGGGGCTATTTCTGGGCTACCCACAAAATTTCATCAAATTCGGTTCAGCCGTTCTCCCGTGATGATGGGACAAACAGACAGACAGACAGACAGACAGACAGACAGACAGACAGATTTTCATTTTTATTTATATAGATTACTTTCCTTATATACATAATGCATAAGGAAAGTATTGTGACGGGGTCGAAAGTTTGAATTCGAGTTTTCGACGGGAGAGCACGTTTCAAGCATCCCTGATCAAGAATCAAACAGTTTGAGGGGATGTCTGTGTATGTGTGAAAGTATGTGTGTGTGTGTGTGTGTGAAAGTATGTGTGTGTGTGTGTGTGTGTGTGTGTGTGTGTGAAAGTATGTGTGTGTGTGTGTGTCAGTGAGTCTGTGGAGACGATATCTCACGAGCAAATGGAGCGATTCGAATGGAATTTGGTACAAAAATCACAATCCGTGAATACTGGAAGTCTATTGTTTTTAAATGCAATCGACTGTTCAAAACCTGCCTAAATTTTCGAGTTAAATTTTGAAAAAATCAACAAAAAATCAAAACCTTTAATAAAGCTACGCAAATAGACATTTCTAATGTAATTTTTAATTAGAAAACGATTCATATAAACTTTAAAACGCTAGCATGGACCATTATCGAGATATTTCCAGTTTTTCAAATAAATTTATCAAAAAATTCCGTAAATTAAAAATAAATATTAACTGTTGAAAAACATGTTTACTTTTCACATGTAGTATCATGCCATAAATTTGGTGACATCATTCTCATGGATCTAACTAGTTCCATTCATGAGAAAAGATACTTTGAGTAACACTTTTGCATTTGAACGCCAATAGTCATTTATCCGCTATAAGAATAACTTATTTCTCCGTCCATAACGCTTGGCGAGATTTTGCCGACGAATTTGGTGGAATGTCGTCAACTTGGCGACTTTTTAAATGTTGCCAAATTAACGAAAATCTCGCCAAATGGATAAAAATGACGCTAAATCAATGAAAATGAAGACTAAAAAAATATAAGTATCTACTATAAGAATAACCTATTTTTTTTACTGTAAAAGTTGTAAATTCATAGCATTATATAAAGAAAGTCATGTGCTGCCCACATTAGATTTTTTATAATGAATTTGAAAAGATTACCTCTAATTCATAGAAGATTATCTTTTTAATAAGTTGTAAATTCTAATTTAAGAAAGAAAATTGGAATTAGAGAAAATTATTTATTTTTACAAAGTTTCGCGATACACTATGGGCAACACCCCTGCTCGCTATGCTCTCTAATCCCGTTTTGGGAAGAACTTTCTGCTTTAAAAATTTGTAGAATTAATAATTATGTTTAACTTATACATATATTCTTGTGACAGCCTCTCTTAAAAGACATTATTTTAAATATGATTCGCGCTATTGATGAAAATTTTAGAATTTTTGTCCTCGAAAGTAGATAAAAGGCGTATTCAGGCAGTATTAAAGCTTATTAAAGAGGTATTAACAGCTTAGTAAGGGCGTAATGAATGTGAAAACAAGGTGAGGTAGGTAAATAATGCCACTTATAAAGTTGTGAAAAATTCTGTAATTAGTAGGAATCAACACCAGGATCGAAGGAAACGTGTATACGGAAGGCAATAAATTACTGTGACATTTCACCAGTTGCTAGATTCTATAGCACAGTGACACCACCAATGCTACAATTGTCTTTCTCGAATTCAAGCGTGAATTGTTCCCCTAAAAGGGATTTTTGAACAAATATGTCGTGCATTAGATTCCAGTGCATGTCAGTGTCGCTTTTCTAGTATTTGTGAATAGTAGAACAAATTGTCATATTGTGCTGTATAACCGCCTTGTGTAACAGTTTTATTCTCGATCTATACTAATTAGCTAATGCTTTAAAATTTTGCAAATGGCCTTGTCCTTTACCTGACTTTGAGGCCGAGTTCAGAATCTTTGGAATCTAAACTTTTTAATTTTCCTATAATGCATGGTAATGTACACACACCGGCAAGTGAATTAGAAACTTGAGAAAATGTGTGCAAATGTAGGTCACAGGTGGGTGTATGCAATTCACGTTGGTCTCGAGAGGTATACATGATTGCAACACTGCTATGAAAATGTTCGGTGTGTGTTCCGAGAGAAGTAGAGCAAATTGGGATAAACGGCATATTTGTCTATTTGAAAAATGTATTATTGTGAAGCCCGTTTAGCAGCAGCCACGATAGCCAGAACAACTCTCTGACTTCTCAACAACTCTCTGACATCTCAAATGTGATTTATCCAAAGTGTATAACAGTTAGAAACAAAACCCTCAAGCTCTGTCTAAAAGGCGGAACTTTGTATCGGAAACGATTAATCAAGCCCGTGATCGGCAACGTCTCAGATGGCTTGTAGAGCAGAAAGGGAAATCTACTGTACAGCAACTGACAGAACAGTTTAATTAGAGCTCGTCCCAATCAATCTCGTTTCAAACAATGCTCAGAGAATTGTAGCAACTGACAGAACACGTTATTAAGACTCGTCCCAATAAATATGGATTCAAACAATGTTCAGAGAATTGAGCGAATCGGTGTAGCCCATCGCATTGTTGTGCGGAAACCTCTCGTTTCAATAAACAACCCCAATGTGCATTTACAGTGTTGCCTGGAATGACGTCACTGGACATCCAATGATTGGAAGAAGGTTATGTGGTCGAATAAATCATATTATATCTTGTTTTGTACCAACGGCAGAGGGAGAATGTAGCGAGAGCCAAATGAAGCTACAAACCCATATTGCAGTTCAAGGTTGTGGTGAGAGTATCATGTTCTTCTGGTTCTGTGCTGGTTCTCGCTGTTTCCGGACAATAGGGTGATTGAAGGAGTATTTGCAAATACTTGCTGATCACGTTTATCCCGCAATGTTGCATTTTTACCCCACAGGAGACGAATCTTTCTTGGACGATAATGCTGCCATCCACCGAAAAAAACCCTGCAACAGTGGTTCACAGAGCATGATCCTGACTTCCACATATACCCTTCCTACAACAAATACCATATTTAAACCCTATCGAGAACATTTAGAATATGTTGGAGAGACATATCAGGCAGCAATCTCTTCTGACATCAACTGTATAGTAGCTTACTATCTGCTTGTCTAACGCGTGGTATTCTCTTGACTTGCATGCAGTCCAGCACCTTGCAGAATCCATGCCTAACCGCATACGTGCTGCAATTCCGTGTAAATGCGTTTCAATAAAATATTGAGGCTGAGTTTTTAAACCACTGACCGGTGTGTATATATGGAAATCATTGGAATCGTGCTGAAAATTAAAACTCGAGCTTCCGACGGCTCGACACGGTTTGGGACCTCTAGAATGAAAAAAATACTATTTATTGGACTTCTGTTTGTGTCGGTGTGTGTGCGTTTGTCTGTGTGTGTATATGTGTATTGATGTGCATGTCTGTCTGTGCAATGCATTTATACGTTATAGTTAGACAGCCATTCGACGAAATTTCACAAATTTGGTGGGTAAGTAAGTCACTTGTAGGTTACTCTGTGCTAATTAGATAAAATTAAGTAAACAAGAATATATTTTTCTGTTTTGCAGAATGGATCTGGGAAACTGCCAAAATTTGAACATAAGACACCATTTGCTAAAGCATATCATTTACATATTTGCGGTGTGCAAATTTTGAAGACAAAAACAAGCCTAACTCCATGACTATGAGATGAACCCTTCTCGGGCTATGGTTTTTTTCGCATTTTTACCACGTCTCCGTTACAAAATATGTCCAGTGGCCAAATAACAATGATAATTGGATAAAAATTGCAAATTTAGTGTAATTTTAATTATTTATCCCTAAGAATTTGCGTAATTAAACTCGATTTAATGATGAAAGAGAAATTGAGAAAATTAATTAGATTTTGTAGGAAAAGCGATGTGCTGCCCAAATATTATTTTGAAATTCTCCACTTGAGCATTAAAATCACTTTCATTAGATCAGACATAGTCCCTTTACTAAATCTAGGTCTAATGTATACACTTATAGATATTCTCTTATAAAGTCATTGGGTGTGTTACAACTTTCATAGAAATCTTGTATCTCGACACTTTTTATCCGGAAGTCATATATAATTACTCATTAAAAAACAGTTTGACTGAGAATGGGACACCCAGTCAATTCATACACACGTCACGTCACCGTAGTGAAACTACATATTATTTCCCATGTAAATGCTTTAAAATGATATTTTATATTGCACTTGACAAAGATAAGTGATTTTCTTTTAATTTCATGCAAGCGATATCATTTATAATTTGTATTATATATATAAACTTATTTCAAATAATTTTGTTGACATCTGCTATCGCAATTAAAATCCCTTATTTATTTTAGTTCATTATTCAGTAAAATATTTCAGTACACAACTCTGAACAAGTTGCGAAACTATCTTTACACATTTCAATAAACCGGCAGAGCCTCAGGTTTTTAGAACAAGATGGGAAATGATAAAAATGGAACTACTTAGTGAGAAAAAGGAAATAAGATAATATAAAGACTTGGCAGGCGACCAACTTTTCTTAACAAATATCTTTTATAGCCTCTCAGAAAAAAATCTACATAAATGTTAAGTGTCTCAGCCTTATGAAGGAAGGAATGGAATGGAATATTTTTTGGTTATTTCACTTGCCTCTGTTTATAATTCTTACACAGATTTTGCAGTTTCATCAGTGTTCATCTAAAAAGGATGTTCTATACAGAAAAATATGTTGTTAATATCATTCATTTGAAATTTAGCGCACACAATATCCTAGTATGGATATTTATTTAAAATTACATCAGAGAGGCTTTAAAATATTTTTCAATCCCTTTGATGACTTTGTGCAGTTTGAAATAACACAAAGTCACCGGATGGAAAGGAAGAGTTTATATTGCGAAAATAAGTGTAATGTATATGTTTTAACATAGTAAGATATATTTTATTTTTAATCAAGAATTACTATAAAAAAATTTACAAATAAGCTTTACTTCAGATTTTGTCTATTTTCGAATGCAATTTCGATAGTAAAGTCCACATATATGCTAATTAATTGCGGATATTGGGAGCCATGATTATGTTTAAGTGATTTAACTACCGAATTTTAAAAACATAATAAAAGTCTAACTTGAATAAAAATCAGTTTCATAAACTGCACTAAGATAATTTTGAGCTATGTACTGATAATGAGGATTCTACTTTGACAATATGAGTTCAATTCCGTCCTATTAGCTTGACGGTAGAGTCGGCAGGCTAGTTTGAAAATTTAGGGTTAGATTCTCGATTGGAGCATCACGGTTTTTATATTAGTGCCCAAACAAATAAACTCTGTAGGTTAATGTAGATGTGTCTGAAAGCGACCTTAGCACGATTAGCACACATCCATTGGACTTTGGGACACTGAACGCCGATGTCAAATCGAGAGAATAACAACCACTTAGAAAGCTAACCAAGAGGATAAAACCAGCATCAAGAGGCTAACCTGAGGTAAAAATAGCATCAGCAGACTAATCTGAGGTAAAAATAGCATCAAAAGGCTACCATGAGGTAAAAATAGCAGGAGGTGATGAGTCAGATTGTATGTTGCATTCTAATTTAACATTAGCGAGTGGGGTCTGCAAAATCCACTTTGACAGTAAGAGCATGAAATATCGTCCAGATAGCTCAACAGTAAAGCCTCGACTTGCCAAATTCGAAGATCCAGGGTTCTATTCCCGGTTGTAGCAGCAAGATTCTTTGCAACAATCCAAAGTCAGATAATATATTATAGTGTCCGCAGACTCAAAGACATCCACACTATTACATATACAGACTCCCATTTAATAAAGCGGATTCGTGTTCAAGAACACCATCATAATGTACATATATCGAAACTAGAATTCTGTTTTGGACCCCATGGAGTACCCACTTTACTCCTCAATAAATATAATGGCGCATATGATATATAGGCTTTACTGAAAAATACTGTCGTTGTTACATATGGCTTTATTGGAAATCAGTCCATTACATGAAACATACTATAATTTCCATTATCACCATTGATCTTACCGCAAGATGTATCAGTGGTACTTCAGGATGTATCAGTGGTACTGCAAGATGTATCAGTGGTACTGCAAGATGTTTCAGTGGTATCAAGATGTACCGCAAGATGTATCAGTGGTACTGCAGGATGTATCAGTGGTACTGCAAGATGTATCAGTGGTACTGCAAGATGTTTCAGTGGTATCAAGATGTACCGCAAGATGTATCAGTGGTACTGCAGGATGTATCAGTGGTACTGCAAGATGTATCAGTGGTACTGCAAGATGTTTCAGTGGTATCAAGATGTACCGCAAGATGCATCAGTGGTACTGCAGGATGTATCAGTGGTACTGCAAGATGTATCAGTGGTACTGCAAGATGTTTCAGTGGTATCAAGATGTACCGCAAGATGTATCAGTGGACCAGTTTTACTTTTGCTAGAGTTCATTTGCAATGGAAAGAAGGTGATAGGAATGTAACTAAGAAGCACACTGTCCTTCCAGCTCTATTCTTAAATGTGTTTGTCGCTGTGTTATATGGCTGATTCTATTGATTAATACAAAGTATTTCAAAATTGTAGCACGAAGCTAGTAATGGTAGTAAAATTCTAAAGCACATCTAAAAACTCATGTGCCCATTAATTAAAAGATAAGAACTTAAATTATGATTAACATTATTTATCATTACGTTGTGCGTTGTGTTTGCAATAACCCTCCAATTATTTACTTTGCGCGTGAGTCCTGTAAAGGAATTATTAATTAATATTTTACCAAAGGATTGCACCAATTTAACTTTAACAAAAACATTTATTAAAAGCATGAAGTACTTATTAAATTCAATTACAATATTTAATTATATTATTTCAGCGGAGGGAACATATGTGACCTGTACGGAAACGCCTAAATAGTGGTTAGGACCAGATATCATGTTCAATGGGCACATCCCTTCAAATCTGTCTTGTACTTTGTCAGTATCCGTCCTTAAGTCGTCCATTTACCGGTATTAACTCTTGGTGTAAAGCTCCGACACGCAAATTCGTTGAACATATTGTACTGTTGTAACTCTGCACAAATCAATAGTTCTATCCATTATTTTTAATATCTACGGATCACTCTGCATAACTACTCTTTGTTATGTCATAATGTCGGGCAAGTATCAGAACAAGTCATCGTTGTTGTCTCGTTATTAAGTCATCACTGCGTCTGCCAATCCTGCTCAAGTCATTGATCAGTGTCGTCCCTAGGTCACAGGGTATGGTTCTCTCCATTTGTCGGGGGTCTCAATCCTCCCATTTGTAGCATTCAGTGTGACGCAACAAGCTCCTTTTTACATTGGCTACTCCTTGAACCAATGGAACCATTCCTTATCCTCGTAAGGGCCCCTCTGTCTTGACACTCCTAAATTTATGGTTTGCTGTAAACCTCGGCGCCACTCAGACTGGCAGTTTTGTCCTAAATTTCGAATCAATAAATAACTGGCATAAATCTGTCTCACTAAAAACATGTGAGATCTATTTCTGGTCTCACACTGTGCACTAAAAATAATGTTTCTATGCCAGTACAATTAAATGCATTTGTCGAGTATTAAACCAAAGCCCCAGAATGTCAGAAAATTCGATTATCTTCACTAATAAACTAGTATTACTATTAAATATCAATAATTCACTACTTCACTAGTATTCACTTGTAAATGTCAAAAATACACTGGTATTTCATTAAAATTTCGCATGATCAAAGCGGATAACTGCATTTGTGATATTTTCAAATATCAGAATCAGTTATGCAATAATAGCCACTATGATGATAAATTAGTTTGACTTAAATACTTATGTAGATTTTAATATTTTTTACAACTTATAGAATGCTAAAACCTTTTTTATTTTAATTTTTGAGATCTACAGTTTTCTTTAACAGATTTTATACTTTTAGCGGTGCATAACTTTTTTATAGTTTCTACTGCAAAAATCTTAATACTTAACATATACAGATAAAATGTTCTGCACAAAAAGTGTTTTATTCGTATAATCAAATACTGCCACGCATATGAAAACGATGTAAAATCATAAAAATGTTTCATTGAAAGAGCAAAAAAAAAGTAAAACACGATTATGCACAGAGCTGGCAGAAGACCAAATTTCCGTAAATAACATTCATAGCCTCTCAGAAAAATCTGAAGTACCATTATTTAAAAAAAAAAGATTGCGCATAAGAATAGTAAAATTTTTCTTTTGAAAATATTCATTGTTACTTTATGTCGTTATTAAACTATTCAAGATTTTGGAGTCACAAAAGCTATTATCTTAGATGGGAACTAGTGATAAATTTTTATTAACTAATACAATGCAGTGAGTTTTCCGGTTATACGAAAAGTACGTGACCGAAATCGTTTTTAGATGATCGAGGTTTTATAGGAGCTTTTCAGATAACCAGGTGGGGGAGGGCGTAACATGTGACCTGATATTGAGTCACTAGTTCTCGAAACACAGTTCGCGAGTATGAAATCTGGTATACTTGGAGCTGTGGACACAGCGATACAGTTCTTAATAACAAAGTGTATTAAGCTTGTTGAAGCGGTTTGTTAAACTATTCACGAGTTATTATCTCAGATGGAAACTAGTGATACACTTTTATTAACTAAAATAATGCAGGGAGATTCCCGATTATCCGGAAAGCACGTGATCTAATCATTCTTAGTTGATCAAGCTTTCATTAGAGTTTTTCAGATAATCAAAGTGGGGGAGCATAATATATGGTTTGATATTGAGTCGCTAGTTTTCGAAACACAGTTTGAATGTGTGGAAGCTGATATACTTAAGAGTTGTGGGCATTAGTGCAGCCCATAATACTGAATAGTTATTGGACTTGTTAAAGCGGCTTCCGGGATATTAAAAGTTGAGATCTGACTAATCAGCAGGACTCCACTTATGCGGAGATAGATGATGCAGTGAAAAAATTAGATTCTGTATTGAAGAAGAGCTCTATCAGATAAAGAATACCAGCAGAATATCAATTGAGGGCACAAATAACCTACACGTAGCATTTCAGTATACCGTTGATGTTTGTTTGACCCAGACTGTCCGATCCATCCAAAGGCGTAAGGTATCTGTCTGAACAGCCCGAACAGTGCCACCCAATGGGGGCGGCATCCACATGAACCATATCACCATTCTACCACTAACAACCTTTCGGGAGGACTTACAGAGCCACATATTTAAATTGTATGTACTCCGCGTGAACAATGGGGTAGTTTGGGCAGAGCCAAATTCCATTTAAGTTCCATCCCCGTTTGAGTCCTATCCACATTTAAGTATACTGATGTTCAAGATGATGCAATAGTGTCAAGTTTCCATTGTTTAAAGGTGTTGCAAGGCAACTTTGAAGCAATTGCAAATTGGGCAGCCGAATGAAATCACTACGTAATTTGTAAAGAAATAAAATGATTATCTACACACAATGATAAAAATAAGCAGCCTCTGTCTATTTCTTTACTATGCGCTATGCACCTCAAACATTTAATTATTATCACTAGTGTATCACATATCAATATATCTCACATTTACGTTAGGTGGTTTTTATCATCCATGCACGACAAATAATTGTTTCAATATTAAAAAAAAACATATATAAAATTAAGTAAAATAATTAAAGGTAAATTAAATTAATATGCAAAATAAAACAATAAATAAAATACTTCTTTTGTTTTAGCCGATTCTGATACCAAGTATTCGGACAATTTAGATTCTACTCTGCTACTCCGAACTTTAACTAAAATACGACTGCTTCCGTTTGGCTTAGCAATATTTATGGATGCAATACCGATCTTAAGGGTAAAGATTAAGAATAGTAAAATTGTAGTTAGAAACTAAAAAAAATCTGATGTGGGCAAGACATTACTTTTCTTATATAATACAATGAATTTACTATTTTTACATTAAAAAAATATGTTTTTCTTATAGTGGCTATTTATATTCTTTCCAAGAAATTGAATTTTCGTCAATTAGTCGTCATTTTTACTGATTTAGTGTCATTTTTATCCATTTGGCGAGATTTCCGTTAATTTGGCAACATTTAAAAAAGTCGCCAAGTTGGCGACATTTCGCCAAATTTGGCGCCAAAATCTCGCCAAGCGTTATGGACTGAAAAATAAGTTATTCTTATAGCAGATAAATAACTATTGGCGTTCAAATACAAAAGTATTACTCAAGTTATCTTTTCTCATGAATGGAACGAGCTAGATCCACGAGAATGATGTCACCCAATTTATCGCATGATATTACATATGAAAAGTGAACAGATAATATACTTTTTTTAATTTATGGGATTTTTTGATAAATTTATTTAAAAATAAAATTCATTTAAGAAAACAATTTATATATTTATAAATATTATTTATAAAAAATAAAATTTATTTATTTAAAAATTATTTAAGAAATGTCTATTTGCGTAACTTTATTAAAGGTTTTGATTTTTTGATGATTTTTCAAAATTTCACTCGACAATTTAGGGGATTCTGAACATTCGATTACGTTTAAAAACAATAGACTTCCAGTATTCACGGATTGTGATTTTTGTACCAAATTACGTTCGAATCAGTCCATTCGTTCGTCAGTTATGGTCTCCACGGACTCACTGACACACACACACACACGCACATAGGCATCACTTCAAAAATGTTTGATTCGTGATCAGGGATGCTTGAAACGTGCTCTCCCGTCAAAAACTCGAATTCGAATTTTCGACCCCATCACGATACTTTCCTTATACATTATGTATATAAGGAAAGTAATAAGACCAGTTTCAATGCGTTTATGGGAGTGTTACACATACTTTGGAATTTAAAATTGTGTGGGTTAAGGGAAAAATTTTAAAGTAAACCGAAATCACTTACATTTTACCCAAAAAGTATATGTATCTGAAATAACGTCCAAAATTTATGCGATAACTATTAAATTTTAATCCTATTTTATTTCATTTGAAATTGTACCAAACGGAAAAGTTTAACACCCCTTAAATAACAAAACAAACATTTTGATTTTTTTTGACAAGGTTTTGATTTTTTGATGATTTTTTTCAAAATTTCGCTCGACAATTTAGGGGATTCTGAACATTCGATTACGTTTAAAAACAATAGACTTCCAGTATTCACGGATTGTGATTTTTGTACCAAATTTCGTTCGAATCGGTCCATTTGTTCGTCAGTTACCGTCTCCACCGACTCACTGACAGACACACACACGCATACATACACACACACATACTTTCACACACACACACAGACATCACTTCAAAAATTTTTGACTCGTGATCAGGTATGCATGAAACGTGCTCTCCCGTCGAAAACACGAATTCGAATTTTCGACTACCCCGTCACAATACTTTCCTTATACATTATGTATATAAGGAAAGTAAAAGATACAGTCACTATATACAGGTTGATTATAAAAAGATGAACCAATATTTATGAGGTGGAAGTATACACTAAAGCAATCATGTTTCGTTATAGTTTACCGGGTCGAAAATCAAACGTAAGGCCCCAGTGGGCGCTTTATGGTTAAACGATGAGGTGAGACGAAAACACAAGAATACTTAGAAGTTATAAAATGAGATTTAATTAAAATAATTACTGTGATGGCTCAAAAGAGCGATCACCAACCTGAAAGCATGTCTTACAGCAGCGATGGAGGGATTGGAGAACGAAGTCGAACATACCAGGCATGTTTCATACTTCGGCAGTAGCTGCAAAAAATTCTGCGACTGGTTTCTCTTCAGATTCATGGGGAGTGTCACAGACGTGACTCTTGATATATCTGCACAAAAAGAAATCAAGACACGACAGATCTTATGATCGTGTGGTCCATGCTATGAGACCATCTCGCTGCGAATAACTTCTGCAAACTGATAAGACCGTATATTCGGTGTTACGAACATTTGCTTAAGGGTTCGTCTTCTTCCTCAGATAAAATTTGCATACGCGGTTTTCTTCTTCAACCAGAAAATAACAACCAGAATGATGCTTCTAAGTTTGCCGAGCTGTCGCTTCCCAACAAGTAAGCGTTCTGTAACGCTGTTACGTCTTATTTCCGACCCGGTAAACTATGACGAAAATGCTTGATTTGGTGTGTACTACGACCTCGTAAAGTTTGGACCTTCTTTTTTTAATCACCCTGTATATTCTAGTAAAGTATGTAGACTCTACTCATAATAATATAGCTAATTCCTCATAAGATCAATTGTATTGATTAATGATGAAACATTAAATAAATACTATTTGAAATACTGTATACAAGGTATTTCAGAAATCGCGATCTGGCATTGTTCGTCGATTATTAGTCACAGACCCATTTTTTCAATTAGAAAAATAAGGACAGTTGATCGCGGCATAAATTAAATCGTATGAATGATGTTATTTGTTTTAAGCAATTATTCCATCTAAGATAACTGCATATTAAACAACATATTTAAACATTATTATTTTTGCAATCTTTTCTTAATTTAAAAAAATTGCTTACAAAATCCATGACCTTCCTCTTTCTTGATCCTCTTGAAGACCCATAGTTCCTCGTCTTTGTTTATGGAATGAAAAACAATGCTTTAGGGTCTTAATGTATTTGAGAGATATACTTAGCAATCTAGGTTAGGTAAAAATTTCAAACAGTTCTCGCCTCCATAGAATCATGCTGAATTTCTAACAAATATTTATTTTCATGTTTTTTTTCTATAGAAAATGAATATTTTTAATTTTAATCTTAAAAACTTTCTAAAATAATAGAAGACGCTTAATGTCATTCTTTTTGCTGCTTAATTTTTTTCCGATAAATTAAATTTTCTCATAGTTGCTTGGCCAACTTCCAACAAGCTAGAAGATTATACGAATATTGATTTCATAAAAGCAAATTTAGGATTAATACAAGGCTAATGTTGAAAAAAGTATTCTTACAACTGAAGAATTATTAAAGAAATGATTAATTGAGCAGAAAATTTTTTGGCGGAGTGATATTTTTCAGTTCGAATTTTTTACGATGATGAGAAATATCCCATCTGTAATTTTTAATGAAATATGAGATATTTTATGACAGATCTGTTGTTGAATGTCTTTAATATTAACAAAATTCGTATTTAATTTTATCATTACTTTATCAATCTAAAAAAAACCACACCGTTGAAACCGCAGCAAGCACTTTTTCTATACCTAGGGATACTATCAATACATAAAGTGAATTTCCACAGTAATTTTGCTGCATAAGAACACTCATAATATATTCAAAACTTAAAAGTCGGTAAATTATTCTCTTGACAATTTGGTTACTAATATTTTATTCCCAATTTAAAAAAAAAAATCTATTGTATATCTCGTCGGTACTCGATTTTCTTACAAGCTTTTGCCTGTATTTTATAAATTACGGTTTCTATTAATTATTCTTCTTTATCGAGCTGCTTTTGTAACTATATTTCTTTATGTTGTTGATTTTATAATTATACTACTTTAACTAGTTGCTTATGTAACTATACTACTTTTATCTAGCTGCATTATCCGGATATTTAACTGAAAATGTTTCAGCATTTTTGAAACCACTTATGTTGTCAATCAAGTTGTATTTTTCATAATTTATTTCTGAAACAGAATATCAAAAGGTTAGGCGAGTAAAATATTACATACATTATAAGATTTAGATTATAAAATTAATAAGAACCTTCACATTTTTATCAAATTTAGTAATTTTTGTACACTAAAATATATATTTAAAATAATAACTTAGTTAGCTACAGTATATAGGGTAAAACAAAGTATAGTTTACCGGAAAAAGGTGTTGCACAAAAAGAGGATATCATTAAGCAAAACACACCTATAATGCTGCTAAATGAAAGAAAAGACGATAGTCATAAACTGGGACAGCTAGGGTCACATCGAGGCTTATGGTCATCTAAAAGAAAACGCAAATCTATAAACATTTATATTATATTTAATATATTTAAATATAGGAATACAATTAAATTCGTATTATTTTATTTAAATCATATTGAAAGTTAGAGATTTAAAATCCGATGAACTTATCGAATATACTACTTGAAATGAAAAGGCGGCTACCATACTGATATCATAAAATTTATCTCCTTTCCATTCAACTTCAAAAATATTTACAAAATAGTCTTCACGTGAGCTTTCAATCAAGTTTGCATTGTGCAATTTTGTTGAAAAGAAATAAAAATCAATTTTTGACTTTCAATCCTCCAGGTTTTAAAGGCTGGATCGATTTTTACTGCAAGTAAAATCTCTTTTGGAATACAAAATTCAATTTCACAAACTGGGTATTTTTCTGTTTTATAGAACAGAATTTGATTAGAATACAGATATAACTTGACACTGCTATTATAGAAAAGGGATTTCCTGGTTAAGGGCAGTTAAAGACCTTTCAGTAAAATATTTTATTCTAAATGCAGCGGCAGCGAAAAGTTCGTTAAATTGAGTATGCACATATATAACTAGTTTATGATGGAGAGAACTTTTATGATTGTAAGCACACAATGCAAATAATACACATAATTTTACATTGTCGAATCAGTGTACTGTAAAAGAATATCTCAAGATAAGGCTGTACCAACTGATTTTACTTTTATTACATATACCATATACACACCATAGCATCATAGCCATACACCACGGCCACACCATAGCACCATAGCTATACACCACAGCCACACCATAGCACCATAGCCATTCACCACAACCACACCATATTTACGTGGTGGAAGTCTAATGTAAAACACAAAATTTCATACAAACACTTCACTAACCAAAATTACCGCAATAGAGTAACTAATATAAAAATTTATGACATCAATTTTAAGAAAACTTATGCCTACTCTGGTAAGATTACTGGCAGCAATGCAGTGTTTATTTACAGCTTATTATTATATATCAGTTACCACTACTTCGATTTAATATTAGCCTAAGAAAGGGTTGGGAACTATATGCTAGATGTGTTGGTTTCGAGGATTTAGGTTATTTATCCTCAACACGAAATTGTCCTTATCCAGTTCACATTAGATGAAAATAAGTAGAAAATAAGCCAGTCCTTCCCCGCTTTGTCCCAGGAGACTTTGTGTTTCTATAGATTTGACAGATTAATAATTGATGGATAAAATCCCACTCTAGACCAAATTTTTGCATCTGGTTCTTCTCAGTCCGGATAAAACAAAACAAACGAAAAAGTTTTTATGACGATCTAAAGTTTTACGTTGAAAAAATATTAAGAAATCGGAAGTGGCTCTAGTCTGATGGAGCTCAAATGGTTTTGCGTGAATAACATTTTATAAAATGAAACTCAACTTCTGTAATATAAAAAAAAAATCTGATGTGGGCAAAACATGACTTTTCTTATATAATGCAATGAATTTAATACTTTTACAGTTAAAAAATGTTATTCTTATAGAAGACTAGCAGCATACCCGTTCATCGTACGGAGTATATAATATAAAGAAATTTATAATTCGCAATCATGTGCAAATTCTGTTAAAATATTAAATTTATTGCTCATAAAGAGAAGTTTAAGAATATCTGTTCTCACTATGCAAAATTATATTCACGGGCAGATCTGAAGAATAAAACATCCTGGCCCCTTTTGTAAGTAAATTTACAAAAAAAAAGGAATTGAATCAATATATGCAACCCCGTACTACTTATATTGTCGCAGATTAGAAAATATGTCAGTGTGTTAGTAGAAGCTTACCCGTAATGCAATATGAATCTCAAAAATATTTGCCAAATTAAAAAAGATGACGTAATAAATTGAAAGTATCAAAAATCCCCGTAATCTTAATACCAGAAGGTCGTACTTGATTCCAATACATGGCAATATATATCAAAATATATGCCAATATACCTGTACTACTTATATTCTCGTAGATTAGAAGATATACCCATGCATTTGTAGAAGATGACTCGTACAATGTACTATATATGAGTTTCAACAATTTTTGTCATAATAAAACAATTCCATAATAATTTGAAAATATCAATAATCCCTGAATCAACAGTCCTCGAAATTACCAATAATAATGATGTTTAAATCTGAAGACCGTAATTGATATTATCCAGTCAAAAATGCAATGTCAATGAAATTTATTTTATATACATATTTTTATTATTCAAATCAGAAAAGTTTTAATGAAAATCGTATGCCGCATAACATATTGGGTCCGTTGCTAAGCGACATGATATCATTTGCTTCAAATAAATTGATAGAAATCATATCATCTGAATAATACAATCTCCATGGAAGGTTTGGCCACATTTTCGTCAATTTAGCGATAACTTAAAAAATCGCCAAATTTATCGCCAAGTGGGACTGTAGAACTGATAGTCCCATTTTGCGACAAATTGACGAAACATCATCACAATGCTATCCCCTAACAAAACACAATTAATTTCATTTTTTAAGCGCGATTTTATCAATTTCATGATATTTTTATGGATTTAAAAATATTTTTACCAATTTGGTGATATTAAAAAAATTCCTTAAATGTGTTACTAAGTAGGATAGATGGACTGACCGGCAAATGCTACAGAAACATCATTTCAGTACTCTATTCTAAAAACACAAATTTAATTTCATTGATTTGGGCCATTTTTATCAATTTGGAGACATTTCCACTAATTTGATAAAGTTTAAGAAAAGTTACCAAGTTATTTAGAGATATTCCGCTAAATTCGTAGCTCTGAATTTGCAGATCTGAGGAATAAAATATCCTGATCCCGTTTGTATATACTAAATGAAAACACTAAAATTGTATTAGAAGATACATACACCCGTTCTACTCTTTTTCTGCTTCAACAGTCGGCTAAATGAATTTATTGGGTAAACACAATATATGAGTTTATTAGCTAAACACAATATATGAGCTTGAAACCTCTTTTCTTAAATAAATGAAAGTGATGTACGCAGTCCGCAATATATATAATTAAAATAACAATCAAACCGTTCATTTATAAAATATATTTTTACATCCATTTATTTATTACACAAAGAGAAAAAATAATAATAAATATTACCAACACATTTAATTTCATTCCATTGCCGAACAACATGATATAAGATAGAATCTTCCTCATAAAATGTGGAATTAAATAGCCATTTTGATTTCTTTATAATTTTCATCGTTGAGTAAAAATTTGTGAAAGATGAACCATGGAGGTAGTTTTTTCCAATTAAATTCATGTTTCAAACAATTCATGCTTTCCTAAAGTGACTAATTAATGCAAAAATCCTGCACCAAACTCGGAAATAAAGTTTTATTTCACTTTGGCGTTTTAAACAAACGATTTTCATCCTTTCCGTTTGGATAAACCACGGAGTTGGAGAGTAGATCTCCTAAGAAAAAGTTCCGTTTTTCATTAATATCTCGACAACCCCTGGTCTTTGAAACTTGAAACTTGGACAAAATTTATGGGGGGCTATTTCTTGGCTACCCACAAAATTTCATCAAATTCGGTTCAGCCGTTCTCCCGTGATGATGGGACAAACAGACAGACAGACAGACAGACTGACAGACAGACAGACAGATTTTCATTTTTATTTATATAGATAATAATATTCTTTCCAAGAAATTGAATTTTCTTCATTTAGTCGTCATTTTCATTGATGTAGTGTCATATTTATTCACTTGGTGAGATTTTTGTTAATTTTGCAAAACTTAAAAATGCCGCCAAGTTGGCAATCTTCCGCTAAATTCGCCGTCAAAATCTCGCCAGGCGTTATGGACGGTGAAATAAGTTATTCTTACAGCAGATTAATAACTATTGGTGTTTAAATACAAAAGTATTACTCAAAGTAACTTTTCCTCGTGAGTGGAATGAGTTAGATCCAGGAGAATGATGTCACCAAATTTATCGCATGGTATTAAATATGAAAAGTTAACATGTTTCTCAATAGGAAATATTTTTATTTTATTTTATATGACTTTTTGATAATTTTTTTGAAAAATGTGCAATAACTCGAGAACGGTTTATGTTAGCGTTCTAAAATTTATGTCAATCGTTTTCAAATGAAAAATTACTTAAGAAATTTCTATTTGCGTAACTTTATTAAAGGTAGTGATTTTTTGACGATTTCTTCAAAATTTCACTCGAAAATTTAGGGGGGTTCTGAACATTAGATTACGCATAAAAACAATGAGCTTCCAGTGTTTATAGATTGTAATTTTGTTCGAATCGGTCCATTCGTTCGTCAGTTATCTTATCCGCAGACTCACTGACACACACACAAACACACACACACACACACGTTTCCACACTCACACACACGCACATATGTTCACACACACACACACACACACACATACACAGACATCACTTCAAAAATGTTCAAATCGTGATCAGGGAGGCTTGAAACGTGCTCTCCTGTCGAAAACTCTAATTATATACATTTATAAGGCATGTAAAGAGATACACATTATTGTTTATAGCTATCACTTTTAGTTTTTAAGATATAAGTATTACAAACTAGGAAAACGTAACATGTGTTATGTCCATATTTTTTCAAATATCAAGAAAACTCGAGTTTTCTTTTGAATAAATATAGATTTAAAAATTAATTTTGTCATACATATTTTTGTCTCTTACTATTTATATCCATATTTTCTAGTTTTGAAGATATTTCGAGTGAAAGTATGAAAAATGAGAAAACCAAAGAGAAAATGGGGAGGGAGGGTCTATCCAAAATCCAAATATATATATTTGTAAGACTTTAAAAGTGCAATAAATTCTTGCTGAATGTTTAAATGTAGCTATTTAATTTTTTGAGATATAAGCATTACTAACTTTAGAAACGGGAAATTTCTAATCTTATTCAAATTGACAACACAATTACTCGTAAACTATAAGAGCTTTTTTTAATAATAAATATACATTTTATTACTATACTTACTAGTACACTTTTTGTTGCTTACTATTTATATCTATATTTTACCGTATATTTCGAATGATAGTTAGATAAAAACAATACTCGTTCGGAGAGGTACAATTTTATGTGTTTTCGAAAATATGAAAATATTGCAATTATTTTTAAATATTCATATTGTGGACTATATGACAAAACAAGAAACATTTACATTTTAATCTACTAGGTTTGGAGGTTAAAGCTCAAAAGTCTCTATAATTTTCATAATGCCCCGTTTATCCAACCATTCTCCAACCTATAAAAGTTATTCATATCAACAATAAAATGTTATGACGTGTTGAACTTATAGATCACAGAATTATCTCCAATCAAGACGCAATTGCAGTAACTTCATTGAAAACATTAACCCTCAATTTATTTTAAACGGAATACAATGGGATTTTAATCGAGTGAAAAAAGTTACCGAACCAGATATCGAGGATCTTTGAGATTTCACAAGCCATGTTTAATCATCTAAGCCATAACATCAGTTGTTTTCAGAATGCGAGCACACTGCAGATGCTGATCATTGAAATTTTATATATTAATAATACTATAATTTTTGAGGGGAAAAATTATTTAATTACTTGAAATTACTTCAACTAAGTTCAAAATAACCGTAACTGAATTAGAGATGCTATAGGTGGTTTTTTACTAAGTAAAAAAATCTGATGTAGGCAACACATGACTTTCCTTATATAATTCAATGCATTTACCACTTTTACAATAAAGAAATAGGTTTTCTTATAGTGGATATTTATAATCTTTCCAAAAAATCGAATTTTCATCAATGAGTCGTCATTTTCATTGATTTAGTGTCATTTTTATCCATTTGGCGAGATTTTGGCGAGATTAATTTGGCAACATTAAAAAAGTCGCCAAATTGGCAACATTATGCTAAGTTCGGCGCCAATATCTCGCCAAGCGTTATGGACGGTCAAATAAGTTATTCTTATAACAGATAAATAACTATTGGCGTTCAAATACAAAAATATTACTCAAAGTATATTTTTTCATGAATGGAACGAGCTAGATCCGCGAGAATGATGTCACCAAATTTATCCCATCATATTACATATGAAAAGTGAACATGTTTCTCAACAGTTAATATATATTTTTAAATTTATGGGATTTTTTGATAAATTTATTTAAAAAATATGAAATATTTCGAGAACGGTTCATGCTAGCGTTCTAAAGTTCATGTTAATTGTTTTCTAAGTAAAAACTACATAAGAAATGGCTATTTATGTAACTTTATTAAACGTTTTGTTTTATTTTTGATGATTTTTTCAAAATTTCACTCAAAAATTTAGGGGGGATCTAAATATTCGATTACGTTTAAAAACAATAGGCTTCCAGATTCTGATTTTTGTACCAAATTTCATTCGAATCGTTCTATTTGTTCGTGAGATATCGTCTCCACAGGCTCACTGACACACACGCACACACACACACACACAAACACACAGACATCACCTAAAAAATGTTTGATTCGTGATCAGGGATGCTTGAAGCATGCTCTCCCGTCGAAAACTCGAATTCGAATTTTCGACCCTGTCACAATAATTTCCATATACGTTATGTATGTAAGGAAAGTAATGAGCTTTGTCCAAACGATAAGGAGAGATATAGCAATGTATATAAACACAAATAAGACAATAATGCCGCGTACAGCTGTTGCAAGGATACGCTGGATCAAGTTTGGCAGTGCGAGAGATTAAAATAATATTTCATGGTTAGATTCTGCCCCGTGGTTAATTGTACATTGTGCACAATACTACTATATTATGTTAATACTATATTGTACTAATATTGTGCATATATATATATATATATATATATATATATATATATATATATATATATATGTTCTGTCATGTAAGTCAGTGGTTTCAAAAGTATATAACTTCTACCCCCTAGAGTACCCTTACTAACTCAAGAGAGCCAATCAGAAAGCACAATGAGAAACAGGCTGGCTGACATTTGTAATAAGGTAAAGTTGTCCTTGTCAAAAATTACTATCTTAGGACTTACCTTGATGCCTTCACTAAGGGTGGAGAAAGTAAACTCCTGGTTCTCAAGCCGAAGAGACAAATACACAAAATATAAATAAACACACTTATCTAAATTGACCAATGTATTTAATATTTAAGTTATAGATATCCATTTAAGTCATGATTAATAATACCATTCATAAATCCATTATTATATTACATCTAGCACTAACAATATTTCATTAACAAACATATTTACACACATAATATAATTGACATATATATTTCAACACTTTCTTTTAATGTACCGAAACTCAAAATAGTTCTATTAGTTGAAAATTCAAGAACTCGTCATTACGACATAGATTCATACGAACTAATTGTTCGTTATTAGATAACCGTTAAATGTGTGCCTTCCGTGCTAATTAGTGACAAGTGAAACATATAAATACCTCTCCTCTCCTGCATTCAACACTTATTCGCGCAATCACTATACTGTAAGATACTACAGCACCTCACATATCTGAGCCACGCTTTCTTTTTGCGTGCTCACTGTAGATATTTTTTGCTCAAAACCAAGAGACATGTTGTTAGTTCGTTCGAAAATTCAAGTCTTCTGAACTCTCTGGAACAAACTTTTGCGGCACTTTTTTATTCCCCTATTTGGTTTCATACCACTTCTCCCATTTGTCTTTGATGCAGAAGGGGATGACCACTGTTTATCTATGATTGTGTTGCAATTGGTTCCCTCTGCTGCATTTAGATAGCTCATTATCTTCCTTGGCATTTGTAATTGGTGGTGGAACATGTAGTACAAATATTGTACTACAACTTTCTCAGATGAACGTTTTATCGAGATCTGTGATTACCCCCCCCCCCTCTGTATCTTTTGTTTGTGATGTTTCGTTTTCCTGCCTTGGGGTGTGTTGGTTCTCTGGCACTGAAAAATTGGATCCAACGTATCATCGAAACAGCAGTATGCTGCATTATTGCCATATTTGCGATCCTATTTCTTCCTATTCGACCCAGACCGTCCGACCTACTTGAAGGTGTAAGGTATCACTTTGAACGGTTGTGAAGTACCACACAATTTGAACCGGAACTCAGAGGAAGAGGCATCCACAAGGACCGTACCTTCCTTCCCTTATTACCAGCCTCTCGGAGGGATTTACGGACCCACATATTTAACGTGGCTGTACTCCACATGAACACGTTAACAGTTTGGGCAGCGGCGGGAATCGAACTCGACTCGCTCGGTACAATCACCCCGTGCTAACTACTAGGCTGTTACGCACCTCTTATTTGTGCTTATGTACACTGCTCTATTTTCCCGCGTATGTAGTATATTTTAAAGAACATACAATTAATTTGTAATGAAGAAAATATGTGCAGTACCAGAAAATCAAATCTGCGTATTTCGGAATACATCTCCACTTTCCTATTTGAGCTAGTTATTAATATTAAAAATGTACTTTCTACAGTGGCGTCCTCATTATCTCATAATTTAAAATATGTACAAGGCATGTCAGGGTAGCTCAGAGGATAATGCATTCATTACTTTGCAGTTTTAGCTCGAACAGGAAAATAAGGCACTACTGACTACATTCCTATGGTTCTGAAAGGAATTACTAAAGATATCTCACTTTTATTAAATGATAAAACAAGAAATATCAATCATGCATAAAGCATTGATTATGAAACACTTTCCAACGTCAATGCAATTTTATGTAAACATCTCTAAAATGCGAAACATTCCTCGGTAATATTTTTAAAATCATCACAATACTACGTTAATTTATTATATTTGAAAACTTCATCGAAGGAAACGAACTTCATTTAAATGATGGCATTGAAATGTAAATTGCCTTGTTTAAACATCTCTAAAATGCGATACATTCGTCGGTAATATTTTTAAAATTATCATAATACTACGATAATTTATTATATTTGAAAGCGTCATCGAAAACAAATCAATTTTATTCAAATGATCTCATCGAAGTATGAATCGCCTCTATATAAAAGCAGCATTTCATTTATAAACATGTTTCCAATCGTTTCATTCATCGCAATACTATAATAATTTATTTTATTTAAAAATTTGAAAAATTGTTATCTACCATATTTATTTTAAAATGTGAAACCTCTCTAATATATAAAACAATGAAACTCTTGGAAATATATTTATTATATAATATATTTAATTTTCCTTTCTGGAGGATGTTGCAAAAATCAGGATTTAATTGAATTTGTTTTTATCCTTATATTAAATAATTTTTATTTAAAAAACTACCTAACATATTCTACTGAAATTTTTTCTATATATTTTATGGGATAATTTGAATATTTCCTAAAACTTTCGAAGCAATCAGAGAATTTGAAATTTGCTTAAAAAATGTTTGAAAATTAGGTCCCATAGGTTTCAATGTACTATTTCATTTTTTCAACCAGGGTTCAATCCAAAACTAATTGGGTGATATTATTTATATATATTCTCATAGGTTCCACAGATCGTCTGAAAATCATACCAAAATTTCATTTTGATGAAGTCATTTTTACAGCAGTTATCATGCTGACGGACAGACAGACAGACAGAATGAGCAAAGTCAAAAACACTTTTCAACTATGTTGTAAAGTGTTAATTAACGGCAACTCTTCTACGTTGAGATTATAAATAAGCGTGTAAATAAAACTGCCAATGGTTTACTGCGAGTGTAATGCTTCTTTGGCATTAAGATAAAGAACATTTTTCCTATGCCATCTGAATTAGCATGGTGCATAAACCCTCATATTTATTTTGGCATGTAAATAGCCAAGACTAAATTGATCGCGGGAAATAAATTTGCTTGTTAAAAACAGCCCGTGATTTAGGGAGAAGAAAATGTCACTGTATGCATTATTTTATCGTATAATTTTAACTTGAAAAAGAATTCAAAATATGCAAATATTTTAAGAATATAACTCACGTTTTTAATATGATACTAGAAATATCAATATTATTTTTTATATGATAATTGTGCACCTTATCAACAAATAATAGTAAATTAACAAGTAAGTCTTACCTGTTATGGCGTTGAAAATTATTTTTGAAATATTGTCACGATAATGTCACATAAACTTCATGTTAAATAGTTTATTGGGAATATGAAATTGGACACTTTATTTTTGAGAAATGACAATTAACATGTTCTTCCTTTTTTATTACTGTTAAATATAACCTCTGAATTTAGCGTTATCTGAAAAAGGCATGGAGACCGGGGCGGAATTGGGTACCAGGGTAAAAGGAAGTAGGGCCTCCACGAGGCGCATCAGTTGACTGGAACTCTCTGAAACTCTTTATCCGCACATTCGACCTCATTCAATAAACACGTGTTGATTACTTTTCGTCGTTGCTGTAGTTTTGCGAAAAACTTAGCCAAATCGTGTGTGCTATTGTATTAGTTTGAAAGTTTAGAACCAGGTTAAATACTATTTCATGCATTTATTTTTCTCAATTACGTTTAGCCCACGGGATATAGCAAGCTATTAAGTATGATTGTATTTTTACTGGATTCTATTAAATACGGCCTTCAGGTTTAAAGATTATTGACATTTTCAATTTAGTATGGAACGTCTTTTAGTTTGGCAAATATTTGAAACACAAATATTGTAGTACGGGTAATCGTCTAGTAATATATGGGCATATTTTATAATCTACGACAAATAAACGGTACGGGTATATCGTACTATGCAATTTTAGCTCTTTAAATTTTGAAAATATTTGAATCAATTACGGTCTTCAATTTCAAGATTACGAGGATTACTGTAATTTTCAATTTATTACGCCATCTGTGACAAAGATTGCGCAATCTAATTATTTGGAAATTAACTTTGAAACTCATATTGTAGTTCAGGTCATTTTATACTAATACATAAGTATATCTTCTAATCTACGAGAATATAAGTAGTGCAGGTATATCTTTCGATATAGTTTTAGTGCTTTCATTTTGACATTTTTTTAAAATTTGTTTACAAACGGGACAAATATATTTTATATTTCTATGAATATAATTTTGTATAGCGAGAATACATATTCTTAAAGCATTTTTAGGAACATTAATTTAAATATTTAAATATAATGTTTTGAATAACAAAGTCGTTTAGAATACGTATGTAATACTTGGCGAAAAAAATTGGCAACGAATTTCGCAGGATGAAGTCAACTTGGTGAGGTTTTTAAATGCTTCCAAATTGACAAAAATGTCACAAAAATGATAAAAATATCGCCAAATTGATAAAAACGACGTTAATGGGAGGTAATGTCTTGCAAATTTTGAATTCAGTCATATAATGGGTACCTTCTATTATAAAATGCATGTCCTTCTCTCCGTTTGTCTGTAATGCTTGACGATATATTTGGCGAACTTGGGGAATTAACTAACGAGATTTCGCCAACATTGGAAAAGTATTCCCCAGATTGATGAACACTTCCTCAAAATTGTAACAATGACGCCAAGTTAACGAAAATGATGCCTAATTTAAAAATTAATTATTAAAATATTTTAATATATGGATTACATTACTTATTGAGGATGCTATCAATATTGATAATTGTCAATTTAGATTTACTTGAAATTAAGTTAATTGGGCACTTCAAAATAATTGTAAATGTTATCATCCGGAAAAGCTCCAAATGCGCAATTCAATGTCATAAACACTGTGGCGCCGATCTCATCATTTTTTCACTATGAATGAAGTAAATTCATTGTATAGTTTAAGGAAATTCATGTACTGCTCGTATCAGATTTTTTATTTGCGCAAATGTTTAAGTTGCAGAATGTTTATTTATGTTTTACATAATTATTTTTTCCTAGAATTTCAAAATATATAAAATGTGCGACTTTTCTTAGAATAAAATTTAATTCAACCCTAAAAGTTGATAATCCTAGAAGCAAAATTTAATATGATTGATGCTTCGAAAAGTACTGAGAAAAAAGAATGATTTATTGTGAGTTAATGATAGGGAAAAGGTCAATTTTTCCATGCATATAATGAGAGCAATGGAGCTTCTTAACTGTTTTTCTCCATGAGAGGTGGCACGATTAGTTTCTCTCCTTAAAATGTATTATTATACATTCAACATCCATTTAAAATATTTTCTACATGAGTGATTAAGTGAAGATGTGAGACATTATTTTAAGTAACTTATGACTGCAAAATATATATACACGTATAAATCAAATAAACTATATTAAGAAATTACTTTCGGTGTTTTATGCATAAGAATAAACTGTCAAAACATGCTACAAAAATACGCATTTATTAAGTAAACATAGTTTGGACGAATTATTACTACATTGAAATATTTAGCTCATTTTAAACTCGAAACAATTTGCCAGAATACTTAATTATTTTAGCGGTTACAGTAGTGTCGCCAGGGGGTAATATACCCCTGCCAGGAAGTCATCGGAATTTCCATGAAGTACGGAGAAGTGATATTTAAAGAAATGAGAATACAAAATATTTATTTAAAAAAAAACCTCCCCTAACAATATTTTTCTGGCGGTATTAATTCGTGGTTGTACATAGTTATATGATATTTTTGAAGAAAGGTAAACTTTGCTCTTTTTCATTTAGAATGTGTTCTAGAATTGGGAATAGTCTTATCACTTTACTTAGCACCTTGTTACCTAGGGAAGTATTGGGAGCTTATTTAAAAGTCTTCACATGTAGGAGAATCATCAGTATCACTTTCGATTATTGTATGTTAAATTAATTGTAACGAATGGAATATTTACATATTTGATTAACACATCTTATTGAGCGCCTTATATAAACCGTTAATAATGTACGAAAGCAACTTATTAAATAAAATATAAATATTCTGGTAAATATTATACTTACAAACACACAATTAAACTGCACTTTTTCCTTTCAAGAATAATATAATGTTATTATAAAATCTAAATCGAAGCCAATGTAAGGCAAAACCAAATTTCAACTTTAAAATTCAACTTTACCGATTTTCATAAAAGCGACACTTTCATCTGCGCTCTCTGTGTGAGAAGGTACCTTGTAGTTGAGTAAATACAAAACATAGGAACAAAATATTCGTCTTTTGAAAGGGAAAAATTATAATTTTATACTTCATCAAAACACTATTACATCACACATTGAGTTCCAGCTCTAGCAAAATCAATTTTTAGCAAAATCCATATTGACAAATCCTATATTAGTTTTTTCAAAGCTACGCACTTGTGTATTCTCATGCTTTGTAGCATAATTAGGAATTGCAAGATTCTGGTACTTGTGAATTATGAAGCGAATTCTCGACATATAATATATACGTTATTTTGTCTGTTTAATGCCCTCGTACATGCAAAAGGCTATAACAATATATGAAACTGAAACAGTTTATATTGTAATATTAAACAGTATTATTCTGTCGTTATTCTGTCTGTTTAATGCACTCGTACATGCGTAAGACTATAACAATATATGAAACTGAAACCGTTTATATTGAAATATTAAACAGTAGGGCCGAAATCATTAAAACGTTACGGAAGTCACATTTATTGTAAATGACACATAAATCCTCTTAGCTGAAAACTTAGCTGTCTGGTCTTCATATGTGAACATGATTATGAGGAATGAGACTGGACTAACCTCAACAATAAATTCGAAATGCTTTTTGAAACTGCAGCATTTTTCATAGTGGTTGGAATATGAATATGTACAACAGCCTTTGTTAAATTTATCTTTCAAGAGGTGACCGTAATGTTTCTAATTTAAATGAAGAGCGCATGCGGTACATTGATGTAATCATGATTTCCCTCGCACTTTTTACGTTTGCATAGATAACATTTCCAGTTATAAATGCGCAGTTTTATCAATCATTCGCGTTACACCAAGTCCATTTAGTCGCAATTTCTTTAGTCATAAAAGAGTAAAAAAAATAATAATTAACTAATTTTTATGAACTAATTTTTATTTAATTATTAACTAATTTTTCCTGAACTTGATGTTAAGTCTTTCTTATAAAAATAGTAGAAAAAGTAAAAATAAGTAAACAAAGGTATTCCATGGATTTAATCTTACAAAGAAATGTACCATTTGAGGAAATTTTTCTAGATTTGCCCTAACTGATACTGTTATCTCGCTAAATTTATGCTGAAAGAACAAGTGGGAATTGTAATATAGAAAAATAACTCGCACCCAGATTTCCCTCCATAACTATTTCTCACGTCAAGGACGAAACACTTCTATGGTCACCATATTAATGTAAGAGATTATTCCTAAAACAAAGTTAGTAGCATTTACTTAAATACTTTAGGAAATATTATAATAACATACGAAATCCCAACACGCGTACTATGCACAATGCATTATAAAAGAAACAAAATAAAAAATCATTTAATATAAAAAATATTGTAATTGCGCTGTCACACAATTTAGATACACATATTATAGGCAAAAATAAAGCGGTTTTATGACGAATGCAACATTAAATATAAATTTTAAAAATCCTTAAATATCACGGTCTTTAGACATGAAAAACGAGAATGACTAATTATGCATAAAGCATTGATATGCAGAAATGCAATTTTATTTTATCTAAAATGCGATACATTCAGCGGTGATAATTTTTAAATTATCGCAGTGCAATAATTGGAAACTTGAAACGTCATAAAAAAAAATGCTATAAAATCGCTTGCTTCTCTATCTAAGCAAAATCAATGAATATTCCATTCATATCACTTATATGAAAGATTCTAGAGCTAAATAATGTTGCGTTAAAAATTCAACAATTCTTATACAAGTCGTATTAAAATCGGTTGTTTTGTTTTCATTTTAAATACGTTAAAATTAGGCTTCGTTGAAAAAATAATCAAGTTTAGTGATCATTTAAATAAAAAATTATTGTAATTGCATAAGCACAGAATTTAGAAACACAGATAATATGCAAAAATAAAGCGATTTTAGGGCGGTTGCACAGATGCATGTAATTTTATTTAACATCTCTAAAATACGATACATTCAGCGGCTATGTTATTTTAATTATCACTGAATTATAATAATTTATTTTACTTTATTACACTTATAATTTATTTTACTTTATTACACTTATAATTTATTTTACTTAAAAAATTAACACCATGGAGGTAAAAGTACTTTCTAACTCTGCTTAAATATTCAAATTTTATTTAAATGACATCATCGAAATATAAATCGTCTGGCTCTCTATGTAAAAGCAGAGAGTATTTCATTCATACACTTTTATTCCAAACTCCAAAGTTATATAATTTTATGTGAAAAAAAATCAGTAATTCTAATGCAACTCATCTTACAATCGCTTGTTTACATTTTACATTCATTGAAGTTAGGTCTCTTTGCAGAAATAATCAAAATTTAATGATCATTTAAACTTAAAAATATTGTAACTGAATTTTCGCAGAATATGGATGCACAGAAGAAACGCAAAAATAAAGCGGGTTTAGGACGGATGCAAAATTATATATAAAAATAACATAAAAGATCCCGATTTTGACACAAGTTGGATTCAATATTTTATTTTGAAGTGGGTCACGTGACCTCTTCATATTATATGGGTATCCCTGATATATTAATTTTTATTTAAAAGACTACCGAACATATTTTGCTGAAATTTGTTTATATATTTTATGGGATAATTTGAATATTTCCTAAAACTTTCGAAACAATCAGTGAATTTGAAATTTGCTTAAAAAATGTTTGAAAATTTAGGTCCATAGGTTTCAATGAATTTCATTTTTTCAACCACGGTTCAATCCAACACTAATTGGGTGATATTATTTATTTATATTCCCATAGGTCCCACAGACCGTCTCATAAACATACTAAAATTTTATTTTGATAAATTCACTTTTTGAGTCGGTTTTAGTTATCGTGTGTTAGTTTTTTTAGTTATCGTGTGAACGGACAGGCAGATCGACAGACAGTCGCAATGAACAAAGTCACAAACACTTTTCAATTATGTTGTAAAGTGTTAAAAATGGATACCATATTTTATTTTGCAATGAGTCACGTGATCTCTGTGTATATCATGGGTGTAATTAATATTTTATTTAAAACAAGGAAGATCAATCATCCTTAAAGCATTGATTATGAAACACTTTCCAACGTCAATGCAATTTTACTTAAACATGTCTGAAATGCAATACATTCCTCGGTAATATTTTAAAACTTATCACAATACTACATTAATTTATTATATTTGAAAACTTAGACCTTCATCGAAAAAAATGGACTTCATTCAAATGACGGCATTGAAATATATATTGCCTGGTTTAAACATCTCTAAAATGTGATACATTTCTCGGTAATAATTTTAGAATTATCATAATACTACGATAATTTATTATATTTGAAAACTTTATCGAAAACAACTGAAATGCATTCAAATGACGTCATAGAAAAAATAACATGCCTGGCTCTCTCTATAAAAGCAGCAGTTCATTCATAAATAATTTCCCATTCATGTCATTCATCACAAAACAATAATAATTTATTTTATTTAAAAATTAAGACCATGGAGCTTCAAGTAAATAAACTCTATGCATAAAACTTCATCGAAAGAAATCGTCCTTATCTTTGTAAAATCAATGAATATTTCATTCATATCAGCTTTGCAGACTCCATGAACTAAATGATTTTGTGTTAAAGAAATACAGCAATTCTAATACAACTCATTCTACATAACTTGCTGTTTACATTTTACATAGGTGAAAAATAGGCTTCGTTGTAGAAATAATCAAATTTGGATGAGCATTTAAACTCATTTAAATTATCAAAGTTTGTTCATTTAAGCTGAAATATATTGTAATTGCGCTGTTTCAGTATGTAGATGCACAGAATTTAAGCAAAAATAAAGTGGTTTTTGGATGGATACAACACTCAATATGAATTAAAAAGAATTTTAAAATCACAATTTTGAGACAAGATGGATGCCATATATCAGTTTGAAGTGGGTCACGTGATATTTTCATATCATGGTCACGTGATCGCTTCATATACGAGGTGTTATTAATTTTTTAATTTTTATTTATAAAACTACTGAATATATTTCGCTGAATTTTTTTTATATATTTTATGGAACATTTTGAATATTACCTAAAATTTTCTAAGCAGTTTGGGAATTTTAAATCCTCTTAAAAATGTGACAGACAGACAGACAGAAAAATGACAGACAGACAGACAGAATGAATGAACAAAGGCATAAACACTTTTCAACTTTGTTGTAAAGTGTTAATGAACAAAGTCTTAAACACTTTTCAACTTTGTTGTAAAGTGTTAAAAACTATCAAACATATCTTACTGAATTTTTTTTTTAATTTTATATTTTAATTAGAATATTTTCTAAAATTTCCGAAGTAATTTGTGTATTTTAACTTTGCTTAAAAATGTTTCAAAAATTAAGTCTTAAGGATTCAATGCAATTCATTTTTTCAACCCGAGTTAAATCGGAAACTTATTGAGTGATATTTCTCCTTTTCATTCCCATATGTTCCACAAACCATCTCAACTACTTACGTAAATTTCATTTTGATAAAGTCAGTTTTACGGCAGTTATTGTGCGAACGGATTCACAGACAGAATGAACAAAATCCTAAACAATTTTCAACTATGTTGAAAAATGTTAAAAAATCAGCACTTTTATGTTGAATGAAAATTAATGTTTTTCCCCAAAAACTCAAAATAATCGAATCAAAATTTATTTTAATTAACTGTATGAAAATATTTAAACCTAATAACATTGCCTGTTAGTGAAATGATAGTTGAAAATTTTTCCAGACAAAAATGAAAGCAATACAGCATTACTAACGTTACAGACAAAGGCTTACAAAAACACTTTGAGGATATTTCTTTAATTATTGTCTGAAATATCTGCTGCTGCTATTGAACTGAATTATCATTCTAGTTTAGTGCAATACTACTATTACTGAAATAAAATGACATTTGAAATATAGCTTTTGAATGTCATGCGAGATATATATATATAAAGTACAAATAATCCATATTTCTTCATGCGAGGAAACATTTAATTTGTCTCACTTAAATCAATAAATATATACACGATTATATCTACATATTTTTTGGTAATCAATATTACATATATTACACCGTAAAAACTTCATAAGGGAAATACAAAATACATTCTGATTGATGCTGTCATAAAGCATAATAATCTAGAATGATTTATTAAGAGTTAATGATAGGGAAGTCTGCAGTTATACCATGCAGAAAGCGAAAGCAGCGATGTATCTAACCGTTTCTTTTTCTTGACAGGTGACATGAACAATCGCTGGCATTGAAAATGTAGCATACCATATTTTATTTTCGCATTAAATATTGTCTACGGGAATCCCCAGTATTTAACTGCTAGATTACCATCGTAAGTGGGTTTAAAAATTGTTTTAGGAGTAAAATGACATTTTAAAAATGAGCTTTATTTTGCCTTTAGAATTTAAGCTGTCCAAGCATATGGGAATAAGTCGCATATTTATTGAAAAATGTTTCTGCTTATGATATTTCTACTTCTTTAATCTTATAAATTGTTACAAAATAATGCAAGTAAGAGGTATGATTTCTCATTTTGTCAAATGATCGTCATCATTCAATTCACATAAATTTATATCCTGATGTTAGTTTTTGCCGTTTTAAATATTATATATCTATATTTGTCATATTATATAAATATTGTTTTTTACTGGTTGTAATTTTATATGTATTTCCACTTTAAATGTTCTGATTTATGTAAATTTTAAATTGCTTTCATGTGTAACGGCATAGTCAATATATACTAGTAAAATCTAGCGTTATAGTTTTCATTTGTTTAAATTCCGATGATGCCTCTATGGTGCTTGAAAGCGTTAAAGACCATAAGTTATTTTATACGTCAGAATTGTTACAAATGGACCCTTTAATACTTGTAAATTAAATTTCAATAGTTTTATATCTCGCAGATGGAGTTTTAAAAATATTTTATGTGATTTTTATTTTTTTTACACAGCATTGTAAAGAACCCTGCTGCCTCTACCAGGAATCGAAATACTAATCTTCGAACTAGTCAGCCGACGTTCTACCGTTGAGCTACTGGGACGGAATTGCAAGCAATTTACCGTCGAAGTATATCTGTATTATCCCCACTTTAATGCCATATTAGCTTACAACTGATAATCTTGCTGACCACTTCTTGCTATTTTCACCTCAGGTTAGCCTCCCGAACCGCAGATCTTCGTACTGGCTAACCAATGCTCTACTGCTGAGCTACTCTAACTGAATTGCAAGTTCTTATTGCCAAAGTGGACTCTACATTTCGATGGAATCTGAACCATACATCATATTATGGACTCTTGTATTTTAAACATTGTGAAATGAAACATAACTCTTATATTTTTAAACATTAAAAAAGAAAGAACGCGTTATTCATATTTAAAGAAATCTAACCGTTACCTCCATCAATACAGCAGATTCTTCAATAAAAATGTAACATTAATATAATATAGCCTTTTATATTTTTAAACATTAAAAAATAGTGTTCATATTTTATGATGTTATTCATATTTTAAAAAATCTAACCGTTTCCTCCATCAATCTAACAGATTCTTCAATAAAAGTATAATATCAATATAATACATATTTCATGACGTTATTCATATTTTAAAAAATCTAACCGTTACCTCCATCAATCTAACAGATTCTTCAATAAAAGTATAATATTAATATAATAGAGAGATTATTATTTATTTTTGTCGAATTAGAATTAGCTCTTAAAAATAGTAGCAATGTAAGGACATTGGAAAATTAGCAAATTTTAACCCCAAATTTTTTGTATTAAAATCTCATATACTGTAAGCCGAATTCATCGCTCTTTAACTAGAATTTTTTATGGAAAGAAATTCAGGAATATTACAAATGCGTTATCTAAAGTATTTTATCTTTCCTACACGTCAAATTGCAGATTTTCTTTTTAAAACGCTCATCAATGAGAGCCACTATGTAAGAAAGAGGTGATTTTATCAAAAATATTTTTTAAACAATTAATCATATTTTATAAAATTTCAAAGATCGTTATATAACAAAATATTTATTGCCAATTATCGTAATCCATAATCTCACCAATCACCAATGAGTCAATATAATCATAATCAGCTCATGGAGCCAGAATCCCATCGCAGCGATCAGACTGTATGGTCCATTTTGCCTTCAAAAATGCAAATATGACACCCTGCTATGTGCTTAAATAAGTCAAGTATTTCACTTGACATATTGTTTACGTAATAGTTAAATGTATTATATATTCAATAAATATTTCAAAATTAATTAAAAAAAACTTTAAAAGTTGTTTTGATTATTTTATTTTTCACATGGCTTTTAAAGAAAATTATTTTAGAAACAATTTTTTGAACAAGGAAAACATTATATTGCAAATTAGAAGACTGAACATAAAAGTTATTACAGTAGTGTTATTATAGTACTGTACATAATGTACAGATAATAGTTCAAAGTATTATGCATACAATAAATTATTCAAAATGAATTAAACAAAACTGTAAAATCTGTTTTGGTTATTTTCTTCAAATGGAAATTTAAAGAAAATCAGTTTTGTCGATTAGTCACATTTTTTTAACAAGTAAGTATAATATTGCAATTTATAAAAAACATAAGATTTATTAAATCTGTAATAAATCTGATTTAGTTATATTTCTTAAAGTTGTTTTTAAAAAATTCTAGAACAAAGAAAAAATAACCAACATAACTTAAATCTTTACTTAAAATAAATGTTTAGTTTTACAATGTTGCTTTCTAGTTCAGTGGATCATTTTATAGCGTCAGCACTTTCGCTAAATACGCTTGACTAATTCACCCGCTTTCGTGTTATTTGTGAAGAAAGTTGGAAATTTGTCATATAAATATTTTATTTACGTTATTCTTAGTTTTAGATACTTAAGAAATTTCATAATGATTCGCGTACATTAAATTTATTTTCAAGTAAATCAGAACTAATCGCAAAATAAGAACATAATATATCTACAATTCGAAGCTCTATTTTAATGCATTGAATTCCTATATAAGAAAAGTCCTTTACATCGTGTGTTTGCCTATCAATCCCTAACGGTTGATGGCAAAATTTACTGATTTTGGAAGTTTTTACAAATAAACAAATCATCGCAGAATCGATGAAATGCCACTAAATAGGCGAAAATTCAAACTCTTAGCAAATCTGAACTATTAATTAAGAATTGTTTCATTTATAATACTTGTCGCTTTGAGGGAACTATTATATTATTATTATTGATTCAATACATAAAACCTATAATTGCTCGTACAACATATATGTTTGTAGGGGGTCATAAATAAATTGCATTTTGACACCCTAGAGAGACCTTTGACCCCCCCCCATTTTGAGTAATGCGATAATAATTATTATCTGATAAGGCACATATGTTTATTTTTCCTTCCCACTTCACTACAAAATCACCAGTATTGACAACAGATTTGACGGCCTTTTTAAAGGGAGCCATATTAATGGAAATTGAATATCTCAGAAAATTCAATTCAGTTTAGTTTCATTGAATAAGCCTGTTGTTTTGCGGGAATTACAGCTTTAATATGTTTTGATTTAAATATAATCAGTTTCCCTATTCATGTTACAAGTACATTTTAATAAAATGTCTAAGATGGTGTACATTATTTGCGTTTCTTTAGAAGGCACTTCGATAATTACGTGTATTAACTAATAATATTGATTGGGAGATGTATATATATATATATATATATATATATATATATATATATATATATATATATATACATATATATATATATATATATATATATATATATATATATATACATATATATATATATATATATATATATATATATATATTTATATACATATATATATATATATATATATATATATATATATATATATATATATATATATATATATATATATATATATATATATATATATATATATATATATATATATATATATATATTTATATATATATATATATATATATATATATATATATATATATATATATATATATATATATATATATATATATATATTTATATATATATATATATATATATATATATATATATATATATATATATATATATATATATATATATTTATATATATATATATATATTTGGGAGTATTTCCCTGAACGTTCGTACTACCTCCCTGGTAGAATTTCGACTTGTTCATTCCGGTGCTTCTAGATGAGGTTGATCGTGTATACACGTGGTAGAAGAAGAATGATTCATGCCGCATGGTAATACAATTTTCTTAATGTATCTTTTTTTCATTTTTTCATTTTTTGATGCCTGTAGTCTGAGTTTAAGCATTTATAGTAATGTACTATTGCTTAATCTGAAAAAGGCATTTGTTTGGGTTAATTAGAGTTAAATACTCAGACCTGAAGAGGAATTTAATTCTGATTAATCATCGAATTTGGGAAGGTTCTGTTCTTTTCTCTTATCGGCATTATGGCCGTGAATTTGCGTCTATGGTGATGTTAATATTACTTGAATTGTATTTTAATTTTTTTTATTTTTACATTATTCTAATTATTACATTTCAAATATATATATATATATATATATTATTCAGCTACTGGGCAGAAAAATGCATATAATTAATTTTCACTGCTGGAAATTTTAATTTTCAGACAGCCAAAAAAATGCCCCCCCCCCCCCCAAATTACATCCTGGCTACGCTCGTGATGACGGGTGAGAATCTAGTGCCATAATATTTAAGTCCACTTGTGTAATAATCAGTATCATGGTGAAAAAAAATTAATGCCTCACACATATATAGGTAAATTTATTCCGGGTTCCTTTATAATCCATTATGCAACCCTTCAAATTTCAATTGAAGTGCTTTAAAGCTGAAAAAAACAAGGTTTATTTTGCGCAATATAAATTTCTGAAAGCGAAAAGAACGTCTGGAACCCGGGTTGAAAACTGATCTGTCTAACATTTTATTCTACCCCACTTGTAGAATCCCCCCTTTACCTGGGGATCTCCTGATTGGTCTTTCAAACCGAAGCTCGTAATAGTCAACGGGAAAATCATACTATAATACAAATTGAAGGCATATACGCATTTAGTGACCAGTAGTCATTTTTTAAACCCATGCTGTCCAGCTCAGCCTATGAGGTTTTAGTGGCGTTGTGTGGATAGTCGGGAACATGTTCTATCCATCATTAAAAGAATATTGCTGATGCGTATATTCTAAGAAAATAAATATAGTTAAATGAATATTTACAAATCATTCAATTTTGAGTAAAGCAAATACGAAAAATTTAGACATGTCCATGCGAACATAGTCGGGAAACCTAGAATAGAAAATAGTCGGATAAAAACATCCAAAATTAATCCTGAAAATTAGCAAACAGGGGAAACTAGAAAGTGAATCTGGTACTTCCTGGTAATTTTCTGGTTTAACCTAAGAGTGCTGGATATATGTATGCGAGTTCTATATATGCGATGCAAATACATTTCCAATGAATTGAAAACTTATAACGCATTTTCAGCTTAATTTCATTTACCCTTGCCATTAGTGATATATTAATAGATAAGTTCTGTCCCGGTTAAAGTTTTGGATGGTGATGATACTATGCATGAGAACTGTTTCCTAGTAACCTAAATTAGATTTAGAAAACATAATTGTATTTCACTTAGGAATGCAAATTTACTTTCAACAATCGATTCTGAAAATGTGAAAGATATATCTTCATGCAGGGAAATGGGTAAAGTTGATTACTTAAATACATATTTTCTAAACAAAACACATTCTAAGGAGTTTAACAACTATTTATTCAAATACAATCTATTCAATATTATCTATCCTATTAAAGCATGCACTATATTATTATTCTATATTGTCAAATTTCAAGGAGACTACAACTACACATATTTTATACTACGTGACAATTATGTTTTCATGATATTACATAACTTCAGCACAATTCATTATCCTTGTTGGAAGCAGCTATCTTGAATAAAATGTTCTGCATTAGATTGACTTCGATTTAGGGGCGTATTTAGCGCGGTTAACGTGGTTAAGAGCGAGTAAATGACTCATAAGAACCCAAGAATCATAGAACCTCAGAGGGAGCTGGAACATTTGTTGCGCCCAGAAAACAATTTTGTCCTCAATAATTGTAATGAAAAAATAAAAGTATTTTATTGGCATTATACTAATGATACATGTATAGATAATTATGATTACTGAATTGATTCAGATAAATACGAAAACAATTTACAGTAAAAATCCATTAATTGTTAAATATAAATTAAAATGTTTTCCACAAATTGAAATACACGAGGCTTTATCAAACTCGAGATGGTAGTCAAAACGAGACTAAGTTTGTGCGCGTGTGCTTAACAATGGTTTAACTTCGGAACTACTTTCACTACGCAGCGGGAAACAGCATGATAAGTATATATTGTCTAAATTCAAGTTGAAGTAGTTTCTCAAAATACTTTAACACATTTGAAAGTAACTTTCTTTCAGTTACCTAAGTCTGACAAATGCGTTTACTATTTTTATAGCTGTCTAATACTTCTTTGAAGGAAGCAGGCATAAGACAATTAGTTGAACGCATCTGTTTTGACGGGATTTTGAGTCCTCTTTTTCAAATCAAAATCAGTGTAATATTTTAACAACCGCTCAAGCGCAATTAAGACTTGGCAGGCAAAAAGAAATTCGAACAGCCAGCAATTCGCAAAAACTTAATTTTGTAAAACTATACTTTTGGGGATCCTTATATATATTTGAAAGAATAGAATTCCCCGTTATGCCTTGTTATATTGATTTAAATTGAAATTCTACGTTTTTTTGTTCAGCTCTAGCTCTGTTCGCTGAATTCAAACCCAATCCGCATTAATCCAAAGACCATCAGAAAAATCAATTTATTAGTCATAAATAACTATACATGTATCATTGTTATATTGTTATAATACCAATGAAATACTTTTATTGTTACATTAAAATTATTGAGGACAAAATTCTTTTCAGAACGCAACAAATGTTCTAGCTCGATCTGCGGTTCCATGTTTCTTGGGCTCTTATGCTTCGGCAACCCGCTCTTAACAGCGTTAATCGCGTTAATTACGCCATCAAATCGACCTCAATCTAAGGCAGAAAATTTTATTCAAGACAGCAGTTTCCAACTAGGATGCTGAAGTTAAGTAATATAAAAAAAAACATATGTGTCATGTAGTAATAAATATGTGTAGTTGTAATATCCTTAAAATTTTATAATATAGAATAATAATATATTATATTCTCTAATAGGATAACATTGGATATTGTATATTTGAATAAATAGTTGTTAAACACCGTAGAATTTATTTTGTTTCGAAAATGCGTAATTAAGTAATCAAATTTACCCATTTCCCTATATGAAGATTTATCTTTCACATTTCCAGAATCGATTGTTGAAAGTAAATTTACATTCCAAAATAAAATTCAATTATGTTTTCAAAATCTAATTTAGGTTACTGGGAAACACCTCTCATACATAATATTATCACCATCCAAATTTTTAAATGGGATAGCACTTATCTATTAATATATTTCTAACGGCAATGATATATTAATTTAATCTGAGAAGGCGTTATACATTTTTCAGCTCATTGAAAATATATTTTATTCGCATATATAGAACTCGGATGTATATAACCTGCACTCTAAGTTAAACCAGGAAATTACCAAGTACCAAGGTCACTTTCTAGTTCTCCCGGTTTGCTAGTTTTTCCGGTTTATTTCGGTTGTTTCGATCAGACTATTTCCTGTTTTGGGTCTCCAGACAATCTTCGAATGTACTTGTATAAATTATTTGTTTTTGCTATTCCCAAAATTGGATGATTTGTAAATATTTATTTATTTATGTATTTGTTTTAAGGCCAAATTGTTCTTTTTGGACCTTACCTCTGGTAAAAAGTAGAATGGATAGACGGTTTGTGCTTGCAAATATAGGAAAGTTCTTCTAGTGGTAAAACTTCTTGTATCAAAAAACTTTGTTGAAAAAAGACGCAGTCTTTTTCTTAATTTTTTTTCGAGTAAAAATATTTCAAGTGCACTATGTGGTTTCGCCCCCTATTAGCTAAACACCCACCAACCCCCGTAACTCGCTTCAGGAGCGAGCAATCCCTGCCGCCTCTTACGCACACATAATATGCCTGTTGGTGTTCGCTTCTCGTTCGCTAGCACTAACTAACACCAGAGTTTTCTTTCGGAACTCTTTTGAGCCAGACGGCGTATACGATAGTCCTCGTGGTTCCAAACGGCTTGACCAATTAACTTTTTGCCAATACTGAAAAAATATTTTCACTTTAGAAGTGTATAAAATAAAAAAAATGACCCAAACACTTAATCAAAATTTATAAAAAAAGGCTGCGTCTTACAAGACTTCAGCAATGTGGGTACATGCCTACAAAAATTCCTAGTTTTGCTATTACTAATCTGTACGCAACGCGATCTTGCAAAGCTTAGACGCTCTTCCTTTAACATTAACATTATATACCTCTTAAAGTTTAAATCGACAAACGGTTTAATTCAGCGTGTTTTCACAACATCCATCTACACATGTAATATATTTCCTATTTTGATACATTACAGTTTTAAGATTCGAGACAGAAGACATCGAGTAAAGCGAAATTGATTATGTATTGGCAGAGGCGGCGTCATGTTTTTAAACTAGAGATATTTCTACAGTACGGACTCAAAACTCGAACTGGTAAGCGACTATTGTTTTGAGAAATCGGCTGAGGAGCTATACTCATCTATACACTTTCATCTATATGAGGAATCGATAACACAGTGTCGTAAGGCGTGACAACATTTTGTAATTTCAATTACAAATGCCAGCCAAGCTAATGAGCAATATAAATGCAGCAGAGGAAGCCAATTGGAACGCAAACATAAATAAACAGCGTTCATCCCCTTCTGCATCAACGACAAATGGGAGGAGTGGTATGAAACCAAAGGGGGAAATAAAAAATTGCCCCAAATTTGTTCTAGAAAGTTCGACAGATTTGAATTTTCGATAACGACCTAGCAACATGTCAATTGAGTTTGTGCAAAAAATATCTACTGTGAGGGCTAAAAGAAAGCGTGGCTCCGGAATATGATGTGTAATAGTAGCTTCCAGCATAGTGATTGGGCGATTAAGTGTGCAAATGCAAGAGAATAGGTATTTATGCTTACATTTGTCACTAGTTATCACGGAAGGCACAGATACACATTTAACGGTTATCGAATATTGAACAATTAGTTCGTACGAATCTGCGTCGTAATAACGAGTTCTTGTATTTTAAACTAAAATAACTAGTTTGAGTTGCGGTAGATTAAAAGAAAGTGTCTAAATATATGTGTCAATTACATTATGTGTTATAAATATGTTTATTAATGAAATATTGGTAGCGCTAGACGTATTATAAAAATGGAGTTATGAATAATATTATGAATAATCAAGATTTATCTCTATATATGAAATTAAATATTAAAGAAATTGATCAATTTAGATAAGTGTGTTTATTTATATCTTGTGTATTTGTCTCTCCGGCTTGAGAACCGGGGGGTTACATGCTTCACCCTTAGTGAAGGCATCAAAGGTAAGTCCTGATATAGTAATTTTTGATAAGGACAACTTTACCTTATGACACACAGCACATATGATCCAAGTCAGTCCCGCTTGAAGGTAACTTTTTGAATCGGAAATATAGATTCATACTCTGCCCTACCGTCTTTAAAATGTGATGCTGAATCCAAACCAATTTTCATCTAAGCTATACATATATAGCCAATCTTGCAAAAATATATGCTTAAAATCTTTGAGATGGAAGTGGAAAAGAAACGCAAATGGAAATCCTGTGATGTTTACATACACTCTTCGAAATCCGGTGCTGAATTTATATAAGCTATCATCTAAGCTTTATCTATAATATATCATAAGAAACATACGCTTTAAAAATGTTTGCCCGAAATACAAATTGCAAATTTGATTGCCACTATCAAGCTATATTTATTTTATATTTATTGAAATATGCCATTTTTGTTTTCTACCCGCTGCTTGTTTGACGATGCATATAGTTTGATTTTTGACACACTTCAAAAACTCCATCAGTTAATGTTTTACTATATTGCGACGTAAATTAAGATTGTAGATATTTTCATTAATATTTTTATCGAAAATCGTTGGTGGATGCCTCCATACCCGTTCCTCCTCTCTGCATCATCGTTTATAGTCCTAACAAAAGGGTTGAATTCTGTCTCCGATATCCGCTAACACTCTTATTCTGTGTAATATGTTTTTTATATGAAGCTGTATAACAATTTTACATGATAACAAAATCGAATATACTAAGCTTGACTTATCCGTTTTCTATTTAATCAACAAAATTGATAAATCGAAAGAAGGTCATTGAACGCGTTTAAAAACAGCTGTCTAAATTAGCCAGTATTTCTTTTCTCGGCAATAGATTTACTTATTTAAATTGCTATTAAATATTATTATTTGTTATCACATGCTAAACGAATGCATCATTCAGCAGAATCAGCAAATAATTTATATGTTTATATTCACCCTTGTTGCAATTGGTCAAATAAATGATACCGAAACATACAAACAGGAATATAGGGGTGTTCTTATTGGTCCTATTTTAAAAGGCAGATAAACCATAATGTAATATGAATAATGTCTATCGAATTTCATCTCTGCTGAATAGGTTAAAAATTAAAGAACCCTTTCGGGACGTCGGCATTCCGGAGCTGTCGCGGCCCAAAGGACGACGCGCTTCGCTTCCGAACTGGTCGAAAAGGACGGCGCATTTTTTGCGCTAAGCCTAACTCTCGAAAAAAATTCACTAAAAATCACCTATTCAACACAGAAATCTACTTTTTACAGGAATAAAAGAAATATTTATGTTCTATTTGATGTATAATTTTCATACAAATCTGAATACAAAATACTCGTTAGTTGCTCCCATTCTTTTATCCGAAATAAACGAATAATTTCACTGCCTCTAAAACCCAAACAAAAAAAAATACTCTCTTATATTCCTATGATTCACCAACGAAATCATAACGCTGAAATAAAAATAAAAACCGAAACTCAATTATAAAATTGTTGATGCTACGAGAATTGCTCTGTTTGTTTATGTTACAAAATGATTTTCACCGCTCCAAATGGAGAAATAATTCATTCGATCCTCTTCTTCCAAGGTCATGCCTCTGCAAAATGCATTGAAGTTAGTTCCATGGACAAGTATCGCCATCTAGTTCACAAATTAAAACGTTCTGCGTTGTGGCACTTATACGTGCCACTCTCCGCTTGCGGTAAAATTTCCTCTGGCCCGAATGAGTGCCGTTCGTCCTTGAATGCATGTTCGCATCTAGCACCTGGGCGTGCCATTCGTCGCGAAAGGGTTAAAGAAAGAGTAGGAAACAAAGGGAGAAAGAGAAGGAGATATAGTTTTCTGAATGTTTCTGTTGTTATTATCTTCAGTCAATGCTACAACAGTACAGCTGGACAATTTTATATCTCAGCACAATAATGTTCAAATAGTATGCAATAGTCACCGATATGTTACTAATCGGCTGTTAGTTACGAGCGTCAGCGATCAGAATGTATGAGGGGGCTTTTATGTGCCGATCAAATCGAAAATGCTTTAGAACAACAACAAACGTATTATGCCTGCATAGCAAGTGTCGCGAAAGAGTTCGAAAAGTAAGCACAGAGAGTACCAGTCATTGGGGGCGAAGCCCTCCATTTCGCGAAGAAAATTAAGGGAGTTGGGTAACGGCAGCTAGCAGCGGACGGAGCTGCCTAGTAACAGCAGAAAAAATAAAGTTACTAAATGTAACAGGTGCACTTAATACGTAATAATATAAAATGCAAATAGGTAGAAAATGTAAATATTGTCCAAATTTATCTCATAGATCATTTTCCTTAAATTTAAAGCATATAAATAACTAATTACGATGTATTTATAAAAAGAGTAACTGCATTTGAATACATAGAACATATTTAACGCATTTACAGTGTTTTCAGCAATATGGTTTGGTACAGTGAGAGAACAATTTTAAAGCAGAAGGTAACATAAACTATAACAAACAATTATTTTGTGCAACAACTAATTCTATTTTGCCAATCTGTTGCTTCAAAATAATTAATAAACATGTTGGAATTCAAATGCCGTCAAGAACAGACTTTGTAAAGTGCCAAATGCAATTCAAGACTGCTGTCAACTGATTAATACGTGTCATGTCGAATAACATTATGTGGAATTGATTTTGAATGTAATAGAATATCAACATTCGTAAAATAACTGATTAACACAATTGATTTTAACTACTGATGTCCAAAATATGTATCTAATTTAAATTTTGTTTTCAATTATGAAACAGAGTTTTAAGAATGTATATTTTGTTTTCACTTGTTATATGTTTCAAATGTAATGGATTACAAAAATATTCAAGTGACTTAAAACAGATAAGGGAATTTAATACAAAGCAGAAAACATTAGTCTGGTGTCAAGCATTGTTTAAGAAAAATAAAAAAAATAAAGGCGACTAATTTACATCATAAAGTTAAAAACATTGGTACAGCTTACTTGAATTAGTATTAATTACAACAACTTACTTGTTGATTTACAGTTCGTTAAATATTTCTAGTAGTGTACCTAATTTTAATTCTACTGAATCTATGATTATTTTAAGATGCTACTGAATATAATTCTATAGAATCTTATATATTGACTCTATTATAGAAAGTTACATTGAATCTACAAAAAAATGTTTGTTACATTGATTATATTACTGAATTCTGAATTAATTCCAGAATTGATACCCGAATTGAATGAGATTTGGTTAATACATTATACAGATTAATATAATGTATTGACCAAAATACCGTAAACCATAAAAATAAACATTTAATAACAGATTTTGTGCTTCACATTTATATATGATATGCAGCTCATATATTGAAATTAAGCATATTAAACATGGTTGTAAATCTTAAAGTCGTACATTGCATTGTTGCCGCATTAAAACCCACCATAAAATCTCTCTGTGCGAGTTTCTAAAATTCAATTATTAATTATACTACACAGTTAACTTCACATAGTTCAACATTAAAATAAACAGTGTTTATTAAACATATTATAATTATGATTACATTACAATAATTATACACATATATTTAAGAACGCGTCTAGGTGTGTGAGACCAAGCATTTATTAGCCAAACATCATTATGACCTTTTATTACAGTTGATAGGTACATACGTTCTATGTTGTCTTTAGATGTTTGTGGGTCATTGGTTATTGCAATACCTTTTAATATTTACTATAGGCTGACTATATTGGCTACTACACCACATTTGAATATGTGCATACTGTTTGCTAAAACACACTCTTGTCCCGCATAGCTTCTTCTCTTAGAAGACTCCTAATGTGATTCTTCACACCGGTTCTTAAAATCGACTGATCTTTAAATGCATATGTAACTTGATGAATGTATTCCCTCTATCTGAATACGCACTCTTATCTGTTGAACTTTTCCTGCCTGTTGCCACATCGTTTTTGTATGAGGTCCAGATACGGCCTTCGTATCTCATTGGTTGTCCTCAGGACGATGCGGAAAAACTTCCACGTTGGTTAATCCTTTAGCCAATCCGCGTGGTTTCAGTTTTGGCCTCCAGTAATTTTCTGCCTCGACAATAACCAGTAATTGAAGCTCCCTTAGTTATGGTTTTCATGGCCTCTAGTGTCAGGGCTGTTGTAAAGTGGTGCCTACCAGTCTGGGCCTTTATATGGCTTGGTAGAATCACAAATCTTTGTACATTATAGCCTAAATGTCTCCTGGTGTCCACAGATTTATTAAATAAACATTTATGAAATATAATGCATTGCAAAAAAAGTATGTAATAGTTATCATTATACTAAAATATCTGCAAGTTATCTAATATATTACAAAAAACTATTTAATTGATTTCTTATTTACAAATCAAATTAGGTAGTTCACAGAATTCAAACAGCTTGACAATTATTTCATATCAAAGTTTTCAAACTGGATCACCCTTTCATTCTACATAAATAATTAACGTATTATAGTCACTGGCGATGATATTGTCTGAATAAGTTAATAGTCCCTAAACTCAGCTTTAGATGTATTTCAGATACAGGTGAGTGTCAGTAGAAAACGCACACGATTTATTCTAATTTCCTTTATGTGCAGTATTTTACTCATTTTCTTGAGTTACCAAACATCTAAAGCGTAGGCTTGGGTGCGTCCATTTAAATTCAAAACAATTTCTACGTTTAACAGGGACTTCCAATGCTGTTACGGGTCCTGATTGATGAGAGATAAAATTTTATATAAATGCTTCCTAAGATAGTATTTAATAACTCCAACTTCGGAGAAAAAGATCCAAGGATATACACGATAGGTTTATATAAAGTGACTATTAGTAATCCCCACTAAATTGATTGCAGAAGGAAGTAGCTGACACAATGTGGTTATAGGTTAACTGCTGTTTATATTCAAGAATGGTACGATAAACAATACTTACGTGCTCGATAATCTATTATAAAGCTTCAATAAATGACTTCTTAATAGGACTGACTTGTCTTGTCAGGATATTCCAGTTGTGCCCTGACGCACACCAATCTTGTGTGTTTCATCTCGTTTCGGATTGGCTGGACTATTTTTATGCTGCTTTCTGATTGGCTGGACTATTTTCATGCTGCTTTCTGATTGGCTCTCTATTAATTCAGGTCTTGGGCATATAATCCCATTTGTTTCTTCCTTTGGAATCCAATCCCCTTTCGGACTTTGGAATTTTTGGTTCTCTTGCACTAACGAAAGGAATTCAACGTATTATCGAAACAACATCATTATATTTTTATTTGTGCTTATATGCAAAACATGCGTTGCTTAAGCTTTCCTTAGCATAAATCCTGCTCAAAATGCAATCGGCATCAATTTGGGAGAGAATACTGCACTATAACCTATACTATTAAAAGCTGAAAACATATGTTTGTTTGTTTGTATGTCCTTACTCCTTAGCCAATATTTGGCGTAGCACCTTGTGGTTTTATTTTAAAAAGTAGCATTCGATCCGATGAGTTGTAGGGAGTTGTTCGACAAATTCAATAGTGATCAATGCCTTTATGGTTGGCAAATATGGGTTACTTATTTTGTACTGAACCGTTTTCAACTACTGAAATGTGATTATAGCAAATATTTCTAAAATATTTGTGACTTCTATTCCATACCATATGATATCATTTATCCTTTGCGAAACATTTTATTGTTCAAAGAATGATTATATTAAAACATTGTGAACATAATACATGATAACATCTCCCCACCGCAAAAGGACGTAAAATTGCAATAAAAAACAAGTCGCTTAGAAAGTTTTCCACCTCTATCAATTAAGCTTACCTTTTCAAATAGTAGCAATAAGTGCTTATATAATGAGAAAGAATCATATATTCGCAATGTATCATCAATTAAAAAAATATCGAATTACCATTAAGATTTTCAACAGATAGTGGTTAAATTTATTGCGTTATCTGTCCACGCAATATAAGTTAAAATAAATTGCGGTAAAGTATGTTCTTTTTTATACATATCGGGGTATTTTAAAGATTTGCTAATTATTAATTAATAATATTTATAAAACTATTTACATTTTTTAATACATAGTTTTGTGTTCACAATTTATGTTCAAATAGTATAAATGTTTAAAAAATGTAATAACTTAAATCAATATTAATAAATTCTTAAAAACCCTTATTTCTGTTAAATGGGTGTTCTGTAAATATTTTATGTCAGCACATCAGTCAATATTAAAATTAATTATATTAAATGCTAAAAGCGTGATTTGTATAAAAACGTCTTCAATAATTATAGAAGCCAATCTTGCGACTAGGTAAAAATTCACTCATGATGTAAATTACGAAAGTACCTTAATGTTGATCTTGTAGATGTTTTCATTTTAATTGGAACGGATAGTAGTAGAATATTTGGATAAAATGAGGGTAAAATAATTAAGAAAACATTCTTTATTATAAGTGGAAGTAATTATTAAATATAAATTACATTAATAAGAACTATTAAAAGTGTAGATCATTGTTTACCCAGCGTAGACGCAATCTGAGTAGCAAGATAGTATTAAATATTAATTTTTAAAGGATGCAATTTTGGGAGAAATTTTTGTTGAAAAAATGATAGAACAGCCAAATCTCCTTACATTTTCTTTTAAATCAATCCCTATTTAATTATTTAAACTAAAAACATATTTATCAGATAACTTTCTCAATCACATCATAAATGAGGGAATTTATGGAATAGCGTTTAATATGTATGGAGCTATTAGCCATTTTTCCCCCGCTTCGTGGGAACGAAATGGCTAGTAGTCACTAAATGTGACATCTGTACACTTTATAAAAGTTTTAAAATTAAAATCCGTTTAAAATTAATGCAGAAAAATGACTTACATTTTGTAGTTCATTTTGCATGAAAATCGTAGTATGTGTAAAAACATTTCATCTCAGATTAATGGGTTTCGCCTTATTTTCAACATGTTCAGATATTATAATCTAAAAATTAATCAATAGTAAAAAAAATGCTCAGTAATTTGATCAGAAGAATACATATTAGAATAAATATTAGGAATTTGAAGCATAACTACGTTACTATAGTTTAATGGAATCAAAAACTGAATAATATTTATTTATAAAATTTACAAACTAAAGCCATCTCTAAATTATTAGCGAATTTGATAAAAATCAGAAAAATCGAGTTTCTGAGACAACTGGTCGGGCCCTTACCTACTGCTTCGTTTTCGAGTAAAAAATTAAAGCAGTATTTGGGTAAAAAATCTTTATATATACAACAAAACCACTAGTATTTATAATCATCACATCCTCCAAAAGAACATTACTTCCCTTGTCAGTGCTGATACCGAACAAAGCGTATTTGAAAGATAAGAAAAATGAGTTTGAGGGTGAAATAAATTGTGCCATGTATAACTAACTGTAGAGAAAAGGGATGATTAATATTTCTATTAGCAGCATTTTCACCCTTCCTTACTGAAACACGAGTGTTTCATATATTACTCCATGTATCTTGACAGAAAGAACTCTAAGATACCCAAAATATATAAATCATGTTTGTGTTTTACTGCTATATTATATACTAAGTTATCGTCAGTTTTATGGGTCGATGATAACTACAAATGTAAGTATGAAAAAAATATTATTTCACAAAACTTACTTTTTCCATGAATGTCTAAGCTCGGTGAATACAAATAAAATGTTATGAAAAATGCATTTTGGGTGCTTGCATCTCAGAACCTAATATATTAATGTGTGAACAATTAACTTGTGTCGTCTGAAATATGCTACCATTTTTGAATGTATGAAATTAATTTCTGTATTTTAATATTTCAAATTAGACTTTTACAAAAACAAAATATTTTTCTGAGCTTTTAACTAATGTTAAAATGTAGTAAGTGGCCAAAATATTTAACCAGAATTCAATTTCAAGAAGATTAATCAGTTGGAATCAAATAAAGCGTATTTGAAAGATAAGAAAAATGAGTTTGAGGATGAAACAAGTTGTGCTATATATAAATAATAACTGTAGAGAAAGGGACCATTAATATGTCTGTTAACGGCATTTTCACTCTTCCTTACTGAAATACGAGTATTTTTATAGATTATGTACCTTGACTCTACTATCTTGTTTTAGTTACCGTAGGCTCATATTACATTCACGAAAAGCAATTTCGGCTCCACATCAGACTAGAGCCATGGCCGAATTTTTTATATTTAGTCTAATTTTTTTATATTTAGTCTCGATAAGTGCAATAATGTAAAATTGTCCTTATCAAAATTACTACACTAGCACTTACCTATGATGCCTTCACTAAGGGTGGAGCATGTAAACTCCTGGTTCTCAAGCCGGAGAGAAAAACACACAAAATATAAATAAATACACTTAACAAAATTGACCAATTTTATTTAATATTTCAAGTTATAGATATCCATTTTTGTCTTGATTAATACTACTATTCACAAATCCATTAATATAATATATCTAACACTGAAAATATTTCATCAATAAACATATTTATACACATAATTGACATATATTTTTAAACACTTTCTTTTACGCTACCGAAACTCAAATCAGTTCTATTAGTTTAAACTACAAGAACTCGTATTACACAGTGACTCGTACGAACTGATTGTTCTTTATTAGAATAATCATTAAATGTGTGCCTTCCGTGCTAATTAGTGACAAGTGAAACCTAATTACCTCTTCTCTTTTGCATTCAACACTTATTCGCGCAATCTCTATGCTGTACGCTACTCTTGCACATCACATATCTTAACCACGCTTTCATTTTAGCGCTCACATTAGATATATTTTTGCAGAAAACCAAGAGCCATGTTGTTAGTTCGTTCGAAAATTGAAGTCTTCTGAACTTTGTGGAACAAAACTTTGGGGCGCTTTTTTCTTTCCCCCATTGGTTTCCTATCATTTCTACCATTCGTCGTTGATGCAGAAAGTGATGACCACTGTTAATGTATGATTGTGTTGCAATTGGTTCCTTCTACTGCATTTAGATAGTTCATTATTTTTCTTGGCATTTGTAATTGGGGGGTGGAACATGTAATACAAATATTGTACTACAATAAACCAGTGAAATATAGGTGCACGGATATTTTAGATATAAAGAATTCATGACCATACATATTTTCGGAAATTATAAACAAATTCATACTGGTCGAAAGCTCTGAACACATACTTTCTTAATAACGATGAATATACTTGAATGAAGTATCGTCTATATATCCGAGGTGTTGTATTGTATATTTCCTCTTCCTAATTTGAGACGAGGTTTTTAGTTCACAAAAGATCTACACATCAAATTTTATTAATGTTATAAGATTAAATTAATATACACAGGATTCACTGTATCGATCTGTTGTTAGCATGGAATTTTGGAAAATGAGGATTTGAAAATACGATCTCTTAAATCCGGAGACAAGCATGTCTACCAATTGGCTCTCTTTATTCCCGTAAAAGTACATCTCATCGATGTCATAACCGAAGTGACGTATCCTTTTCTCAAGATATATTATATAAAATAGATGTTTTGCATCATGTTTGATATGCTCACAAATTACCTCTTTCGATCTCTACACATAATACTTTCCAAAACCCACGGCTGATATTAGTTTTCTGAGTGGTATTATTAGTATATTAAATCATATATATATATATATAAAAAAGGTATATTTCAGGAAAAATATTTTTCCACAATATGGTTTTTGAATATATCCTGATAGACTTTTATATCCATCTGAATTGATATATTTTGCATTCCTGACCTGTTTTATTTTTTTAATTTCCAAACATATAATAATATATTATATATTTAGCATATGTTGCACATTTGAATTTGAATGTGTTTTAGTCGCCAAATTGTAAAATAAATATGCATAAATTGAATACTTTTGTATTTTGCTTTAAATGATTAAAGTGTTTTTAAGATGTCTGCTTCTTTAAAGTTTAAAATATTTAAAACAAAAAAATTTTGAAACTCGTAAATCGATAAAATCACTTGACACAGTATATTTTTACAATACAAGGCACGAACGATCTGGGAGAATGGAACGCTCAGCCAAACATTGTATTTAAAGACCACCCGTATTACATAATATTTTTCAGCTTAGAATTAGATGGAATCTCAATGAATCAGTTCTCGTTGTCTTACCTCCACTATCAAATACGGCGTAACATCGAAATACGACTTAACTTACACTGTAATACTTCATACTATTTACAGCGTTTCACAATTTTAGCTCAGTCTCCTTCTTGCTACGCTCGTTAACCTCCGTAACACGATTCGTGAGTCGAGGGCTTTAACAATAGTTCCTAGCGCTTCATGAGTGCACCTCGCGAGCACTTTCGTGTCGCCTGTTACGCGTGACGTAATACGCCCTTTGTGGATACGTTGTTTTTTTTACTAACTATGGATGAGAGTTCTTTTAACCCAATCGACGCATAGGATCGCCCCATGCCCCCAATCGGTTCGACCACTCAAATATTTTCTCATACTAAAGAAGACAATGACTGGTATGATGAAGGTCAATTAACTCTTCACAATTTTATTATAGAGATATAAGGCACAAAAATATCCACTGCCTGTATTTGCATAATGTTTATCTATTTGTTTTGAAATTCACATTCAACAAGACATTAAAATAGTTGAACTTTATTTTCCTTGTTGGCTAGAAAATTCAATAAACCACATTTTGAAGATATTAAAGATTTATTTGCAAAGTAATTGCTTAAGTAATATATTACTTTGAATGATTTATACTGCTACGAGTACTATCAGCATTTCCATCCTTTTGTTAAGAATGTCAAGTAGGTAATATATTACTCTAAGTATTTTGGGAGACAATACTATAACCTGATATATTCAAAGGCACACGTCATGCTGTTGTTGCATGATATTTGCCAGGAAACATGTTGTGCTGATATATTCATTTTAAATACCAAGTAAAATCAATGAAATAAAAATCCTAATTTTCGGTTCTTAAAGACATTATATGTTGTGATATTTTAATGTAAAATACCTCAGAGAGAAAATCACAGTTTAACTACTTTCCAGTAGTGTTGTAGTCACATACCAACATTTGGATGATTATTTACTGCGACATTGGTCAATATCACCCTCACATAAACATAAACGAAAAGTTAATTGGGTCCTCAGTCTCTTCTAAATGTTCTGATGTGAACAATCCTATCAGAATCGATTTATGGTAATAACCAATATTATTAATTAAGCATATTACCATATATATCATATCTGTAGATAATTATAAGTAACCTTAATAAGGACTGTGTGAAACAACAAGATACTATTCAACTCATATTAAACTAGGTATGATTCATGTGGGGATAGATTTTACCATTGTTAAACTTGTCGTTCAGGATTTAATTTTTCTGGGCATGCCTTATTTTTTATTCCAAGAAATATGTATCTAGATACGCATAGTCAATGGTTAATAGGACTCATGACACGAAATTATATGTTGATCATTTTCAGTAGCAGGTAATGAGATACAGCTTTCTCAAGTATAGAATCTTTCTATAAGAAGGGTCTCTGATAGTACATCAGCATCTGTATATGCAGTTATACAAACGTAATTTACATTTGCGTTGTATTTTTGAGGTCATACTGTGATACCGACGTTTTTAAAAGGTGATAGAGTTTTATTAATAAACACCAAGACGACATAATTAATGTTATGGGAGAGCAACGATTTATGGTACAGACAACGATTTATGATATCACGTCACATGATGTTGAGGCGATGATGTTGATGAATCACATGATGTTGGCCAATCACTGAGGAGTTGATTCCGTGGGAACTAAAGTATTCTCGTTAGAGATTATCCAATGGAAGCCTAGACCAAGTCTATCACATATGTCTGTGTACGTACCAACAAACCTTGAGCAAGAGATGGAATGGTGAGAAAAGGAGGTTTTAAGACACAGAAGTTTTAAGACACAGAATGTTTGTGAATCAACATGCAGTAGATATTTTTCAGAAACGTCGTAAGTTCCTAGGGCTGTATAAAAATCTAGGGCTGTAATATCCAACATGCATTTCTGGGGCTCCAATTGGTAACTTTCTTTTGTTCCATATAGATGTTCTGCATTGGATATTTCCAAGAAGATATCACAGGTGTATACATAATTTTCCACATGGTTTCATCTTTAACTTATCCTTTTATAGTTTTTATACTAGCTAAAGATTCACATATATACATATATATATATATATATATATATATATATATATATATATATATATATATATATATATATCATAAATATATATATATATATATAATAAATATATATAATATATATATATATAATAAATATATATAATATATATATATATATATATATATATATATATATATATATATATATATATATATATATATATATGTATATATGTATATATATGCGGTTTTGTATTTTTTAAGATTTAATAAAATGTATTTTTTTTAAATCAGCCTATTATTTTTGTATTTTTAGGACAATTTTAATTATTAATTCTGCCTTTTTATCCTTTTTCAGAAATGCCACGATATTTCCTTTCATACTCATCATCTGCATAAAAAGTTACTTGCATTTTTAAACATCTCGACGTCAGAATAATAAAGATTACTCTCCTTGTCGCTCTGATACTGAACATGCACTCTTTGGAAGATATGAAAAATGAGTCTTCGGTGCAATAAATTGCTCAAAGACTATGATTAATATTGTTATTAGCTGAATTTTGAGCCTTTCTTAAGCTTGAAGCACGATTGGGTAAGAAAGTACTATAATCTGAGACATCCTAAGCACATAAATCATGTTGTCTTGACAAATATAAGCCGAGTATATATTTCTGCAGATATATTTTACTTTAAATAACAAGCGTGCTTTATATCTGGAAAGCAGCATATTTGATTATTTTTATTTTTCCTTATTACTCATGTATAACTTATAACAAACAATTATATATTAAAAAACTCGGATTTGCGGTTTAATGTTAGTCAAACTCACAGTCAATATAGTATGTTTAACTCACAGTAGAATTCAATAAAAAGGAAAATAATTCATCCAAATTTTTATTTAAATAAATCATAAGCACATATAAGATAAATTATACTGATACTGTATTATAAATAAGTATTTGACTACACACAGTATTACCTTGCAGTATGTGATTGCATTCACTTTTCGCATTCATTGATCGTATTCTTTTAGGAGGGTTCTGAACATTCGACTGTGTTTAAAAACACTAGGCATCCAGCATTCATGGATTGTAGTTTTTGTACCAAATTTCATTCGAATCTCTTCATTTGTTCGTGAGATATCGTCTCCACACACACACACACACAGAGACATCACCCCAAAAATGTTCAATCCGTAATCAGGGACGCTTGAAACGTGCACTCCTATCGAAAACTCGAATTCGAATTTTCGACCCCGTCTCAATACTTTCCTTATATACATTATTCAATGTATATAAGGAAAGTAAAATGTATGATACAAGCATTTAATTGATATATTTGAGCATATGTAATATTTACTTTCCTTATATACATAGTATAATGTATAAGGAAAGTATTGTGATGGAGTCGAAAATTCGAATTCAAGTTTTCGACGGGAGATAACGTTTCAAGCATCTCTTATCACGAATTATCATTTTTGAGGCGATGTCTGTGTGTGTGTGTGTGTCAGTGGGTTTGTGGAGTCAGTGGGTCTGTGGATCTGTGGGTCTGTTGCTTTCGAATTGCTCCATTAGTCCGTGCTCAACACGAACGAATGGAGCAATTCGTATGAAATTGGGTATAAAAATCACAATCCGTGAATACTGGAAGCCTGCTGTTTTTAAATAAAATCGAATGTTCAGAACCCCCTAAATTGCCGAGTGAAATTTTGAAAAAATCATCAAAAAATCACAAATGTAAGAAAGTTAAGAAATTAGACATTTCTTATGTAATTCTTCCTTAGAAAACGATTGACACAAACTTTAGAACGCTAGAAAAAACCGTTCTCGAGATATTGCACATTTTTCAAATAAATGTATAAAAAAAATCCCATAAATTTTGCAAAAGAGACAGGATTTTTTTTTTGAATAGTACCAAAATTTAACCAGTACCACAATATTCCAGAAGCGATTTATTTATCACATTTTGTGTAATTTGTTTAATCTATTTGTCAGCTAGAGTGGATACATAAGACGTTTGCGGGTCATGAAAAAAAAAAAAAGAAATGAAAATCAGGTTCCTTTCTGAGGAATCGTACCAAAATCTGCCCAGCATCAGATTCACACACAAGTGACTTATCTACCAAATTTTGTGAATTATGTTCCCCTGAATAAACCGAATTTTTAAATTACTTATATGCAGAATGTTTGCGGGTTTTACTAGTATATTGTAAATATACTAACATGTTATACGATTTTTGCAATGAGCAAAATGTTAATGAGCAAAAATGTACTTTTATGCTGTTTAGAACTTTAAAGAAGATTAGTATTTAGAATCGTTTTCACTTTTGTCGAGTTAAACTCTGTAATGGCCTAAAATTTTTTGCCAGTTACAGAAGAAAGCAATTTACTTTAGTAACTATCCATGTAAAGTTATCGTTGTATGTACTTTCTTACAAGTTAAATAAATTGAATAGAATTTTAACTTCTAAATATCGTTGTCTTTTAAAACGACCATTGAAAACAATCTCTTCATGTTTCGAATACAACAATGCTATTTCCATTTCCTTTCTTTCTCTATATCATTATTGAGGTATACAGTAAGTTACTTTACTTTTGTTCCAAAATTATTTTTACCGTCTAAGTGGAAAATACAATACAAATAGATTATTATGTGATATAACATTAGAATTGTTCTTATAAACTAATTTTCTCATACATTTATGTTATATTGCCATTAATCTTATAAGTAACTTGAATCATATTTGTTATTCATTAATGTTTTTCAGAACCGAAAAGTCGATATCAGTTTTGGAAGCAAGCAGTGACGTAACTTTCATTGAGGCTGAGAAGCTGAGTCTCCTCTGTTTAAAATGTTTTATTTATTATATTTTTTAATATAACTTTGCGGATGTATATGTCTTTTTGTAGAAAACTGTTACACTTACTTAAAATGAGACGTTTTAAAGTATTTTTCCATTAAAACGCATATCTAGAAGCTGAAATCATCTAGCCTTTACAGAGCATTGGCAACTCCGGCCTGACTGATAAGCTAGAACTATAAGCTAGCTTCCAGAAATGTGTGGCTATTTATTCCTCCAATTTTAACCCTTTATATACAGCTTAATGACAATGATTGGATATGGGACGTGGCGTTTCATGAATGAACATTTCTTGGGAAAGACTAATGGATCAGACATTTTGGGGCAGACATAGTTCTATTAATTAATCATCGCAGAAAAATGTCATATATAATACTAAATATGAGTGACATTCCACGAATAACATGACATTCACCTAAATTTAAACAATATCAAAAGAAAGAAATACGCTAATAATGACTAACATTAAACTTAAAGAAGTTTGTGGAGTAGATTAACTCACAGCAACAATATGACAAAGCATCAGTTTGCGTATTTGTGAGTTTTAAAAAGAATAAATCATATTTCCATTTAAAAATCACGTTACAGGAGAATATCGGTTAAACAAAAGTCATTGATAATTTTCTAGTATATTTTTAACATATTGTGGTGATTGATATTTTGAAGTTTTCAAAGTATAGTATTTGTAAACAATTAACACACAGAATTGTTTAAGGACATTGTTAACTACAGTGGTCTCACTCATTGCACTTTTTTGAATTGCTTTATTTCGTTAGTTCTAGTTGTTTATATTTACAAAACTGATACATTTTTTCTATCACTTGTTAATAATATTCTTATATAGTTCTACTTCATACATAAATGCCTGTAAAATTGTTTCCATGGGGGAGGAGGGAATTCAAGCACATGATGTACAAAATCGACTGGCTTGATGCTTACTTTTGTTACAATAATGTCCAAGGGGAAGTGTGAGCCCACCCCTCTTTACCTACCTTTTGGGCGACCATGACTTTATATTCAATAAATTAATTATAAAAGTTCATCTAATATAGAAGTAATAAAATATTTAAACTGTTAGATGTTGTATGTATTTACCTTACATACGTAACATTTTATAAAATCTCGTGCATTTCACCCACTCTTTGCATTTTTGTGTAAAATTATTTTATTTCATTCACCAATAATTAAAACTTATGAAAATGGGAATTCCAATATAAATTCCACTTGTAATACCAAATTTTTTACCAAAATTTCAGCCTCCTCAGTCAAAAATCTCGCGCTACGCTACTGGGAAAAGTAAACTTATGTTTGGCGCACTTCTCTATAGGAAGTTGTTGGACTACTTACAAATAACCGTTTTGGAAAAAAAATTAAAATTATTCAGATATGATGAAGAAATAAAAATGGCATATCGGAGAACATGTTTGTTTACCTTGTTAATTAAAATTAATATGAGTTTAGAAAATTATTTTGTAGTTTATTCATTGTGTCCTTCTACTTGCTCAGCCATATTTTTTTTAACTGAAGTCTACAATACGTACGATATTTTTCCAAATAAAAAAAAATATTTAAATTGTATATTTAAATATTCAAATATATTTCAGTATCTAGTGTTCTGAAGATGGTATCAATCGTAGTTCAAATTTACGTAAGAAATAATAGATTTGCGTAACTTTGCTGAAGATTGTGATTTTACACGACTTTTTCTAAATTTCATTTAAAAATTTGGGAGCGTAATGAATATTCCACTGATTTTTAAAACAACAGGCGTCCAGTATTCATTGACTGTAATTTTTGTACCAAATCGTCACCAGAGACGCACGGACTCACACACACATACAAAGAGGCATCACCTCAAAAACATTTAATTCGTGTTCAGGGATGCTTAAAACGTGCCTACTATCGAAAACTCGAATACGAATTTTCGACCCCGTCACAATATTTCTTTATCTATTATAATATGCATACAAGGAAAGTAAAAACGTATATTCTCGTAAACAAAACAGCGAAATCTGACGTATCCTCAAAACAGTTGCACATTGTATTTTTACTTATTTGTGCTTAATTACGTTATTTACATTTTAACGATTTCCGGATAAGAATTATTTTGTTTACAAGTCACTGCGCTATCTATTGCGCCCATAGTTCATGAGAAGGGAAAGGACAGCTGAATATGGTATGTATTTTAAGAAACATTTTTTATATAAAATACACCATTAAAATGTTATTGATGTCTACTTACATTCCACATAAATGAAATGATTTCATTTTATAATTTTAACAATTCCATGTTCTGCGGCGGCGATAGAATGCGAATACTATTGTCTATTTTTAGCTTAACGAATTACTGTTCAAATAACGACCAGAAAATAAAATTGACACATTTCACTTCGAGTCATAAATACAATAAAATGAAAGTGTGGGCTAAATAGGGAGACCAATGCGAAATGCACACCGAAACGTTATTTTAATTTTTGAAATTATCCCTGGCCATATGTTTCACACTTTACAACATAGTTGAAAAGTGTTTATGACTTTGTTTATTCTGTTTGTCTGTCTGTCTGTTTTCTGTTTGCACGATAACTGCCGTAAAAATAAATTTATCAAAATGACATTTTAGAATGTTGTTCAGACGGTCTGTGGGACCTATGAGAATATAAATGAATAATAATACCCAAATAGTTTTGGACTGAACCCGAGTTGAAAAACTGAAGTACATTGAACCCTATGGGACCTAATTTTTCAAAGATTTTTAAGCGAATTTAAAATTCACAAATTCCTTTTACGAAATATTCAAATTATCCCATACAAATATTAAGAAATTTCAGCAAAATACATTCGGTAGTTTTTTCAATAAAAATTAAAATAATAATTGCATCCATATTATATGAAGAGATAACTTGATCCATTTTAAAATAAAATATGGCATCCATCTTGTGTCAAAATCGTGATTTGTAAAGTTCTTTATAATTTATATTTAGTGTGCATCCGTCGTAAAACCGCTTTATTTTTGCTTAAATTATGTCCATGTACATTCTGAAATAACGCAATTACAATATATTTGAGTTTAAATGATCATCAAACTTTGATTATTTCTACAACGAAGCCTAATTTTCATATATGGAGAATGTGAACCCATAAAGATGTAGGATTGGATGTATAAGAATTGCTGAATTTCTTTAACGCCAAATTATTTAGCTCTAGAATCTGCAATATAGCTGATACGAATGAAACATTCATTGATTGTACATAAAGAATTAAGCAGACTATTTTTTCGATGAAGTTTTAAGCATGGAGTTAAATTACTTGTACCTCCATGGTTTTAAGGTTTTAAATAAAATAAATCATTTTAGTATTGTGATGGATGAGAGGAATAAAATTAAAGTTTATGAATGAAATGTTTACAGCTTTTACATAGAGAGCCAGGCAATTTATATTTCAATGACGTCATTTGAATAAAGTTCATTTTTTTGGAAGAAGTTTTAATCTTTCAAATATAATTAATTACTGCTCTGTGTTATTTTAAAATATGTCAGCGCTGAATGTATCGCATTTTTGAGATGTTTAAATAAAATTGCATGTCAGTTGGAAAGTGTTTCATAATCTATGCACTATGCATTATTGATCTTTCTTGTATACTTTATGACATAAGTAATCGGAACGAAATAATCTGATTATAATTTTACGCAAACTCCCCTCTTTCATATTTATTAAAAAGATAAGTCAATAACCAGAAGATAAGAGAAAATGATAAAATGGACATGATCAAATAGATAAATGTTGGCCTGACTTCTTACGACAATATCTTGTTCTTTTTTTGTAACTGGATATATTTATCAGGATTTTTAATGTTTGCAAGTTCTAATACGATTGCATGGGATTACAAATATTTAAAACTTATTTAAATTTGTGTATGCTTTTCTTCAGACATATATTTGCCAAGTCCAAAAGTGAAGGTAAGAATTAATACAAGTTATTTTAAAAAAATTACGAAATATTAATGTAAAGTAAACGGACCTTTCATTGTGAACCTCAGAATTTGCCTGCTTCTATTATGGAGAAATATAGCCCGGGCGATACAGCCTATCAAATACCAAGGGGAAATAAAAATTATGTTTGGAAAATAAACCTGCCACATAAAATTGACATTTCTCACTCTAATTTCGTGATATGAAACTAATTATTACGTTCACTACTAAATTTAAAATGAGGCATTATTAAGTGCGGAATGTAAAGCTCTATTTTGAGATTGAATTATTGTTTATTTTCTGGAAAAAGTTGTGGAAATCTGGATTGAGCTTATAGTAAATGACTTTTAAAGCACCAATCTTTAACACCATACTAGAGGATTTAACCTTGATCCACGGTAGAAAAACATTTTCAAAAGATTTCGTCATAATTTGTTTTCGAATTTTAACACTCCTCTCCCCCTCCCACGCGCATCAAAGACACAACATATCAACTAAATATTTCAACATGATTATATAACAAAAATAATCTGATGTGAGCAACACATGACTTTCCTTATATAATGTAATGAGTGTACATTTACAGTAAGAAAATAGATTATTCTTATACAGTGACCGCCGGTTATAAGATTCAGTGGTTATAAGAAACAGCCGTTTATAAGACCCAAAACGACAGAAACAAATACAAACTTCATTTTAACATTAAAATTGTGTCGCTTATAAGAAACACGATTCCGCTTATAAGAAACAGTTTTCTACAGAAAATTTGTTGATTTCCTTGCGACGCGGGTGTAAAAAAGAAAAAAATCCATTTGTTTAAGGTTAACTGAAGGACGAGTTGTTATCTCTTGTCTCTGGGCGTACGGGGAGGGGGTGGGAGTTTGCTATGTAACAAAGGATGACAGAGAATTTCTCCGTAGAAAGGCTTAGGGGGAACAACCCCAAACCAGTAAGAAACGAGTTTTAATCTTTTGGCAGTTAAGGAAACATACTGATAAGGAAAGGCATCTCTGCTTATGCACTCAAATAAGATTCGTACAGCTTTAGTTAGTCATTTTATGTTTTGCTAGTGGAAGCATGTCGCAAAAGAGAAAAACCCTTACTTTGCTTGAAAAGCAAAGTTTACTTAAAAAGTATGATTCTCTACCTCTGTGTAGTCAAAGAGAAGCTGCTTCTGCATTAGAAATTCCGCACTCAACATTATGTAAAATCCTGAAAGGCAGAAATGAAATTTTGACGCCAAATTGTAATCTTCAAAGAAAACGGAAACGAGAAGGAAAGGCAGCTGCTATAGAGGAAGCACTCTTACAATGGTTTTCTAACGCCAGATTAAAGAACGCTCCTATCAGTAGGGCAATTTTACTGAAAAAAGCAGAAAATTTTGCGGAAAAATTAGGAGAAAAAGAGTTCCGTGCGACTGATGGTTGGTTAAGCCGCTGGAAAGAACGAAATAACATTGTGTACAAAAAAAATTATGGAGAGAAGCAGGACGCGGACTCCGAGTCGGCATCTTCATGGATTACGCAAAGCTTACCACCTCTATTAGAAAAATACGCTCCTCATCAAATTTTTAACACTGACGAGACTGGGCTCTATTTTAGAGCGATGCCCGAGTATACAATGATGTTCAAAAATGATCTATCCTCCGTTGGAAAAAAACAAAAAGATCGAGTTACAGTTCTGTTAACAACAAATATAACGGGAACTGTAAAAAAGAGCCCTTTAGTTATTGGCAAAAGCAAACGTCCGCGCTGTTTAAGTGGAATAAAAAAATTGCCAGTGATCTACGAAAATTCAAAGAATGCCTGGATGACAAGTAGAATTTTTGAAGACTTTTTGTTAAAGTGGGACAGGGAACTGATGGGAAGAGAAAAAATTCTTTTAATCCTTGACAACTGTTCGGCTCATCCTGTAGTACAGCTGACAAACATTGAACTTTGTTTTTTGCCACCCAATACAACTTCCATCATACAGCCTCTTGACCAAGGAATTATTAAAGCATTTAAAACCCTGTATCGGTCAAATTTGCGACAGAAAATAGTAGATGCAATTGATGAAGAGAAAGGATCGGCTTGCGAAATAAGCAAGAAAATAACCTTGCTTGATGCTATCCATATGATCGCAGGCGCATGGAAAAATGTTTCTGACATATGCATTTTTAATTGCTTCCGTAAAGCAGGATTTTTGAAAAATAATGTTGACATACCAGCAGAAGATGTAGAAGAATTAGAAGCACATTTCGAAGAATGGATTCACATCGATGAAAATTTACAAACATCTGAAGAAAAAAGTGATGATGACATAGTGGCGGAAATTCAGAATGTTTGCAATGAAGAAGAAAATGAAGACGACGTTCCACAAGAAGAAAATTTTCCTACAGCCAAACAGTCGCGAGAAGCCCTAACTATAATTAGAAAAACTCTTGAACATAGAGGGGCTTTAGAAAAAGTTTATGGACTATTTTATGATTTAGAAATGGATGTACGTAAACTAATCACAGACTCATTAGCACAAACAACACTGGATAAATTTTTTGCTGTTCCTCAGTAATAGATTACGGTATGTATGAAAATGTACTATGCTCTTATACATAAATGAACGACCTATGAGTTTTACTTTTTATTCTTATTTAATTACATACTAGTATATGCATACATATAGATAATATTTTAAGTTGTAAGGCTTAATTCGTAAAATAAGAAATATTTTTGAATGCAAAACTCAATTTACAAATGTATTATGTATGTACTAATATTTTACTTATATACATTTATCTTTTAAATTCTGTAAAATTGTGTTCAATAGTTAGTATTTACAATGGAAGAACGATATTTAAAAAAATTCCGGATTTAAGAAACAACTGCTTATAAGAAACAAAACGAGCGAAACGAACGTGTTTCTTATAAGCGGCGGTCACTGTAGTAGATACTAATATTATTTTCAAGATTTTGAATTTTCAACAAGTAGTCCTCATTTTCATTGATTTAGCGTCATTTTTATCCATTTGGCGAGATTTTCGTTAATTTGGCAACATTTCAAAAAGTCGCCAAGTTGGCGACATTCCGCCAATTTCGTCGCCAAAATCTCGCCAAGCGTTATGGACGAAGAAATAAGTTATTCTTAGAGCAGATAAATGACTATTGGCGCTCAAATACAAAAGTATTACTCAAAATATCTTATTTCATGAATGGAACGAGCTAGATCCACGAGAATGATGTCACTCAATTTATAGCATGATATTACATATGAAAAGTGAACATGTTTCGCAATAGTAAATATTTTTTCTTATATTTTATATGACTTTTTGAAATTTTTTTTGAAAAATTTGCAATATCTCGAGAACGGTTCATGTTAGCGTTCCAAAATTTATGTCAATCGTTTTCTAATAAAAAATTACAAACGAAATGTCTATTTGCGTAACTTAATTGTGGTTTTGATTTTTGACGATTTTTTCAAAATTTCATTCGAAAATTTAGGGGATTCTGAACATTTGATTGCGTATAAAAACAATAGGCTTCCAGTGTTTATGGATTGTGTATTTTGTACCAAATTCAGTTTGAATCGGTCCATTCGTTCGTCAATTATCGTTTCCACAGACTCACTTAAAAAATGTTTGATTCGTGATCAGCGATGCTTGAAACGTGCTCTCCCGTCGAAAACTCGAATTGGAATTTTAGACCCCTTCACAATACTTTTCTTATACATCATGTAAATAAGGAAAGTAATATAGCAGGTGTTACATATTTCAATTTAACATAGAGCACCTTATTTATATTTTTCAGTTTTTGAAATTTTAAATCAAATTTAACTTTTAGTTTTTAAAGAAAAGTACTTACCTTCCACGAGAATAGACAACATGCGTCTTCTTTCATAAAAATCCTTTTAGTAGTTAAGGCTGTAGTAGTTAGGGTTTCAGTAGTTAAGGCTCCGTCAACAAACTAAAAAAAAACACTGGAGGTAATCGTAAATGTGCCATTTTAAAGTTATTTTTTCGAGAGAACTACCCCACGATATGTAATTAAAAAAATATTCTCAGCTATGAGACAGCTTTACAGAGAAAACAATATTCAAGTATTTAATTTTTTTGGTGGATGAGTTTCAGACCCCAAGAAGTCAGAGTTTACAAAGTAAAATATATACTTTTGAGTTACGGATTCGGACACGGTGATTTGGCAGAGGAGAATGTTGCCGCGTTCCTAAAATATCATTTTAACTAAAAAAGATGACAAATGTACCAATTTGACCCAAATTAGATGCTGCGTAAGATATGAATAATTTCAACAATTAGAGATCTTATCACTCCCTCAAGTATTATTGCTTATACTGAAGGAGTGCAATTGGCCAAATACAGAGCAAAGCTATTTTCCTATATAATCAGTTCAAATACTCTTTTGAATTACATGGCATGTCCTACACCAAAGCTATTGATTCCCCCCAAAGTGCCATGAATGATCGAGAACAAATTAATGGGAAGTACTGAATTTAAATCAATTTGATATCCTTTTTGTAAATTAACTTTCATTTTTGCTCATTTGATGTGAAATTCTGACAATTTGGCTAAATTTTTAAAAATCCACAAGTTGGCCATATTCCACGAATTTCGCCAAATTGTCACTAAATGTGCCGCCAATCCTTACATATACATAAACAGAAGAGGGGATGCCTTTTCTTTAATGGTTTCCAGAACCAACCAATGGAACGAGCTTGATCCACGAAAATGATATTAGTAAATTTGTCCCATTATGCTGCATAGGGAATTTCAATCTATTTACTTTATATGCATTCTTATTTTTTAATTTTATATAATCTTTAACACTTTACAACATAGTTGAAGCGTGTTTATGACTTTGTTCATTCTTTCTGTCTGTCTATCACTTCGCACGATAATTGCCGTAAAAATGACTTTATCAAAATTAAATTTTAGTATATGGTTGAGACGGTGTGTGGTACATATGGGACTGTAAAGGACTAATATCACCCAATTAGGTTTGGTTTGAACCCGGGAAGAGGAAATGAATTACATTGAACCCTAAGGGACCCAATTTTTCAAACATTTTTAAAGCAAATTTAAAATTCACAAATTGCTTCAAAAATTTTAGGAAATATTCATATTATTCCATAAAATATATAAAAAGAAATTCAGAAACATATGTTCGATAATTTTTTTAAATAAAAAGTAAAATATTACTTACACCCATATTATATGAGGAGATCACGTGACCCACTTCGAAATAAAGTACGACATCCAACTTGTGTCAAAATTGTGATTTTTATGGTTCTTTTTCATCAATATTTAGTGTTGCATACGTTCTAAAACCGCTTCATTTTTGCGTTTTTTCTGTGCATCTGTGTTCTGAGCCAACGCAATTACAATATTTTTCAGCTTAAATGAACATCAAACTTTGATAATTTCCACAACAAAGCCTAACTTTAGTGAATGTAAAATATAAACACGTGATTGTAAGATAAGTTAATTTAGAATTCCTAAAGTTTTTGCACGCAAAGTTATTTAACTTTGAACTCTAGAAAAAAAGTTAGAAATTACTTTTACCTCCATGGTTTAATATTCCAAGTAAAATAAATTATTGTAGTTTTGTGATAATTAAAAAAATATCGCCACTGAATGTATCATATTTTTGACATGTTTAAATAAAATTGCAGTTGGAAATTGTTTTATAATCACTGTTTTATGCATGATTGATCTTTCTTGTATTTATATTTAGTATTGCATTCGTCCGAAAACCGCTTTATTTTTGCATATCATCCGTGTTTCTAAATTCCGTGCCTACGCAATGACAAAATTTTTTATTTTAAAAGATCTCTAAACTTTGATTATTTCTACCACGAAGCCTAATTTTAACGTCTCCAGAATGTAAACAAAACAGGCGACAGTAAGATGAGTTGCATGAGAATTGCTGAATTTCGTTAAGCAAATTTATTTAGCTGTGGATTCTGGAATATAAGTGATATGAATGGAATATTCATTGATTTGCCTTGATAGAGAAACAAGCGATTTTTTAGCATTGACTTTTTAATGAAGTTTTAAGTTTCCAAGTAATATAAATTATTGTACTTTGATAATTCAAAAAATATAACCTCTGAATGTATCGCATTTTAAGATACTTAAGTAAAATTGCATTTCATGTGGAAAGTGTTTCATAATCAATTCTTTAAGCAAGATTAATATTTCTTGTTTTTTATAAACTCATTTGAAAAATTTGCATTACCTCGAGAACGGTTTGTGCTAGCGTTCTAATAATTATGTCACTCGTTACTTTCTATAAATATAAAGTATAATATATGGGAGAAGTGTGTGTGCGTGTGGTCGAAAATTCGAATTAAAGTTTTAAATCGAAGATCACGTTTCATGCACTCCTGAACTCGAATCAAAGGTTTTTGAGGTGATAGCTGTGTATGTCTGTGTGTGTGTGTGTGTGTGTATGTTTGTGTGTATGCTTTTGTGTGTGTGTGTTATGTTTGGTTTTTGTGGTATGTGTGTAATGTTTGTGTGTGTGGGGAGGGGGGTCTGTCCATGAATCTGTGGATACGATATCATACGACTAACAGTGTTACACAGTTATTTATCTTTCCATACCATTAGATATAAAAATACATTTATTATATTTACAAATTGATTCGTCATAGATTATTCATTTATTCTATTTTTAAAATGCTATTATTTGATTTCAGGCAATAAGTCTAAACAGTACTTCCAAGCCCTAAAAAATGTAAATTTCTCTTTCATCAAAACTTTTTCAGCTACACATTTTAATTAGCGAATCGTGCTAAAGTGTTGAAATTAAAAAGGTAGAAAATATTTCTATGAGGGCAGTTTAGATAAACGTAACGAGAAATTACGATAGCTTAATGACTTGGCAAATGGCCAACTTTCCAAAAATAAGTTCATTTTATTCTCTGTATGAAAAAATACTGAATTCTTCAAGCACCATGAAAGAATATTGCAATCGGCACGATAAAAAGAATCACAGGATAAAAAAAATTGTGTGTGGGAACAACTTTCTTTTATAGAAAATACTGATTTTTTTTTCTTCCTTTTGTTATTTACAGTCGAACCATAACCGTTCTAAATATCTGCTGCTTAAACTGAAATTTCATCTTGAGGTTTTGAAAATCAGTTTCCTTTTACTTGGTGGGTAACAAAAATATAAATATATTTATGTTTACTGTGTTGCTTGACGCCACTTTTTTACTTTTCTGTGGAGTATGATTTGTACTACATCCCATAGGTTCGTTAGTGCTAACACTTTCTCATATTGTAAATAATTTTTCTGGACCAAACGGATTTTGCGAACATCCGAATTTAACGATGGAAATTAGTGAGTCTCGGACATGCTTGGTGGAAGTGTTCACAAATTTTAGAATAAAACTTGTTCTAACTAGAATGTTTACATAATTATTTTAAAAAAATTCTTTATATTTTATTCAATAAAAAATTAATAAATATTTAATTTTTTATTTTTGATGTGCTATTCCTTTTAAAATGGGTGAAACAAAATTTCAATCACTCCTTAAATTAATGGAAATAATATATAAAACATAATGTTTTATTTTTTCATGATAATTTATAAATTCGGCAATTTACAGTTTCTGTATTTTGCTGTATTTGATTTTAACATACTTACATTTTACATATAATTACGACCGCCCATTTTTTTAATATATAAAGTAATATTTATATTCTGGTTGATTTTGCAATACAACTCACTTTAACAATATGTTAATTCATATGTTAGTTCGGAAATATGGTTCATTTGTAATCAAAATGGACAGTTATACCATTCGGTAAAAAGTCATTTGTGAAGGTACAATACCAAAGGACTATCATTAAACGGCAAAAGAAGGTATATTTAATGCATTTAGGTTGGTTACAGTTAATAATGCTAGATATGGTAATGTATTAATGTCTGTTTTTAAAAAAGTTACCCACACATTGAGATTTAATGCTGATTTGATTGTTTTCATCGAAATGATAAAATTTAAAATTAAACGTTACAAATAAAAGTATTTTATCAATTTCCTGAAAACTTCCAAATGCTGATATTTAACCTGTTGCAGTATGCACGACGATTAGCGGGATAAACGCTTGTCATGTCGCGTTTACCACAAATTTAACGTTTTACGGTGATGTTATTAAATGAGGTAGGTGTTCACATATAAGCCAGTGCTTGTAAGTTCGCAACCTTTAATGGATTCATGATGAAAGCATAAGAATCACTAGATGGTAAAAGTATTCAATCTGTAAAGAGGAAGAATTTTTATTCACAGCTCGTGAGCCATAGAGTGTAATGTGCTAGTGAACATTTGCCAGTTTTGTTGTAATCAACTTGAATAGTCTGATTTTTACTGGAAAATTGCTCTTTATAAATTATAAACCTTAAATTGAAACAATAATGATACTTTTTCACTGGATTCAATGGTATCTGCTGTTGTTGAAACTGTTGAACTTTTTTCAATGCCTTTGTGGTCATAAAATATGGAGTTTATTTTATTATTAGTTGTGTAGCGATAAAAGTTTATTTAGTTCCTGTGTCTGTATTTTCATTTATTTGTAATAATTAAACATTGTTGCTTTGCTTGTAATTTAGCTTCTGAAGAGAATTATGCGGTTGGCTGATTTTGGGTTTACAAGAACGCCAGAAATACTCAATGAAACTTTAATAATTTACCGCCTTATCTAAAGCAATACTGGGGAGTAACCATCGTCTCTGCGATAGCGCCTTCGGGACACAAGGCCAATGCCTCAATATCGTATACATGTGTATCAATACAATATATTCATGTATGGCATAAACATATATCCATACATCGACACAGTTGTATCGATTAAGATTATACAGTGATATCCGCATGTGTTACAAAAAGCTTATTTTTATTAAATTTACTCAGTTTAAGGAATATATTGTAATTTATTGGGGTAAATTTTTCACCATAAGATTATTTATTGTAGCAAGTAACTGCATCTTACTCAGACTGTGCAAATGCAATTTGGTAAAGAGGATGGATGAATGCTGGATGAATTTATTTAATGCTTGTCATAGATAAGTATTAACCCTCACAGCAAAGATAGCCACATGTGTGACAGTAACATTGTACTCACGTGACACCATATTTGTGACTTCTATGCGACGTGACGTATAAGTAACTTTGTAACTTCATGGTGACTATATTCTGTGACGTTTGTTCAATTTAATTAACACGTAACACTGTCACGACATTACAATGGCAATTACAATATGACGTCACAAACAAGTTAATATGCGACGTCACAAAGACCATGAAAACGCCCAAAATGACTTCCCTGTTAAATCAATATGACATTGCCGAAACGTACTGCGTCCTCCTGTGACGTCCCAAAGTCACAGTTTGACGTAAATCTTACGTCACTGTGAAACAAAAATTCTGTTAGGGAAGTAAGTTTCGAAGTATGATCAAATATAGAAATTTCAAATAATCCGTTTCACACCAAATGTTCAAACCGTACCTATGTGACACTAAAATAAGTAATTGTTTCTAAATTACTGAAACAAAACATACAGAGCTCAATTTTATCAGATAAGGACATCGATGTGCTCAAAATACAATTTTAACAACAGTTTATTGTTTTATATAGTTTAATTTTTGTTTTATTATTTTGGTTTAAGTACTTCCAGTTATTTGTTTTAGACAGTCTTTCCAATTATTTGTTCTTGTTTCCAATTATTATTTTTGTTTTAGTACTTAAAATTATTTGTTTGTTTCTGAATCTATATTTATTTTAAAAGAAGGTCTTACAGTTTTCGAGTAATCGTTTTGTCAAGTTGAAGAAGTATGAGAATTTTATTGTTTTTTAGTTTGAAATTCTTACACTTTAAAAACTAAAAGTAATAGTTAGAAACAATAAGTAAGAACTTCTCTATCTTTAAAATCCCCATAAATGCATATAATCAGATTTTGGATTGGGTTCCTTATTTTCAACATTACAAAAATTGAGTTTTATTTTACAAAATGTTATTCACGCAAGACCATTTAGGCTGCATCGGAATAAAGTCACCGCAGAATTTTATTTTTTCACAGTAATGGAATTTTGCATTTATGCATGATTAAATCTGGTACGTGAGTATAGAAATAATTTATTTTCCTCATTTGTTTGTAAAAATGGTCCTACTGAATCATAGAACTCAGAATTTATTCTTTGAGTGAATTGCAATGTTCATATTTTTAAGTGAATTGCATATTTAATTTCCATTTTCATCATAACGGTACTCACAACAAAATGCATAATTTGTTTTAAAAAAAAACCTCGCCTTTGAAATTTAAATTGTTAAGTACATATAAGAATAGAATTTCATTTCATTCATGAACAGTTTTTGTATATTATTTAATGGATCTTGAATAAATCAAATTATTTTACTCCTTTGATTCTTTTATACTTTGGCCGTTAAGACGCAGACTGTAAACACACCGAAGTACCATATAGTCATGCATTTAAATAGTAGAACACATGAAAAATAAGAGTTTAAAGTCGAAAACAGTACAAATAAAGGGCTTTTAAAGCGTCTCCGCAATGGGTTGTAAAAGAAATTTAAAGTGCTTTTATTGTGTATTTAAAGTACTAGTAATATCCAAAGTTTAGAACATTTGGAATGACGCATAAAACAAAGTTTACGTGGAGCTAAAAAGCTATTATATTCTTTAGCAGAAAGTGTAAGATATTTTGAAATATTACCGCAGTTTAGGAATCGTGCCATTTTAAAAATATGCGCGGTTTATGTTATTAGAAGCAAATATAACAAATTAAATTTTAATGTATGTACAGAAATTAGATTGCAGCAGTCACTTTTTATAAGAGTAGAATAGTACCAATTTCCCTCCATGAAGAATTCATACGTATTTATATAGAATAAGTATGATCATAAGTGTGCCCTAAAGTTATGTAATTTGATAAACAAGGGAGATCAATAATGCATAAAGCATTGATTATGAAACACTTTTCAACTTCAATCCAATTTTGTGAAAGCATCTCTAAAATACGATACATTCTTCGGTAATATTTTTAAAATTACCACATTACTACATTAATTTATTATATTTGAAATCTTAAAACTTCATCGAAAAAAATGACCTTCATTAAAATGATGGCATTAAAATATAAGTTGTCTGGTTTAAACATCTCTAAAATGCGGTATAATCCTCGGTAATATTTTTAAAATTATCATAATACTACAATAATGTATTATATTTAAAACTTCATCGGAAACAAATGAAATTTATTCAAATGACGTCATCGAAATGTAATATTCCTGGCTCTCTCTATAAAAGCAGGAATTGATCCATTTTTCTTGATATGCAAGAAAATATTGCAGTAATTTTGTGTCTATTTTTCTTCCCATTGATATGTCTATACTGGTGACCCCATTTGATATGTATATATTGGTATGTTCATACATATCATTGGTATTCCCATTGATATGCATATATTGATATATATTGGAACTCGACTAGTTGAACTAGAAGATAGTTGAACTACATATGATACATGAACCACAGATCCAAAGATACATAAACCATAAATCTAAAGATACACAAACCACATATCCAAAGTTACATGGACCATATAACCAAATTATAAGTAAGTCCGTTAAGTTTTAGATGAGTTATTGTTGGAAGTAATGTTTCAGGCGATCGCATTCAGCAACGAAATCAGCCTGTAAAATATTTATTTATACCATAAATCCAAATTTAAAAAAAATCACAGTTTTAAAGTAGTTACCGTAGAACAGAGCATGCGGACATATAAGCAGACAATAAAAAATCACATTTAACAGCCGATGCTAGAATAAGTCACTCCCCTGCTTTGCTTGAAGTTAAAAGTAAGAACATTACAAATGTCGTTCCTTCGCTTCAATGAATTTCAGTTAACACAGTATTGCACAATAGTCCCAACATGTTTAACGAACTGTTCGTTAAAACATACAGCTGTTCATAATAAAAATGACAGTAACCCAGATTTTAAAATTTGCATCTAGTGAATAAATATATCAATTTCAAATGTGATGTTTTGAAACATATTTTGCTGGTTGTGGCATGGTGTTGTTAATTTTCCGCATTATATTTTAAAACCATTAAAAAAAGTATGTTGAGTTGTTCGAAGAAAAAATAAGGACGAAAAAAGAAAATGATTAATAACCTTATTAACTGTAGCTTCACTCTTGTTAACGAAATACGAGTGGGTCATAAATTTCTGGAAATGTCCAGTCAGAAAAATACTTGCCGCTGAAACAGCACAGATATATAAATCTGGCTGACTTATACATGGAATGATATATAGTTGCAGATAAATCAGTGTCGGTTACTGGATATTCAATTATGAGATCAACATGATAAAATATTGTCGTTTTAATTTTGTGACTTTGAAATTTATGAAATACATTTCGTTGTCTTTGAAAGGTATGCTAGCTATGTCAATTCCGCTAAACTCTGTAATCAAATATGGATACTGTCGTTGAAAAAGGTGAAATTTATGCCAAAGTAAATGGTTATATTTTATGCAAATGTAAAGGATCGTTTTGTTATAAAATACTCATTTTAAAATTGAATTATACTTTTTGAAAACTGTACGAATTACGGTTAATGGGGTTGTTATTTTAATAATTGTGCATTTTGAAAATTTTATAAATATATAATTTTATAAATATTCCCTGAAATTATCATATATTATCTTAAGTATTCAAATTGTTAGAAAATATGGAAATTAAAATATTTTAGAAAGGACAGAAAATATGGAATATATTTGATATTTTTAGTTAAAAAATGAGTATTAGCAGTAATAATAGTACATCTAAATGATAAGCGGATATTTTATTGTTTACTGATATAATCCTAAATAATTCTTCAAAATACATCGCTGGTCCATTCTGCGTATTTATAATTAGATAATAAATACAAGATAAAAATAGCAACTAAGTTTATTATTAAATGGATTTGTATAAAGCATTATTTGTATAATTTTAATTCTCGAATTATTGACATTTTACACAAAGTTTTGTACGGTCCCTGTGGATGCCTCCCCCACTGGGTTCCGGTCTAAATTGGGTGGCACTTCCTGGCCGTCCAAACAGTTACCTTACACCTTTCTGGTAGGTCGGATGGTCTGGGTCTCAACAACAACAACAACAATAAAGTTTTGTACAGAAAATACACACAATTATCTCACATAATATCGTTGAATACGATCAAGTGATACTTAAAGTTGTCACACAATGTCATTAAATAAAAATATTGTTTCATTCCGCAATTTAATGTTCAGAAATTTAGTTTTTCTGTGCTTTGCTTTGAACTGAGTATTTATTGATGCGTATTAAATTAGCGTACTTTTCCGAGTGTTAAGAACATATGAAGTTTTAAAGAACATACTTTAAATACACTGACTTCCAAAAGTTAAGCACGCAATGTACATTTTCATTTTTCGAAAGCGCATTTGAATTTGAGATGCTGAAAATAGCTACAGATGTAGCTGGCTGTATGCAAATATCGTATGTTACAGCCAATCACGATTGACTGTCCGGATATATGCTAATTAAGCAGTCGTTGAAGATACCAGCAGTTTGAAGGGTTTGAGGAGGTGCATTTAAATGCTGATACGATGTGTTTATATCTTTTGTAGGATTATGTTTGATGATATTAATGTCTCTATGGCTGAAAGAAAACGAATGAGAGATATCGATCGCTGGCGTGCTGTCGGACGCATTGAAGCAGGGCAGTCAATCAAAATGCCGCAATTTTCTTTGGCGTTGATAATTCAGTAATTTCTCGATTATGGAAATATTTCCAAATAAGTGAAACAGTTGTCCGGAGACCTGTGCCCAGTCGTCCAAGGGTTACCATCACCCTCTGCTGCTCGCTATATAGCTATAGTAACCAAGCGGTATTGACGAGCGACTTCCAGAACTGTTACATCCATGGTTGCAGCAGCACTTGGTAAGATAACATTTGCCAATACTGTGCGCCAAAGGCTCCACGTGAAGATAATGTACGGTCAACGCCCTAGTGCTAAGTTTTTGTGTTCCACTTACCGTCCAAGCCAGAGGGTCAAGATAAAAGTGGTGTCGTCAACATGTCAATTGGACTATTTCAGATTGGTGCAACGTCCTGTTCACGGACGAGTTCAGATTTGCCCTGGAATCAGATGATAAGTCTGTAAGAGTCTGGAGAGAACGAGGCATACATAGTCAGGCAAAGAACATCATCGAATATCACTCATAGAGGTATCATCGTCATGGTGAGGACTGGATTTTCAGTGCGATATCGCACAGAGCTGCATCTCTTTAAGCAGTTGCAGCAGTTGGTCCTGCCTGATTTCCTCCTTATAGACGAGAATGCCCTCCCCCATCGAGCTAACATTGTTGACGAATACCTGGAAAGTGGGAGCTTTTCTCTTATGGAGTGGCCGGCGTATTCCTCCGACTCTAATCTCACTGAAAATCTTTGGGATGCCCCCAAGCTTGCTGTCTCTGCATGTTTACCTCCTCCAGCCAGAGACTTGGAAGCTGCCCTATTCGAGGAATGGCCATTGCTAGCACCTGCGATTGTTGATTACTTCATTGTAAGCATTAAAAAGTGTTGTAATGTTTGTGTGAATATCACGGGTGGTCACATGCTATATTAATGTAAGTTGCGTTTGGTTTGTTTGCCTTTCAACATTATTTTTAATGACCCAAATATGACGTCATCATATAACTTACAAAAAGTAATTATTTTATCATATTTGTACATAATTATTGCTTCCTTTAATAAATAAACATATTTGTTACCTTCATGTTCAATTTTGAGTTAATTAAAGCTTTACTTTTCCATTTTTGTTGATTTTACCGGGTGTGCTTAAGTTTTGGAAGCCAGTATATGATGATTATAAATTCAGCTTATCCTCAATGTTGAACTTTGCTGTGATTTTCTGGAGTTAATTTCAGTATGAGTGACTGAGTTATTTCTAGAGGATACTAGGATGGCACCGAAAGCAGCTAATTCATATTAAGTGTATTATTTTTTATTAAAATACGCATATAGATGACTACAGCATATTTAGTCACATATGGAGGATGTTTTCCAATTATAAATTTTAATCTTTATAAGAAAGTTGCGATGTATATCGTAGTACTATGACAAAGATTCGTGGAGTTTATTACATAAGGGGTGGCTTAAACTAATAAATTTTCACTATGTATTTTGATTTTTAATCACAATTTTGTTAAATGACAGTATATTACTTGAGACTGTCACTATCTATCTATCTATATATATATGTTCTTACGATGTGTTTGTACTCAGCCAGTTACAGGAATCTACTCGACCGATTTTCAAGAAATGAAAGACACTATATATTATTCCAAAATTTTGCTTTATTCTAAAACGAATTGTAATTTAAATTATGACCATTTTTAACACTTTACAACATGATTGAAAAGTGTTTATGACTTTGTTCATTCTGTCTGTCTGTTTGTCTGTCTGTCCGTTAGCACTATAACTGCCGTAAAAATATCTTCATCACAATGAAATCTTAGTATGCTGTTAAAACGGTCTGTGGGACCTATGGGAATTTAAATGAATAATATCACCCAGTGAGTTTTGGATTAAACACGGGTTGAAGAAATGAAATACATTGAACTCTATAGGACCTAATTTTTCAAACATTTTTTAAGCGAATGTAAAATTCACACATTGCTTCGAAAGTTTCAGGAAATATTCAAATTATCCCATAAAATATATACAAATTTTTTAGTAAAATATATTCAGTAGTGTTTTAAATAAAAATTAAAATAATAAATACACCCTTTATATGGAGAGATCACTTGATCATAATATGAAAAGATCACGTGACCAACTTCAAAATAAAATATGGCTTCCATCGTGTGTCAAAATCGTAATTTTTAAAGTTTTTTTAATTCATATTTAGTGTTGTATCCGTACTAAAACCGCTTTATTTTTGTTTATATTCTGTGTATCTACATGCTGAAAAAACCCAATTATAATATATTTTAGTTTAAAAGATCATCGAACTTTGATTATTTCTACAATGAAGCCTAATTTTCATTTATGGAGAATTTAAACACCAAAAAACATAGAATGAGTTGTATTAGAATTGCTGTATTTCTTTAACGCAAAATTATTTAGCTCATGGAGTCTGCAATATAGCTGATATGAATGAAACATTCATTGATTTTACCCAGAGAATCAGACAATATTTTCGATGAAATTTTAAGCGTAGAATTAAATTACTTGCACCTCCATGGTTTTAAGTTTTTAAATAAAATAAATTATTAGAGTATTGTGATGAATGAAAGGAATGGAAAAATGGGCTGAATGAAATGCTGCTTTTATATGTAGGCGATTTATATTTCGATGACGTCATTTGAATAAAGTTCATTTGTTTTCGATGAAGTTTTCAAATATAATAAATTATTGTAATGTTATGATAATTTTAACAATATTACCGAGGAATGTATCGCATTTTAGAGATATTTAAACTAGGCAAATTATATTTCAATACCTGCATTTGATTAAAGTTCATTTCTTCGATGAAGTTAAGTCTTCAAATATAAATATTAATGTCGTATTGTGATCTTTATTTAAATATTACCGAGGAATGTATCGCATTTTAGAGGTATTTAAATAAAATTGCATTGAAGTTGGAAAATGTTTCATAATCAATGCTTTATGCATGTTTGACCTTTCTTGCATTGAATTCCTCTGGCCTCAGTATTCTCTGAATACACTTGATCTATTTGTATGATTTTATTTTTAATTGAAAAAAGCATTTCATAATACGGGTCTGCATGTACCGAAGAACTATGTTATCCTTCCTATCAACTGAGTCAGGTGCTACGTCATTTGAAAACTTAAAGTTCAAAACAGTTTATAAGGAAAAACGAGAGCTGAATATAAAACATAAATAGTTTTTTGAAAAATAAATTGCTCAATCCAAGTTAATGATATTCCGCGACAGCTTCAGCTAGTATCTACAGTTTTCCTGAAGATAAATATATCTCATTTGGAAATCTGATACTTTTAAAATAATTTTCATACTTTTATTTCAAGGCTCATTTTTGTTTCAGAGCTTTTTTATTTCACGACCTATTCATTTTCCGCTTTTGAAATATTGAGAAATTGATTTAGGGACTGAATCGATTATTCAAATAGAAAATATAGGCATAAAAATATATATGATTAATAGCATCATTTCAACTGCAACTTTACTCTTGCTAACAAAACGCGAGTGCTCCTTAAATGCATTTCCGTGTCCAACAGGAAAGATATTCGTCGTTAAAACAGTCCAGAAATATAAATTTGGATGAAGACAGCATAGATTGATTTACATTTCGTAAAATATTATCAGACCCTATACATCTACATCAGACCCTATACATCAGACCCTATACTATCTACAAAATGTTGTCGTGCTGAACGACTGTTTGTGGCTTTAAGACTTTTGAAATTTCTTGTGTCAAAGATTCTACCCGACTTTCTCATAATTCAATTGTGTTTCTCATTCAGCTACCTTCGCTATTTCTTTTCTTTTATCTACATATTTCCGCTTTTCTTACAATTCATAGTATTGTAATTCGAAAATTGTGGTGACTGGCTATAGAGATGATTAGAAATAAGAATTCAACAAGAAATAATACTTTACGTTACATAGTGTGTCGCCGCATACTCTCCAATCGTTTTCTATAAAGAGCGAAATATAACCTCGAACTGCAAAAATAAATGGTTAGTAAAAATTCGAAGACTTTGTGAAGAAACTTACATTTTAATTGTAACATTGTTTATTTAAATATTTAATAATATATTAGATTTATAATTCTCCATTATCGTAATTTTTAACTAAACAAAATTTTATATTGTTGTTAATAATTGAATATAATTTAATTAGTGATTGGGAGGTTAATGAAAAAAGACATGTGTTTGGAATTTTAAATTGTACTCGATTGTGCTAGTAATTTCTAATTAGATGAACTTTTTATTTCCTTATTTCACGACCCCATAGGCTTAGCTTGAATAAATGCGAGTTGAATTTATCCTGCTGGGATTAATAAGTTATCATTAAACCCCTCAAATTTCAATTTACGGAATATTTATTACTTTCATTATATACATAATGTTTAAGAAAAGTATTGTGACGGGGTCGAAAATTCGAATTCGACTTTTCGACGGGAGAGCACGTTGCAAGAATCCCTGATCACGAATCAAAAATTTTTGAAATGATGTGTGTGTGTGTGTGCGTGTCTCTGTGTGTGTGAAAGTATGTGTGTGTGTGTGTCTGTGTGTGTGAAAGTATGTGTGTGTGTGTGTGTGTATGTGTGTCAGTGAGCCTTTGGAGACTATAAATGACGAACGAATGGACCGATTCGACCAAAATTTGGTACAAAAATCACAATCCGTAAACACTGGAAACCTATTGTTTTTATACGCCATCGAATGTTCAGACCCCCCCCCCCCCTCTAAATTTCCGAGTAAAGTTTTGAAAAAATCGTTAAAAATTAAAACCGATAATAAAGTTACGCAAATAGATATTTCTTATGTAGTTTTTCATTAGAAAACGAATGACATAAATTTTAGTACGCTAACATGAACCTTTCTCGGGATATTGCACATTTTTCAAAAAAATTATCAAAAAGTCATACAAAATAAAAAAATATATATATCCTATTGAGAAACATGTTCACTTTTCATATGTAATTCAATGCGATGAATTTGGTGACATCATTCTCGTGGATCTAGTTCGTTCCATTCATGAGAAAATATACTTTTGTATTTGAACGCCAATAGTCATTTATCTGCTATAAGAATAACATATTTCTCCGTCAGTAAAGCTTGGCGAGATTTTGGCGATGAATTTGGCGGAATGTTGCCAATTTGGCGACTTTTTGAAATGTTGTCAAATTAACAAAAATCTCGCCAAATGGAATAAAATGAAACTAAATGAATGTAATTAAGACTAATTGCCGAAAATTCAATATCTTGGAAAGAATATAAGAAAAACCTATTTTTTTACTGTAAATGTAGTAAATTCATTGCATTATATAGGGAAAGTCATGTGTTGCCCATATCAGATATTTTATTTAGTGTCGAAAACATTGTAACATGTGCAGAATAAATAACAGAGATAAATAAAGTTATTTTATTTTGCAGAGAAAGTCAGTCCCTGCTCATATCAGATTTTTTTATGAAATTGAAATCAGTGTAAACAGAAGTTTTTTAAAATTAATGGATAAAAAAATTCTCTTAGAAAATCAGAATAATATATTTATATTTCATCCCAAGTTACCTAAAAAATTCTCATTAATATTTCAATCACATTTTTATGGAAAACTTTTCACCCCTCTGGCCGTTACTTTTAGAGGAACAAAAATGGAATTTTAAGATCACAATCGATTATTTGTCTTTAGCCTTAAATTGCAGGATGTAAAATAAGAATTCAATTCCCACGTTTCCAGGTTTAAAATAGACATAGTTCCAGACATATTTTGAACAGTAATCTAAATCAAATTTACCTCATTATGTTTCACTTTAAAAATAGAAAATTCATTTCATCAGCACCTCTGATGTTGGCTCTTTTTATAGTTCAATTCTTCCGCTGAATGAAGAACAATTTTTAAGAAATTGATACATAATTTTACATCTATTTCGTCAAAAGTGTGATTTATTTAAATGGATTGTATGTATGTGATCAGTTGAAGAAAAAATAAAAAAAATATTATAGCCAATATTTTAGGAAAATTTGTTGAATTTTAACTAACATTAATTCCACACATGAGTCTTAAAATGCTTATGATATAATGGAACCTTGTTGCCTCAATCGGAATCCAACCACAAATCATCGTTCTGGATAGCCGACTTTCTACCGTTGAGCTACTGAGATATAATTACCGAATTGGACTCTCCATTGTCCTCCTTCCTCCATTTAATATCAGATTGCAGCACAACATGGAAATTTGAATAACCACCTCTTGTTATTACTTTCCTTATATACATAATGTATAAGGAAAGTATTGTGACGGGGTCGAAAATTCGAATTCGAGTTTTCGACGGGAGAGCACGTTTCAAGCATCCCTGATCACGAATCAAACATTTTTGAAGTGATGTCTGTGTGTGCGTGTGTGTGTATGTGTGTGTGTGTGCGTGTGTGTGTGTGTGTGTGTGAAAGTATGGGTGTGTGTCAGTGAGTCTGTGGAGACGATAACTGACGAACGAATGGACCGATTCAAATCAAATTTGGTACAAAAATCACAATCCGTAAACACTGGAAGCCTGTTGTTTTTATACGTAATCGAATGCTCAGAACCCCCCTAAATTTTTGAATGAAATTTTGAAAAAATCGTCAAAAAATCAAAACCGCTAATAAAGTTACGCAAATAGACATTTCTTATGTGATTTTTCATTAGAAAACGATTGGCATAAATTTTAGAACGCGAACATGAACCGTTCTTGAGATATTGTACATTTTTCAAAAAAATTATGAAAAAGTCACATAAAAAAAAATTCCTATTGAGAAACATGTTCACTTTTCAAATGTAATACCATGCGATAAATTGAGTGACATCATTTTCGTGGATCTAGCTCGTTCCATTCATGAATATACTTTGAATAATACTTTTGTATTTGAACGCCAATAGTCATTTATCTGCTGTAAGAATAACTGTTTTCTTAGTGCATAACGCTTGGCGAGATTTTGGCGACGAATTTGGCGGAATGTCGCCAACTTGGCGACTTTTTTGAAATGTTGCCAAATTATTGAAAATCTCGCCAAATGGATAACAATGACACTAAATCAATGAAAATGACGACTAATTGTCGAAAATTCAATATCGTGGAAAGAATATTAGTATCTACTGTAAGAAAATCCTATTTTTTTACTGTAAAAGTAGTAAATTCATTACATTATATAAGGAAAGTCATGTGTTGCCCACATCAGATTTTTTTTATCTCAGGTTAACTTCCTGATGCTTCAATTTTTACCCAGGTTACTATTCTGGGTGCCTCTCGATTCATAGCCTCTCGATTTGAAATCTGTGCTCCATATCCCAGAGTTCATTGAATCAGTGCTAGTCGTACTAGTCGTCCCCAACAGAGAATCACACCTTGAAACTTTATCGCTGAGCTACGGAAACGGAATTGCAAGCTCTATGCTTTGAGAATGTAACTTATATCTGGTGTAAAAATTTTATTTATTCTTCCGGCTTCACAAAATAAATTTATTTTTCTTTTTTTCGTTTCTGATCAGCCGTGAACTTAAATAGCAGAAAATGACTCGCACTAGATGGTAAAATAGGAAAATCTAATTCAAACTAAACTTTTTAAAAGCTAAAACTAAATTGAAAAAGGAAACTTTAATTTTTCTTCTGAAAGGGACTTTTTTTGGAGGGGGGGGGGGGTGCATTTGCATCTAGCTTACAAATGAGCTTATTTTGGATGCATTACGTCCGAGTTTTACAATTCGCTTGCTTGCAAATAGTGGAAACTGATGGCGGGACTGACTCTGATTCGAAACAGCCGATGTAAGATATGAGTGGTGTTACCTGTAACTCTGCATTATTTACATAGCAGATGTATATTTAAGGTCGTGGAAACGCCGAGTAAGTTGTTCTAGCTCTATATAAAATCTATACGAGTTGTGTAAAAACTAAAAATAAATAAATAAACACATCTTGAGAACAAAGATAGAAACACATGTATTGTATTGCAGAGAAAGTAAAATTTTTAGTACAAAAATGGATACAAATTATATAATAGCATTTGATTTTTCAGATCGAGTTATATATCACATATATTTATTTTCAAAAACGGTAATGAATATGAATATAACATAAAGTGTAATATAATAAAATGTGTCCGGGGGGAATTAAAATAAAATAATAAATTTTTTATGTTCAAATATAAGCAACTTCTGTAAAAATCTCATTAAAATTTCAATTATATTTATACACAGAAGTTTACATTTATATATATACGTTTATATAATTTGTATAAAAACTTCATAAAATTTTAATTACATTACATGGATAGTACTAAACGTAAAATTCCAAACTAAAAATGGTTATTTGTACTTAAAACGGATACATGATTTAGTTTTCTACATTCTAAGGCCAGAAATAGCTCTTGTTCTGTACATTTAAAATCTAAACTATATTTATTCACAATCATAAGTACATACGAGGTCTGATAGAGGACGCATCTATATACACAATACATCATAAATTCGTAATGACAACTTACACGGTCCAAACAATTTCGAAATGTTGCAGTTTTTGTTCTGTTTAAAACCGATTTACGAAAGATGATGAACCCTTTTTTGATCCGAGAGTTTTTCTCGTCGACGTCAGTTTTGGTGAGGTGAGGTACGTTGAATATATGGTTTGAGCATGTGAATGTGAACTATTTTTGGTGGCAATTTTCCTTTGACATCAGCGATCTAGCATTGTACTTTCTCGACTTGGTGTACAATGCTAACACAAAACTTGGCTAACATCCTCGATAGTGACTAATGCATTTGAACAAAGATAAGAAAGATCCTTTAATTGTTCCAATAAAGTTGAGAGACTGAGTCGAGTTGAGTTGTCTATCTTGTCGACTTCACTATGCAAGACTAACATCAAAGCTAATTTATTTACAATCATATAAACACACATGAAGTCCGATAGAGGGCTCAGTTGTAAAAATAATACATCATATATTTGTAACCACAGAATGTAGTTTAATATTGTGCATCAATCTAGCCAATATGTTCTTCCTAATATATTATTTTGAAAATAATGGCCATGAAAATATTGACGCAACATTTTACATACATTAAATTGTGTGTGTTCGATTTGCACTGTCACGCATTTAAATAGGATTTTAATTGTACTAACTGCATAACGTTGCTAAGTAGTTACAAAGGGGATCAATGCTGGCATATTGTACAACTGTAAAACATTTTGGTATAATTTTAGCATTCTTGCAGCATGTATTATTTTATAACAACTGGGATGTAGCAGATACACATGTGCTGTATTGTAGGATCGAATGCTCGATTAATTGTCATTGGTGGGTGTTAACATCATGCTTCGGGTAGCAATGTAAAATTCAGCTATGTACTTTTAGAAAAAAATACACAACTTGGGAGGAAAATTCAATCAATTCAAAGTTTAAGGAATTGGAATTTGCACAATGTAGGCCTGAATAAATACACGCCGCCGCTCCAAATTATATCCGTGTTTACGCAAAGAGTTAGATATTTTGAATCTGTAGATCGAAAGATCATTCAACCCCACATGCGGGGTAGAATGATATACCTCTTACCTCCCTACATTTTGGTTGACAAAGTTCACGAATTAATTGAATTCATCATCATTGCTTTCCATCTTAGTGCAATAGTATTGTGCCTACTTTTTGCACTCAATTCATGAAACTCAACATTCGTTTGAAGCTGAATATAGTCCATTACAATTCAAATACAGGGTGTCCCAAAAAAGGTTGAAACGCTCTTTAATTCTTTACCTGTTGGAGATAAGTGGTTAATGTAAATAGCAGAAATGTTAAAAGTAAGGTAGGAAATAAGACTACGTTAATGAAATAGTTCTTCCATTAATTTTCAAAAAGTTACACTTTTTAAATTTTTATACGACCTCCTTAGACAAATTTTGTCAAACAGGAAATTTTTAATTTCAATGCAACAAGATCATTAAGAAAATCCGCAAATCTGTATCTTTGAAATCAACTGAATTATGATAAAGGGAAGAATCTGACTTATGCCACTTTTCCGTACCATGTGAAAGGCTGTTTCATCAGTGACAATAGGGATCATAAACGAATTGACGATGGAAATTGTTTAGGTAAAAAAGTACTAAAAAGTACTTAATTATTGAAAAGTACTTAGTTATTGAAAAGTACTTAAAACTCCGTGATTGCATCGTGAGCTTACGCGGAATTCGCAAACATGTCTCCTATGTATTATCATCCAGTTATGTCTTTTTTGTAATATGTCACAAGTTTACATTTCTAATTTGATATATGATATCCATTCACAATGTTCAATTTTCAATTTTTGAAAATTAATGGGAAGACTATTTCATTAAAGTAGTTTTATTTCCTGCCTTAATTTCAACATTTTAGCATTTTATATTGCTCACTTATCTCCCACAGGTAAAGAATTAAAGCGCGTTTCAAGCTTTTTGGGACACTGTGTATACTGCTATCGCATTTTCGTGGATTTCATCCCCTTTTTTCTTAATTTTTTTCTCCTTTCTGGGTGTAAGTCATGTTACCCTTCTTTTTTATCTAATAGCTTTCTTTAGCTTGTTTGGCTTTATGAGTTTTCTCTACTGATTCATTTATCTGGAGCTTCTAAAGAGTTGATGCAATAATTTCAGATTTGCCTCTTTTTCGTGCTATTTGTTTATGCCCTGCTTCATTTTGGGAACCGGCATGACATTTTCCGGAGACAGGGCAGGACACACGAATAACAAGTGTTATATGAGCATCAAGCTTTCAAGAACATTGATGTCTAGGTTTCAATGAGGGATCAATGGAAGCATTAGTAGCACAGCATGATGATGCTTTCATTGATCAGCACAGTGATTTCAGTGATTTATATTGGAACGGAAAGAAGCATAACCCGGTGTGCCCCTTTACTATGTACCCGTTCAGCTGCAACAACATTGTTTGAGAAAATGGGACATGGGCACAGTTCTCCATTATTTTTTCTCGATTGCGTCATGTAAAAATAGTACTTAAACAAATACTGTATTCAGTGGTTTAAACGGTAATTGAGCAAAAGTTATTAAAATTGACATACCTTGGTTCGAAAATTTACGGTTATTGCATTACTCAGCTAATTTTTCCAAAAACAACGATTAGCAGTAATCAGCACATTCACAGTATACGATGCACATTGTGCTAATGAATAGTTTCAGAAGGGACTAGTCAACTCTAACTATCCCTGTTGGAAGTACCTTAACCCATTTAATCTCGGTACCCAGTCCACACTGGTTTCCCTATATAGTTCATTGGATGCATACTGGTAAAATCCATTTAAAAGGACTACCAAGCCTTATAACCAGAAAATATCACTGTTTCACCATCAGAAATTATCTGTGAAAACAATAAAAATGTCCTCAATTAAAAGTGGAATATTAATGAGACAATAAAATTAAGTAATATACATGTGCTCTTGGATTTGAAATCAAAATATATTTTTTAATCAAATAAAAAATCCGTCCAACAAAGACGACATAAAAAATCTTAAGCGAGCCGAAACAGAACATTATATTTCTTATTATGAGATTATTCGAATCATCAACTTAAATAAATAAAATAATAGAGTGCATTTAAACATTTGAATCCCTCAAGAATAATTTATTTAATTTTACACCTTTATCATGTTATAAGCAAAAGAATAACTTTATCAGTTTATTAAATTATCAGCAATTAATGTCTGATATTCGATATTGAAACATGAAATTATTAAATGTGCCATTGATGTGATTATTTTAAAACTTTCGTTTAACTATTACGACTGTATTGTCATTTTCCCATTGAAATGCACTTTTTTGACAAAGTATTTAACCCGGGAGTACGCGCATGGGGTACTATGTTCCTCTGCTATGAAAATTGTAGTATTCAAGAAACTTGTAGCAGCCTTCACCTTCTAGGCTTTGGATTGCTGAGTTTATTGTTGATCTATGGCACTTAAGATATTATTAGAATTTTTCTACTAATTTGTTAGAAGTAATGGAATGGTTTTTCATGACTTTGAGAATCACTTGCTCGTGTGATTCTTAGCGTCTCGCTTTTGTAGAGAAACTTGTTTTGCTCATAACAGTCAAAACGCAAGTATTTCGATGTTTTCGTTGGTTTTTCAGTCTTGTATTTCACAGCAGATTTTGTTTGCAGCTTTTTGGTGATAAAAATTGCTACATTTCAGAATAATTTGAAGCATTGTCTCAATTACTACTAAACAGAAAATAGCGACACGTTAGGAATAATACATGTGTTTATACAGTAAACGTATTCAATGCATTATGTCAATATTTTATTAACTGATGTTTTTTCTTGAATAATAGTACACTTTTTGGATGAGATGATGTACACCCCTCTACGTCCATGAAATAGCCACGCTTACACAAGGTACAAAGACTATAGAATGTAGATCTATATGTTTACAGATTTCGCAGTAATATGCATATCGCGGTGCAGGTTTCTTCATATGTCACGAAATAATTAAGTAAAACTATATTATTATATGAGATAAAATATATTCGACAAAATAAACATTAAAAATTCGTCCATGCCCAAATTATTGAGGTGAATCCAAGGTGAGGCCAAATTATCTGTCCATCCCCGTAATCACCCCAGTGAGCTTAACCGGTTCAACGATGCAGATATTGTTGTTAATGAAATAACTAAAAAATCTGATGTGGGCAACACATGACTTTCCTTATATAATGTAACGAATTTACTACTTTTGCAGTAAAAAATAGGTTTTTCTTATAGTAGATACTAATATTCTTTCCAAAATATTGAATTTTCAACAATTAGTCATCATTTTCATTGATTTAGTGTCATTTTTATCCATTTGGCGAGATTTTCGTTAATTTGGCAACATTTAAAAAAGTCGCCAAGTTGGCGACATTCCGCCAATTCCGTCGCCAAAATCTCGCCAAGCGTTATGGACGAAGAAGTAAGTTATTCTTACAGCAGATAAATGATTATTGGCGTTCAAATACAAAAGTATTACTCAAAGTATCCTTTTTCAAGAATGGAACGAGCTAGATCCGCGAGAATGATGTCACCCAATTTATCGCATGCTATTACATATGAAAAGTGAACATGTTTCTCAATAGGAAATATTTTTTTTTCTATTTTATATGACTGTTTGATAGTATTTTGAAAAATGTGTAATATCTCGAGAACGGTTCATATTAGCGTTCTAAAATTTATGTCAATTGTTTTCTAATGAAAAATTACATAAGAAATGTCTATTTGTGTAACTATATTAGTGGTTTTGATTTTTTGACAATTTTTTCAAAATTTCATTCGAAAATTTAGGAGGTTTCTGAACATTCGATTGCGTATAAAAACAATGGGCTTCCAGTGTTTACGGATTGTGATTTTTGTACCAAATTTCGTTTGAATCGGTCCATTCGTTCGTCAGTTATCGTCTCCACAGACTCACTGACACACACACACACAAACACACAGACATCACTTCAAAAATGTTTGATTCGTGATCAGGGATGATTGAAACGTGATCTCCCGTCGAAAACTCGAATTCGAATTTTCGACCCCGTCACAATACTTTCCTTATACATCATGTATACAGGGAAAGTAATAAATTTATGAATTTTCATAAGACGATTTACCGCAATACACGTCTTCATGTTTACATATATATGGTTGGCATTACCCTTCCATTACACGCTGTTAAGTATGGGGAGAATGTGGCTTTACGATAGACAATCAGATTGTTTGAATAAGAACGATATAATTAACAAGAAATTTTAATCAGGCATAAGTTATTGATTATGAAACACTTTCCAACTGCAATGCAATTTTATCCAAACATCTATAAAATTCGATACATCCAGTGGGGATATTTTTAGAATTATCACAGTACTTGTACTACAATAATTTATTTTACTTTGAAACTTCAAACTTCATCAAAAGAGTCAGTGCTATAAAATCCGCTGCTTCTCTATGTACAACAATGAATATTGCATTCATATCATTTATATTCTAGATTCCAGAGCGAAATAACTTCGCGTTAAAAATTCAGCAATTCTTACACAACTCATCTTATAATCGCTTGATTTTTTTACATTTTGAATTCATTAAAATTAAATCAAAGTTTGTTGATCATTTAAACTAAAATGTATTGTAATTGTGTTTGCAAAGAACATGGATGTACAGAAAATACGCAAAAAAAAAGCGATTTTAGGACACATGCAACACTAAATATGAATATAAGCGTTCCTTAAAAATCACGACTTTTACTAAGCGAAAAAAATATAGATGCAATATTTACAAAAAAAGAGATTTATTTGCAAATAAATAGATGCAACGTTACTTTCCTTATATACATAATGTATAAGGAAAGTACTGTGACAGTTTCGAAAATTCGAATACGAGTTTTCGACGAGAGAGCACGTTTCAAGCATCCCTGATCACCAATCAAACATTTTTGAAGTGATTTCAGTGTGTGTGTGTGTGTCAGTGAGGCTTTGGAGACGATAACTGACGAACGAATGGACCGATTTGAGCGAAATTTGGTACAAAAATCACAATCCGTAAACACTGGAAACCTATTGTTTTTAAACGTAATCGAATGCTCAGAACCCCCTAAATTTTTGAGTGAAATTTTTAAAAAATCGTCAAAAAATCAAAACCGCTAATAAAGTTAAGCAAATAGACATTTCTCATGTAATTTTTCATTAGAAAACGCTTAACATAAATTTTAGAACGTTAACATGAACCGTTCTCGAGATATTGCACATTTTTCAAATTTTTTTTCAAAAAGTCATATAAAATAAAAAAATATATTTCCGATTGAGAAACATGTTCACTTTTCATATGTAATACCATGCAATAAATTTAGTGACATCATTCTCATGAATCTAGCTCGCTCCATTCAAGAGAAAATATACTTCGAGTAATACTTTTCTATTTGAACGCCAATAGTCATTTATCTGCTATAAGAATAACTTATTTCTCCGTCAGTAAAGCTTGGCGAGATTTGGAGACAAATTTAGCGGAATGTCGCCAACTTGGCGACTTTTTGAAATGTTGTCACATTAACGAAAATCTCGCCAAATTGATTAAAATGACGCTAAATCAATGAAAGTGACGACTACTTGTCGAAAATTCAATATCTTGGAAAGAATATAAGTGTCTACTATAAGAAAAATCTATTTTTTCTTACTGTAAAAGTAGTAAATTCATTATATAAGGAAAGTCATGTGTTGCCCACATCCGATTTTTTTATGTTGCAATGAGTAATGTGATATCTTTATATAATATGGGTATAATTATTTTTTCAATTTATATTTAAGAAACTACTTAACATATAGTGATAAAAAAAATTTATTCATTTTACATGAAAATTTGAATATTTTCTTTAATTTTTAAAGCAATTTTTGAATTTTGATTGCGCTTATTATTATTTTTTCAGAAAATAAAGATCCTATATTGTTCAATATATTTCATTTTTTCAAACTGGGTTAAATACAAAACTAATTGGCCATATTATTATTTTATTTTACCATATGTCCCATAGTTCGTCGCACAATACATTAAAATTGCACTTTGATAGTCATTTTTACGGCAAGTATCGTACAAACGGACAAGCTGACAGAATGAACAAAATCATAAACTATTTTTAATATGTTGGAAAGTGTTAAAAATAAAGAAATATAGACAGTGCTCTTTTGTTTAATAGGAAAGTACACCTCTAAAACTTTAACATAATGCATTTTCAAGTTCTTATGTGATTGTACAGTCAAATAACCAAAGGCCATCCTAATCACTACAGGACAGTCTAATAACCTGCCTAAATGATTGATATTAATAACTTTTACAATAAACATTTTGCTGCTTTGGCGAATATAATTTTCTAATACTTTCTTGAAGAAAGGCAGCATGAGAATATTTAGTGACTAGTATTGTGACTGACTAGAATATTTAGTGACTGAATTGTATTATAGCCGTTATACGCCCTTTCTTTTTAAATCACTGAAAGTATACTGTTAGCAAACCATAATAAAATACACCTATGATCTGGCAGGCAGAGATTCATTTGAACAGATCTGTAACATCCAAAGAGATAATTCGCAGGCGAGTGGTAACTGATATTAAAATTGCAAACAAATCATAAACATATCCACTTAGGCCGATAAATATGCTCTCCGCCCTTTCAAACAAAGACGACAGTAATGGAACTGAGAGAATGCATTGATATGGGATATTTAGAGGTAGGCAGAAATACACAAATACTTGTTAAATGATAAATAAAGAAAACATACCGGAAGAAATGAGTAAATATGTGTAAAATATGATAGAATCATAATGTACTTAAAAATTATAATCATATGCAATAATTACGATAATATAAAAAATATAATAAAATGAAGGAATAAAAAAAATGTAACTATTATAGAGTTACTAAAAGGTAACTAAAGGCACAACCAAAGGTAAGAATAAAAAATCCGATGTAGGCAGCACATGACTTTCCTTATATAATGCAATGAATTTACTACTTTTACAGTAAAAAAATAAATTATTTTTATAGCAGTTATTTATATTCTTCCAAGATATTGAATTTTCGTCAATGAGTCCTCAATTTCCATGTCGTCATCATCAATGAGTCTTCAGTAATTTAGCGTCATTTTTATCCATTTGGCGCGTTTTTCGTCAATTTAGCAATGCTTAAAAGAGTCACCAAGTTGGCGACATTCCACCAAATTCGTCGCCAAAATTTAGCCAAGCGTTATGGACGAAGAAATAAGTTATTCGTCCATAGGAACACAAAAGGAACCCCTACAGAGGTTCCATAAGAATTTTCAGGTAACCAAGCCGGTTTAAATTATGGACTGAGGTTGATTTCACAGTTCTTTAAAGAGAGTTCATGCCTGCGAAAGCTGATTTATTTGGATCTTCGGACGGCATTTCAGTTTTAAATATACATAAGTGGTCTCGGTTCAAGCTGTTTTGAAATTGCTGTCCAGGATATTCAATGTCCGGCTTGTCCTAAACACTGATGAACTGATGAAGAGGACTTCGCTGAAACTGAAATAGTTGCTGCAATAGATGTGCTGATGTTGAAAATAGTCCATGATACAAGTAATACCAGCATCACACACACTGACACTACAAAGATCCTAGATGTACCACTTCAGTATATGGAAATATAAGATAATGCATCAGTTTCTGATGTGCTATCGTTTAAAAAGTGGCGTTTCAAGGCAGCTTTAAATACATGCCAAATTGATCAGCTGAAATATGGTAGTGTATACGTACTGGTCAATTAAAGCAGCCTTTGACTATTTCTTTACTACCTGCTATGTATATGACATATTTTATTAAAACTATTACTGCATCTCGTATTAATATATAACACATACAATTACGTCAATCAGTTATTATAATTAATGCAAGTCCAACGATATTTTCAATATTAAGAATAATAAAATGAAAAATGTAGTTATCAAATAATTAGGCATAAATTAAATTAATACGTAAAATAAAAAATAAGAATAACTGCATTGTCTGTGAAATGGATTTATGGATAACCTGGATTCGGATAACTGTGATTCTACTGTAATAAATAATTTAAAAAATTTTAAATAATTTTAACAAATAATTAAAAATATTATTATTTTCGGGCATATTACTAGCGAGTTATTATCCTTATCTGAATCAAATACTAGCGTAGTATCAAGGTTGATTTAACAGTTGCTTTAATATCTCTGCGCAGAAAAGTTAATTGATTTATTTCAGTCTAGACATTTTACGTAAAGTTAATGAGACTTCTAAACTGAAATGTGGTATGGCATACACTATTCTGGGGTTTCATAACTATTCTGGGGTTTCTGCAAATTAAATAAAATAAATTTAGAATAGCTAAACCATCGCATATGCACATTCTTTGAGGTTTGCTTTTTCTCTATGGGCAAACAATTAAAATGTTTAGCAATTTATAAATGCACCTTATACAATCATAAATAATTTTACCAGATTTCTGTTTAGATATGAATTTCTGAATATTTATAAATTTTTCTCAAATAATTACTTTCGTAATTACTGAATTACTTATTTTAGTAATCAGAACTTTGAACTCGAAAATTTTGGAAAAAAATAATATATCTGGAAATTACGATATCATTTAATATTTTTTAATATTAAAATTCCGCTATTTGTAACTCACTAGAAATCAAGTCAGTAATATGAACATTCTTATTTCTTAAAAATTAGCATCAGATCAGACATATTATTACAACTATTTTGGATATAATTCTGAGAAAACTATACATCTTAGATGATAAAATTAGGTGTTTGTGTGTACACATGTGTATTATGTATATGTTGTCTGTGGTGGAAAATCGCAGAATGGGATTGAAGATAAATTTGGCAAATACATACTTCAGTTCCCCAGAAAATGCACTTTGGCGATATATATTTATATATATATATATATATATATATATATATATATATATATATATATATATATATATATATATATATTTATAATTTTCATTCAAGTGTTTCATTTATTTTATATTGAAGCACGATTTTGTGCGATTTTCGAACAAATCGGTTTTCTGAGAGGATGGAAAATATTATCACCAAGTTCACATCTTGGCATCATCGGAAATATCGTCTTTCTAACGATCTTTGCACCAAATCCGTATGACAATTCCTTTATATTTATTTATTGATTTATTTTTGTATACATAAGAGATTAGATAATATCGAAAACGGAAGATTAGAACATATCTATAGATTGGAAAAAATATGGATATGCATCTTTACAGCACTCATTCTTGTTCTTGTTTTCTGTGAATTTGCAAACAGAAGCAAAAACAGAAATAATTACCTTTTCACTACTGCTGCGGTATATCTTCATTTTTCGGTTTGCCGATTGCTATGCACTGTTCGTTGCTGTTCCACGTTGCAGTTCGTCACCTATCCACTGCTATGGAAAGCAGTAACTTATTTACAGTAAACGCTTCTTAGGATTTGAGTGACTTCGACCAGTTGATAAAATTAACATATCAATTTCAAAACGCGGAAAAGTGACGACAAATTCCTTTCAAATATTAGATGATTGAATGCATTCAATTTCTCATTCATTACTTTCCTTATATACATAATGCATAAGGAAAGTATTGTGACGGGGTGGAAAATTCGAATTGGAGTTTTCGACGGGAGAACACGTTTCAAACATCCCTGATCACGAATCAAACATTTTTGAAGTAATGTCTGTGTGTGTGTGAGCCTGTGGAGACGATAACTGACGAACGAATGGACCGATTCGAACCAAATTTGGTAAAAAAATCACAATCCGTAAACACTGGAAGCCTATTGTTTTTATCCGCAATCGAATGTTCAGAACTCCCCTAAATTTTCGAATGAAATTTTGAAAAAATCGTTAAAAAATCAAAACCACTAAGTTACGCAAAGAAACATTTCTTATGTAATTTTTCATTAGAAAACGATTGGCATAAATTTTAGAACGCTAACATGAACCGTTCTTGAGATATTGCACATTTTTCAAAAAAATTATCAAAAAGTCATATAAAAAATATTTCCTATTGAGAAACATGTTCACTTTTCATATGCAATACCATACGATAAATTGGGTGACATCATTCTCGTGGATCTAGCTCGTTCCATTTATGAAAAAAGATACTTTGAGTAATATGTTTGTATTTGAGCGGCAATAAGTATTTGTCTGCTGTCAGAATAACTTACTTCTTCGTCCATAACGCTTGGCGAGATTTTGACGACGAATTTGGCGGAATGTTGGCAACTTGGCGACTTTTTAAAATGTTGCCAAATTAACGAAAATCTCGCCAAATGGATAAAAATGACGCTAAATCAATGAAAATGACGACTGATTGTCGAAAATCCAATATCTTGGAAAGAATATTAGTATCTACTATAAGTAAAACCTATTTTTTTACTGTAAAAGTAGTAAATTCATTACATTATATAAGGAAAGTCATGTGTTGCCCACATCAGATTTTTTTAATTTTCAATGAACTAAATTCCTGGCAAAGGTGGGTGCGTTTCCATAATTAGAATTAATCGCGTTTTAATGTTGAGAATAATAATCTACTTCTAGTTATTTTTATATAATTACACATAACATTATATATTTATAAGTGCATTCCAAGGTAATTCAATGAAATTTCTAGATTGATAAGACTGTGGTAAATAGAAGCATTAACTAGAGGGCAAAAGGGAGAATGAATTATAAATGTTCCTTAATATTAGTGTCATGGATTCAATGTTTGTTTACGGTCGAATTGTTTTGGGGGGTAAAACCAAGTGAAATATGTGCCAGGATTATTATTTCAACTACCGTATCCACACCAAACAGACCTACAAGCATACATAGAGATGGACATCCTTGTGAAAACATTAACATGTATTCAGGAAGTTTAAAAACGTACATTTGAATATACGTATTAAAAGTCTGAATTGAAAGCATTAATTAAACTATATAAAATTAGACGAGATAGATCATTCATGCATAAAGCATTGATTATGAAACACTTTCCAACTGAAATGCAATTTTATTTAAACATCTCTAAAATGCCATACATTCAGCTCTGATATATATTACTTTCCGTATATACATAATGTATAAGGAGAGTATTGTCGAAAGCCCAAGCCACCCGACTCGTCCTAGGACTTAGAGCAGCAAATTGGATAGCCGGGAGGAGAGTATTGTGTCGGGGTCGAAAATTCGAATTCGAGTTTTCGACGGGACAGCACGTTTCAAGCATCCCTGATCACGAATCGAACATTTTTGATGTGATGTCTGTGTGTGTGTGTCAGTGAGTCTGTGGAGACGATAACTGACGAACGAATGGACCGATTCGAACGAAATTTGGTACAAAAATCACAATCTGTAAACACTGGAAGTATATTTTTTTTATACGCAATCGAATGTTCAGAACTCCCCTAAATTTTCGAATGAAATTTTGAAAAAACAGTCAAAAAATTAAAACCGCTAATAAAGTTACGCAAATAGACATTTCTTATGTAATGTTTCATTAGAAAACGAATGACTTAAATTTTAGAACGCTAACATGAACCGTTCTCGAGATATTGCACATTTTTCAAAAAAATTATCAAAAAGTTATATAAAATAAAAAATAAAAATATTTCCTATTGAGAAATATGTTCACTTTTCATATGTAATACCATGCGATAAATTTCGTGACATCATTCTCGTGGATCTAGCTCGTTCCATTCATGAAAAAAGATGCTTTGTGTAGTACTTTTGTATTTGAACTCCAATAGTCATTTATCTGCTGTAAGAATAACTTATTTCTCCATTCATAACGCTTGGCGAGATTTTGGCGATGAATTTGGCGGAATGTCGGCAACTTGGCGACATTTTTAATTGTTGCCAAATTAACAAAATTCTCTCCTAATTGATAAAAATGACTCTAAATCAATAAAAATGACGACTAATTGAAGAAAATTCAATATCATGGAAAGAATATAAGTATCTACTATAAGAATAACGTTTTTTTAACTGTAAAAGTAGTAAATTCATTGCATTATATAAGGAAATCATGTGTTGCCCACATCAGATTTTTTTAATTGTCACAGTACTGCAATAATTTATTATATTAGGAAACTCAAAACTTCTTCGAATAAAATGAACTTTATTCAAATGACGTCATCGAAATATAAATCATCTGGTCATTTATATAAAAGCAATACATATTTCATTCATATTGCCTTTATTCCTGACTCTAATTCCAGACTCCTAATTCCAGAACTAAATCGTTTTGCATGAAAAAAATTCAGGAGTTCTTATCAACTCAGCTTACAATCACGTGTTTTCATTTTGCATCCATTAACATTTGGCTTCGTTATAGAAATAATCAAAGCTTCATGATCATTTAAAGGTGATCTCTTCATATAAAATGGGTGTAAATATTATTTTCATTTTTATTTAAAGAACAGCAGAACATATTTTGCTGAAATTTTTTGTGTAGTTTATAGGATAATTTGAATACTTCCTAAAATTCTGAAAACAATTTGTGAATTTAACTTCACTTAAAAATATTTGAAAAATTAGGTTCAATGTTCACTTTTTCAATCCAGGTTCAATCAAAAACTAATTGTGTGATATAATTCATTTACATTCCCCTTTTTTTCCACAGGCCATCTGAACAACATACTACAATTTCATATTTATAAAGTCATTTTTCGGCAGTTATCGCGCGAACAGACAGACAGACAGACAGAATGGACAAAGTCATAAACATTTCTTAACTATGTTGGAAACTTTTAAAAATGTAAATCGTTGAATATAATTCATTTAAAGATACTTTTTTGGTTCATCAAGCAGAAATAGATGAAAATCGTTATTGATATGGGGGATATATTTGCAAATTTATTATAGCATATTTCCTCTCAGGTATCGAAAATTAGAGTTCTCCAGAATTTGTTTTCAATTTATTTTTTCTTTCTCATAGGCAGCATTGACAAAGTATTGTTTTTATGAAAATTTTCGATTTCAAGATTTTGATGCCTATATATATTTTCAGCACTCCAAAACAAGTTTAGGCTATTATTGGAGTGGTGTCCGTCTGTCTGTCAATCTGTGGTTGCGTGTGTGCTCGATAGTGGCCATATATATCAATGAATTTTCACGACAATTTATAATCTGCTTTGTTAACGAAAAATCTAGGACTGAATGGAAGGTTTTTTTTTTGTAATTTGAGCGAAAACTTATCTGAAATTCTATATTTCTTTAACACTCGCGTGGCAACCTAGCACAAAATGTGATATAATAATGTATAAAATACGTTATTTATCGCTCAATGGTCACGAAACATAATAGTTTGAATAATTGTAGTTAAAAATAACAGTGATGCAATTTTTGTACTCATAACGCAAATAATCGCCAAGGGGTGCGGAGGGGGAATGTTATCAAACTTGGTATCGATCGAAATATTTTTCAAGACCTTTAAAATGAAAGGTTACATTCTATAATTGCGATGATTTGAGACAATGCAGATTTTTCAAATGTTTTGTTGTAAAATTTGCAGAAAAAAAAATCACAAGCTGCTAAAAAAATGTATTTACCAACAAATGATAAGTAGTAGTTAATGGTTTTCGTCCTTAGTATATTTCACAAGACAAAAAGTATAATAACATTGTTAAATAATTCATAAGAGGCATGATATTTATTGAGCTGTAATGCGACATCAATTTTGCTTCAATTGGTTATATATTGTATTCTTTCATTTCGCATTTAGTTGATAAATGAAGTAATAATAAATGATAAATAAAATCAATAATGATATATTAATAAATAATGATAAATAAATAATTTTCTAATATTTTAATTAATTATGCAATATCCATAGAATTTTATTACGTGCTGCCCGAATTAATTAGTGATTATAGAAAAACATAACACAAAATATATTCATTTTATTTAATCTAATTTTAAAGATAAGAATCTGATATTGGCAGCACATAACATTTTTATATAGTGCAATGAATTTATTTCTTTCATAATGAAAAAACATGATGCATAATATCTTCAGCACAATATATTTAATGTTGAATTGTACATTTGACAGCATGTAAAACTATTTCAAAGTGCCCAATTAACTTATATTTTACGCAGCTCTATTTTAACAATTAACAATGACGATAGTATACTCAATAAGTAACATAATCCGTATATTAAAATGTTTTAATAATTATTTCATCAATCTGTCGGGTTCTTTCTTTGACTTAGCGTCCTTTTTGCAATTTTAACGACATGTTCGTCAATATGGGGCGAAATATCGCTAAGTAGGCGATATTTCGCTAAATGTGTAACCAAGTTCGATATATGTATCGCCCAGTGTTACAGACAAATGGAAATAAGAACATGTTTTATATAAAAATGAATACTCGCAAATTGTTAGGTGTCAAAATGCAAAACTATTAAATCATTTGTCTTCTCACCTGAATGGACCGAACTTGATCCACGAGAATAGTGTTAACATATTTGTCGCCTAATATTACATATGCAAAGTGAACATATTTCATAATTATTATTTCACAATTCTAATTTTGTAATTGTATGTGGTTTTTAATAAATATATTTTAAAAAACTGCAATATCTCGAGAATGATTCATGCTAACAAAAGTTTCTGCAATCGTTTTCTAGTAAAAAATAACATTATAAATGGTTATTTAAGTAACATTATTGAATGTTCTGATTTTTTGATGATTTTTTTCGAAATTCTTTCAAAACTATAAGATTTTCAGAACATTCGTTTGCATTTTAAATCATTTCGAATTAGAATTTTTAACTCCGTCACAAAACTCCCCCCCCTTGTGTACATTATACTATTCAATTAGGTAAGGTACAACTATCAATCATGCCATAGGCCACTCTTTGTCTTCAGTTTACTATGTTTATCCCTTTTAAAAATCGTAAGTAAATACATAAATTGCAATGTATTGAATGCCATTATTTTTATAGATTTAAACTTTTATGAAAACTTTCCATCTTTACAAAAAAAAATAATAAAAAATATTATTCTGGTATTTTTTAATATTTAAATTAGAATATATCCTATACCATGTGATATTTAAATAACTTAAACTTCAGTCCCATGCATTTATTCCGCAATGATGAATATATATACGATGCATAATTCATATTAATGATATAAGTTTTAACCTTTCGAGACTCAAATTTTTTTTATACATTTTTGGGATCTTAGCGGCGATTGATTTTTCACTAAGAATAAAAGGACAACATTTTTGACGAATATGATAAAGTTTGCATTATTTATATCTAAATATTTATTTATTATTAAAATATTGAACACATGTTACTTAATAATTGAAGAGATTGTAAACATCAAACTAATTATTGTGATACAATGTCCCATTAAACCTAAAAAAATCACATAGGTGATATTGAACTCTAATTTTTATATATAATTTTATTTTTATTTATTTAAAAAATATACTCACTATTAAATTAAGTAAACATAATGTAAATTATTGTTCAAATAAAGTAATAATTGCAAGCTATTTTTTCAGAAATACTTGGATTCCCCTCTTTACTGCGAAAAAGGTAATGTTTTTACCACTATTATTCATTCCAGTATACCTTCTGGTGGGTATTTGTTCTTTTAGAGTTACCATTATTATTCATATATTTCGATTTGTATTCCTTAGAAGATTTGAATATCAGTAAAAATTCCAAGAATTTAGGATGTTTATTGTTGATGATTTGTCCGTGAGACACCGTGTTTCTTGGAGTTATGACAGATACAAGATTTCAATTTTTTATTCGAATTCCTATTTCCAGAATTTTGTATTTTTCTGCATTCTACTCAATTTTCGTTGCAGTTGGCACCATTATTACATTAGGTTCTGTAATTAAGACATTTCTCTAGCGCGACGTTGTTAAGCGCTTTAGTTGTAACATTTTTTTGTTCTCTCTACATTCACGTAAATACGCCTTCATCCGCCCAACCAGTGCTACTTTCAATACCTCTGTCCATCGTTCTTATAATATTGTTCTTATATGGATTGGCTCAATTCTGAAATCAATTATTTAAAAGCTATTGCTGTTGATGTTAGTTTATCTCCTAGTATTGCTGTGGTTGGTTTATCTCCCAGTATTTATTGATGGTGGTTTATTACCCATCATTGTTGTGGTTGGTTTATCTCCCAGCCTTGTTGATGGTGGTTTATCTCCCAGCATTGTTGTCTCTAAATTTGCTTCTAAAAATGATTTTAACAACACTATCACTTTAGCAGATCTTTCAGCAGACTCTATCAGTCAGCAGATTGCTGAAATTCTTAAAATATTCAAATGTAGTATTGTGTTTAAACATTCTAATAATATCAAAGGTCTTTAATAACATATTAATAATATAATAAATAATAATAACGTAATAATAATATTAAAGTAATAATAATAAATAATAATAACATAATAATAATATTTAATAATAATATTAAACATCATTTAGAAATTTTAAAATGTTGGGGCATTTACTGTAATTTTTCCGGGGTGGCATTTCTTATATTGGTACTCGTGATATAAAACTTTGCCATAAGGAATGCCATAAGGTAAATCAATAATATTCCTTCTAATTTGACTAACTTTGGTTACCTTACCATTAGTGCTGTATGCTGTACACCTAGGCCTCTCAAGGGCCAAGATTTTGAAACTATACACAACATTCAAATTTATAAATTATACTTGACCAATTATTTTATTAAACCATATTATATCATATATACATATATATATATATATATATATATATATATATATATATATATTAATTATACCCATAACATTTAAAACACATAGTTCATTTTGAATCCCTCTATTATCATTTGAAGGGGTTTATATTGTAAGACATTTTCCTACGACTATTTTTATCAAACATTACTGTACTTAACGTAATTTACTAAAGTTGACTTTAAATTCTCAGAATTTTTGTGATACGATATATATTTCAATTAGTTACATTCGAATCTTAATTCGTATAGCTGCACTTTGAATTTTAGAGGTTATTGTAAAATTCGAGATCTACGAGTTTTACTGCTGTTATTCCGCAAAAACTCATAAAATAATAAAGATGTTACCTTATCATCCACTGCGTGTATCACATACTAAGTGATAGATAGATATGCAACATATTCTACACATACAGACTGTGGTAGATGCTGTGTGGATGTAATGCAATACATCTATTTAATAAATGTCAGTATATCGACACCATCTCGCATACGCCGGACAGGCACCTCTGCTTACGGTATGGCTTATCGGTATATCGGTAAATAGGCTACATCGGTATGGCTTAGTATATATCAAGCATATGTATCTGGCATTACTTAATCATAAATGTTCAGGGAATCCTGCAACTTCCAGATAACGCTACGGAGCTGTGAATGCACTGCCGATAATTATCAGTTCTCGTATACTTAAATACCTTTCTACATCTAAAAACAACTTCAAAATCGGATTTTTTTTGCAGACACACACATAACACATCCTTCAACATTCTCCTTTTTTCATTGAAAAACATTAACTTATCACACTATCATCGCTAATTTGCCGTTGTTGATGGCGGGGATGAAAACTGTTGATTATTCACATGAACACTGCATTTAAGATATCTTACTAGCTTGATAATCACTGGTGCACAAACTGTGAACAACATATCGTGCGACGAGGAATATGAAAACTATTAATACTATAAACACCTTGATTTATCTGTCTGTTTACCTATCTATCTCTGGATAACACTACTACAAAATGTTGCCCAAACGTGTTTCAATCACGGATAAACATTTCAATTTAAATAGTAACCCAGACCATCAGCATTTTCATAACCCTCCAACGTGAACACTAAATTTTTCTGATCACTTTCCACGCTCACTGCTGATTGAATTCAGTGTTCTTATTAAGAACCTGAGCATTCCTCTTACCTAATTAAATTTTTGCTTGAACGCGGCTCTTTTTGTTTATTTCTTCTAATTTTTCCTTCTGAGTGGTATCAACAGATTTACATTTATATTTCAAAGGATTGAAAAAAAAAACCCGAAAAAAACAGTTTTTGACTTTCAAAACAAATTTTATTTTCTGTAAGAAAGTGAAAATTCAAATCCTAAATCAAAACTTTAACATTCACCATAAGAGTAACCCATTTCTCCCTGTGTCCGTCTGTCAGTGTGTCCGCATTCTCATATGTGTAACGCTTGGCGAAAATATTAGCGACAAATTTAGTCGGATATCGTCAACATGAAGAATTTTTTAAATGTCGTCAAATCGATAGAAATGACACCAAATCGATAAAAATGTCGCCAAATCAATGAAATTAATTGATTTTGAAAGGGGATAGTATTGCATTGCTGTTCCGATAGCGTTTGTCTGTCAGGTCCAAACATCTTATTTGTCGAAAATTTTGGCGACTTTTTAAAATGTCGCCAAATTTATCAAATGCCGTCCAAACTATTAAAATATCGACAAAGCGATAAAAATGTCACCAAATTGAAGAAATATGACTCAAAATTAATGAAATTACTTGTGTTTTGAAGAGGGATAGTTCTGTAATGATTTTTCGGTAGCGTTTGCCTGTCAGTCCAACCTTCCCTCTTGGCGACAAATTTGATGAAATTTAAAATGCCGCCAAATTGATTAAAATATCGCTAAATTAACGAAAATGTTGGCAAATAAATAAATATGTGGCTAAATCAATAATGCAATTGTGTTTTGAAAGGATATATTATTGTAATGATGTTTCGGCAGCGTTTATCTATCAGTCCAACTGTCCCAATTGGCGTCAATTTTGGTGACTTTCTGAAATGTCTCAAAACTGAACAAAATTTCACAAAAATTAACGAAAATGTCCTTAAATCGATACAAATTCAATATCTTGGAAAGAATATGAGAACGCACTATAAGAAACAATTATTCATCTGTCCGTCCGTCCGTAACATTTGGCAAATAATTTGGGATATGTCGCAAACGTCGCTAAATTGATAAAAATGAAGTCAAAAGGGAAGCAATATATTGTAAATTTTGAATTCAGTCATATTACGAGCATACCTTCTGGTATCAAAATAGAAATTTGATAAATATTTAAGTGCTCAACATTGCTATAATCTTGACCTCCGCTTTGAGTTACCTTCAGCAAGGATCATACAAAAATGGCCACCGATCTATGATCGTAACGTCTTTCAAGCCTATATATATACATTTGTTAATTCTAGTAATTTAGTTAAAGACTTGTCCAGTACTCCAAGCTGCCCTCGATCTAGCGGAATGCACTGTACTTTTTCATTTTCTTTCTTCCATTTCTTAGCTTTTGGGGCATTTATATGTGTTTTTGACTTATTATTCGTCTTGTTGGGTCTCACTTATTCTTGTTCAGATGTGTTTCGTCTTGTCGAGTAGCTTCTGAATTGGTTTGGTGCAAGCCAATCTTGAGTTTTACTTATCTTTTCGGATTAGCTGGATTGTTCTTTATTCTGTTCCTGATTAATTCGCCCAGGAAGACTTTCAATTCAGCTCTTGATAAATAACCCCGCCCCCCTCTGTTTCTTCTAATTTGGCCCATTTCGTCTTTCTGTTCTTTGGTTTAATCTTTGGCTTACGGGTGGGATAGAGTTAATCCCAAACAAAGAATCTCTCAAGAGACAGGTATCTGACATACCCTATCCCAAACAGTTCGACCCACTTTGCAGGCATTGGCGTCCATGAACGCAAAAGGTTACCAGTAAGCAAAACCCATAAGCAAAAGGTTAATAGTCATCTTGCACTGACGAATCGGATCCGGTGTATTCTCAAAGTATTTGTATGCTGCATTATTTTTCATTTTTGCTTAAATATGTCACTCAAATTTTCCTTATCCTATGCACAAAATATCTGGCTTCGTTCCCCATGATGATGAGTCAAATGCATACACAAATGCACACACGAACAAATATACAGAGTGATTCTCAATTTTATTTGTGGATTACTGTGATAAAATATCCATATGAAATACTTATCTAAAACGAACGCTTATAATATACCATTATCAAAAATACAATAGTGCGATTCAAAATGTATCAGACGATTCCACAGATAAATGTTCCCAGTTAATCTACGAACCGGTTCTATATACTTTCGACGGAAGTTAAGTGATTGGATTCTTTTATAAAAGAATTCTTTGTTTCGCTAGAAGAGGGCAGCAGCAATGAATCAGAAAGCCACTTAGACTAAATTGGGTGAGATCTGACTGCTCATAAAGTTGGTCCGGATATGAAATGGGGTAATAAATATTCCATTTCTATCTTGATCCTATTTCTATACTGATCGCTGTTGGTCAGAATTATGTTTTTATTTATATATTTATAACTTGAGTAGTCATATACTTAAATACATGCAAATAAATGCACATTTTGAGGAAGAAATCGTAAAGTATATGAACGGATAAAAACGCTCTTTCGGAAAAAGCTAGTGAAAACACTTCATTTTAATTTCGTGATGCGTTTTGGTTAGGTTAAAGATTTTTTATTCTTCACTTTTTAAATTCTATGCATGCATTACATAATGCGTTTAAAATTATAGTGTCGGGATAAAAATCTGTATACTATGTATATAAGAAACCTATACATTATACTATGTATATAAGGGAAGTAATATCACCGCTGAATGCATCTCATTTCAGCGATGTTTAAATATATTTGTAATCCAGTTGGAAAGTGTTTCATAATCAATGCTTTATGCATGATAGATATTTTATGTTTTATATTTTACAGTTGTATCTATGTATAATGCCCTGAACGTTAGGAATTGTAATTATTTCCAGCATGACGGCCATTAGAGTTAAGCCATTTATGTTTAAGAGAAGTCCCTTTTCGGGGGATTATATAAACTCTTCGTAAATTGAAACAAATGCAACAAACTATAGACATTTGAACTACATTTCTCTGTAACTAGTTCTCAATATTTAATGCTTATATTAGCATTAAAATAAATCAAAGCGTGCTATAAATAAAACTATTGCCTTTAAAACCTTTATGATCATTTGGAGTTTAAAAATATGTGACTGTTTTTGTCCCCAATTTTAATTGTATTAATCATGTTAAATTGTATTAATTGTGTTAATTGATTATTATATGCTTAGACGCTTAGTATATACCTGAAAAATATGAAACTTAGAATAGTCTTTAAATTTCCGCTATTTTTCTTATGTAAAACAAATGGTAATTACTGTTCAACGTTTTGAAAAACTATTTACTTTTATGTTAATAATTTGAGTGTAAATATTTATAAATACATCCTCATTAATAGACGATGTATTTGTTATTAATTTCAAGTGCCATTACTGTAAATAAATTGTGTATATATTCAAAGAAACAATTAATTCATGTTGTGTTGGTATCTGTGCTTCAATTAATTAACAAACAGGTAAGTGAATAGTTAACGCCCCGTATAATAATTGACAATAAACTATAGTAGGCATGGTTTAATTGATAACAAGAAAACAAAGCTATTGGAAGGTTTTACAAAACATACCTCGTCTTTGTATCTTAAATTATGTATTTGGAAAAATATATAAAAATCAAAGCGAATACAATGGAATTGCATATCTAATTAGGGAGTAATAGTCTGTAGAAGGCTTATATTCTTTAATTTGCATGACAATTTCACAATCACTGATAAGATTATAACGTGGAAAACAAGTTTGAAGACATCATTAGTATACTCTAATTTATCTTCGTCCATCAGTGTTACTACTGTTCAGATGTAAATATATTTTCCGTTATCAATGTAATTTTTCAATTAGACAATTCATGTTATATAAACATGATTCTATATTTGATATTATCTGTAAATATATAAAATTACCGTATAAAGTAAGTTAATATGCATCCTCAAGGTTATTGAATTCATTCTGCAACATCTTAATAGAATATATGCTATAGTAATAATTAAGATCGCAACTAGCAAACCAAGAAATATTTCAGCATTATAATATTACCTATGTGCTAATGTGTGATTCTAATTATCTTTATGTCACAAATAGATATAATGTAATAGTTTTAGACACTTAATTAGTTTTAGCTTTTAACAGTGATGATAAAATTATTGTCTGCACAGACGATATAAAAAAGAAATATGTGAAAATAAGAGATACATCCAAAAAATTCTCAAAAACTACTGTGATAAATATTAAGTAATACAATTTTTATAAAAATAGCAAGGCCGTAGCGAAAGGGTGGGGGGGGGGGGGGTCCACCTCTAAATTTTGATCACTTCTACTTTTAATTGTAAATTATTTTGTTTCGTAAAGTTATTTTTTGTAGTTCTAGTATAATTTTGTATAATTTATTGAATTTCACATTTTTGACTCATCATAACCAATCCTCTTCTAGTAACTAAATTCAGAAAATTTTAAATATTGCATTTAAAGGTCCAGCTGCAATAAGACTCCTCCCCGAATTTGTCTTCTGGTTACTGCCTATTAATACATCATACACAGTATATACAAAATTATATATAGGGACGTGTGTCACTTCTCTCTGATGACACATTTCATTCTACCATCAGACACGCCTGTGTCACGCAGGAAAAATAGGGTGTCACGCACCCATAAAAGTTAAACCCAGGTTCTATTTCGAAGTTCTCTCGTCCAGGAATAAATCCCTGGATGACCTGCAGTGCAATAAATACAAAGATGCAATAAACCCTTACCTTGTAAGGCGTCCAATCCTGAAAACACAGATGCACAATTTCAAGAGATAAAGATGTTAAATAACCACACAGGTTTAAATATAAATCACTTTCTTTATTCAATATTGTAATTAAGAAGATCAGAAGTTAAAATTATAACTGAATTATTATCAGGAAGCACAACGCTAAGTAACTGTGACAGTGACACTGGACTCAGGATCCCTACTAATATATTTGCTGCCACGGAAGTAATTCAATGATAATAATATGATCAACGATATAAATAAAGTGGCACAGCAACATTTAAGTATATAATAAGCAACATGATTTAAGAGGTATGGTCTCAAGCAACAGGAGAAAACTCGCACTCAGAGAAAATTAGGACTGATAATTAAACAAGTTGAAATAATTTAGGAAATTTATGCTTCCTTGAGACAGGCGTAGATGCAGAGAGCAGTCAAACCTTACCTTCCCAGTCGGAGTTGTAAAAGGGTCGGAACATTATACCATACCCATATTTCGACCTGACACATAGACCTCGGGCCCCATCGTACCTTCCTCGTCGCAGCTCTCTCAGCTAGACGTCGGGCTCTCCATCGATGTTCTTCGGCGATGTAGGCGTCTTCGGCTTTTCTCCCCATGCCCACAAGAGGCCAGAAGTCGACTTGGGGCCGACTCCCGCACTCCGTGGTGGGCAACATTGAAAAATGGTCCAGGCCGACCTGAGAGCGTCGACACCAGACAGGAAGAAAAAGCCACGAATATTCTTTGCAACAGCTTTTATGTATTCAGACGGATTCAGGCCCCAGAAGCATTCGGACCTGGCAGAAGACTATTTACGGCCTTTTTACCAATAGAAAACTTCACAGGCATAGCCTCGCCCGCCCAGGACGGGGTCTCAAAAATGAATATGCTGACACATCAGACCCTCGCCACAAGGTCTCAAATTCATCCAGAAGTTTCTCTCCAAATCTATTCTGCAGAAAAGTGCATGCCTTGCACTAACATTACCAGGCCTCGAGCAGAACCAAACATCTGCTCTGCCCGGGACAGAACCTTGAACATTAACGGTCAAATAATAACGAAACTTCTCTCTGAATGCGGTTTTCACGGATTAATAAAATGGCTAAAAGCTTTCCTTTCAGTATAGAATATTTTGTATAATACATATTTCAAAAACAAGAGGGATAATTAAATCAGGGTTTAAAATAATGTAAAAATATAGAATCTTGATAATTAATATATAATTTGCGATTTTTACAAGGGTTTGGCGAGATTATGAAATCTCGTCACAACATACCTCCCCTCCTCGAGGCAAAAAAATCTGACTAACAGGAGGATTTTTTTTCATCACAGGATGTAGGCGCAAGTAGTTATTAGGTCCTTGAAGTCGTACGTACCTTCAAGAGAAATTTCAGCAAAAATTTAAAAGTGTACTTCTACACCAGAGTTCTCGGCACGAACACCATTCCACATGAGCGCATGTCGAAGAACCAGATCCAAAAGAAACCTAAAGTTGACTGCAAATGAGTCGAAAATCCTAATATCTACGAACCCTTTACAAAAAGTTCACATTATGTGAATTCCAAATGTATTAAATTATGAATTCCAAAATTAAAATGTATATGTACAGAATATCCCTCAAGTCGACAGTAAATGTAAACAAATTAAAATTTAAGTGTAGAAAGTTTCCAAACAAATTTCCAATTTATAAGTTAAATTCAAATTAAGTTCAATTCCAAAAACATTTCTTTATCTTGCTATAATATCTCAACCTAAGGACTTAATGCCAAAGTGTGGTCAGAAATTTTTCAGTTTATGCAGTTAGATCTTAATTTTTCCAATATTGTAAATACAAATTTCTCATGACCACAACCAATTTCCAGATCAATATAATTTTAAATTAGTAGCTATTGATATACATATATACTTTTCCAGTAGATGACATTATTTTTCATCAAAAGCTCTAATGCTGTAATGTAGTTAATAATTTGTAGATAATAATTTCCATGAAGAACCGTAATAAATAATTTCATTATATTACATAAATAAATAATATACAGATTAAAATAATAGAAAAGACCATACCAAAGAATTTGAAAAATATAAAATTTAGTAAACAAACCTGGTCCAGTGTCTCACAAACATCCACATTTTAGCATGAAGTGTCGATTTGACACGAATTCTTGGTAATTTCGAAAATAACATTGAGGATGACAATCAGCAAGGTATCGTATTCTTCTTATAAAGAGGCAATCAGTAAGGCAAAACAATGGCAACAGCAAGAGTATCTCTTACCCCGATACTTTAAAATATAACATTATTTCATGTAAAATATAATAGTATTCATGATTTTTTTTTTCATATATATATAAATTATCCAAAATATTTTTCTTTTCAAAATTGTATTCAATATATTCTATTTGTTTTTCACATTGTTATTTCAAATTTATCACTTCAAATTGTTATTTCAAAAATGTAACTTTTGTAATATACCCAGACTCAGTCATGTGTCAATAAATATGAAATCATACATGTGGCAAAAAGGGAACAGTGGCCGAAAAACGCTTCACCAATTCAAATTATTGTACTAAATTGTTGTCTTTATTAACAGTAATTTGTGGCAGTAAAGTGGTTATAAAATTTGACTAGGTGACCAAAATCAACTCATATTTTTCGTAATTATTCCTTTATAATATTCCAATATTATCATTTTTTTCTTAAAGTTGTGACTCGAAATAAGCTGTGTAGACAAAATGCATGTCGAATATATGTAAATATAAATATATGTGTGTATGTAGATAGCAATTATACTTTAAGAAGTTTCTTTTTTTTTTTTTTTTCAATTTGCAAGTAATTCGCAATAAATTGTTAAGAAATCTCTGTTCTCAACATCTCTCAAGTAATCAAATAATATTTCCACCGAAATATAATAAACATAAAACATATAGTATGTACACAGAAATAATTGTGGTATTAAATGATTATCTTGTTTACTCCACACACCTCAGAACTTGCAAATAAATTTTGAACATCCCGAACCAAAAACCCAGATGTCATGGCATACTGGTATTTGCAATTTAGATGAAATTTAAAGTGTGTTTGCAGCCACACCACCACACCTACAAGATCAGAGTGCGGCCAACACTCAACACTTGCAGGGGGCAAAGAGTCCAAATAAGGCCGAAAGAAAGGATGTCCATGCTCTACACCAGACGTAATATCCATATAAACATTAATATTATATGCAATCAGTAATTGTCCATTTGAAATAAATTGTATATGTTTATAATATGGTCTCATTCTTTGAGAACCACAACAGTCACAGCGAAATTATCTTTAAGAAAATTGTCACCTTTTAGTCAAGCATTTGTAAATAAAATTCTTGTAGTAAATAAATGTAAGTAAATGTGCCTCGAAATTAAATAGTGCTACACTGGCACGGCACGAACTTCATGAGTTATCAATTCACATCGTAAGTAAATATCTCATTTTTTTTTTTATGAAGTTCTCTATAACTTGGCCACAGAAAATAAAATTAAATTTTGAAGAAATTTCTCGCCACTCCCCGAATCAAATTACCAAAGCCACAGATCAATATTGAAATTTGTAACATAAAAATAATTTACAACATGTTGCCAACAAATCACAATTCGTAAATAAATAGTGTCATTTCATAAAATTTCCCATAAATTCAACCTAATTTCATAAAATTGCCTTTTAAAAATCAATGGATTTCTTTAAAATAATGTTGCCTTTCAAATATAAATAAAATAAGCTGATGTCAAGGAAGAATTTAAATTGAGTTAAAAATATTTTACACAATGTTATTCAAATTTTGCACATTTTTTCAAATTCAGGAAATTATATTATATTATCGTGTGCAAATATTTCTGTGAAGTAACTTCAAAATAAAATTAATTGAAATCCAAAATATCCATTTTCTGTAATTATTAACGTTTCCAAATAAATTCAAAGTGTTTTTAAAATATGGATTTCATAAAGTGAATCAGAAAAATAAAATATCCAAATATTATAAGAAAATTAAGTTTGTGGAATCCGTTTTAAAAATAAGTCTATCTTGTAAATAAAATCAGAGTTCAGTACTCTTTAATTAAATATTTCCACAATAAATATATGTAAATAAATCATCAAATTACTTGCCAATTGTAATTAAGTAATCTCGTGGAACAATTTTCTAATATTCTTATATGTATTCGTAATTAACACCAGAGTTCATTAACTCTAATAAGGGTTCCACGCTAAAGTAAATACACCATGAAATTGAAATACACGTGAATAAATCATAACAATTCAAATGTTTGTAAACACACTTTCGAAAAAAAAATTCTTAAGTCGTAATAAAATAGTCCAATTGTGGATTTAATTTATAGAATTCAATTCTATGTACGTAATTATGTTAGATAACGCTGACTCTAATTTCTTTTTTTTTTTTTTTTTATACCACAATGTAAACAAGTGTTTTCTAGACTCCAACATTCAATTGTATTTCATATTATTTATCGTAAGTACCAGGAGTCGCGAAAAATATTTTTAAGTTTCGAAAGTGTCTCAATTATAAATATAAATAACTCCATTCCATATTTCAATTTCTTAAATTTTCAATTTCAAACTTCATATTTCAATTTCTCAAATTTCAAATCGTGTATTTAAATTGTATTACAAATCTTAAGTTTCATTACTTTATCTCTCTCTCTTCGTTAAAAGGTTAAAAAAAAATAAATGTCCGTTATTAATCTCATCTCTCAATTTGTTAAGCTGCTATTACATAATTAATTCAGTTTCTCTTTCGGCGTTAAAATGTTGCAGAGAGATGTTCCTTATTCGATTGTAGGCGAGAATAAAGTTTCAATGTCAAATCAGCAGCCATGAATACAATCAATCAAACAAAAATAAAAGGAGAAAGATAGCTAGCTGTTCATGAAGCACATGAGCGAGATAAGATTGGAAGATTCATAAACAAAACCGCAACAGAAATTAAGCGTTTATGAATTCGTCCTGGATCGAGGTCAACTTGCCTTTGTATTAATGAATTTGCGGTATCAACATTTTTCACTTCTCGCGGTTCTAATTGTGAAAGTCTATTGCATTTGATTGCGCAATTAGCACGGAAATAAGATTCTCATTTGTATCGTGCCAGCCGGGGAAAAGAGCACAGTAAGCAGTATTTCAAATACAATTCAGTTATAGCTTTTTAAAGCGTTCTGTTTTTTTTTTATTTAATATTCCATTTCAGAGGGGGATTCTTTTTAAAACAAGGACTTTTCTTATTAAAATATGGGAAAACTGAGGCGAATATAATATAATTTGTTAATGACATAACATAAATAACTCGTAATGAAAATCAATGCCATAGTAAAATTTTGTAGTTATAATAATGGCAGAAGGTAAATAAATGTCATTTTCAAAATCTCTCAATATATAATGTATTCAATTTCAATAATTCAAAATTCTATTTCAATATTATTTCTAGATTTTCTCCACGTTTTAATTCAAATATTTTGAATTCAATGTTTTCAATTTCAATAATTTTTCTCCACATTTTAAAATTCAATGGTTTCAATTTTTTTTTTTTGTAATAATTTCACTTGCCAAACAGAAAGCAACCCATCCTCAATATTTTAAGTTATTAACGTGTTGGTCTAAACAGGGAATTGTACAACTGTAGACCACACAAACTTTCGAATAGAATTTTTGAGCAAGACATCATTCATTGCTACCGAAATAAAATAGGCCTGGGTGCAACGGGAATTTTTACGAGGACATCCTTCTACTCGTAAAGTTTACCCTCGAAAATAGCAACTAATGAGGTATTTTCCTTCTCATAGTATTACGCTAGTTCGATGTGATATATGATATTAATGTGCATTCCAAACAAAAATAAATAAAAGTAAACTGTTTGAATACAAAAATAGTAAATAGGCAAGGAATCAGAAATATGTATATGATATATACAAGTGGAGAATGGAGAAATCATTTGAATCATTTTCAATCATCCTGAGGCACACATAAATAAATTGCAATCAAAACAATCTCTCAGGGAATTAAATAAATAATCAAGCGCTCAGTCCCATTCAAACACATATTTTCAAATTTATCAGTTCAATTTTTGACTTTTTTTTAAAAAAAAATATTATCGTAAGTAAGTTGTGGAAACAGTTTTCAATAATTTTCATTTTCTCATATTTATTGTCTATACTTTATACAATTGTTCCACCAAATCATTCAAAGTCAAATCAAAATATAATCAACCCCTTTTTACAATTTTACTGCTCTTCCCCGCTTTTATGAAATGATACCGCACATAAATTCTTTTAAATAATACACACATATTTCATATAATTCAATTCTTAAACTTATATAACATCGTTAACATAAATACTCTTTCTTGAAATTAATGTCATAAAATCATATTTTACAATTTTCACTTACTTTGAATTTTCCATGCAATGAACAATATAACTATATTATTATGAACAAATATATATACACCTTTCTTTTCTCTTTACTCGAATTTAATATATATAAAAAAATAAATGTTCATATTTTATATTCTTCAATACATTTTTATTATTCAATATCCAATTTTATTCAAAATTGCTCTTGTGTATGCAATTAATTCTCTTATATATAATTATTTAATTTACCATAAACAGTATAACACATTGTTAAAAATTTTCTCCTCCATTGAAATAAACTTTTCATCATTTTTGTACGAAATTTACTTAATCATTATCATGTAAAATGTGAATTATCTGTTTAAAATCTTGATGGGACCAACAGTTTATTTAATATTATTTTATATTTATTCATTGAAAACACGAGATTATAACTTTAGTCCATCAAGCCTTTGAGTCTGTCTGTCATCCAGAACTCAAAAATTTCGCTGTGTGCTTTCTTTAGCTACACAAAACATAATATTTCTCAATGTTATTTTATAAGGACACAATCGGTAATTATTTGTCATAGTCATGAGTCACAGTCGGGTATATTTATAAATAAGGGCGAATTCTTATGTAAATTTAAATATTTCCATAATTTAATGTATATAGATATTAAAATAAATTCAAGTTCTCAAATTTCCAAGCATATTAAAATTCTAGTATTTCTATATATAAAATTCCAAGTAAACAAGTGTTCATTGAAAAAAGTATTCACACTTTAAATATTTTCAAACAATTGGAAGGATTTGAGCATTTTCAATGAACATTTCATTTAGAATAGAATTTCCGAAAATAAGCCCCTATTTCCGGGCGAGATTCAATCTTATAAAACTAACTGACATTCTTTGAGATGCAGATTCTGCCACCCCAATTTATTGGGTAAAATGCTCTAGGAGCATGTCGAAATTATTATATGGTCAGAAAAATCTCCAAACTTGAAATTCATACAAAAATCCCTAACCGAAAACAAGAGATATTCTCATATATCTCCAAAAATGAAATTCTCTTTCAAACAGGCTGTCGCCTAAGTTTCACTGTAGATTAATTTAAAATTGTTAAATTTCCAATATATATGCATATTTATATCTTCAGCAAATAATATCTCTATTTATAAAATCATTAAACAACTTTATTTCTCAAATCTCAATTTCTTGTAAAATCTTTAAACTTTTAAATATAATTATTGCAATTTCTTGTAATTTTATGCAACCCTTACTCATAAAAATTTGTCATAATATTGGTTCCTTGATCTTAAAATGTGCAATAATTAGCACCACATTTCAAATTCTGTCTATATGCCACTACTCCATACAACTACACTTGCATAAAATTTTCTATAATAAATGAACAATAAATATATCTCTGAAATTATGAGTGCGGTTTCCAAATCAATCAGAATTTCAATTTAAATAGACCATACCAACATAAGTCACTGTGTCCAGTGCACAAAATATAAAAATTTAAATAAATCACATGTACGAATTTAAAATTTTGCAACAGGTGCTCAAGAGACGTGGTCACGAAGCACCAATTGTCACGGAGGAAAAATAGGGTGGCACGCACCCATAAAAGTTAAACCCAGGTTCTATTTCGAAGTTCTCTCGTCCAGGAATAAATCCCTGGATGACCTGCAGTGCAATAAATACAAAGATGCAATAAACCCTTACCTTGTAAGGCGTCCAATCCTGAAAACACAGATGCACAATTTCAAGAGATAAAGATGTTAAATAACCACACAGGTTTAAATATAAATCACTTTCTTTATTCAATATTGTAATTAAGAAGATCAGAAGTTAAAATTATAACTGAATTATTATCAGGAAGCACAACGCTAAGTAACTGTGACAGTGACACTGGACTCAGGATCCCTACTAATATATTTGTTGCCACGGAAGTAATTCAATGATAATAATATGATCAACGATATAAATAAAGTGGCACAGCAACATTTAAGTATATAATAAGCAACATGATTTAAGAGGTATGGTCTCAAGCAACAGGAGAAAACTCGCACTCAGAGAAAATTAGGACTGATAATTAAACAAGTTGAAATAATTTAGGAAATTTATGCTTCCTTGAGACAGGCGTAGATGCAGAGAGCAGTCAAACCTTACCTCCCCAGTCGGAGTTGTAAAAGGGTCGGAACATTATACCATACCCATATTTCGACCTGACACATAGACCTCGGGCCTCATCGTACCTCTCTCGTCGCAGCTCTCTCAGCTAGACGTCGGGCTCTCCATCGATGTTCTTCGGCGATGTAGGCGTCTTCGGCTTTTCTCCCCATGCCCACAAGAGGCCAGAAGTCGACTTGGGGCCGACTCCCGCACTCCGTGGTGGGCAACATTGAAAAATGGTCCAGGCCGACCTGAGAGCGTCGACACCAGACAGGAAGAAAAAGCCACGAATATTCTTTGCAACAGCTTTTATGTATTCAGACGGATTCAGGCCCCAGAAGCATTCGGACCTGGCAGAAGACTATTTACGGCCTTTTGACCAATAGAAAACTTCACAGGCATAGCCTCGCCCGCCCAGGACGGGGTCTCAAAAATGAATATGCTGACACATCAGACCCTCGCCACAAGGTCTCAAATTCATCCAGAAGTTTCTCTCCAAATCTATTCTGCAGAAAAGTGCATGCCTTGCACTAACATTACCAGGCCTCGAGCAGAACCAAACATCTGCTATGCCCGGGACAGAACCTTGAACATTAACGGTCAAATAATAACGAAACTTCTCTCTGAATGCGGTTTTCACGGATTAATAAAATGGCTAAAAGCTTTCCTTTCAGTATAGAATATTTTGTATAATACATATTTCAAAAACAAGAGGGATAATTAAATCAGGGTTTAAAATAATGTAAAAATATAGAATCTTGATAATTAATATATAATTTGCGATTTTTATAAGGGTTTGGCGAGATTATGAAATCTCGTCACAACACCTGCTACACTACGAGTAGGCTACTTTAACTTTCAAAACTTCTAGATCTTTAAATATTGTATATTCTACATTGAAGTAGTTCTTATATTACTTAGGAGATAAATTTTCACTCGATTTTCTCTTAACTCAGAGTGTTTAAACTCTTTCACTGGAATTTTGAATTTCAACTTTACTTAAGCAGTTCACAAATTATATTGAACACATCTTTCATATACTCAGAGGAATATAATGGGAAACCCAACGAATTTTTCTAAAAATGAACAGTGAAATCATAAAACATCGCATATTTTTAGATGTAAGAGTTCTGGATTGTTCTAGTAAGCGACAGATATTAAATTTGTTTATGCATCTTAAAACTTATAAGACTGATTCTTTTAAATACAATTTTTAATTTGCTGTTTGACAAAATTACCAGCTGATCTTCTACAAAGGGTTGAAAGTGATTGAAAGTGATTGAATACTTGTCTAAAAGATATATAAACACTAACAACGCAAAACGTTATCTTACAAGAAACACATTTTCATAGTAAAAATGTCCCCACAAAGTACAACAAAAATATGACGTGGGCAACACATGACTTTCCTTATATAATGCAATGAATTTATTCCTTTTACAATAAAAAAATATGTATAAGATCCACGGTTCTGCTTTTTTATCGTTGAATCGTTCATTGAACTATTTTCAGGATGACAAGATGTAAAACTATTTTAAAATACTCAATTAATTTATACTTCTCTTATACAACTCTAAACAATCATCAATATTGATAGCACCCTCAATAGAGTCCATATAGCAGTCCTAGAGAGCAATAGAGTCCATATATTGAAATACTTTAATAATTATTTCATCATTCAGTCCGCATTTCCATTGATTTAGCGTCATTTTTATCAATTTGGCGACACTTTTGTTAATTTAGCAATAATTAAAGAAGTCGCCAAGTTGGCGACATTCCACCAAATTTGTCGCCAAGCGCTATGGACGGAGAAATAAGTTATTCTTATAGCAGATAACTGACTATTGACGTCCTAATATAAAAGTATTACTTAATGTATCTTTTCTCATTAATGGAACTAGCTAGATCCACGAGAATGATTTATCGCACGATATTACTTATGAAAAGTGAATACATTTCAACAATAGGTAAAATATTTTTCCAATTTTATATGATTTTTTGACAATTTGTTTGACAAATGTAACATATCTCGAGAACGGTTCATGCTAGCGTTTTAAATTTATTTTAACCGTTTTATAATGAAAAATTACATGATATATATATATTTACTTAACTTTAGTAAAGGTTTCTATGTTTTGATGATTTTTTCAAAATTTCACTCGAAAATTTAGGGAGGGGGATTCTGAACATGTGATTGCGTATAAAAACAATAGGCTTCCAGCATTCATGGATTGTAATTTTTGTACCAAATTTCGTTCGAATCGGTCCATTCGTTCGTCAGTTACCGTTTCCACAGACTCACTGACACACACACACACACACACAGACATCATCTCAAAAACGTCTGATTCGTGGTCGGGGAAGCTTGAAACGTGCTCTCTCGTCGAAAACTCGAATTATAATTAATTTTCGACCCCTTCCCAATACTTTTCTTATACATTATATGTATATAAGGAAAGTAATAAGAACATATTTCCAGAATAGTTATAAAATATAATAATCGAGACGAGTGGACCGATTCAAACTAAATTTGGTACAAAAATCTCAATCAATGAATCCTGGAAGCCTACTGTTTTTGCACGCAATCGAATTTTGAGAACCATCGTAAATTTTGAAATGAAAATTTGAAAAAAATCATTAAAAATTTAAAATATTAAATAAAGTTACATAAATAAACATTTCCTATATAATTTGTAATTAGAAAGTGATTGACAAATACTTTAGAACGCTAACACGAACCATTCTCGAGATATAGCTCATTTTTCAAATAAATTTATCAAAAAATCACCCAAAATTAAAATATATATATATTAACTATTGTGAAATTTGTTCACTTTCTATATGTAATATTATGCGATAAATTTATTATCATCATTGTCATAAATCTACTTCGTTCCATTCACAAGAAAAAATACTTTGGATATATAGTTTTGTAATTTAACGCCATTGGTAGTTTACCTAACATAAGACTAATTTATTTCTCCATAAACAACTCTGATGAAATTTTGGATGCGAATTTGGCGGCGTATAGCCAAATTGACGAGTTTTTTAAATGTTGCTAAATTGACGAATATATCGACAAATTGCTAAAAATGTCTCCAAATTGAAAATATGACGCCAAATAGGATGCAATAATTTGCAAATTTTTAATTCCCTCATATGATGGGCATACCGTTTATTATATAAGAAATGCTCTTCTAACTATCGCCAACTTGGCGATATTTGACTCACATTGACGAAAATATCGTCAAAATTATGAAACTAACGCCAAATTGATGAATTTGTTATTAAAATATTTAAATATATGGACTATATTTCTTATTGAGGATGCGCTCTATATTGATAATTGTTAATTTAGAGTTGCGCAAATATAAGTTAATTGGATCTGAAATAGTTTTAGTTGTAGTCATCCGGATGTATAATTTACCGCACCAAATGTACAATTTAACGTTAAAAACCCTGTGCCGTGGATTATTATTTAATCTCTTATTCACAGTTAACGAAGTAAATTCACTGCATTATGTATAAGGGAAGTTATATGCTGCTCAGATCAGATTTTATTAATAATATATTTATTATATTATCATGTTCTTTGTTATTTATCGCATTTTATACTCTTGATCTTAGAAAATAATGCTGAGCTACATACATGGCACACATAAACAAAACTTCTCAGATTGCAGTTCATTCAAGGCTGTACCAACTCAAACTTTAGTCTTTGAATACATGCTACACTGTTTAGAACTAGAGGTAATTTAGACTTTTACTGGATTTGGCATGTAATTTGTCAAACAACGAGGAATAACATTCAATAATGCAAGGCATACTTTATCTCGACTAATAACAGTTTGGACACCCGGCGCACCGTCATTAAATTATATATATATATATATATATATATATATATATATATATATATATATATATATATATATATATATATATATATATATATATATATATATATATATATATATATATATACACTTTGAAGGCTAGCAGCTCAACCAAATATATTTATATAAAGTAATAATTAAAATGTAATAGAAGAAAAGCAATGTATCAAAAATGGCCGGGGGGATTGTGACCCCCGGTATGATGTGTTTTGTGATGAATATTGTGGTCGGGATGGGGAATTTTGATATTTTTGGGTATTTAATTTACAGAATTACTTTAATTATTCATTTTATTTCATTTCTTTTGTGTTTTAAGTGTTGAGTACATTGTTTTTGGCAGTGTATCGACTTCCGGAGAGTGTCGTCACGAGGCCGGCTTAACCGGGAAGTGAGGGTCACAATCCCTCCGGCTATTTTTGATGCATTGCTGCTTTAATTATTACTTATATATATATATATATATATATATATATATATATATAGAAAAGGGCAATCAAAGTAATCAATACAAAATGAAGTGAGTAAAGACGTAATATGTAGCATTTAATTCTCATTCATAATATATACCAAAAAGGAACACTTAAATTTATGATTCAAGTGTGAAAGATATCAAAAGGAAAAAAGGAGTCCAAACGAGGGATCTTTAATTTCTTTATTCAAATCAAGGTTACTTGGGTAAAATCCAAAATCAAAGTGATATGAGCTTTCAGTATGTGCGAGGAGGATATCATCAACGAAACGGAACGAAACATCAACGAAATATCATCCGTTTCGTTGATGATATCCTCCTCGCACATACTGAAAGCTCATATCACTTTGATTTTGGATTTTACCCAAGTAACCTTGATTTGATTGAAACAATGGAAAGTAACAAAGGTTAAGTGGTATTTCTGGATATGACTTTATATCGTAATCATCAGGATCAGCTGTGCTATAGACTATATGATAAGCGAAAAGGTTTCACTTGTGATATAAAATATATAACACCTTGGCATAGCAATATAAGTATTAAGGTATTGAGAAATATGATATGTAATCATTTTAATCGATATCGTAAATTAAATTCTTCTTGTGAAAATCGCATTGGATGTAAACAACAATTGATTTGAATGGCTTTGGAAAACGGATATCCTATTGAATTCCAAAAACTTGTAATCTAAATTTCTGTAAAGCTCTTGACAAAGATGATGTATTTTATGCAGATTTTAACGATATGTTGCCATTAGATAAAACGGTAACTTTGCATTAACTGTGACTGTTTCTTCGCAGTTTTGAGTGCAAAGAAAGTATCTTATTTTGAATCCTTGAACATAGTTCTCAAACTTTCGTTGTATGATGTTTGACTTCTTTACGAGCCGTTTCAGACTTTCTTGGTCTTTGAATTCGGATTTTTGTTTCCACATGGATTCTGTTTTTCCCATGCACACTTTGGAGCTGCTACGAGTGATTACCGTTTCTGAGAGTGTTTCCTAGGAATAAAATGCACTCTGTTTACTCCTAGGAAACTTTAATCAGGAATAGGGGTCACAATCCCCTTAGACATTAATGATCCCTCGTTTGCACTCCTTTTTTCCTTTTGATATCTTTCACACTTTAATCATAAATTTAAGTGTTCCTTTTATATATATATATATATATATATATATATATATATATATATATATATATATATACTTCATTCGACGTCTGATATTATACACAGAATTTTGGCAAAAGTAATTTCACCAAACAGAAGCTACTATTCTCAAAATATCGATAAAGGTCACAGTCAAAAATAGCCCGTGTCACGTCAACTCCACTCCAACGGAGGGATGAATCATTTTATAGTCCCTCTATAGAAACTTCTAGAAATCTCTTCATATCTCCTAGACTAATTGTTTTCTCGTGAAATTTCCGGAAGTCGACAAATGTCACAAAATTTGTAGATAAATCGCCAAATTTGGAAATTATGTTTCTAACTGGGAAATCCTGGATATTCTGAGCTTACGTTATCCTCACGCCATGCTAGCGTAATGGACTGTGTTTTCTTCGCCTGGATTTCGAGACAGAAGAAAGGTGAAGAGCCAAAGGGAATATTGCGCACTTCGGACAGTATTTTCGAAGACATTCAATAACAGTCACTTTACCTCACTATATATGGAAGATGTACTAAAATCCGGTAAGTTTGAGAGGTACAGTTAATGCAAATCACACATTGAGGCGCAACAGAAGCAATTTTTGTGCAGTATCATTCAACAACATTGTAAACTTCAGAACTATTTGTTGAGTTTTAGAGTAGTTATTGTCGACCAATGTATATCAGTAAAAGGGCAGGGTCGCGACACATATATAATATAATATTTATGTTGTATATTCTTACTGTGAGATTAAGATTCACGTAGATAATTTTATATGTAGATTTATGATATCTAGCAGATCAGACAATAGCGTCAGACTGCAAGACGCCAATGTATTACAGCCCTGAATCGAAAGGTCAGCAAATGCCATAAATAAGAGGGGCTTAAAGTACAGGTTGAATCGAGCCAGAGCAGTTACTAGAGGCTAAAGGAAAAACAATGGGATTGGTTAAAATATTAACCAATATGCAAGTGTTACCGCGACGCCTGAGGTTAACCAATGGTCGCCGAAGAGGCCTCAGGTAAAAGAGGTGGCAACCCAGAGCAGGTTCTACACATTTAGAGAGACAGGAGATATTTAGATGATATCGGTAGTAGAATATTCAGAGTAATGTATTGAGAGATGTAAATTAGATTAAGAGAGAGTTGGGTAACAGTAACAGGCCACCACGGCAAGAAGGAAAACGCCCATTGAAATATTCATGAAGTTACTTGCACGCAGTGATATGTCAGCGTTCAGACGAGAGTTAGCAGTGTACCGTCATAAAATGGATGCAAAGTGCAATAGCAAGTTGTGTGAGTACCTATATGAAAGGCAATAGGCTATGTGTCAATTACCAAATACAAAATAGGAGGTATGTACCTATCAAATATTATAAAAGGTCATAACCAGTATTATAATAATAACTTATCTGGTCTCACATGTCCAATCTCCTCCTATAAATATGAGTGCTAATCAATGCTGTAATTCACTTAATAATGAATACCATGCTCTTGATAAATAAGTTAAAATGGGTGCAGTTAATTGTGAGTAGTATTATGTTAATATATTCTACTCCAGGAACTCGTACTAAAGATTATATGTTCAGTTTTATAGCGGCACAATGCAATGTTATACGATTTATGATCAGCGGCCATGTCTAGAAGATCAATTTAAAGTATGATTCGCATTATTTTATTTTCCAGTACTACACTTAATAATTACGCAGAGTTTCACACATTTTAATTGACGTTTTTCGTCTAGCCAGCTTTGTAACTGAGTTCGGTATCCTAACTTTTTAAAACTTCTATTAAAGGCACAGCAATCACTTTCATTCAAATTGACATGTAACATTTTAATATAGATAGATACAAGGTATACACGTATGCCTCTTTCCTTACACAGTCATTGGAATATCTAGGGATTTTTTTTAAGAACCGCGTGTAAACCACAAAAACACTGGACACGTTTTTGACTGTAGGAAGGAGCGAGAGTCAAGACGATATCTTTTGGGATGCCTGTGCGACAGCTTTTATCTCCACATCCAATATATATAAATGGCCATATATAGCCACGAGAATGGTTAAAAATATTGATCAATTATGCAAGATGTCTGAGCGATTTGCCCTAAGGTCAGCCAATGATAGCGCAAGAGGCATTACAGACCTCAGGCAAAGAAGGCTGCAAACGAAGGTCCTAGACTGCATATTCAGAACTACTACTATGACAGATTTCACGATGACTTTTACGAAATATTTCACGACGACTTTTGCGAGAGATTTCACGATGACTTCGACGTCAATAGCGATTTTTTATAGAGAGATGCAGTAGAGAAATAATTTGCAAGTTTTGCAAACAGTGTTCCGTAGAGTTCCATAAAAATGCCCAATGACCTGATATACAGAACCTCAACGGCAGATGCCAGATCAACTGCAGTACAATTAGCAGCATCACACCCTGAGTTGGTACCAGTACAAAATACTCTGATGTAAAAGTTGAGATCAATGTCCCAAGACGGCCTTGACGGTATTTGTTCCTCAATTATTGTTGAAGGTAATAAATGCATTTTAGGCATTTTAAATTAACTGGACTCACATTTGCTCTTTCTGCCGCAATTAATATGTGCAATTGTTGTAATTAATTTAATAAGTAATCTATGTTGTTAATAAATGATGTTAAAGTTAAAATTGTGCAATTAATTGTAGTATTATGTTAATAAATATTCTATTCCAGGACTCGCACTAAATATTAATAAGGTGGGTTCACTCGGTATTTAATATATCTACGTAATGGTTTAAATAATTTAATAATTAAATAAATGTTCCTAAATCATAATGTTATTTTCACGTTTTAAATGCCGCAGTAATTCTGGTAGCTGTATGGTGAATAATTTTATTCAAAATATCTTTTGTTTCTGCATCACAATAACAATGTTACATCACGCCCCCAAATATATTCCACAGAAGGTCTCAACAACATACCGAAATTTCATTTTGTTAAAGTCATTTTTACGGCAGTTGTCAAGTTAACGGACAAACAGGGAGATTGAATAAACAAAGTCATAAACTGTTTTCAGCTAAGTTGGAAAGTGTTAAAAATGAAAGAACTTGCACGGTCAATTGCTAAATAATCAATGACAATTTTCTAAGCACACTATTTTGGATGTCAAATATATTTATAATTTTAATGAGATTATAGGTTTACTGAAGGCCATGATATATTTTTAAATGATTCATCTCAATGTACCGGAATTCAAAATAAAATATTAAAATCACAATCTATCGAAGGTACAAATCTGTTTAATTATCTCATTCACGGCTAAAATGCCTCCTTAAATATTATTCCAAGCAAATTGTTTATCAAAATTCAGACCGATTTAATTAATTATTGTCAAAAAATTGCATACGTTTAATCAATGTTGTGTAATATTTCAGTTAAATAGATGTATTTAATTAAGAGGAAAGGAACATTTCATCTTAGCAAATACATATTTTTATTTAATATGCAGCTTATTACACAGTAATTGGCTAAATAACGCCTGTGAAATTGATTTCCATTATTATAAGTTATATTTAATTAAGAATAAACAAGTAGATATTTAGAGCATAAGTAAATATAATTCATTGTAACTTGTATATTTACTGAAATGTTTAGTCAATTTTAACTTTTTAAATAACTCCTAATTACGTGCTTTAATCACACTTTGTTATCTTTGTATTTAACATCCCTTTATATATATGTAGCGCAAATATTTCTCATTATGTTTGGAACACTGGAGATAAAAGCATTGTATACAAGTGTTTTGTGAGAAAATCATGAAATCAAATATATGAATAAAGCCATTGACTGTATAAAATTGTAATTTATCATATTTAATTGCAACTCGAATGTAAAGGACAAAATGTCTTCAACTGAAAACTATTTTATTTAATTCAACAGAAGAGTATATAAATGGAGCCGAGTGTGTTATTAAGAGTTTATTATTTTTCTACTTCCCATTCAGAAGTATATAAATATGGTACCACAGATGATGAAACAGATCTTCTGAGTCCCGAGCAAAAATGAGTCGACGCAAGCAATATTTAAAAGCTAATAACATTGTTTTATCAAAAGTTGTAAATTTTGTACTTTTCATGAACATTATTTAATTTTCAATTATTTCAATAAAATTTTAATGCAAAAACGAAAACGTACAGCTTGGAGTTATCAGGGGTCCACGTTTTTGACTTCAGGGTCAACTTCTTACTGCTACGAAACCGTTTAACTATTTTTATATTATAAAATGTTCACCCCCATGTTTATGATAGGTTATGCTATGTCACGTTTGTAGCCGGTCAAGTGGGTGTTTTAGAAATTATTATGTAAAATGCATACATTTTTACAAAAATAAATCATACCAAAATAAATCAAATAGCTTCAAGTTTGAACTGACTTTGAGAAGCCAGGTTGTTCTATTGTCTAGTTTGATTGGTATTTCGTAAGCAGATAAGCATCACTTTCGCATAACTTCAACTATGGTAATTGTGGGATTATTTATAGAACTAAGCAAACTCGTCCAATTTTCTTGAATATTCTAGAATGAATTTGTCACTGACTACAAATTCCTTTGGACATTTTAGATTACTCCACGTCCAACACGTTTGCTGTTAGATACCAATCAATGTGAAGATACATATATATCTTTATTAACATAAACACTACTAAAACAGTTGCTTTGAAAGCATTACAGCTCAGGCTCTTCGATACTAATATTGATGACCAGTGGCACATTTTGATACCAACGTCCACGTTCAGAGGGCCATGCCCATTTTTATAGGGAGTATATTATTAAATGGGGAAATTTCTAATCTGTGTTTCACAACACATTTTGCATTATAGTGTAAAATATATAGTTTCACTAATGTACCCATTTGCTCCATAATATTTTGTCTATACTATTATGAAAACTAAATACAATGATATACTAGATATGGTTGTTGTCATTATTATTAAATTTTACGTCATTGCTGTATAAAAGCAGACGAATATAAAAACATAATTACTTAATAATGCATCAAATGAAGACTCTTAATTTAGGCAAAAACGTTTTTGATAAGAAAATAATATTTCCTAGGACAAGAAAGAATAAAATATATGTCAGAAGTTTATGAAACGTGGTACGTCCAATTTAAAATCAATTAGATTTGAAGTAATGTTATATTGTAAGATAAAATTGCAGAATCTACATATAAATGCAGTTATATAAATGTTTCCTATAATATTTAAACTTTATAGTGTAAACTATTCAATGATGTACTTTTAAGATATAATCAATTTTATATTTAAAATTTCATTACATCCATCAAGAATTAAATTAAATATTGATTTTTAAACGAAAATCAATTACATGTTCATACCTAATTATGTTATCAAACAACACAACACTAAACAAAAATATTTGTGCATGGTTTTCATCCATTCTTTTTCACAATTTTTCTCTTACTTATCGATTATTTTATAGCATTACTTAAAATAGAAACTAAACACACAAATGCAAATCGAGTTGACAGAATATATTGGCGATTCTATTATCACGTATCAGAGGAAATCGGATATCCATTAGGACTTTAAGCAGGAAAACCGCATTTGAATTCCATTTGCGGAAGTTAATTTCACGTTGGTTTGACCAAAATGAAAAATGGTGCTCGTACTTTTATACAACGTGTTTAAAGGACACTGAGTTTCATATATATTTAAGAATTGCAACGTAATGATGTAAAACATCTAAATTTGAATTGCTCTTTACAAAACAATTAAATGTATAAGTAAATGAGTAATAGATGATTTTAGTGCTGATAAACTCTTAACAAAACATTCGTTCCAAAATAGGCCAACGTTACCATTAAAAAAAAGCTGAATAACATGCAAGAATATTTTGAACAAGAAATTTCGGAGTCTTTGTATGGTAGCAAAGCTCTAGCTAAGATCTATCTATAGTCAGTCCTGAGAAATATATGTTAGAAATAAAATTTTGAACTGGAAGTGGACAGTGGAAGAAACCATAACTGAAAATTCTTTGTGAACAAACTAAACTTTTCCCAACAGAATTTAATCCATTCAATACATTTCAATTATCATCTAAACCTATCAATTATGGCCAATTTTGCGATTATTTTTCATTGAATGGCCAAGCACTTGATTGATAGTCCAATCATTAGCCAATTTTAGAACCCGGATCATGAATCATTTGGCCATCATATGATGTTACTTCGGTGCACCAGAGGGGGCAGTACATACGCTCTTAATGGACATCATAACAGTTATGCCCGTAGTTGCGAATCAAACCCTCATCCCTGGTAGCCGAGAAAACACATGGAGACACTTGGCTGAGACCTCTTAATTCTGGGATAAAAGTTCAGTAAAATGAAAGATTTTGAACAGTAAATAACAAAACGAATAGATTGAAAATGTTTCGGAAAGCCTTCTCCCCCTCCCTCCCCCCCACCCCGAATTTTACGTTCAACCAAAATCTATCATTTAAGCTTTACTTATATCAGATATAAACATTTTGAGGAAAAGCTGTATTATGGCAACATTTTTGCCTCCAAATATAAGATTCTATCAATGTAATAAAAAATATATATATTAAATACATCAAATATTAATTTAAATATAAATATTACATTAAAATCATTAATATCTGTATACTAAATTGTATTTTCAAAGTACACTGCACCGAACAATAAAGTCTAATATAAATTGTATACAGTTTTCTCAAATTTTTCATTATTTACACAATTTTTTATTGTGTAACTATTATTTGATATCATTCCCTAAACTAGAAAATAAACATGCAGATGCAAATAGAGTTGACAAAATATATTGGAGACTCTGTTATTACGTACCAGAGGAAATTGGATATCCATTAGGACTTCGAGAAGGAAAACCACATTTGAATTCCATTTGCGGAAGTTAATTTCACGTTGGTTTGACTAAAATGAAAAATGTTGCCATAAGTTTTATAAAAAGCGAGCTAGGAATATAATGTTCAGTTCCATTAATATTAAAAGGGTGTGACATAATAATTTAAAACATCTGAATTTGAATTGCATATTAAAAAAATCTGATGCGGGCAGCACGTGATTTTCCCTACAGTCATAAATTCATTTTCTTTCTTCTTTCACAGTTCGTTACTTGCACAAAATATCGGGAATAATTATTTTAAATTACACTGAATTTGCACTTTTAATTCAATTTTTGTTTTCACTGAGAGGCTGGATGAAGTGGTAAAAATGCGAAACAAATCAAATATCTCGAGAATGGTTCATTCTTGATAGATGGGGTTGGTCTTATTCCCCATTTGTCGTCAAAAATTATGTATAAGGTAGACATTTAATTGGTGCATTTTGATGATTTCTGCTTGTCATTTAGCGAAAGAAGCAGGTTATTTTTTCCCAATCATATCCATATCTAATCAACAACAGGATACTCCACAAATAACATATACCAAATTTTGCAAAATTTGGTCAATTAGTTTCTTAGCTAGTGTGAAAATATACATTGCATAGACAGACATCACGGTAAAAATAGTTTTATAGAGTCCTAGAATGCTCGAAAATCTAGATTCGTTAAAACCTCGAGGTGATTCGTCACGATTCCAACCAATACTTTCCCAAGTATTGTAGAAAGAGAAAAAATAAATAAATATATTTATAAATAAGTAATACTTTTAGAGATGATAAAATTCAAATAAATATTTCCTATCAGAATTGCCTAAACACTAATAAAAATAAACTCGGAATAGCTTACAAAAATGTCTAAAAGCAGCATAAAAGCATAAAAAGAAAGTCTAAGCATACAAAAATATTTTGAACAAAAAATTTATGAAGGAGCCTTATTATGTAAAATTGTGTTAAACTTTTTAACAATTAAGCATTTTTATCCTCGTTACATGCATGTTTCGTTCCAGTCATACGGATTTTTGGAGAAACTGGAAATTATATTTTCAGAATCAGAACGGGGAATCTTTAGTGAACCACCCATCCCTTCCCAAGAATATGTACTGAATACATATTAGCCATCATCGAACTATATCTATTTCAAATCCTGCGAGAAAGACGCTTTAAGAAAATTTGGTGAGACGACAGTAAAAAAAAAATTTAAGTGCGAATTTTAACATCCTATCACCTCCAGAATGTATTGCTGAATTCATATCAGGCATTATATAAAATTCATCCAATTTTGAGAAATGGATCATTCGTAAAAAAATGATGCTTATTCCATATCAGTTACGATCTAAACTATATTTATAGCAAATCCCGACAAATAGAAGTTTCAAGGAGAATGTACATTGCTGATTCGGAAGTAGCATTCCATAACCGGAAGTTGAAATCAATTATAAGTCCATTTTCTCCCTCTTGAATTTTAGGCTGAATTCATATAAGTCATCATTTAGATTATGTCTTTAGCAGATTCTGAGAAATAAATATTTCAATAATTTTTTTTTGTAAAAACAATAATATTGTGAAACTTTTGCCACCAATAATTAGTCCTTTTGTGTTTTTAAATTTTAACAAAACTTTCGTTTCAAAATTAGGCAAATTCATCATTTTATTTCTGGTTAGCAGGTAAACAAAATTTATATAATTGATTATTCGTATTTTACCAGAATACTAAGCACATTTGGTTTAATATATTTTCAGTATTTCTCAATGACAAAACTATAATTACAACTGTTAAATCCAATTTTTTCTCCTTTTCTTACATCTTTAAATACTGCTTCCTATCCATTTTGCAATAACACTTATTACCTGTGTTTTGTACTGATATGATATAAATATTGTTTAGATTCATTTAATGCAAATGTATTATAATTTCTATATTGCATTAATATATTTTATGCAAATTCTTATTCAGTAAATATGAAAGAACGAGAAAGTTAAATTTATAAAGTAACATTCGATAAAGGTACATCACTTTCATCAAATCTCACAAACAGTTGTAAAAAATATTAAAAATGTAACTGTTTTACTAATTAACAGTCACTTTGTAATTAATGTTAAGTAAAATTGTGTAGTTTTTATCTTTCACCTTTTACCTTGGGCAACTATTGTAAATTTAAGAAAGTATAATTATATGTTGACCAGTCTTCAACTGCAACATTTAATTCTTGGTCAGATCTAAAATACCTAGGTTAATAAAACAAGTGATACATAGTTTATTTTATTACTATCATATTTTATTTTGTTTGGTTAATTAAAAACAAAACTAGCATATTTAAGTTAATTTTTGTTTAAGCTATAAAAATATGAAATAAAAATTTAAATGAAACATAAACGAAATATCTGATGTGGGCAGCAAATGTCTTTCTCTAAAGACATTTGCTGCCCACAAGACATTTGACACAGAATATTCATTTTCTGTTTCCTTCTGCAACAGTTTATTAAATTGATTTTAATTGCACAAAACAAAATCTGATGTGGGCAGCACATGACATTTCTTATATAAAGCTATGAATTTACTGCTTTTACAGTAAAAAAATAGATTATTTTTATAGTAGTTATTTATATTCTTTCCAAGATATTGAATTATCTTCAATGAGTCGTCATTTTCCATGTCGTAATCATCAATGAGTCTTCATTGATTTAGAGTCATTTTTATCCATTTGGCGAGTTTTTCGTTAATTTGGCAACATTTAAAAAGTCTCTAAGTTGGCGACCTTCCACCAAATTCGTCGCTAAAATCTCGCCAAGCGTTATGGACAAAGAAATAAGTTATTCTTACAGCAAATAAATGACTATTGGCGTTCAAATACAAAAGTATTACTCAAATTATCTTTTTTCATGAAAGGAACAAGCTAAATCCCCGATAATGATGTCACCCAATTTATCGCATGATATTACATATGAAAAGTGAACATGTTTCTCAATAAGAAATATTTTTTCATATTTTATATGACATTTTGATATTTTTTTTCTAAAAATGTACAATATCTCAAGAACGGTTCATGTTAGCGTTCTAAAATTTATGTCAATCGTTTTCTAATGCAAAACTACATAAGACGTGTCTATTTGCGTAACTATTTTAGCGGTTTTATTTTTTTGACAATTTTTTCAAAATTTCACTCGAAAATTTAGGGGGTTCTGGACATTCGATTGCGTATAAAAACAATATGCTTCCAGTGTTTACAGATTGTGATTTTTATACCAAATTTAATTCGAATCGGTCCATTCATTCGTCAGATATCGTCTCCACAGTCTCACTGACACACACACACACGCACACACACACACACTCGCACACACACACATACTTTTACACACATACACACAGACACAACTTCAAAAATGTTTGATTTGGGATCTGGGATGCTTGAAACGTGATCTCCCGTCGAAAACACGAATTATAATTTTCGACCCCGTCACAATACTCTCCTTATACATTATGTATATAAGGAAAGTAATAATACTCATAATTAATTAAAATATTGTTGGATTTGCATTTTTAATTCAATCAGTGTTACATTTGGTACATTTTGGTACATTTAATTCAATCATTGTTTGGTACATTTAATTCAATCATTGTTTTAATCATTGTTTTCATTAGATAACGAGGCGTTTATCCAAAAGCGATATAGCAAAAATGCGAAAAAACTAAACTGTATCGAGAATCTTAGTCCATCTCAGAGTAATGAGGTTCATCTTGTTCATTTTGACGTCAGATATTGCGTATAAAATAAGCATTTAATTGACACGTTTGAGCATGCTTAGTCTCTTATTTTGGATTTTGTGATATTTGCGCGGCATTTCGTAAAGGAAGGAAGGTACGATTTTTTTTTAATCCCGAATCGTACCAAAATATAATCTGCACCAGGGTAGCCTACAAGTGACTATCCACCAAATTTTGTAAAATTGCTTCAAATAGCTTTCTAACTAGGGTGGATACATACGAGTTTTGATGGACATTTCACCACAAAAGGCTGGATCTTTCTTCCAGATTCATACCAAAATCTAACCAGCATCAGGGTAATCCATTTGTCTGCAGAATTTTATAAAATCTGGTCATTTAGTTTGGGAGTTAGTTCGGTCAGTTAGATTTGGGTACGTACATTTAACACACACACACATAGACTCTCACACACACCCAGAGACACACACACACACACACAGATGTCACAGTAAAAGTGTTTTTTTGTGTGTTCTACAGGTCCCAAAACGTGCATATCTGTGGAAAATTCGAATCGTTCGAATTTCTACACGATTCCCAAATTTTCCAATACATTACCATGTATTGCAGGGAAAGAGAAAATCTGATGTGTGCAGCACATGGCTTTCTCTTCAAACTCAAATTCATCGTCCCTTTATTTCATTAAAAATTCATTAAATTTAGTTTAATTGCACTAAATAACACTCATAAATAATGGGCTCAAAATCGGCATAGCTAAAACGCGAAAAAACACAAATATCTGGTGAACGGCTTGCATAACGATTTAATTGCACAAAATAATGTCCTCAATTATTTAAAATAACAGTGAATTGGCACTTTTAATTAAATTTTCGTTCTCACTTGGTAACTGGACGTTTTTTCAACGGTGGCCCAGCATAAATGCGAAACAACTAAAATATCTCGAGAACAGCTAATCCTAGTGTAATAGGGATGGTCTTATTATTTTCATTGTTAAAAATTATGTGTAAAACAAGCATTTGATTGATATATTTGAGCATATGCAATTTTTTATTTTAGATTTTGACGATTTTTGAGGGCCATTTCGCAAAAGGAGGCATGCTATTTTTTTTCGAATCGTACCAAAATGTAATCAGCAGCAGGGTAACTCACAAGTAACTTATATGCCAAATTTTGTAAAATTCGATCCATTAGTTTTTCAGCTAGAGTGCATACAGGACATTTTTGCGGGCCATTTCTCAAAAAAGGCGGGTTCCTTTATTTGGAATCGTACTAAAAACTACTCAGCACCAGGGTCACACCCAAGTGACTTACCTAACTAATTTTATGAAATTCGGCCTATTTTAGTTTTTGAGTTAGAGTGGATACATTCATTGCACAGACACACAGACAGACACGCAGACAGACATACAGACAGACACACAGACAGATACACAGAGAGACGCACACTCAGTCTGTATGCTAAAAATTGTTTTTTCGTATTCTAGAGGTTTCGAAACGTGTAGATCAATCGAAAACTCGAGTTGCGATTTTCGGTATGATTCCAATACTTTCCCTATACATTACCATGTATTGCAAGGAAAGAAAAAATTATAAATGATATTTTTAGCGAAATCTTAAAAATATATATACAAATTTTAATTCTGATTTAAGAAAGTGATGAAGGTTTTAATTCGTTCAATAATGATCTATTACATCCCCATATGATCATTTAGAATTGTACAATGAAATGTTTCATTAACATAGTATAGTGTGGTTTTTTCTAATGAGACATTGTTTTTCACATGCTAATGGCTGAAACCCCATTACCGAGGGAGAGAAACCGTCTAAAGAGTAATGATATATGATGAATGTGACTCACCCTATTCTCACTGTGAACATAATACCATTTCTACCTTCACCCATACATTCAGTCGTTCATTGAATACTTTAGAGGAATGCAAAATAAAAGAAAACATACGTAAATTGAGTTGACATAATTATATTGTCATTTCTATTATCTCATACAGGGGAAATCGGAAATCCATTAGAGTGGGGCTTGGGGGGAATTCATCATTTAAAATCCATTTGCGGATGTTAATATAGCGTTAGGGTAACTCCTTTCTGTAATTAAATTTTGAGCCTAAACTTCATAAAATACATAGTTTGAAGTTTGTAGTTTCTGTTACTGTAAATTTAAAGTGTCAATATTTATCGTTCATACTTCAAACAGCATATATAATGTAAATGTTGATTTAAAGTATATACATTTTTTTCACTAAATGTATATCCGTTCTTCGTACTGAATATAGGGTGTAAAGAAACTTAATTAACAATTTGCGACGAACTTTTAATATCGAATATTTCCATTTGAAATTTCATAATAATTCTCACAAAAAATAGACAGTACATGAACAGCGTAAAGTTTTATTTATGTACACGCAGCAATGATACAATTGTAATAACACTGTTACAATTGTAATAACAATGTTAACTTCTATTACCAATGTTACAATTGTAATAACATTTTATGCATGTAATACCCTAAATGCATGAAACGTTATTAACATTGTAACATTATTGACTTAAATAACGATTAGGTAGCAACAAGTAACGTTATACTGCCATTCAGAAACAATAAAATAATTAAAATTCTATTGTTGCTAAAATAAATTCTGTAATAAATGCAAATATATTGCTCTAGTATTTGACAGGCGATAAAATAACTAAAATGAAACAAAAAGAAAGATAATAAATTAGAAAATCGTCGTCAGATTAAAATACTTATTTTTTTATTTTGCTAATTTATAAAGATCCCATAATTTTAAAGACATACGCACAGAGATAGGATCTCATTATCAGATTTTGTAATTATTGGAGATGTTCAGAAAGCGATTAGGTAACGTTAATATGAAGACTTAAAATAACGATTAGGTCCCATTTGTTTGGAGACTCATATGGTGATTGGGTTACATTCAAAATCAATAAATAGTCATCAGGACACGAATAAAGACATACATACACAGATGCCCAAATTTTTTAATGGGATCACACTAAGGCTACTCATGAAAATTTCAAGAAATTCTGTATAGCCGTTGTTCTGTGATAAGATAAACAAATATATATATGTATATATATATATATATGTATGTATAAGTATTAAAAATGAAGCAGGACCATATGAATTACATAAAATGGTAGGGGTGGATTGCGACACCCCTTTCCCGTTTAAAGCAGCTTTTACAACCCGGGTAACGCTCATGGCACCAACATAATTCCATGGTCAGTCTCCCAAATGTGCAAAACAAAAGTTTGTTTTCGTGAGCGTCACCCGGGTTGTAAAAGCTTCTTTAAACGGGAAAGGGGTGTCGCAATCCACCCCTACCATTTTATGTAATTCATATGGTCACTCCCGTTTTTTATCTGTTTTCATTTTTAATCCTTGTATTCTACTCGGGAACAAGAGCAGCATATGCGCCTTCTCCTAAGTAGTGGGTCGAGATGTTGTTATCCTGCTTTTCTTGGAAAATTCCTTGTCTTTCACTTTTTATAATAGTATATATATGTATATATATATATATATTGGTTTAAAATTTTATCTATATAGATGTAATATAATTTAAAAATAGCTGAAGTATTGCCCTCTTGCTTAGAGACAATTTCTATATTTCAAACACTCAATGCCAATGCCTACGGACTAATTTGTTTGACCACGAGGACGGGATTTAATGTTCATTCCGACAATTCTGAGGCCAAAACTCCTTGACCATATTCTACCTACTTTTGTATATGCACCTCTTTCTTTGTCACTTGTAAATTTCCATCCATATTGTAGGTGCCAGTATGGGTTATTTTCTTTTAAAGACTCAAACCTTTGGTATCTGAATGTCAATACCAGTATCAGTACCAACGAATGGAAATGCGCCTGAAGAGGTCCTAAGTCCATATACGAAGATAGTCGGAGTCAGAAATATGCAAATATTTCAGCATTTCCTACATTATCCATAACTTAATCCATAAAGGCTCATGTATGTTTTTTTATTTTCCCTGTAAAGATAATATCACATGAAAATTGTAAACATTTTATCTTCTCACAAAATCAAATTAATTCCTGCTGAAAACTGCTTAATAATTCAATGAAGTCTACATGTTCCATAGTATTACAGTATTCCTACTGTCGCTTTCGAATTTCGGCTGCAAAATATATCGACAGATCACTCAATCAGCTGAGATATTTCAATTCTAATTATCGTTTGTTTGAACTTACCTCAGTTAATGATAAATGCAAAAAAAACCAATGTCTCGAAGAATGGTAGGAGCAAATATGCGACGTGTACGATGATAATGCTGTGACATGTACGATGATAATGTGGTAAATTTTTACACGTGTGATGAGTGATTAAAATGATACTAAATACTTCCTAACTTATCTGTGATTGAGTTTGGAGCTTTGTTAATTTAAGCTGAGGCTTCCTGGCATGACTTTAGTTTGAATGTTCTGACCACTTATCTGTGTAACACTGCTTGTAATCTTTGATAATTTTGGCAATACGGTGACATTTAAAACGAGTGATGAGTGAAAACATATGCGATGGACTGATTAAAAAGATGCTAGATACTTTCTATTTCGCGTTTGAGTTTTAAACTTTCTTAATTTAAGCTGATACTGCTTGCAATCACTTTAGGTTAAACGTGCTGATCACATGTGTGTTAAACACTGCTTATAATCCGCAGGTATCACAGCACCAGCATACGCAAATATAATGATCGACTGTAGTTAAAAGTTTGTAATTTAATTATAGTTTGTTTCAGATTATTTCCTTCGAACCTATGGGGTATTCCGCCCAGTTCACTATTTACTCTCATGAAGTCTATATAAAACATTTTATACTGAAAATATATAAAATATATATATATCTATAGAATTAATTGTAGAGATCAAATCACAAAGAGGAAAAAAGTAAATGATTAATACCGTTATTAGTAGCAGCTTTACTCTTGCTGGTGAAATGTGAGTAGGTTATAAATTCTTTTGTACCACTTGATAGAAAAATACTTGTCGTGAAAATAAACATCGGACATAACTCAGGCTGACGTGGACATGTAGTGATATATATTCGGGGATAAATCATTGATGCAGGATATTATATTGGTATCCGTTCTAGTGTCTAGAAAAGCATAAGATAATAAAAATAATAAAATATATAAATACTGTAAAGATATAGCGAATATAATGTGTTAAAAACGTGCGATAAATAGCTATCTAGAATTAAATCTAATTCATTCGTAAGTTCCAGGTCTAGTAAAATTACACATTGCAGTTATGTTGTTCCAATATATATTCCATTTCATTTCAAAAGTTATCAGTATTGCAACAAAACTTTAGTGACCAAATAATTCGTTTTTAATAGACTTATATAAATAGACTGTTTGATTATTATGAACTAGCAGCATACCCGTTCTTCGTACGGAATATATAATATAAAGAAACTTATAATTAGCAATCATGTGCAAATTCTGTTAAAATATTAAATTTATTGCTCCTAAAGAGAAGTATAAGAATATCTGTTCTCACTATGCAAAATTACCTTCACGGACAGATCTGAAGAAAAAAACATCCTGACCCTTTTTGTAAGCAAATTTACAAAAAAAAGGGATTGAATCAATATATGCAACCCCGTACTACTAATATTGCCGCAGATTAGAAAATATGCCAGTGTGTTGGTAGAAGATTACCCGTATTACAATATGAGTCTCAAAATTATTCGCCAAAATAAAAGAGATGACGTAATAAATTGAAAATATCAATAATTCCCGTAATCTTTATACCAGAAGGTCGTAATTGATGCCAATATATATCAAAATATATGCCAATATACCTGTACTACTTATATTCTCGTAGATTAGAAGATATATCCGTGCATTTGTAGAATATTACTCGTACAACTTACTATATATGAGTTTCAACAATTTTCATCATAAATAAACAATGGCATAATAACTTGAAAATATCAATAATCCCTGAATCAACAGTCCCCGAAAATATCGATGATAATAATGTTTAAATCTGAAGACCGTAATTGATATTATCCGGTCAAAAATGCAATGTCAATGAAATTTATTTTATATACATATCTTTATTATTCAAATCGGAAAATATTTAATAAAAATCGTATGCAACATAACACATTGGATCCGTTGCTAAGCGACATGATATCATTTGCTTCAAATAAATTGATGAAAATCATATCGTCTGAATAATGCTATCTCCATGGAAGGATTGGTGACATTTTCGTCAATTTAGCGATAGCCTAAAACATCGCCAAATTTATCGCTAAGTGGGACTGTAGAAGTCCCATTTTGCGACAAATTGACGAAACATCATCACAATACAATCCCCTAACAAAACACAATTAATTTGATTTATTAAGCGCAATTTTATCAATTCCATGATATTTTTATGGATTTACAAATATTTTTTATCAATTTGGTGATATTAAAAAAATTCGTTAAATGTGTTACTAAGTAAGACGGATGTACTGACCGACAAATGCTACCGAAACATCATTTCAGTACTCTATTCTAAAAAAACAAATTTAATTTCATTGATTTGCGTCATTTTTATCAATTTGCAGACATTTCCGCTAATTTGGTAAAGTTTAAGAAAAGTTACCAAGTTAGCGATATTCCGCCTAATTCGTAGCTCTGAATTTGCATATCTGAGGAATAAAATATCCTGATCCCGTTTGTATATACTAAATGAAAACACTAAAATTGTATAAGATACACCCGTTCTACTCTTTTTCTGTTTCAACAATCGGCTAAATGAATTTATTGGGTAAACACAATATATGAGTTTATGAGCGAAACACAATATATGAGCTTAAAACCTCTTTGCTAAAATAAATGAAAGTGATGTACGCAGTCCGCAATTTCTATAATTAAAGGAACAATCAAACCGTTCGTTTATAAAATATATTTTTACATCCATTTATTTATTATTCGAATAGAAAAAATAATAATAAATATTAACAACACATTTAATGTCATTCCGTTGCCGAGCAACATGATATAAGATAGAATCTTCCTCATAAAATGCGAAATTAAATTGCCATTTTGATTTCTTTATACTTTTCATCGTTGAGTAAAAGCTCGTGTAAGATAACCCATGGAGGTAGATTTTTCCATTTAAATTCATGTTTTAAACAATTCATGTTTTCCGATAGTGACTAATTAATGCAAAAATCCAGCACCAAACTTGGAAATAAAGTTTTATTTTATTTTGACGTTTTAAACAAACGATTTTCATCCTTTCCGTTTGGATAAACCACGGAGTTGGAGAGTAGAACTCTTAGGAAAAAGTTCCGTTTTTCATTGATATCTCGACAACCCATGGTCTTAGAAACCCGAACCTTGGACAAAATTTATGGGGAGATATTTTAATGCCATCCACAAAATTTCATTCAATTCGGTTCAGCCGTTCTCTCGTGATGATGGGACAAACAGACAGACAGACAGACATATTTTCAATTTTATATATTTGGACTTCAAAGAAAAAGCAATTGTAATTATTGACTGAAATAAATATACATCGTTGCTAATGGAAATGAAATCTATATAAAGAAGAATGATCAATCACGCACAAAGCAATGATTGTGAAACACTTTCCAACTGAAACGCAATTTTATTTAAACATCTCTAAAATGCGATACATTCAGCGGTGATTTTTTTTTTAATTATTACAGAAGAGCGGTTAAATGAGCAAATCCTCACTTCATATTGTAGCGCTATGAGACTTGGAAAAAATGTTCACAGTATGTAAAACTCTGTGATCAGTTCAGAAGAGTATTGGAGGCATAAAAATTATGTTATTTGAGGAATGTAGTTGAGGAAGGTGGATTTGAATAAGATAAATTAGTCTACTTCTGCTGTAAGTGTTGAAACTGTGAAACATTTAAAATTTTTTTCAAATGCTTGCAAACAGTATTTTTAAATAAATTGAGAGCATATTCTTATTTAGTGATGGAAACTATTTAAATATAAACTTCAATAGTAAGTAAGCAAGTGTTAACAAATTATTTAAAAATAAAATTAATAGTAAACTTAAATACATTTTAAATCCTCATAGTATTAGTTTACAATTATGCTTCGAAATATGCATCTTGAAATATTATTTTAGAATTAATTTTGCACCTACACTGCAAAATAGTATGAAGTAAGATTAATTAAATTCAATTTTGGTAAAATCTAAACCCAGGAAGTCGACGCCATCTTCACCGTAGGGTTTTAGGAATAGGGAACTTTTATGCATAATATGTACATTTGAGTTCACTAAAGAGAATAGTAAAAATAGTATCTTTACAAAAAAATTTTACATGCAGTAATGTTTGCACAGGAAACAGTCCTTCAGTGAAAGCTTTTTTGAGAGCCGTAAACGGAAAACACCATACTGGTAATCTTCTGTATAAAGTGAATCTAGGGTTGCAATTTCATGATTTTCTGTTCAAAGTTGTCAGTTTTAGCGACTCATTGCCAATTTGGCGACTTTTGCCCAAATTTCAAATGGTCGAAAATTTTCTCGATATAACGAATTTTCTACGAGATATGAGTCTCTCCTGTAAGTTTTTTCAAAGCATATAAAAGGAGACATCACTTAGATGGAGGACAATTGATGACGTTGTACGATCTACATTGAAATGTGATATCTATCTATGTTTTGAGAATATTATTGGCTATTTTGTGAAATTAGCCGAGCATATATGCTATTTTACTGTATCTGACAGTTGTTTAGTGAACTAATGAGATAGTTACCGATCTATTTGCTGCATATTGTTCATGTTAACTCTCTGCTTGTAAATAAACGTGTTAGTTATCCAGGGATTTGAACTCATTCTTGTATCCTAAGACTACATCCATGATTCCAGAGGATATGTCATAGCAGTAATATATCTTTCTCTCAATACTGTAAAAAATTAAAATTGCTCAGCTGCTTAACTGTTTATAACTTTTAGTTTAGAAATATTAAATGAATCAATGATTGATAACATAAAGATTTCTTTTACATTTTAAATCAATAAAATTTCTGATTGAAAAGAAGATAAATCCAAATTGTGTAATAATAATTTTCGTGTTTGGTTATGCATATGATTCATTAAATAACAAAATTTCAGGCGGTCAATGAACGAATGTAGGGTTATGGTATTGCATTTCATTTTCTAATATTTTTTTTCAAATGGCCAGGCACTTTGACCTTCGTCATTCGCCTTTATTACAGCGGCCAGAGTGTGAACCATTTAGCCGTCCATTAACATTGCCCCAGGCGCACGAGAGGGGGGCGGACCACATTGCGCCCACAACACAAACATCTATTCCTTACGTGGGATTCGAACCCACAACGTGGCGGTCGAACGATTGCTACGGAAACGCTTGCCTTGACCACTCGACAACCACGTCGGCTCATTTTCTAATATGAATTCCATGGAAAAGTGATGCAATTGTTCAGCTAGTGTTATGACTCTCTAAACCTCACCTTCGACGCACTTTTAAACTACCCAAATAATTCATAAACGAAATACATGATACATAACAATATAACTAGCATGGGTACGGGATAGCACAGTATATAAAATGAGATATCGATCACTTTTAATCCGAGCCAGGTTTGATTGTCTTCGAGAAACAATATCCGTCTATTTACGCTTAAATATAGTCGTTAAAATCTGAAAGTTCATCAGAGAGGTGATAAGTTAGGAATGGTCTCCAATTCAGACAGAAATCCATCGGATTGAATTTCGGTCTAAATTGGGTTGCACCTACTAGCTGCCCAAACAGTTACCTTACAAATTTGCGCACGTCGGGTGGTCTGGTTTGAAAAAAGTAAATAGTGTATTGTTGAAATAATAAATATTTTGTTAATAACACAACATATAGGAAATACATCAGACCCAATTCATTAATAACAAGACAACTGAGAGTTGAACCTTTCAACTTCTCGGTTACAATCTGCCGTGTTTATGTATTAATTGAGATTAAATATATTTTTTACATTTTCCTAAAAGTCTGATATTCATAACATTATTGAAATTTGTGTATTGTATAGGAGCAAAAATAATTCAGATGTGTTACTATTACAAAAATTAGAAAGCATTTCATGCAATTATGCACATCCTATAATATTCAAAAAATTTTTCAGTTAAAAAAAATACTTAAAAATTACTTATTTTCTGTTTTATTTTTATAACAAGATAACTTTTGTTATTTTCTTATAACTGAAAAGATAGACATTCACGTAAATACTATAATAATTTTAAAAATACATTTTAAATAATCAATTTTCAGGTGTATCAAATGCACTTTAGATATTTAAAGGTTTAAGCAATCTCTCACCACACACAATTATAATTTATAGATTGACATTATCATTTATTCTTCTGCAAACCAAGATAATTTTTATATTTTCAATACGCTTGTGAACTTTTAACAGATCACCAAGTCCCATGCAATGCGAATTTCGCACTGCGAAAGTTTTACAGCAGTTCATTCACAAATCCATTGCTTTCTGAATATGCGCAGAAGAATGCGCGTTAATTTGGAATTTGCTCTTTTATCCGTTTGTTCACAGTGTGAGACCAGAAATAGATCTCACAACATATTTAGGTGTGACAGTTTTATGTTCAATATTTATGGCTGGCTGCAATAGCCATCAATGCTTCAGACGAAACGATGCCAGTTTTTACAACACACTGACCGAGAGGTCAGCTTAAACCATAAATTTGGGGACGTCAAGACAAGTGGGTCGAAGGACTCTAAGGTTAAGGTGAAGCCACGAAGGGGGTCAAAGATGTTGACCAATGTGCAAGATGTCTAGGCTCAGTGCCTCTAGGTCACCTAATCAGAGCTAAAGAGCCATGTCAGACCTCGGGCAAAATAGCCACAAACAAAGGTGTAAAAAAAAGATGTAAAGTGCAGTAGACAAAATATCGAATAGCAAAGATGAAGTAAAATATAATATCATCAGACGTAGTTGGAAAGTTTGATAAGTCAATGCGACAGAGTTTGGGAGTACAAGAATGGCAATGCAGCCAGAGTACGGATAATGTTAAGTGTGCAATGTGCAACTACCTTACGGAAAGACATACCACACTGCGAGTTGGTATTGTAGGACGTACACTGATGGAACACGTACGGCTGTACGAGCTGAGTATTAATGTTTCAAGATAACCAGAAGGTATGTGACCCACTACTGTGTGCAGGTCATTGAACCTTTTGATAACTACATTTTAATGGTCTCACACTTTCTCGCGCAGGCACAATTAATGGTAATCATTGTTGTAATTGAGATATTAGTTGATCAATGTTGTTAATAAATCGTTTTATTTTAAAGTTAAAATGGTGCAATCAATTTAGCAGTATGTTAATAAATTTTATTTTACAGAACTCGCGGTAAAGATAATATTGTAGGGTTATCAGCGGCAATGTGTAATAATGTTCCACGAATACGATAATTACGGCCATGTCAATTATGCATAATTTAATAAGCAGAAACGCCAACACAAAGTTTTGTCATTTTACTGTGCCACACACAGAACTACAATAATGTATTTTACTTTAAAACTTCAAACTTCATCAGAACGAAAGAAATATATTCAAATGACATCACCGAAATGTAAATCGTCTGGTTCTTAATGTAAAAGCATTGAATGTTTCATTCATACACTTTTATTCCAGACTCCAGAGTTAAATAATTGTGAAAAAAACAGCAATTCTTATACATCTCATCATTATAGTCACGTGTTTAAATTCTGAATCCGTTAAAATTAGGCTTCATTATAAAAATAATCAAAGTTTGATGATAGTTTAAACTGAAATATATTGTAATTGCGTTGGCGCAGAAAACATATGCACAAAAATTATTCAAAAATAAAGCGGTTTTAGGACTGATGCCACACACGATATAATTTAATATTTTCATAATTATTAATTTATTATTTCAATAATCATTATTTTCATTTTTATTTAAATAACTACCGAACATATGTTGCTGAAATTTTTATATATATTTTATGGGATAGTTTGAATATTTCTTAAACTTTCGGAGCTATGTGAATTTTAAATTTGCTTTAAAAATGTTTGAAAAATTAGGTCCCGTAAGGTTCAATGTATTTCATTCTTTCAACCCGGGTTCAACACAAAATTAATTGGATGATACGTATTATTCATTTACATTCCCATATGTCCCACAGATCGTCTCAATAACATACTAAAATTTCATTTTGATAAATTCATTTTTACGGCAGTGATAGTGCGAACGGACAGACAGACGGACAGACAGAATTAATAAAGTCAAAAATACTTTTAACTATGTTGTAAAGTGTTAATAGAATTGAAAATATGTCATTCTGTTTGTCTCATCATCAAGGGGGAACGGCTGAAATGAATTTCATGAAATTTTGTGGTTAGGTTTGGAATAGCCCCAGATAAAATTTAGGGCTGTCCAGATATTAATTAAAAACCCAGAGTTAAACTTTCCATAGACATAGCATTATGCAGATGATATTTTTTCTCGTAAATTTATTTGAAGAAAATGATATCATATCGCTTAACAACGGATTTAAATCCAATACTTTCATATGGCAGACGATTTTTAATAAATCTTTTCCAATTTAAATAATAAAGAAATGTATATGAAATACATTTTATCTTCCAATTTAAATATAAATAAATATATGTGAAATAAATTTTATTGAAATTGAATTTTTGACTGAATTATATCAATCATAGTTTTCAGGTTTAGATTACTTTGAGATCAATGGTATTTTCAATGCATTGTGCCTTCTGTTTTATTTTGGCAAAAACTGTTGAAACTCAAATATTGTAGTACGGGTAATTTTCTACTAACGAACGGGTATATATTCTAAAATAAAAGTAGCACGATATATCTTTCCATACATATTCAGTGCTTTCATTTTGACATATATTGGAATCAATTACTGCTGTCAAGTTTAAAGATAATTTATATTTTCACTTTTTCACTTCATCTGTTATATTTTGGCAAGGATTTTTGAAATTCATATATTGCAGTATGGGTAATTTTCTGCTAATACACGGTATGGGTAATTTTCTTCTAATACCTATATTTTCTAATATTCGGGAATATAATTAGTAGGAGTATATCTACCAATACAATTTAATGGCTTTTATTTTTGCATATATAGATTCAATTTCATATATTTCGCAAATTTTTTACGAACGGGACCAGGGTGTTTTATTCTTCAGATTAGTCTATGAAGATAATTTTGTATAGCGAAAACAGATATTTTCAAATCTACGAGATATAAGTATTAGTGGCGTATCTTTCCATGAAATTTTAGCACTTTCATTTTGGCATATATTGGCATCAATTACGGCCTCTGTGTTTAAAAATTAGGGGGATTATTGATAATTAATTTTATTATGCTATCTGCTATTTTTTGGCAAATATATTCCTCCTACTGATATAGAGATATATATGTATATCTATTAATATTCGAGAATATAATCGAAGTAGATCTTCCTGGGAATATAATTTTGAATAGTAATAACATATATTCTTAAATTTCTTTTTAGTAGCATTAATATAAGTATCTTAATAGATTTATTTGAATAATAATGGCATTTAGATTATTATAGGAATTTGCACATGATTGTCAATTTTAAGTTTTTTATATTATATACTCCGTACGAAGAACCGGTATGCTGCTAGTAGATTATAAATATGATTATAGATTAGTATTAAAAATATATTTATCAATGGAATAGTCATCTGATTTAAATCATTGTATCGTGGGAAATCAATGATTTCGCCTAGGATAAACTATTAATATGTAGTAGATGCTCTAATAAAGGTTTGCAACAAGATAACGAACATAGCTATTTTACGGCCAACCTAGCTAGTTTTAGGAGTGTTTAGAATGCTAAAATTGTTCATTCTACTCATAAGACAGCTATACTTACTACAAATAAAGCCTATATATAAAATCTTGTCCTCCAATAATTGTTCATATATAGTTTTTGTGAAAGAGTCTTGTCAATTTAAAGAACATTGGGCATTTTCCATTTTTGATGTTTCTAATGCTTGTATGTCGAAAACTAAAAGGCTATTGATAAATAAATAATAAGTGAGTAATTTAAAGCCCCTTAAAATTCCTATGAAGCTATATAATTGGATTTCAAAACTTGTCCTTAGTTTTTGAAAAATATAAAATTAAATAATTATTTCTAGCGTAGGCTTTTCGTATAGATACAATCTATCAGAAATTAAAATATATTCAATTCTTAATTAAGTAGCGTGCACTTTTAATGCAGATATATTTATATATATTATGAATATTGTACATTACGAAATTAATTCATTTCTCAAATGAACATATTTAAAAAATATTGGAATTATTACTTTCCTTATATACATAATGTATAAGGAAAGTATTGTGACGGGGTCGAAAATTCGAATTCGAGTTTTCGACGGGAGAGCACGTTTCAAGCATCCCTGATTACGAATCAAACATTTTTGAAGTGATGTCTGTGTGTGTGTGTGTGTGTATGTGAAAGTATGTGTGTGTGTGTCAGTGAGTCTGTGGAGACGATAACTGACGAACAAATGGACCGATTCGAACGAAATTTGGTACAAAAATCACAATCCGTAAACACTGGAAGCCTATTGTTTTTATGCGCAATCGAATGTTCAGAACCCCCCTAAATTTTCGAGTAAAATTTTGAAAAAATCGACAAAAAATCAATAAATTTGGTGACATGATTCTCGTGGATCTAGCTCGTTCCATTCAAGAGAAAAATACTTTGAGTACTACTTTTGTATTTGAACACCAATAGTCATTTATCTGCTGTAAGAATAACTTGTTTCTCATTCCATAACACTTGGCGAGATTTTGGCGACGAATTTGGCGGAATGTCGCCAATTTGGGGATTTTTTAAAATGTTGCCAAATTAACGAAAATCTCTCCAAATGGATGAAATTGGCGCAAAATCGATGAAAATTACGACTAATTGGCGAAAATTCAATATCTTAGAAAGAATATAAGTATCTACTATAAAAAAAACCTATTTTTTACTGTAAAAGTAGTAAATTCACTGCATTATATAAGGAAAGTCATGTGTTGCCCATATCAGATTTTTTTATTTGCCACGTGTACAAAAAATCCGTGTTCATCTCGTTTTTACTATAAACACTTTCATAATGTAAATAGAGTATAAAACATTTATAATTTTTAAATATATGTCATTTTCTCTTAACTCACGTTTCAGTAACAGTCTTCATTTTAATATCGTTTATTTTTAATTTAGCTGGTTATTTAGACACTTATTAAGTGTCTGAAGGATGTGAACCGGAAAATAACTCACAAATTGCCATTTTTCTTTAGAAGTGTAACAGGTAATTACTTTTATAAGTATTTGAGGAATTTCTATGCCAGAAATAAATGACAGTTAAGCTGCATATAAATGATTAAGATAAATTTATAGCACAATTTAACTCATTGCATATAAACAAAATATGTCTTATATTTAAAATTATATATTTAAATCTTACATTCACTGACGAAGGATATATGTACTGTCGTTCTCTGAGTATATCATCTAATGACCTTATAATATGTAACGTTTTAAATAAAAAAGCAGTCCTACTGTAACGACAGTTATTACAATAGTAAATTGATACATTATATGAAACTTTAAATAAAATGTAACTAATTTATGAATACTGAATATATATGTGGTATATTTCAATTACAATTTAACATGTGTTGCATATTAATGATTAAAGGTAGATTATATATGTGGTACTTATCAATAGTAGTATATGTTGACATCCTAAATATTGAAAGTTAAATTATAGTAATATATATTTATATTTCAGAATATATGGCTGTCAATACGTTTCATTAATTTTGTAACCAAAGTAAACCAAATTGGTAAATTCGCTGTATTTAGATAACTTTTCCTTGAAAACCGCAATATTCTATTAAATCTGTCCCAAAATAGTAGCTTGATAGATAAAGAAACAGACAAAGGTGCCCAGTTCATAGCATTAATTCTTCTATTTCCTTGCAGTCTAATTTATTTTTATATCTGCTGTTAAGTAATCGTGGAAATATATTATTGCAAACGCGCAATATTCCATTTGACATCACCTCTTTCGTCAGTCTCGAAGGCCAAGCGAAGAAAACACAGTCCATAACATCAGCATGACGTCATGTGAACGTGACGTGAGCCCATGGTTTCCATGATTCTCTAAGTAAAACAAGGGTTACTGGATTTGGCGATTTATCTCCATTTTGGCGACAGTTGGTGACTTCCAAAATGTTCCGGACACTTCTTGATAGAGCGATTATTCTTTAAGATATATAAATTTGAATAAGTTTTTGGGGAGATACTATTTGAGCCAGCACTGAATTAGAGATTTCAGTTAACGATTTGACGATATACAAGCTACAATGAGCTGTGAATTTTGTCAATGATTTGAGAAAAGTATCGGTTTTTTTGCAAAATTATTTTCGCCAGTATTTTGAGAATATTATCGCTTATTTTGTGTAATTAGTTGAGCATTTAATTTCTGTTTGATTGTAAATTGTTATTGTTTACCTTGTGTTTGGGAATAGACGTTGGTTATCCAGAAAGTTGTACTCGTTCTTGTATCCTGAGTATACACCCACGATTCTAGAGAATGCGGCGTTCGTAACAATATTCATATTTTTTCGATTCTATTGGTTTGATTTGGACAATATTTGCGTATATCGCTATCCCTAATCTAAACGAGTTGAACAGACATCGAGCCAATAGTCCAGGCTATGTGTTGTTTTATTTTCTGTTCAATGGATCCGATTTCAGCAATCTGAGTTCGACCCTAATGTAGATACATGTAGCCATGAACGGACATCATAATTTGAGGCCACGGGTGTAACATGCTGTAATGCTGCGAAGAGAACAAGTGCATTTCTTTAGTTTATGTTCTGTCTGGCCGATTTCAGCAGTTTAATGTCTGTCATCTGTCCTGACATCCCCGCGACGTGGCCAGGCATCTATCCCGGTTAAAGGATTATGTAGCATTTATGAATACATTTTCGGTCTTGTTACAAGTTAAATCCCTTTTCGAAAACATTGCTTTAGATACATGTACTTAAAATCATCGATTTTATAAAAAACTCGCAGAAATAATTTTACAGACAGAGAATATATATTCTGTGAAATAAATATAAGAAAGTAAGTTACTTACTTGTTTATTCACAATACAATTAAATATATTCTAATTAGTATAATTTGAACATATGTTGAGATATAACATTGCTTAAAATCTTTATTATTTTCTAGTTAAAAAAACTAATCTACGTGTAAAAAATCTGAGATAATACACTACGCACGGAATACCCTTTGCTAGATATTATTTTTAATAATGTCAACTGGTAAAATGAACCGAAATTATTTAACAGCATTTATTTACTTTTTATTTTAAACACGTGTGGCAGTTTTAGTACAATATTCTTCGTTTCCAACATCGTTTGATGTTTAGACACTAATTACGTGTCTGAAAGACATGAAGTGGAAAATAACTCTTAGGTAATTATCTTTTTAAAAGTATGAGCAACTATTTCGTGAAAAGTGGCTTATAAGCAACTAACTAAATAATCAAAATATCTGGATAATAAACCTTATTCTGCTCATCAAATTTCAAGTAAATAAAAATTAGAATATTAAATTTAAAAAGTATTTTTTTTTCATCAAAGCTTTATTCTCTACTCTGTAGTCATTTTCCACCTGTCATTTTTCTGGTTGGTATATATTTTCTCTTATTAAATGAAAGTAGAATATTATGAAAATACAAGTATTATATTTTCTTAGTGTTTGTAATAATTTATATTATACAGCGATTGCTGAATATCAATTTTTGTTACTCTTTTAATATACCTACCAAATGTCAAGGCAGCATTGTTTCATATACTAATAATTCACACAGTATCACAAAGCCAACGGCCCTACCGTGCTGAAAACACCGGTTGTCGTTAAATCACCGAAGTCAAGCAGCATCGGGTGCGGTTAGTACTTGGGTCAGTGACCACCTGGGAACAACGCGTGCTGATGGCAAATTTCGGACGTGGTAGCCCGGTAGTTTGTGCGCTGCCGCAACTGCCGCCGTGTTCATGCGGAGTACGATCACATTAAATATGGAGATCCGTAAGTCCTTCCGAGAGGTTGGTGATAGGGGAAGGGGGGTACGTTCCCTGTGGATGCCTCCCCCACTGGGTTCCGGTCTAAATTGGGTGGCACTTCCCGGCCGTCCAAAAGGTTACCTTACATCTTTCTGGTAGGCCGGACGGTCTGGGTCTTAACAACAACAACACAGTATCACAAGTATACAAAACTTTACCCGTAGAATCAAAATAAATTTTTCTTGGTAAGCATCTACCACTCCACCTCCCATTATATGATATTACAATTAGTAGATTAACATCCTTATACGACCAGTTCAGAATCTGTATAATTGCATTCAATCCTACAGAATTGAATAATATGTTCATCCATGACTGTATAAACCTGCATATATAACCAATATTTTAAACCTTAAGTCATGACCGATGCATTGAAGATAATCGACGAATGGACTAAAACATATATACTTCACTAGTAAATAGGCATATACTTTCTTTCATCGAACTTCCTTATGAAGCAATTATTCACAGGACATGGAATAATTTTACATACTTCTATCGTTCCAAAGAATGAACGGTCATACCCTGATAATAAAAAAATGTTGATTCTTGGGAGACCACTACATTACTAGCTGCCGATACGGTGGTCGAGCTGTCAGGGGCATGCGTTTCCGGCTGATCGCTGGATTGCCGGGTTGCGGGTTCGAATCCCGCCAGCGGGTATGGATGTTGTCATGTCGATGCCAAGTCAGACTTCTTCCCTTCGGGGAGCATCTATAAATGTGAAGCTGCAAATCTTCTCCCCTTGGCTATGGGATACCCTGGGTGGCCTTGTGGACGTGGTGCGTATGCGCCCCTTCACCACGGGGGAATTAGTAACGAACATTACTAGCTGCTCTTTCCAAATAACTCACCATTTAAGAGCACTAGCACAATTGGGTAAAATGTGCGTCTGCTTTATCTGTAACAAATATTCTTTAAACAACGGAAATTAATAAGCTGACTGAACACAATTATTTACAACATTGGAATCAATCTTTATAATACCCATGCCCAATTGATCCCTATAATATCCTGCTGCATGAACAAAGGCTTCAATTTTATTTTTTGTTTGTTGATTTGAAATCTATAGGTCAATTCATATGTTATGAACGGATTGGATACGCAATTGTAGCGAAGTTTGTACGACATATGCCTTTCAATTTGTTATCTTTGTACTATAAATGACTGTCATGTTTGTACTATAAATGACTGTCATGTTTGTACTATAAATGACTGTCATGTTTGTTCTATACAGTTTTTCTTGTTTGTACAATGCATGACTTGCAATTGAACACTGCTATTCAATTGAAATCATAAACACATAAATAATTTGATAAAATGAAACATGTCTGCCAGAGGAAATGTTAGCATTTATGTAACATGTATATGCGGTTTTTCAGATTTAATCAAATTGCTTGTTTTTATATAATTTTGGAACAATGTATTAAAAGAGTTTAAATGTGTTAACTGAACACACATTATATTTAAATAGGAGCAAATTACTTGCAAGATATTTCATTAATCTATTTTGCATGCTTCAGATCATATTAAAGTCTTAGTTACAATCACTCGTAATAAAGCAAGGGTAATTTTATTTTCTTGTTGTTTTAATAACTTGGGAGATGATGAATAATGTGGCAAAGCGATATTAATGAATACAATTTTGGCTACATGCTGAGTTTCCATTAGAGACAAATACTTACTTATGAGTGATGACGCTATTATGCTGCAAATGAAGGAAAGACAGCTATCGCCATCCATTTCATATACTAATTGGAAATGCAATTCAGAGAATCCTCTGCGGTATTTTTAAGTATCTGAATGTGTCTGACATTTCTTGACATTTCTACAATTAAGATGTCAAACATATTAGAAGAACTGTAGAAAAATCTCAAAAAGTCATATAAAGTAAAAAAAAAATATTTCCTATTGAGAAACATGTTCACTTTTCATATGTAACACCATGCGATAAATTGGCTGACATCATTCTCGTGGATCTAGCTCGTTCCATTCATGAAAAATGATACTTTGAGTAATACTTTTGTATTTGAACGCCAATAGTCATTTATCTGCTGTATGTTATTTCTTCGTCCATAACGCTTGGCGAGATTTTGGCGACGAATTTGGCGGAATGCTGCCAATTTGGCGACTTTTTGAAATGTTGCCAAATTAACGAAAATCTCGCCAAATGGATAAAAATGAAGCTAAATCAATGAAAATGACAACCAATTGTCGAAAATTCAATATCTTGGAAAGAAAATTAGTATCTACTAAAAGAAAAACTATAAGAAATCTATAAGAAAACGATATAAGAAAAACTATTAGAATCTACAATAAGAAAATTATCTCCATTATCGACAAATTACCAAATGATCTACGCCAAAGAAAATAGCGACATCTTCGATTGAGTGTCCAGCTGCAATGCGCCCAATGGTACGACTGTGCTCATTATCTGTCATTCGTTTTTACGATATCGAAAAATGAAAATTTACTTTGCGTGCTTAACATTATATATATATATATATATATATATATATATAATGATTCATTCACATAAACTCACAGAATGTGGGTCCCCCTTGGATGATATACAACAATATTTTATCCAACTGCTGTGCTTTATTACTAAATATTACAAATAATATCGGAATTATGGTTTTTAAATGCTTTTGTTAGTTTTGTTATTAAAATCCTTTGCGCGCACATACACACACATATACACACACACACGCACACACACGTATATATATATATATGTATATACATTTGTATATATATATATATATTGTAAAACAACGTATTTAATTACAATCCAATAAATATAAAACATCCTGTCTGACTGCAACATACAGAAATATCTAATAGGTTTTCCCTCAATAATGATTCTTGAAGTCTTGTTTAAACTGAACATTTCTTCTCTGTAAGAAAATACTTCTCAAATCAATTTTATATTACAAAGTAACGGATATAATAGGATTTTCAGAATCTTTGAGGATAATAATGCCACTTTATTTCGCTTCCTGCGTTGATTCTTTATTTTTAAAATATATTTTATGTGACCAGCAGTTGTCCAATTGTTTAAAAGAGTAAAAACAAAAAGCAATATCTTAGGTCATTTTATACGATTTGTTTTATAGAGCAAGATATTTTCCATGAGATAAATGATTTTTATGTTTAAGTTATTTTTCAATATTTAAAGAGTAATTCAAAAACTTTACGACTATAGTCTGATTGTTTAAACCAAATTAACTATTTAAGAATTGCTATACTATCGAGTTCAAAATATATAAAAAATACTTCTATAACAATACTCTTGTAATACTCTTCTATAACAATATATTCTATTCTCTTCTATAACAATCTCTTCTATATACTCTTCTATAACAATATATTCTTCTATTGCAATACTCTTCTATAACAATACCCTTGTCTTACTTTATTGTAATTTGTATAGTTCAAATTTACATTATGCAATTCGCATTAGCAACATAAAACAGTGATCTATATGCGTGCATATTCACACTTGTATGTACACCCACCATGGATGAAAGGGACCCGGTAAAGAAAATGTTTGCTGCAAGGCCCTTTACTAGTAGAAAAAGAGGAAGACCAAAGTTGAGATGGCTTGACTCAGTTGATTCGGATTTTAGAGTGATTGGAGTAAGAGACTGGCAGACAAGGTCTAGAAACAGACAGTCCTGGTGGAATCTTCAGCGGAAGGCCATGGCTCATCCGGGGCTGTTGTGCCAAATATGATGATGATGATGATGATGATGATGTACACCCACATACGCACGCCTTATTTAAATTAAAATCATTGTTGCGACTCAATTAAATGAAAATACTTGAAGTCAAATAAATTATCTTTACTTCTGAATAGGGGGAAAAGGGAGAACGAATCTTCTCTACCCTTATTTGGCGATGTCTGGAATTAGACTTGAACAAAATCCCAGAGTATATCCAGGACTCAAAGTGTGCGACTGTTAATTTGCTAAAAGGAATTGCAAAATTAAGCAATGAAAGACTGTGAAGACGAAATTGAGACTGAACTTGGTTCTTTGGTTGATAGTACTGAAAAGCATAGCTGATCCCAAAGCATCGGGTGGCTATAAGAAAATCACGGATATTCTAGCGTCAGAGATATATAAGCTAAATACGGATGATTCAGCTATTGTCCTCTAAATGAAACAGCAAGTATGTTTGTACAACTAGTTACTATAATAAAGGAATTAGAAATTGTAATTAAACAAAACTAAGATATGCTTAAGACTATTAGTGATATTACTCAGCTAACAACTCCTCAACTCATCCTATACGGACACACAAGGTTCAGCAGACGACTTGTCTCCGCGACACCTGACACACGAGCCAATGATACCATCCGTGCAACATGTTGAAACCAGAACAAATTATGAGTCAATCCAAATCGCTATAAACAATTCTTCATCCAATCAATAGAGTATCAGACGAACCAAAGTCTTCCAAAATGACGCCACAGATTTTTGTAAATAATTTTTAAAAATACTCATTCTTTTTTTGATTTCTGATAGGGTCAAATTGACCTTTATTCAATAACAATATTACCAATGTAGACTTTACTTTGTTATGCAAATTATACAAACGACCAGCCTTCGGTCAAAATATATAACATAAGTTCATATACTAACAATTAAAATATGTATCGTTAATTTCGATTTATAAATATTTAAACAACATATATATATATATACTCTTTCAATTTTTTATATCAAAATATTTGTTTTCATTTGCAAAATATATTATTTGGTTTTATATACATAACATACAACGTCTGTATTCAACATTCGTTCCAATAATGTAGACTTTATTGTTATTTTTTCTAATAAAGTTTAAAGCCATCCTGATTTTGGGTAATGTAAATAACTCTTTTAATGTGGTATTTTTATAACTTAATGGAAATTATATTGCTTCGAGATTTTTATATTTCCTACAAATATGTACATTGTCAGATACTTCACAATTGTCAATCATACATTTTTACTTTTTCCGAATATGTTGGATGTGCGTGCAGGAAACACACCATACCCCGACATAAATTGATTTGAATAAAATTTAGTATTATATATTTTATTCACAAGAGTGGGATATAATTCGTATGCACGTATTCCAGTTTCACTTTCTTTCCATATATCTTATCAAATTTTATTTATCTCAATTATAGTTTTCACTTGTGCCCATATCATCTTGATGAAACAGTCTATATACGTTTACCTCGCTCTATTTTTAACAACTGGAAGTGCATTTTATTTTTAGCAGTGTGTTTTTGAATAAATATATTTTGCATTTCAAGAAAACGACATGAGTCTTACACTATTTTCATTCTATGTCCATTCGTTCCTTCTTACTATTTACAACGTGTTTTTTTAAATTCCGCTACGCAGTGGTGGGTATCGTCTTCTCATTTAAAATTTAAAGGAACATATTTACTGTCACTACAAATCTTACAGTTCTCATTTCCAACAATTGTCATGACCCATCTAACTGTTTATCTAATTGCAACTAGTTCAGCTATATATACAGTTGTATTATCTGAAAATATGTATTTCTGCGAATAAACATCATCCCAATAACCTTTAAATATTACAAACCCTGCCTCAATCATTGCCTCTTTTCTTCCATATTTGGGTATGTCTGTATAAATGTATCCTTTATACTTAGGTATTTCTACATAGAAGTTCATTTTTTAAATTTTATATGGGCTACTTTCATAATTATAGTTATTACATATAATGTTCGTGTCAATATTCACATTGTTAAACTCCATACTCAAGAACCCAGACCGTACGACTCAATCAAGCGTTAAGAGTAATTGAAGTTAAACACTAATATTGTAATTGTTTTTCTTGCATATCTAAATTATCTAGCTCATTTCTTCTTTTATTCAATAGGTGTAAAGCCCGCCAATACGACTAAGGTGTCATTAAGCGTAGCCCCTGTAAGACTTGGTAATTATCAATATACAATCCCTATAAATATTTGGCGTATTTTCTTTGTGCTTATTATGATACCGAATTTTACTTCCATAAATGATTAGTGTTTCAACAGTTCTTAGGTAGATTTCCTTCATAACTCTTTATTTGAGTCCTCATGTCCCTTTCGAAATGCAAAGAATTTCATTAATAAAGTCATTATCGCTAATGGATGCTGTAGGAAATCAAATCTGAAGTGCATATTGTGATAAATCGAATTGATAAATCGAGTGAACCGATAAACGCAATTGGGTTCTATGATCTTTTTTCATGCCAGATAGCTTAGAGAAATATGCATATGGATTATATAATAATACCAAATTAAAAAAAAATCTGATGTAGGCAGCACATGACTTTCCTTATATAATGCAATGAATTTACTACTTTTACATTTAAAAAAACGTTATTCTTATTGTAGACACTTATATTCTTTCCAAGATATTGCATTTTCTTCAGTTAGTCGTCATTTTCATTGATTTAGCGTTATTTTTATCAATTTGGCGAGATTTTCGTTAATTTGCCAACATTAAAAAAGTCGCCAAGTTGGTGACATGCCGCCTAACTCGTCACCAAAATCGCGCCAAGCGTTATGGACGGAGAAATAAATTATTCTTACAGCTGATTGTCATTCAAATACAAAAGTATTACTGAATGTATATTTTTTCGTGAATGGAATGAGCTAGATCCACGAGAATGATTTCATCAAATTTATCACATGATATTACATATGAAAAGTGAACGTGTTTCTCAACAGTTAATAGTTTTTTAATTTATGAGATTTTTTTATAAATTTATTTGAAAAATGTGCAATATCTCGAGAAGGGGTCATGCTAGAGTTCTAAAGTTTATGTTAATCGTTTTCTAAGAAAAATTACATAAGAAATGTCTATTTTCGGAACTTTAATAAAAGTTTTGATTTTTTGATGATTTTTCAGAAATTCACTCGAACATTTAGGGGGGTTCCGAACATTCGATTGTATTTTAAAACAATAGGCTTCCAGTATGTATGGATTGTGATTTTTATGCCAAATTTCATTCGAATCGCTCCATTCGTTCGTAAGATATCGTCTCCACAGGCTCACTGACACATACACACACACACACACACATACTTTCACACACACACACACACACACGCACACAGACATCACTTTAAAAATGTTCGATTCGTGGTCAGGGATGCTTGAAATGTGCTCTCCCATCGAAAACTCGAATTCGAGTTTTCGATCCCGTCACAGTACTTTCCTTATACATTATGTATATAAGGAAAGTGATAATATAGGACGAAGTAATTTTTATTCGCCAAGGAAAAAAAAAGCGAGACCCATAACCCATTGGAAAACACTTTAATTGAACGCATATAGTGTGCAATCTGGTGTTTCTTCCTCGAGAGGAAACATTTGTAATTTAATCTAAACTTTTTATTAATTAATATATCGTCTGCCCTCTGCAGAGAATCGAATTTCTGATATTCCATCTGGCAAGTCGTTGCTCTAGCCATTGAGTTACTGGAACAAGAATTCAAACTCGTTTCATCGTAGTGGATCCGAATATTATCTGGTATTATATAATTTATAAATAATTTATAAATTATAATTTATAAAATTTATAAATTTATAATTTATAAAATTTGTTAACTTAAATTATTTACGTTATCAAATTTTAAAAGATTTACATGACTGTTTTTTTCTATTTAAAAATACAAAAAATCAAACTTTTCAGTAAATTATTCAAAAAATCAACATTTTTTGTTAATAGAATATATTAACTTGTGAGACCAGAAATAGATCTCACAGCAGTTAATGTGAGACAGTTTTATGTGCATTATTTATTGTGTCTGAAATGTCAGACAATACCTTCAGTCTCAATGACGCCAGTGTTTTCGACACGCTGACCCAAAGGTCAGCTAAAATCATAAATTTAGGGGTGTCAAGACAAGAAGGGGTCGAATGACTCTTAAGAAAGCGTAAAGAACGACATTGGATAAAAAGGATGACCAATGGAGAAGATTCTTGTGGTGTTGCTGTGAAGGCTACCAATAAGAGCAAACGGTGAGTGGCAGTCCTGAAGCAAAAAGAGTCACAACATATGACATAGGAACGGGTACGATACTTACAGAAAATATAGATATAGAATGATTAAAGACATACATCACGGCATTAAAAAGTACGACAATTAGAAAGATATAACTACGAGAATGACATAAGAACGAGTATGGTACTTACAGAGAACATATTTGACGTCCAGAGAGATGTGACTTAGACTTTGAGAGAGCGACTATGACTTCTACAAAAACGACAATGTCTTAATTACAGGCTCCAGAAGTGTTGATATTAACACTTAGACAGTAGTATAATATGATCGGTGAATTACGAGTGGGTGAATTACACTTCGAGTTAATTTCAGTAATATGAGTAACTTTAAGTACGTGCTGTTGACAAAGTCCAAGACAGACTTGAAGGTATGTGTTCCTCAAGTATGATGCCAGGGCTTAAATAATTTTATGCATTTTTAATAATGGTCTCACATTGCCTCTCTACGCCGAAGTAATATGAATAATTGTGTAATTAATTCAATAAGTATTTTAAGTTGTTAATAAATGATTTATTGATAAAGTTAAAATGATGCAATCAATTTATATTATATTAATTAATATTATTTTACAGAACTCGCGCGAAAGATAAATAATTGAAGGGTTATCAGCGGCAAAGCATTGCAATATACAATTTAATAATGAGTTCCACTATTAAGATCAATTTACGGATATGTTAATATATGTTGAAAATAGCTAATCTAAAATTCCAAGCATGAGTTCTTTTATTCTTTTTGTGCACCACAAACTTACGTTTCTAAAGATTAAACTGGTTATATATAGATTGCATATGGATTTATACTAATGAAGTTATTTATGGATGTAAATATTACTCATATATGATGGTACAAACTTGAATACACTATGTGTCATTATTTTATTTTACACTCAATAAATTTTATTTTACATTTAAGTAATTTTTGTGATTCTCCCACACCTTACAAACTTTCTTTTTTAGTATTTCAAAAGTTTCCAGTCATTTTGAAGTGTTTTTTATTGCTGCTCTAGTGATAGTTAAAAAAATCGTCTCAGAATGTATTCCATTTGAATTTTTAACACTTTACAACAAAGTTGAAAAGTGTTTATGACTTTGTTCATTCTGTCTGTCTGTCTGTGCGTTAGCACGATAACTGCCGTTAAAGTGACTTAATCAAAATGAAATTTTAGTATGTTGTTCAGACGGTCTGTAGGACATATGGGAATATAAATAAATAATAGCACCCAATTAGTTTTACATTGAACCCGGGTTGAAAAAATGAAATACATTGACCCCTATGGGACCTAATTTTTCAAACATTTTTAAGCGGATTTAAAATTCACAAATTGCTTCGAAAACTTTAGGTAATATTCAAACTGTTCTATTAAAAATATAAAAAAAAATAAGCGAAATATATTCAGTAGTTTTTTAAATAAAAATTAAAATAATAATAACAACTCTTATATGAAGCGATCACGTGACCATGACATGAAAAGATCACGTGACCCGCTTCAAAATGATATATGGCATCCATCTTGTCTCAAAATCGTGATTTTAAAGTTCTTTTTAATTCATATTGAGTGCTGTATCCGTCCTAAAACCACTTCATTTTTGCATAAGTTCTGTGCATCTACATACTGAAACAACGCAATTGCAATATATTTGAGTTTAAGTGCTCATCCAAGTTTGATTATTTCTACAACGAAGCCTATTTTTCACCTACGTAAAATGTAAACAGGAAAATATGTAGAATGAGTTGTATTAGAATTCTGTATTTCTTTGACACAAAATCATTTTGTTCATGGAGTCTGCATAGCTGATAATGAATGAAATATTCATTGATTTTACAAAGAAAAGGACGATTTTTTTCGATGAAGTATTACGCATAGAGTTTAATGTAGCTCCATGGTCTTAATTTTTAAATAAAATAAATTATTACAGTATTGTGATGAATGACATGAATGGAAAATTATTTATGAATGAAATGCTGCTTTTGTAGGGAGAGCCAGGCGTGTTATTCTTTCTATGACGTCATTTGAATGAATTTCAGTTGTTTTCGATGAAGTTTTCAAATATAATAACTTATCGTAGTATTATGATAATTCCAAAATTATTACCGATGAATGTATGATATTTTAGAGATGTTTAAACCAGGCAATTTATATATCAATGCCGTCATTTGAATGAAGTACATTTTTTTCGATGAAGTTTTAAGTTTTCAAATATAATAAATTAAAGTAGTATTGTGATAAGTTTTAAAATATTACCGATGAATGTCTTGCATTTTAGACATGTTTAAATAAAATTGCATTGAAGTTGGAGAGTGTTTCATAATCAATGCTTTAAGCATGATTGATCTTTCTTGTTTACTTTCAATTGAAATCATTCTCCATGAATTTTTTTATAGTTTTAAGTCTTTTCGTGCATAAAGAATGTAAAATTTAAAAATAATTTTTGCAAAAGATTTTTCTTATAAACTTTACTTTTGTTTAGTTCCACATAAGTAGGGCATACTTATATTATAGTTTTGTAGATATCCATGTAAAAACTCACATATATTAAAAATGGAATAAAACTAATTATTCTTGATGACTTTTAAATTAAACATGTGCATCAAAAAGCACAAAATTATTTTTTTAATTAAAACTCCAAACTTAAATTATTAATTTGAAATAAGTTTAGATCTATTCTTTTTAATTAAATGCGATTGAAATTTGTAAATTAAGAAGAAATGCTGTTCTTTATTATAGAAATGCCACCTAAAATTGACATATATTTAGACTATCGGGGGATGTTCCTTTAAGCATCTGCAGTTTATTTTATTCATTTCAATTTAAATAAAGTTGGTTATTTGCCAAGTCATAACTCATTTCTTTCTCATTTAAATATGCTTGTTCTTGTGAAGTTTTCAAACTTCTTGAAAAATGTTAAGTTATACATGTCCCACACGTTGCTTACAAAAATGTGTGACATTTGCATTTCCTAAACTTTTTCTTTCTCCTTCTCAGTCTTTTTGTAATAAAAATCGCCCAAACTTAGATAGATAAAGGTTATACCAGTACAACAATAAATAGATAAATGCTATATAAATTTACATTAATATTGTTGAGATATGTAGAAATATATATTTTAAATTGAGTAATTTGTGATTTTATATATTTAGTTCCTTATCAACTGACACAAGTCCTTATTACTTTAATTTACACACAGAGTAATATAATTAACAAGAAAGATCAATCATGCTTAAAGCATTGATTATGAAACACTTTCCAACCTCAATGAAATTTTATTTAAACATCTCTAAAATGCAATACATTCCTCGGTAATATTTTAAAACTTAGCACAATACTACATAAATTTATTATATTTGAAAACTTAAACCTTTATAAAAAAAAATGAACTTCATTCAAATGACGGCATTGAAATATAATTTGCCTGGCTTAAACATCTCTAAAATGCAATACATTCTTCGGTAATATTTTTGAAACTATCATAATATTACAATAATTTATTATATTTAAAAACTTCATCGAAAACAACTGACATTCATTCAAATGACGTCATACAAAAAATAGTACGCCTGGCACTCTCTATAAAAGCAGCATTTCATTCATAACATTTTCCCATTCATTTCATTCGTCACAGTACTAAAATAATTTATTTTATTTTAAAACTTAAGACCATGGAGCTACAAGTAATTAAACTCTATGCTTGAAACTTCATCGAAAAAAATCGTCCTTCTCTCTGTAAAATCAATGAATATTTCATTCATATCAGCTATGCAGATTCCATGAGTTAAATAATTTTGCGTTAAAGAAATACAGTCATTCTTATACAACTCATTCTACATATTTTGCTGTTTAAATTTTACATACGTATACGACACTCAATATGAATTAAAGAGAACTTTAAAAATCACGATTTTGAGATAAGATGTATGCCATATTTCATTTTGAAGTGGGTCACGTGATCTCTTCATATAATGATCACGTGATCGCTTCATATAAAAGGTGTAAATATTATTTTAATTTTTATTTTAAAAACTACTGAATATATTTTGCTGCAATTTTTTTATATATTTTATGGAATAATTTGAATATTACCTAAAATTTTCGAAGCAATTTGTGAATTTTAAATCCGCTTAAAAAATGTTTGAAAAATTAGGTCCCATAGGGTTCAATGTATTTCATTTCTTCAACCCGGGTTCAATCCAAAACTAATTGGGTGATATTATTCATTTATATTCCCATAGGTCCTACAGACCGTCTGAACAGCATACTAAAATTTCATTTTGATTAAGTCATTTTTACGGCAGTTATCGTGCTGACGGACAGACAGACAGAATGAACAAAGTCATAAACACTTTTCAAATTTGTTGCAAAGTGTTAATAATTAAAAACTCTATTGTGCCTCTCCGCGCATTTAGAAATCATAAAATAAGTCTCTATCTGAGCTAAAATTTCAACACATCGTGCTAGTTTTAGGAAGACATTACAACAAAGTTCCCAAAATAGAATCTGATCTTCAACTCCATTGTGTTTAGCCGGGAAAACGCAGTGATTTACAAGATGAATGGATGGGGGAGAAGTATAAGAGGTAAAAAGAACTGTGATGTACTTTTAGAAAAATCTGTTTTCAAAAGAGCTGTATTTAGGTTACATGGTTTCGTCATACTTCTCTGAATATATAAATACAGTAGGCGCATCACTTGATAATAACAAGAAAGATCAATCATGCGTAAAGCATTGATTATGAAACACTTTCCAACTTTAATTCAATTTTATTCAAACATGTCTAAAATGCAATACATTCCTCGGTAATATTTTAAAACTTATCACAATACTACATTAATTTATTATATTTGAAAACTTATACATTCATCGAAAAAAATGAGCTTCATTCAAATGACGGCATTGAAATATAAATTGCCTCGTTCAAACATCTCTAAAATGTGATACATTCCTCGGTAATAATTTTAGAGTTATCATAATACTACGATAATTTATTATATTTGAAAACTTCATAGAAAACAACTGAAATTCATTCAAATGACGTCATAGAAAAAATAACACGCCTGGCTCTCTCTACAAAAGCAGCATTTCATTCATAAATAATTTCCCATTCATGTCATTCATCACAATACTGTAATAATTTATTTTATGTAAAAATTAAGACCATGGAGATACATTAAACTCTATGCGTAAAACTTCATCGAAAAAAATCGTCCTTCTCTTTGTAAAATCAATGAATATTTCTTTCATATCAGCTATGCAGACTCCATGAACTAAATGATTTTGTGTCAAAGAAATACAGCAATTCTAATACATTTCATTCGATATATTTGGCTGTTTACATTTTATGTAGTTGAAAAATAGGCTTCGTTGTAGAAATAATCAAATTTGGATGAGCATCTAAACTCAAATATATTGTAATTGCGTTTTTTCAGTATGTAGATGCCCAGAATTTAAGCAAAATTCAAGTGGTTTTAGGACGGATACAACACTCAATATGAATTAAAAAGAACTTTAAAAATCACGATTTTGAGACAAGGTGAATGCCATATATCATTTTGAAGTGCGTCACGTGATCTTTTCATATCCTGGTCACGTGATCACTTCATATAATAGGTGTTATTATTATTTTAATTTTTATTTTAAAACACTAATGAATATATTTCGCTGAATTTTTATATATATATTATGGAACAATTTGAATATTACCTAAAATTTTCGAAGCAATTTGTGAATTTTAAATCCGCTTAAAAATGTTTGAAAAATTAGGTCCCATAGGGCTCAATGTATTTCATTTCTTCAACTCGGGTTCAATTCAAAACTAATTGGGTGTTATTATTCATTTATATTCCCATAGGTCCCACAGCCCGTTGAACAACAAACTAAAATTTCATTTTGATTAAGTCATTTTTACGGCAGTTATCATGGTAACGGACAGACAGACAAACAGATAGACAGACATAATGAACAAAGTCATAAAAACTTTTCAACTTTGTTGTAAAATGTTAAAAAGTATGTAAACCTAAATAACATGTTACAATTACAGGTGCTTTTTTCAACTACGTTGAAAAGTGTTTAAGACTTCGGTCATTCTGTCTGTCTGTCTGTTCGCATGATAACTGCCGTAAACATGACTTTATCGAAAAAAAAATAGTGTATATTTTAAACCGCCGTGGAATGTCCGAGAATGAAGATGAATAATATCACCCACCTAGTTTCGGATTTAACCCGGGTTGAAGAATTTATGTACGAGTACATTAAACCCAATAAGATTTAATTTTTCAAGAATATTTTAAGCGAATTAAAATGTACAAATTGATTCGAAAATGTTAGAAAATATTCATTTATCGCATTAAATGTTCAAAAAAATTTTCAGTAAAATTTGTTAAGTAATTTAATAATAATTACACCCATGATATATGGAGAGATCACGTGACTCATTGCAAAATAAAATATGAGTAGAAGAATATGGAGAGTTCAACACCATGAGGAGGAGGAAGAATCCTATACTTTAACATGGGGAACAATCTGAGAGCAAAATACAGGTGTGAGGCGGAAGGATTGAGATCCCGTAGGATATGAATGGATAGAATGATGATGAAAAGGTCGGAGTTAAAAAGGATGTTAAGAATAGTTCAGAGCATTGTTTTTTCCCTTATTAGTTTACTGAATATATGTAGGTATTTTAGTAAATAATATTTTAAAGGCTGTCCCCGATACCACTCGATGCGCATGCACACCTCGAGAACCTTGAAGATATGAATGATTTCTGTATTATAATATTAGTTCAAAAAAGTAATGTTTTTTTTTAATGTTATCCCCGCCACCACCCGATGCCCGGCATAAATGCCCTGCAAAAGCTTCTGTAACATTTTTTCTTCTTCTCCTATTTTTTTTATTTTACAGTATCTGTAAGCATAGCTTGTAATTCCATTCTCATGTAAATATATTTTGTCGTCAATGAGATACAAAGTTACTTTTTTCTGGCATACAATGAATACTTTACGTTCACTAGTATTAATTCTAATCTGTTCTTCCATAGTAGGTTTTCCACTAAGTAAATACTGTCTATAATCACTGAGTATACTTTTGCGTGCTGCCACATGAGTATAAACTCCATTATCGCTTTTTTTCTCCAGCATATGATAGAATAGAGTATATCTTAGGTCTAATATCTATGGAATCTTGAAGAATAGGTTTGAATTCATAGGTCTTATTACACATACAATTTTTTAGCTCTGGAATCTGGAATATAAGGGATATGAATGAAATATACATTGATCCTCGTGGCTTAGAACGACAGACGATTTATATTTTGGTGATATCATTTGAATAAAATTAATTTTCTGTAACTAGCATTGTTTATTTCGATGAAGTTTTCAATTATAATTGCTGTAGTACTTTGGTAATTTAGAAACATGAACGATCAATGTATCACGTATTAGAAATGTTTATATAAAATGGCATTTTATTTGAAAAGTGTTTCATAATCAATGCTTTATGCATGATTGATATTTCTTGTGTAATATTTAATAAAACAATGAAACCTAAAATGTGTATTCGAAAATGATTGTGGTATAAATGGTATAATGTGGTATAACTGAACAGTTTGTCTAGTCCATTAAGTGAAAATAGTTTTTAAGCTATGATGACATAAAAAGTTTATATCGAAGTATCCTACATCCCTTCTCTTTATAGGGTAACAGTACTTAGGGCAGCAGCTGATTTTTCTTAACTGGCTAGTATTTTGGGTGACATGAGCTTTTTCAGATCAGGCATTTCTTGTGGCGCTTCTTATTAACCAACGGCCATTCCGTTTACAATATCCCTCGCAAATCCCTAGAAGTATTTCTATCACTTGCAGATTCCAGCAAGAATGCATCTTTATTCAAGTTGAACATATTAACTATCTGGAACTCAACTTGTGACTTTCTTTGTCCATTAATATTTATATCTTTATGATTAAAACTGTCTCATGTTCTTCCTTAGCCGTTGTTGTGTGAATACCTTGTTCCTCACTTGAGGGGGAAAAGGACCCCAAACGCCTTTTAAACAACTGCTTTCACGCTAGTTTCGTATGCCGGTTTTCTTCAAAGAAGTGTTAGAAAATTAAACTATAAAATTTTAAATGAAAGGCAAGATTTACGACGTAGACCACTTTTAAAGCCGATTCTCTCTCGGCTCAGGCCCTCCACTTAAGTGCTTGCGTGCGGTGAAACAAGAAAGAATGATTTATCGGGGTTTCTTTCTATCTTTCTTCTCTGCATTGTTCTTAGTCTGCAATGTTCTTAGTCCACTGTCTATTCTATACTTCGCGAGCGCAAGAGTTGTGAAAGGGTAGGATAAACACTACTATCCCTCGCTAACATGGCTGTTGCTTTAAATTTAGCCTGTTTCCCGTCTTAAACTAGTTATCTCTTTCATTAGATGAAAATATTAAAGATAAACTCGTACAGACTGATAGAACAGGGCTGATTTCAGGAGCCCGTTGTATTATTATCTCAACCGTCTCTTTTTCAGCTAGTACAATTAAATTTTTTAGGTAATCATATATGTAAACCCAACCGTACACGGCTTTAGTTTTTTTCTGAAACAGCAAAAGTCACGTTTAGGGGCTGTTTCAAATGGACTGTCATTTTAGCATTATTTCGCAAGTTATTTCACAATTTCACATTTACAAATGGAAATATTATTTATGTTAGCTTCTAAGCCTCTCTAACGATTTAATTAAGCTGAAACGCACCAGAAATAAACGAATCAGCTTTTAATGTAACTCAAAATAAATCAGAGATCTCTGAAGAGAGAATATTCGAGATCGCGACAACGCATGCAGCGATCTGCACATGCCATCAAAGCAATTTGTTAAAGGCGAGGAAAATGCAGGCAAAAGGGTTTTACTGGAACTGACGTGCAATTTGTCAAAAGGCTAGAAATGATCTTTTCTTATTTAATGATTTAGTTGAGGCATTTGCGTTAAGCCATTATTGTGGAATACAGCTATTAAAATTTTACTGAAAGAGTTATATTTTATACAAAATAATATTACTGAGGTAGGAATAATGAAAGAAACGGTATGGGATTGATTTTTGTTTAAACTCTCGTTTAAATACAATACAATATATGATTAAAATTAGAGTGAGGGATATTTCAATTTAACCAAAGGAAAATTTCATTGAAGAGAAAACATACAATTCTGCAATTCATATATTTTTCTATTTCTCCCAAAATACTTTGGGAATTGTAGATTCATTGAGGAAATTATGTAGCAAGTTATGTTCCAAGTTGTTGCATTTCAAAATTAGGGAGTCCTTTGTGAAATATTCTACATATATCACATCTGAAAATTATGTAAAAATCACTTGCTTATTTAAGAAGTTATCTTAGGACATTTACCTACAGAACGATTTATTACTCAGCAACTGATGCCGGTAAGGTAACAATAAACATGTAGATAATTTGTACTGTAAAAATAATTATTTGAGTGCTAAAGTGCTTGAGTGCTTTGAGTTTTTCATTCTTCTAATAAATAATTTCTCTAATTATTACTGAATTAGAAAAGAACCCTGTGGACTATTTATGTATGAGAAATTCGGAGAGGCAAGATCAACATAAATGTATATAGATATAAAATATATGCATTTCCAAAAGAACAATTAAAATGAAAAATTACTCCTTCTTTTCTTCACATTTTCCTTTCATTTACCACAAGTCATATTTAGTATAACCCGATTCAAAGCAAATGTCTCTGAATACAAAGTGTTTACGATCGCATCAATCCATACACCGATTCGCAAATGCAATCAAAACCAATTCTTAAGAACGAGTAAAATTGCAGTAAACTCTAGAAGTGGCAAGCAATTTATCAAATTATATTTAGTTAATTATTTGTTTCCGTTATTTGCTTTTTTGTGGACTGATGTTTCTAAAACTTTAATTGAATAACAATCCTGTGGTAGGATTCTGATTTAGAGAACTATTAAAGTGAGTAGTATGGAATCTATATTATTATTATTCTCCCTGCAATACATAATGCATATAAAGAAGAAATAGTGAGGTAAGGCAATACATCAAACTTCCAGCTTCTGATAGATTTATTCTGTTTGAGCATCGTTGAATGTAAATAAAACATTTTTTCTAACTCTCAACCACTGGGATGCTGAATGCTTAGAGTATTTTCAATGGAATGCGAGATTAGAATAATGACTTAATCTGTTACTGGATGAAAGTAAATATTTTAAAATAAGCACTCAAGCAATTATCAATTTGTTCCCTTTGGTCATATAATAAAGTCTCAAATAATTGACTAAAAATAGGCACTTTTCTGTGGGATATGAAGAAAATAGGCTTTGAATACATGTCTTCCAAGATGAAGGGCCGACAACTTTCTTATTTATATGCAACGCTCTATTATAGACGAGAGGTAGTTTCACTGAAATACCACATCTTTCCACATGTCATACATTGAAAAATTTCTGAAGAAGCATCTTGCTATCGATAGTTTGTGAGGACTAAATAACATTTCGATTATTATTTCCCCCAGTTTCCATTATAATTTATGTTTATTCAAGCTAACTATCCTAACTGGTTCGGTTGTTAGACGAATCACCGGCCTGATCAACATCGTCTGCGTTCCTACGGTAGAGTAGGATAAATTCAGAACAGGAAATTCAGTGGTTCGTTCTTGTCGCGTCTTGAGTAAGGTTGGTACTTGTCTTGCGTGAGTTTATTCTTATTATGAGCTGGTCTTGTTTTGCGTGAGTTCGCTCTTGTCGTGAGCTAGCCTTGTCTTGAGAGAGTGCGTGGAAGGAAAACCCAGGAAATACAACAATGATTAGGAAAGTTCTAATATTCGGGGTTCGGCCGCAATACGGGGCGAGAATACGGGGAAAGAATGCCAGTGGTAAGCATAAAATCTTTATAATCGTATCCATTTAAGAGTTATCACCAGACCAGTTAATTGTAGTATTCTGTATATATTGTAAGTTATTCTGCACATGTACAATAATAATTATTGTGTATGTCATCAGTTGCTTTAAACAGCCAGCTGATGTTAATTCTGTGAAGTGCACAATAAATATTAGTTTTATTCAACTCATTGAAGCCCTGTGTTATTGCCGTTGGACCAAAAGGTCTGAAGATCCGTAGAATAAAGCAATTAGAAAGACAGTTACTTTACAATGGCACCCGAACAAAAAGTAAAAGCCGAAAACACAGGGAAATTGTAGTTCATAAAACTTGTTCAAAAGAAATTAGAGAAATGGAAAGTATTGCGTAGTAACTGATCACAGCACTAGCTATGGAAATAAAGCAAACGTGTACGTTTGACGTAAGTGGATCAGTCAAACTGATCCACATAAAATGGAAAGCGTCTTTTTAACAGGAACGAGAAATGAGGTGCATAAATTATCTATAATTCAATCGGCGCTTAATGGAAAGGCAAGGTACTGGTGGGAGATACCCTGTCACGAAATTTTAAAATTAAAATACAAAAGGATTTTCCAGGATTATGGAGCAGATTGGAGTTAGAAGCTGAATTTTATGGTGTAACACAGAAACCTAGAGAATCAATGTGCAAATTTGTGTTAATAAAAATATGAGTACGAAATAAATAATAATTAAAAATAAGGGAGCCCGAATTGAATACGATAATATTTGAGAGGCTAAGCACAGTATTTCAAGATATTGTCTTTGATAAAGTACCAAAAACGGTCGCAGAGTTCTTTGAATTGGCTTTAAAATACGATGAACGGCATCCAGTAGATCAAAGTGAAGAATCGGGAAAATTTTATGTTGGTGGGGCCGAGTGTGAGGTCTAAATAACCTTTCAATTACACAGCACAACAAGTATTTTGTCCTCTTAATTAAAACTACCTTTTCTTATGTTTTTTGGATGTAGATCTCAAATCTGACCTCATTTTCCCCTATTACAAACCATTTTTATTAAATGGCATTCATGTCATCCAGAAAATGAAATTTTATACTATTTTTATGGATGCTTTAAAAATAAATTTGGATAAATATGTTTTTACATATTTATTTTATCATAAATTGATTATGTTTTTAAAGTGAATGCTGCAGGGAAGAGGGCTGTAGGCGCCGCCGATTTTCCTTTCGTTCTGATTGCTTTATTTGCAAATGCTATTTTTAAGGATTGATTTTTGGTAAATATATCATGTTTTTGTAATTTTTTCATTTATTTATTTTTTCATCTTTTTCATTTATTTAACCCCAATTTGACAAATATGTCTTCAAAAATGTCTAGAAAATGTGCAAACAGTTATGATACGTTTTGTTATGTCTGTCGTGAACTGACGTTGAAGTCACGAAGATATAACTTGACACCCTCTATGAGGAAGGCGTATGAACTATATTTTGGTTGCAAGGTGGGAGACAAAGTTAAGCCTTGGGCTCCTAAAAAATGTGTAATTCACGTTTAAGAAATTTACGAAAGTAGCTCGAAGGTTCAAGATCATCAATGCCATTTGCCGTTCCCATGATATAGAGGAAACCGAAAGATTACTTTATAGACTGCTATATTTGTCTTACAAATGGGCAAGGCATCTCTTCCAAATCAAGACATAAAATTTCCTCAGTTTTTATTATAATTCATGTTTATTTAAACTAACGATCCTAGCTTGTTCAGTTAATAGACGAATCACCGGCCTGATCAACATTGTCTGCTTTCCTACGGTGAAGTAGGATACGTTTCAGAAAGTGAGAGTTTCAGGGTTCGTTCTTGTCGCGTCTTGAGTGAGGTTAGTCTTAGTCTTGCGTGAGTTCGTTCTTGTCCTGGGCTGATCTCGTGTTGAAAAAGTGAGTGAAAGGAAACCCCAGGGATAACAACAATGACTTGGAAAGGTCTAATATTCGAGGTTTAGCCGCAATAAGGGGCGAGATAAAAGAATGAAAGTGGTAAGCATAAAAGGTTTAGAATCGTATCCATTTAAGAGTGATCACGAGGTCAGTAATTGTAGCATCTTTTATACATTGTAAATTATTCTGGGCATGTACAGTAATAATTATTGTCTATGTCGTCACATGCTTTAAACAGCCAGCCGCTGTTAATTCTGTGAAATGCACAATAAATATTAGCTTGATTCATCTCATTGCAGTCCTGTGTTATTACCCTTGGAACGAACGATCTGAAGATCTGTAGAATAAAGTAATCAGAAAGAGCCGAGAAAGACAGTTACTTTGCAAATTTCGCTCATAGATTTGTTTTATAGGTATTTTTAATTAATGTATCAAAAGCATTTAACAGTGTATAAAATGTTACATCATTTAATATTACAAATTGTAATGACAGCAAAGTTTGACTCGCTTAACATTGATGAGAAAGTTGACGACTACATTGGCAATGCGTCTGAAATTACTGTCCCTAATAACTGAAGATTTTCTAGATGTTTCCGTAGAAAGTGTATAAGTTTGAGTATTGTTTGATGTTACGTAAGAGAGTAACAGTGAATGATGAATGTATCAGTGTTTTTATAATATGTTCTTGTTTGTGAATTAAATGAACATTTAATTGGTATTACTTTACTTATACACATAATGTATAAGGAAAGTATTGTGACGGGGTCGAAAATTCGAATTCGAGTTTTCGACGGGAAAGCATGTTTCAAGCATCCCTGATCACGAATCAAACATTTTTGAGGTGATGTCTGTGTGTGTGTGTGTGTGTGTGTGTATGTGTGTGTGTGTCAGTGAGCCTGTGGAGACGATAACTGACGAATGAATGGACCGATTCGAACGAAATTTGGTACAAAAATCGCAATCCATGAATACTGGAAGCCTATTGTTTTTATACGCAATCGATTCTTCAGAACCCACCAAAATTTTCGAGTGAAATTTTGAAAAAATTAAAACTTTTAATAAAGTTACGCAAATAGATTTTTTTATGCAATTTTTCATTAGAAAACAATTGACCCAAAATTTAGAATGCTAGCATGAACCGTTCTCGATATATTGCACATTTTTTTTTAAACATTATAAAAGAATCATGTAAAATAAAAAAAAAGGATTACCTATTGAGAAATATGTTCACTTTTCATATGTAATGTCAGGCGATAAACTTGGTGACATCATTCTCGTGGATCTACCTCGTTCCATTCATGAAAAAAGATACTTTGAGTAATACGTTTGTATTTGAACGCCAACATTTATCTGCTGAAAGAATAACTTATATCTCCATCCATAACGCTTGGCGAGATTTTGGCGACGAATTTGGTAGAATGTCGCAATCTTGGCGACTTGTTTAAATGTTGCTAAATTAGCGAAAAACTCGCCAAATGGATAAAAAGACGCTACATCAATGAAAATGGCGACAAATTGAAGAAAATCCAATACTTTGGAAAGAATATAAGTGTCTAAGAATAACATTTTTTTATCTGTAAATGTAGTAAACTCATTGCATTATATAAGGAAAGTCATGTGCTGCCCACATCAGATTTTTTTATTGTACATGATGATAGTATGGATGGATTCCGGAGATCCTTAAGGAGGAAGATTTTAAAACAGGCATACTTTAATAGGCTAAACTATGTTTAAATAGTGCAGAATCGAATGACGGAAATATTAAATAAGTTCTTAGATTTAAACTTTAAGAAGTTATATATTAAGATCTTGTTTGCATAATACTTACTGTATAAAACATAACTTTAAAACCGTCTTCTATTGGAAATTGAACTTCAAAATATTTATCTAGAATCACAAATTAACTGCAAAATACTTACCTGGAACAAGAAAGATTTACCTATAATATTTCCTCAAAAGACTTACACCCCCAAGCTTAAAAACATCTTAAAACATCTTTTCTTTTTAAACACATGAATAAACAATTAACCCAGAAGAAAAATGAGTGTGGTTGTAAATTCCTTAATCTCGACGTTCTCTTGGCAGCGGGGGATGCGGAACTGGTACGCTAGATGAAATTGAAACACAAGGCAATACTTACGAAGATGGCACGGAAAGGCAGTAGTGACGTTTCAGTATTACACAAGAAAGATCAATCATGCATAAATGATTGATAATGAAACACTTTTCAAATTCTATGCAATTTTATTTAAACATCTCTAAAATGCGATACATTCAGCGCTGATCCTTCCGAGAGGTTTGTGGTAGGGGAAGGAGGGTACGGTCCCTGTGGATGCCGCCACTACTGGGATCCGATCTAAATTGGGTGGCACTTCCCCACCGTCTAAACAGTTACCTTACACCTTTCTGGTAGGTCGGACGGTATGGGTCTCAACAACAACAACATTCAGCGCTCAGATATTTTAAATTATCACAGTACAGTAATTTATTATATTTGAAAACTTAAAACTTCTTCCAAAAAATGAACTTTATTCAAAGAAAGATCAATCCCGCATAAAAAATTGATTATGAAACACTTTACAATATAAACTCAATTTTATTTAAACATCTCTAAAATGCGATACATTCAGCGCTGACATATTTCAACTTTTCACTGTACAGTAATTTATTATATTTGAAAGCTTAAAACTTCTTCCAAAACACGAACTTTATTCAAATGACGTCACTGAAATATAAGTCGTCCACTTCTCTGGGTTAAAACAGTAAATACTATTACACTTTTACTCCAGAGTTAAATAATTTTGCGTGAAAAACATTTAGCAATTCTTATACAACTCATCTTACAATCACGTATTTACATTCTACATCTATTAAAATTAGGCTTCTTTGTAGAAATAATCAAAGTTTGATGATCATTTAAATTTAAAAATATTGTAATTGCGTTGACACTGAATGTACATATACAGAAAGTACATGTACAGAATATACATGTACCGACAGTTTTATGACGGATGCAACAATAATTATAAATCTAAAAAAATCTGATGTGGACAACACATGACTTTCCTTATATAATGCAATGAATTAACTACTTTTACAGTAAAAAATAGGTTTTTCTTATAGTAGATACTTACATTCTTTCCCAGATATTGAATTTTCGACAATTAGTCGTCATTTTTATTGATTTAGCGTCATTTTAATCCATTTGGCGACATTTTCGTCAATTTGACAACATTCCAAAAAGTCGCCAAGTTGGCGACATTCCGCCAAATTTATCGCCAAAATCTCGCCAAGCTTTACTGACGGAGAAATAAGTTATTCTTATAACAGATAAATGACTATTGGTGTTCAAATACATAACTATTACTCGAAGTATATTTTCTCATGAATGGAACGACCTAGATCCACGAGAATGATGTCACCCAATTTATCGCATAGTATTACATATGAAAAGTGAACATGTTTCTCAATAGGAAATATATAGATTTTTTATTTTATATGACTTTTTGATAATTTTTTTGAAAAATGTGAAATATCTGGATAACGGTTCATGTTAGCGTTCTAAATTTTATATCAATCGTTTTCTAATGAAAAATTACATAAGAAATGTCTATAGCGGTTTTGATTTTTTGACGATTTTTTCCAAATTTCACTCGAAAATTTAGGGGGTTCTGAACATACGATTGTGTGTAAAAACAATAGGCTTCCAGTGTTTATAGATTGTTATTTTTGTGCCAAATTTCGTTCGAATCGGTCCATCCGTTCGTCAGTTATCGTCTCCACAAACCCACTGACACACACACACAGACATCACTTCAAAAATGTTTGATTCATGGTCAGGGATGCTTGACACGTGCTTCCCCCTCGAAAAGTCGAATTCGAATTTTCGACCCCGTCTCAATACTTTCCTTATACATTATGTATATAAGGAAAGTAATGTGTTTTATAATCACGATTTTGACACAGGACAAAAGAATGGATGCCGTATTTTATTTTGAAGTGGGTCACGTGATCTCATAATATTATATGTGTTGAAGACCCAGACCGTCCGACTCATCCAGTGGGCATGAGCAACTAATTGGACGGCCGGGAAGAATAATATATGTGTGTAATTACTATTTAAATTTTATGTAAAAAGCTACCGAATATATTTTGCTGAATTTTTTTCATATATTTTATCGGATTATTTGAACATTTCCTGAAATTTTCGAAGCAATTAGTGAATTTTTACTGCGCTTAAAAAATGTTTGAAAAAGTAGGTCCCATAGGGTTCAATGTATTTCATTTCTTCATCCCGAGTTCAATACAAAACTAATTTGGGTAATATTATTCATTTACATTCCCATATGTTCTGTAAAGACGCTCAACGTGACCTCCTTAAATTTGGAATTTAGATGGCACATGTACCAGCACCATATCAAACCCGTGATCGAAAAGACCGCAAATAACCACTCAAGTTCACCCACCTGTCCGGAGAAATAAATCTCCAAAATTACCTGCCGGGAAACACAGAAGAACTAAAACAATAAATAACATTTAACACCAAAACCCTTACCTTTAAGGAACATCTTCTTCAGCCACAAATATTTAATAAAATAAAATGACAGTAAAATCAATATAAACACACTTTTAACTTTCAATATAAACATACTTTTACAGTTAAAATAAATCATTTATTAAAGTTTTAAAAGGAGTTATCAACGGACATAAGCTGAATCTCTATCAGCAAAAGCACCACTGGACTCAGACGCAAAAGACCTTATTCAAATGCCACAGGCTTCAGAGCCGTAAAAATCAAATGCACTAAATCAGTGGCAAACCTCAATAATAAATATGTAATTATGTGATATGGTCAAAGACACAGGGTAAGAGCACTCGAGGAACATTAAAAATAGAATATCTGATTTTGAGTTATAAAACTTTGTAGATAATCAATTTGTTCTTTAAATAATTAATGAAATCAAACGTAATTAAATAATCAAATTGACTAGCTGGTAATTTACGTCATGAAAGTAGAGCTCGTAGTTCTTGAGTCAATCAACAGCTTTTGAATTCGAGACTTCGGGGAACCACATGGTTTCGAAACAGGAACGGAAATGGCTTACCTCAAGCCATGAAGGAATCATCACATCCGAAGGTGAAAAATCACGAGAAGTAAGGACAGAAGCAGAGTGCCCAAACGGGGAACTTTCCCGTTTTCCGTGAAGAAAGATCGGCTCCACATGTTACTAGGCAGTGCTACACACGGCCTGGCCTGGGCTCGCAGCGTCATTTTTCTTTCTCAGTGCTCCGACAGGCACGGAATCGGACCTGTCATGGGGTCGGGCCAATCCCACAGGAAGCCTCGTTGTCACACTTCGATCCAGAGGGCCTCGGATTATTCGACGTCAGGAGGGCCACATTTCCCCTGGCTCACGAACCTCAAGGAACCGACCTAGCGGTCAAGCTCCGGAGCCCGTCGTGAGCATCGAAAATATCAGGGCGAAGCCCGACTGCTGTAGACTAGTCGGGCAGTCAAATGAAGAAATGCTGACGGAAAAACTATGTCCAGAGTTTTTATGTCCACCTCACGGACGCAGAGAGAGCTAGTCATTCGAATCAAACCGCAAAAAATTTCTTCCCACGCCTTCAATACCAAATGCCTCCGAGTCGCGCCATCAAAAAAGGGAAAACATTTCTCCTGTCGCGACCACCATCGCTACACATTCGTCACAGTAGAATTACATACATTGCATACAAAACTAAACTTGGCACTTCCTCTTCGCAAGCCAAAATGACCCCGAACTCAAAGGAAAAAAGGAACTCCGAATGCTCTATGTTCGAAATAATACGTTCAAAATAATACTTAAAGAAATTCAGTAATTCTTATGCAACTCATCTTACAGCTTGATGTGTTTACATTCTCCATAAGTAAAAATAATGTTTCCTTGTAGAAATAATCAAAGTTTTATGATAATTTAATCTTAGATATATTGTAATTGCGTTGTTTCAGCATGCAGATACACATAAATTAAGCAAAATAAAAGCGGTTTTAGAACGGATACAACACTAAGTATAAATTAAAAATAACTTTGAAAATCACGATCTTGACACAAGATAGATGCCATATTTTATTTTGAAGTGGATCACCTGATCTCTTCATATAATATGTATGTAATTATTACATTAATTTTTATTTAAAAAACTACCTTATATGTTTTGTTGACATTTTTTTCATATTATTATGGGATAACTTGCATAATTTCTAAAACTGTCAAAGCAATTAGTGTATTTTAAATTCGCTTAAAAATGTTTGAAATATTAGTTCCTGTAGGGTTCAATGTATTTCATTTCTTCAATATGGGTTCAATCCGAAAGTAATTGGATGATATTATTTATTTATATTCCCATATGTTCCACAGACAGTCTGAACAACACAAATTTCCTTTTGATAAAGTCATTTTTACGGCAGTTAGCGTGCGAACAGACAGACAGACAGAATGAATAAAGTCAACACTTCTCAACTATGTTGTAAAGTGTTATAAAAGAGAATAATCAGTGGTAAAATAAAAAAAAATATTCCATTTTACTTCGCGATAGAATTTTGAACGTGTTTAATAGGTATCGAAATAGAAAATGCTATTCAAGTGGTACTTTATAATTTAGAATAATATAAACTTTTTTAAATCAACGCGGTGGACACGGAAATATACTATATAGACATTTTCATAATATACATATGTGTCACAACAGTTTTATAGAAAATGCTATTCCAGTGGTACTTTATAATTTAGAATAATATAAACTTTTTTAAATAAACGCGGTGGACACGGAAATATACTATATAGACATTTTCATAATATACATATGTGTCACAACAGTTTTGATTTGTATATTTTCTAAATAACTGTAAAGTTATAATTATTTATGTTTACACTTATTGCGGTTTCAGACAAAGCTAGAGACGGTTTCAAACAAAAGCAGTATGTTACTGTGATATTTAATTTAAAACCGCAACCACATGAGGTTGCTTTCTAAAATGCATTTTTGCATTTATTTAACTTCATTATGATATGGATTCGAAAAGTGATTTAATGGAATAAATGCATAAAATAACACATTGAATATGTTCATTTGTTCCATATTACATTAAACAACTTTTAAAACATATTTGGATATTTATTCATATATTGTTTGAGGGAATTCAATTAACATTTTTCGCATCTTTGGTCGCATTTAAAATATAATTTTTCGTATGTACATTTCGTAATTAATTTATTTATTTTACATTAAGGTAGAATACAATCATTTCATATCAGATTTAATTAACTTATTAACCTTATATCGCATAATTTGCTAATTGGAACAGACAAATCGTGCCAGCGTGTTTGAAGAGTTTTACTCAAAATATATTAATTCATCTTTATCTAATTTTGAATTAAGCATGCACACATACATTCTATTGTTTATGTTTATTTATTTATTTACTTATTTCATATTTAGAGAAAATTGCTCTGGATTTACAACACTATCAAATATTCCTCTATGCTGAAGTTTGTAGTAGCAATAGTTGCATTCCATTATTTCAAACTGCGTCAATTGTAATAGTTGATTAAAAATGAAAATATTACAATAAAAGGAATTTATGAGCGTCATATAAAATAGTGCCATAAGCTATTTAATATGTTATCAGATCAATATTTCCTGCAACGCAATAAAAATCAAAGAAGAATTTTTGAAATGGTATCAAAAGTAATCTACATCTATCCATTATGTATAAGTCACTTGATCTTATATAAAAAACATTTTAATCTGAGGTACATATATATAATATATATATATGTAATATATATATATATATATATATATAATATATATATATATATATATATATATATATATATATATAATATATATATATATACATATATATACATACATATATATATACATACATATATATATATATATATATATATATATATATATATATATATATATATATATATATATATATATATATATATATATATATATATATATATATATATATATATATATATATATATTTTCAACTATAACAAAATTTGATTCAAAATGTTGCATCAAATAATGTAGATTCTTGTAATTGTCATGAGAATATTCATAGTGACACTCATCATAAGCATATAATTTCCTAAAATTTGGATTTTATTAAAGACAAAAGACTTAACAACCTTATTCAACTCGGTATAAAGTACCGTATACAAGAATTTAAAAATATATATGAAGAATTTTATAATGATCTCGGCATCTTCATTTATAGATTGCCGGTAAAACATAGTTTACCAGTACAAGCATTTAATGAGTGGAAATATAATTTTTACAGAGATTTTTGTCACTACTACCCGCCTCATAGCAAACACAAAAGAGAAATTAAAGTTCCATCCTCTATCAAGAAATTTAAAGAGGAATATGTTTTAACATATACCGATAAAATTGTATCAAATTATGCATTCACATGTGAGAAGTTCTATGTGGATACACTAAACAAAAGTTACAGGGTCAGTAAAATGTATGATTTAATACCCAGTAACGCATTGATACTGACAAAAAGAATAAAGGCACTTTGCAGAAGAATAGGAATAGATATTAAAACAATAAAATATCCATATTTGGTCCTCATCCCCAAATTACACAAAATACCTCTCAAGTTTCGAACTGTGACGGTGGGATGTGGTTCATATTTGGAAAAAGCACAACAAAAAACTTTTGGATTTACTCAAAATAGTTATGCATGATATTAAAAACATAACTCTATCATGATAAAAAACGGACAGGAACTGATAACCCGGCTGAAATTTTGCCATAACGATATGAACTTTAAATTTACGACTTTCGTGATCTTTTTAACAATATTGATTTAACTAATTTCCAATTAATTCTGAAAGATCTACATGAAGAATACGATTTAAAACAATTTATAACCTATAGAAGATACATGGACTTGGTGGAATTGGTATTACAGGAAAACATACTTCACGACGGAAGCAATTTTTACAACCAAATCAAGGGCATACCTATGGGAGGGAGTTGCTCGTCAATACTAGCAGATATCTATCTATCTAAATACGAAAGAGGCACCCATATCCTATCGAAAATGCCTTACTTCCGTTACGTCGATGATGTGTTAATTGGGGGATATGGAAACACCCCTTGCTTTGGCTTTTCATTCTACCCAAGCGAATTGGACCTTATTGAAAATCCAGAGTGCGAAGACGGATCGGTGAAATTCTTGGATTTAGCAAACAAAAAACACCAGAAATATGGATTATATACATAGTTACACGTCAAAAGAGAATCATACAGGATAAAGGTAAATTATATAATCGACTGGAATTCAAACCTTACAAAGTATGTCTTCAGAAATATAATAATTGGTGACTTTAGAAGAAACCAAAATTACAATAGTTTTAGGAAAGACTGCATTTACAAATGTAAAAAATTTGCAGAGGAAGCTATAAAAAGAAATTATTCAATCAATTTTATACAACATTATTACAATGCATTTTTTAAAGAAAAGTTGTAATCTAAATATTGATAATTGAGGTTTAATATTCATGACCGCGAAACTGTTATCCTGATATATCTCTTTGCATGAGCAACTTTACTCTTATAAGGATATGTTCCATTGGGTTAGATTGACGGATGTTTCTCTTTCAAAATTCGTTTACTTCTTTGGTTCTGAGTCTGTTCTGGTGCTTTTGTTTTTGCGCATTTGGGAGACTGACCATGGAATTATGTTGGTGCCGTGAGCGTAACCCGGGTTGTAAAAGCTGCTTTAAGCGGGAAAGGGGTGTCGCAATCCACCCTGCCATTTTTATGTAATTCATATGGTCACTCCCATCCTTATCTGCTTACATTGAAATCATTGCCTTTATTTTTTTTATAAAATAAGAATGTATAACAATATCTGTCCTTACTCTACAATACTTGTCCTTGCTATACTATATGTTCTTGCTATATAATAACTCCACAATCAAACTTAAAGTATACTGGTGCATTGTAAATCGGTTTTACAGACCAATATACAAAATATATGAAATTCAGACAACATACTATGTTAGAATGAAAAAATCTGATGTGGGCAGCACATGACTTTCCCTGCAGACTTATATCCACGTTATCTTTATTTTAATTAAATTTAATTCACTTTTAATCCAATTTTCGTTCTAATTGGGTAACTGGACTTATTTTCAAAGGTGGCGTAGAGAAAATACAAAAAAACTAAAATATCTCGAAAAAGGCTAGTTCTAAAATAATGGTGTTGGTCTTATTTTCCTCGTTAAAAATTACGCATAAAACAAAGCATTTAAAGGATATCTTTGAGCATGCGTAGTTTTTTATTTTAGATTTTGACAACTTTTGCCATTTTGCAAGGGAAAAAAACAAAAAAAAAAACATGTTTTCCGAATCTTTCCAAAATCTAATCAGCACCAGGGTAATCCACACGCCACTTATCTACTGAATTTTTTGAAATTCGGTCCATTAGTTTTTCAGATAGAGTGGATAAAGTCAATTTTTGAAGGTTATTTCGCAAAAAAAGCGAGTTCTATTCTCCCGAATCCTACTAAAAAGTAATGAGTAGCAGAGTCACACTCAAGTGACTTACCAACTAAGTTTTATGAAATTCGGTCCATTTGTTTTTGAGTTAGAGTGGATACGTACATTGCACAGACAGACAGACATACAAACTGGCAGATAGGCAGACATACACACAGACGTCACGCAAAAAATAGTTGTCTATTATTCTAGAGGTCTAGAAACGTGTAGATCCGTCGAAAACTCGAGTTTCGATTTCCGTCGTGATTCCAATACTTTCCCTATACATTACCATGTATTGCAGGGAAAATAAAAACAGGACGCAGAATTACATTAACCTTATATGTACAGATCTTGTAAATATTTTAACGAAGAAAATTTTTAAAAATGTGATATTTTTTATTCTGAATATGTGTTGATTTAATTACCTTAAAATATGTGATTATTTCTTATGTCATTATTTATTTAGACACTTATTAATTGTTTGAAAGACTCGAAGCAGAAAATAACTTTGCCGTTTTATTAGAATGGCAAAAGGTAATTATAGTTTTAAAGGCCTAAGCAGTGAACCAGACTCAAAAAGGTGATATTTAAAAATAATCTGAATAATTTAAATTAATGGATAAGAATTTTCTTTTCTAGTTTTCACTAAATAGTATTGAACATTTTTTATTGTTAATTATTTAATCGAGATTTATAAACATGATGTTTTTTCATAGATCATTTTAATACGACATAGTTTTTAATTAAATGATACTTTCAATGAAAATAAAGGGAAGTTATTTGTTTTCTTTTCATAAATATGACGTACTCTTATTATATACATATTCTATAACCGTTTTAATGTTTATTGCTAAAAGCTAAGAATATATGATATGAAATTATATAAATCTACTTTTTGTATAATAGCGCAATATTTTGATAAAATTTTGGGATTAACAATATATTTTTCATTAAGATATTACTGCCCTATATAAATGGTATATGTATAGGAAAAGTATTGTGACCGGGTCGAAAATTCGAATTCGGGAGAGAGAGATAGAGAGAAATGTCCTAATTACTTTAAAAAAAATGGTACATATATAGGAAAAGTATTGTGACGGGGCGGAAAATTCGAATTCGGGAGAGAGAGAGAGAGAGAGAGAGAGAGAGAGAGAGAGAGAGAGAGAGAGAGAGAGAGAGAGAGAGAGAGAGAGAGGTCCTAATTACTTAAAAATTAGAACTTTTGTCTCAGATGTATTTTGGCTGTTATCCGATATAATGTGGTCACTCAATGTATATGTAGTGTGTTCTAAACATTAAAAAATGATTTTTGATATTACGTTTCCATGAACACATTTCAAAAATGTGTTACGGATATTGTTAATCGCTGCTTCACTGATCATGCTTTCTGAAATGTAAACGCAATTGAAAGTGTTCTATAATTATCTCATATCAGTTAAATTTTGTGGCTGTACCTCTATTATGAGTTGCATTGCAATGGCATCTTCTGTGAAATTTGTTAACATGGATGCCATGTGAATAAATATTATATATCAAAACGATTAAACATTCTTTTCAAATTATTACCAGAAATTTTATAATTGAATTTTTTTTAAACAAGTACAGGATGCATGGCTGTTAATTGAAAATTCTAATTCCAGTCATCTTCCCTTGTAGCATTTTATTATATACAGGTTTTTTTTTTAATATACGACTAGCTGTCCTGAAGATGAATAAAATTGCCTTTCCGTAGGGAGCAAAGTGTTTTCTTGCAAAAATAAAAAGTTAACGAGAAAGTTTTCCTAAGTCGATGCTTGTAGATCTTGAAACGGATTGGATATGAAAACTTTTGCACGATAGCGAATTTTTTATTCCATAAGGCTTAGAGCAACTTAATGTGCGGCCGGTGTACACTCTGTATAGAAATATCTCTAAAACTCTAAGCAGTCTTTAAAATTCTGAATAAAACTAAAAATTTCAAATGTTTCCAAAAATCGCTAAGTTGGTGATATTTTGACAAATTCGTCCTTAACATCACCGAATGTCTTGTCAAGGTCAAGTGATCCAGTTTTTCAAATAATAACAATTGTTGCAAATGAATGTCATTTCTTCTCTGGGACGACCAGCATATTATGAAGGAATCTAAGCTATTCATTGCACGACCTTAATAGCGTTTAAAACTGAAAACATGAACTATTGCATTAGATAGGAAATAGTCATGGAGTCGACGTGTAGGCGACAATATTAACGTTATTTTTTTGCATCTATTGCAAATAACAGCATCCATGAACCGTTTTGATTTTTCTATCCACTTGTCAGCCTGTAATAGTTCGTATCTACGATGGCAGCAAGAAACTTCCTACACACTATATATTTTTGCGAACCTGTATGGGAACTGACAAATTCAGTTCTACCTCATAGTCGGCTTCTAATTTATCGAAAATTTATTACAGGTTATAAGATACTGCAACGGCCAAGTGCATAGGCACAAAATAAGCTTATTGGGGGATTTCCAATGTTTGCACCGAATTTCCATATGTTTGCAATAAATGCTAAATTTGGCATATAGAAAATTCCTTACTGCTATTGCAGATATCGGCAATTGCATGCAGACAAGCTCATTATATCGCAAAATTCATCGCACTATCTGCAATGAGAGATTAATCCCAAGTCAAAATTATTTAGTCTTACATGAGCTGTAATACGCGTTTGAATTAAAGAAGCTTTCCAAAATCATATCATATTAAAATATTGGTCAAAACTTATTCCATAATAGCGCATCGTTTATTTCATTTGTGTCCTAATAGTGAGAGAAATGATAAATAATGTGACAAAGAGATATTAATGAATATAATTTTAGCAGCATGCTGAGTTTCCATTAGAGACAAATGCTTTCTCATGAGTGATAATGCTATTATACTGCAAATGAAGAATATGAAGCTTTCCTCTCCATTTTATATTCTGATTAGAATTGCAATTTTGGCGGTTTTCTGTGGCATTTTGGGGTATTTGGATGTGTCTGACATTTACGTAATTAAAACGTTACTTTCGCAACCCTGACACTTTGAAAAGTTTAGAATGCAAGTTCGTGATATATTTAGTTGTATAATGAAATATGGAAGAGCAGATACCAACACTTTTGCGTGTATTTTAACTTTGCAACAATGCATTTATGCACAGTGTTTCTTTCAGGCATACATCGGAAGAGCGCCTCCCCCCCGGATGTATGCCTGAAGCACCCCGGAGATGATCATTTACCCCCCGCAGCAAACATTTTAGATTAACTTAGTTTCTATTTATGTGACAGCATTTAGATATATTTCTATAGGGCAAATGGAAAGGTGCCCTCCCCTAAAGTCTCATTTGCCTCCCCCACCCCAATCCAAAATGTCCTGAAAGATTGCCTGGCCATGCATGCAAAAATGTTGTTTACTTCGCCTTTACTAGTCTCTTTTCTTGAATGATTAGAACAATTTTTAAAAGCAGAAGTACATATTTTAAAGCTAAATTTCATATTAAATATCAGCCATGTAACATATGCCCGCCAATGAAATAGCACAGGTAGACGATAACTGACTCGACGGATTTCGGTCAAAATGGCGGTTGCGTCAATAATTCAAGATGGCAGAAAGTCATAATTTCATGGACCAATGGTATTCTATCTTCATGATCATTTCAACTGCACTAGATGTAAATATCATTAAAATTATACATTAGAACAAATTGGAGAATGCATCTAATTCATCAACGTGGAGGTTTGACGCGAACCTTGAAAAGTAGAAAGTTTAAAATGGTTAACAGAATACACCCACTCCAGATAATTATTGTAAAAATATTTTAAATGTCCAAGTGAAGAGTTAAAATAAAGCTAAATAATTTACAAGTTTAAAATCACTGTTTACAATTCAAAGATTATTAAACAGTTATCCAAATTATCATATACTATGAGATGTATCTATATGCAGAGAATCTGCTTTTAACGTAATCATAGAAATATTTGCGTTGAATTGAATGGCTTGAAAATCAATTAATATATAATCGTACATATTTTATTTTGTACTAATAGTCCAGCAGCAAATAATCTCCATATTGTTATTATCCGATTGTGTCGCATCTAATTTACGTTAAGAAAAGTATTTTTTTTTTATGTTAAAATTGATTATATTTTCCAAACCCATTTGATTATCCCTTTTTTGACAGGTTCTACATTTTGATCTATGCAAGAAACGCTAATCCAATCTCTGGTTCCGGCTAACTACGTTTATAAAGTTAAATCTAATTTAATGTTCTACAATTTGAACCGACGCAAAAGTACTCATGTTGGTCGTAAGTTCACATTTTAAACTCCTTTGAAAAGAAAACCACTGGAACATAAAATGCATTTATTGCCTCAGTTTCCTGTCAAAGTTATATATATATATATATATATATATATAATATAGATATATATATATATTATATATTATATATATATATATATATATATATATATATATATATATATATATATATATATATATATATATATATATATATATATATATATATATATATATATATATATATATATATATATATATTATATATATATATAATATATGTATATATATATATATACTCTTCATAAATACTCTTTTAACATCTTTATGGGTATATGGGTACTAGTCCTTTTTGGGAGATTATTGTATATATATATATATATATATATATATATATATATATATACCGGGTGGCCAGAATTAAAACACCCCTACTCTGAGCTCTCTATACATTCTACTCTCTATGAATCTACTCTCTATGACTATTCAGTGTAAAGGCTCCAAAATTGTTGAACCTTCAATGTTGATTCAAGACATGGGGAAAGGGTTTACGATAAGGGGGGAAGATAAAAATGTAAAGAAACTTAAACTGTCATTATAACTGCAATTTCGAACTGTAAGCACAAAAATTTGCATTAACCCTTTGTTTGCAGCTATGTTCTGGGCATAAAAGGGGATAAAACTTGGAAATATTCATTCTTATCAGAGATGGTTGTCACACTCCCAGAACGCGCTTTGCTTGTGAAGCTGTTTTATGAAAACAAAGGACATGCTGCAGCTGCACTTCGAGAGTTTCGTCGACTTAAGAATTTGCGCAAAGGACCATTACTTCCACAAGCTCTCGGGAGAATGATCACTCGATTGGAGAAAACTGCACATCTTGGAGTTCAGCCGGGTCGAGGACGCAAATCGACTCGTTCAGATGTCGTTGACGATGTTGCCACCGCTACTGTTGAACAATCAATGGATAACGTTATCGGCTGCAGTAGTGCACGTGGAGTGCCACGACACTTGGGTGTTCCCTACAGCATAGTGCGGAACGTACTGAGAAACATTGTGCATTTTTTCCCGTACAAAATTAGTCACAATCACCACATGCTGACCATCGACAGGGAGAAGCGACTGACCTTTGTATTGACATTTCTGGATAGAGTTGAAGTGGATGCATCGTGGCCATGGTAGATTATATGGAACGATAAAGCTCATTTCCATCTCAGTGGAACAGTCAACATCCGTAACTGTCGCATTTGGGACACGGAAAACCCTCGTACCTTCCAAGAGATTCCACTTCACTCACCGAAAGTTACAGCCTGCTTTGGATTCACAGCCACATTCTTTCTTGGACCTTTCCTTTTCGAAGAGGCCACTCCCAATGGCCCTGTGACATGCACCGTGACGGACAGGAGGTACAAAAACATGCTCGAAAATTTTGTTGTACCCCAACTGCAACAGCACCAATGCCTCCATCCAATTATCTTTATGCGAGATGGAGCGCCTTCACACATTGGACTCTTTGTACAGCAGTTTCTTCAGCAACATTTTACTAATGGTAAAGTAATTAGTCGCGCGTTCCGACAACCTGGCCTTCTCGTTCTCCAGATCTTAATCCCTGTGATTTTTGGCTGTGGGTTTACTTAAAAAGTGTTGTTTATCGAGGACGTCTGGTAACCTTGGCAGATTTGAAAGACAGTATCACTCTGCATGTGAGAAGCATCTCAATCGACCAATTACGATCTGCAGTTAAACAAGCTGCCACAGACTGCAGATTTTACATCTTGAAGAAGGGAACCATATTGAGCAGCATTCCCTGCATCGATAACATCCTTGTGATATGAATGTTTGGTACGTTCGAATAAAATGTGTTACAAATGTGTATTTTGTATCTTTTCATCATATTTTATGTTGTACAGCGCCATCTATCGGTGTTTCTGGAACTATTTTTTTTCACGTAATCCCTTTCCTCATGTCTTAAATAGTAGGTTTAACAATTTTGGAGCCGTTACACTGAGTAGTTCGATGTATAGAGAGCTCAGAGTAGGGGTGTTTTAATTCTGACCACCCGGTATATATATATATATATATATATATATATATATATATATATATATATATATATATATATATATATATATGTATATATTATATATATATATATAATATGTATATATATATATATATATATATATATATATATATATATATATATATATATATATATATATATATATATATATATATATATATATATATATATATATATATATATATATATATATATATATATATATATATATATATATATATATATATATATATATATATATATATATATATATATGTGTGTGTGTGTGTGTGTGTGTGTGTCCATTTCTGCTGTCTTGAAAATATCAAACTATAAATTCTTTAATAATGTTATATAAGGTATTTTTACAGAATTATATTTTTACAGAACAAATATTGTTCTATAAGGGAATATATTAAATAAAATTCTGTACTACAGTCTTTTCAATTTTTATTGAGATATAATATATAAAATGTATGTTAAATCAATGTTATTTTTTAAAAAATGCAATACAATCCATTTTAAACAATTTCAAGGGATATACATTGTTATTTCAAGAAATACAAGTCTGATACGACAAGTTGTAAACCCTTAAAATATATTTTTGTTGCGCATTTTAAGTTTATCGTACTTTTTATACAAAATCGATTCCAAGAAAAACACACGTTTTGAACTTGAATTTAAAACTTAGATTTTCTTAATCTTGATATATATGTATGTCCCTGCCATGCATTGTAAGTCAGTACGTGTTCTAGAAGGGCCAATATCAACGTATCAATTAGAATCAATGTTTAAACATAAAATTTTATATTTATATTTACATCAGATATTAATAATTCTTTTGATTACACATTTTTGATTTAACAGTATGTTTGTTTGGCATTTATACATTTTAATTTCTTTTTACACTATATCCAGTGTAAATTTTTCTTTCTCTAAAAAATACATTTCTACTTTAAATTTGGACACTAAAGCAATCTGAATGCAAAAGTATATATGTAATTACTTAATTTGTAACCTTGGATATTATTGTTTATTATTGTTTTTTATTAAATGCCGCATTGCAAAAATCCTTTCACTATATTTGCATTTTCAATATAAATAATCTTAAAATATAATGGTAAAATTCGCGCAGAATTTATTATAAACTTAAATATATACTCATAAATGGTGGAAATTATAATATATATATTAAACTTTTGGGATTTAATTGTTTATTTTCACAATTTGAGTCGACTTTAAGTACACTGATAGCACGAAAACGTGATATGCTGAAGTACGTGCTATTAGGCTGGTGGTTTGCAATTGGGAAAATAGTCTGCTTAACTCCTAACTGGATTTATGGCATCGCTGTTTTACCCGAAAACGTTCGAAGAAATGTCCGTCACATACCAAGTGTTTTTGCTGCCACTGCAATTATTAGGCATTCTAATTCTGAAGAATTTAAAGAGTCACAAAACCAGTACACTGCTAGTATAATTGTGAAATTTCTATTTCGTCCTTAAAATATTTTGAGGTTCTTCCTATTTATGAACTTCTGAGTGCATTTTCATTATCTAACATTGTTATGATTAACACTGGTTAAGCACTGGATATATCGATATTATTAAGAAAAATAATTTTATTCAGTTTTTTTTATTCTTATGTCATGTATTTATATATATAACGCTTTAAGAAATATCAGTTATTTTCTTTTTATTTTGAGTTTTTTTCCATTGCCATGTATTCCCATTCATATCAACACTTTCTATCTCTTAAAACAGTTTTGTTCCTTTTTTGTTTTTTCACATATACTTCTTCGAGAACTAAACTCTAACCAAATCGTACCAAAATCAACAGAAAATGACATACTGAGTAATATCATTTGTAATTCAATATCATTAGTAGAGATTTCATGGAAATATCATTTTACCATTGATTTTCCCCAATGAAATTGTAACTATGGTATTCCAGAAAAATGTCTTAACGTATATGCCTCAACTAAATGATGAAGTAAGAAAATAGCATTTCTAGCTTTTTGACAAATTGCATGTCAGTTACAGTAAACGACGCTTTGACTGCATTTTCCTCGCTCATAACAAATTGCGTCGATGACATTTGCAGATTGTCGCCTGAATTGGCAACATCCTGAATACTCTAGATGCGGAAAAGTCTGAAATATTCTATGATATACATGAAGATTATTTCTTGTGTCATAGCAGTGATTAGAGGATGGGGAAATCTTTTAAACTGATGCCAAATATAAGTTTTGTTAGTGTATGAGGTTTATAGATTAAATTATTTAAACATATAATATGTTCGTGACCAATGAATAAGTAACAAGTAAATAATATTGAAATAAATGAAATGTAATTTCATTTAATTGAATGCTTTTTATAGCTATCTTCTATAATATAATTTTGGTTGAAATTAAGAAAATACTAACGTCCTGAAAAGCGTTGCGATTGTAGTACTGTAAGTAAGAAAATAGTAAAGTAAGTAAGAAAATAGTAAAGTAAGTAAGAAAATAGTAAAGTAAGTTAAATAGGTATTAAAATAAGTAAGAGCTTTACGTTAGTAAAGTAAAACTATAATTTTTGGGGAGGTTTGTGGAAACATTTTAATTAAAGATTAGAAGTATTTAAACATTTTAAAGATGACAAATTTATTTTAAGCGAAAATGTAAAAACTTCTTCAAAATACAACATACATTAAATTCAAGATGTCCACGAGTTTCATGAACTAAAAGCGGTCTCTTTTTTAGGACAAAAAAAACAGCGAATCCAACTTGTTTAAGCAAGATTAGCATTTGAGGTAAAATAACACACATGTGATTGGACGTAGAAGAACAGTTGTCACCGCCACGAAGAGGATTGAACGAACAAAATCCAAGTGGGCAGGAAAAACGGGATAGAGTATAATAAGACTGAATTACAAAACAACCAATGGGGGGATGGATGATAAATCAAAACAAGAAAGATCAATCATGCTTAAAGCATTGATTATGAAACACTTTCCAACTTCAATGCAATTTTATTTAAAGATACCTAAAATGCAATACATTCCTCGGTAATATTTTAAAACTTCTCACAATACTACATTGATTTATTATATTTGAAAACTTAAACAATCATCGAAAAAAATGAACTTCATTCAAATGACGGCATTGAAATATAAATTGCCTGGTTTAAACATCTCTAAAATGTGATATATTACTCGGTAACAATTTTAGAATTATCATAATACCACGATAAACTTCATCGAAATTTAAAAACTTCATCGAAAACAACTGAAATTCATTCAAATGACGTCATAGAAAAAATAACACGCCTGGCTCTCTCTAAAAAAGCAGCATTTCATTCATAAATAATTTCCCATTCATGTCATTCATCACAATACTATAATAATTTATTTTATTTAAAAATTAAGACCATGGACCTATAAGTAATTGTACTCTATGCTTAAAACTTCTTCGCAAAAAATCGTCCTTCTCTCGGTAAAGTCAATGAATATTTCTTTCATATCAGCTATGCAAACTCCATGAGCTAAATTCCTTTGCGTTAAAAAAATACAGCAATTCTTATACAACTCATCCTACATATTTTGCTGTTTACATTTCACATAAGTGAAAAATAGGCTTCGTTAGAGAAATAATCAAAGTTGGATGCTCATTTAAACTGAAATATATTGTAATTGCGTTGTTTCAGTATGTAGATGCACATAATTTAAGCGAAAATAAAGAGGTTTTACGACGAATACAGCACTCAATATGAATTAAAAAGAACTTTAAAAATGACGATTTAGAGACAAGATGGATGCCGTATTATATTTTGAAGTTGGCCACGTGAGCGTTTCATATCATGTTCACGTCATCGCTTCATATAAGAGGTGTTATTATTATTTTAATTTTTATTTAAAAAACTACTGAATATATTTTGCTGAATTTTTTTTTATATATTTTATGGAGTAATTTGAATATTACCTAAAATTTTCGAAGCAATTTGTGAATTTTAAATCCGCTTAAAAAATGTTTGAAAAATTAGGTCCCATAGGGTTCAATGTATTTCATTTTTTCAACCCGGGTTCAATCCAAAACTAATTGGATGATATTATTTATTTATATTCCCATAGGTCCTAGAGACCATCTGAACAACATACTAAAATTTCATTTTGATTAAGTCATTTTTATGGCAGTTATCGTGCTAACGGACAGACAGACAGACAGAATGAACAAAGTCATAAGCACTTTTCAACTTTGTTGTAAAGTGTTAATAAAAATAAAGAAATAAAGGAAAGAAAATAAAGTAAGAGAACGGATAGAAGAATGTAAAGAAGTAACACAATAGTGCATACACCTACTAACACGGTTATCAAATAACATGAGATATTTAAATCAGCTGTAAAAAACGGCTTAAAAATTTTGGTATTTTTGAAACGTATTTCAACTTACAGAGATTACGAGTTCATCGTTTATGAAATAATTAAAATGCCTGGGTTAAGTAGCTGTCATGTGTTGGGTTGCGCAAATCTAGATTATAGAGATAATGCTCTCTAATGATCTCTTTACAAATAATATATTTTATAATAAGCACAGATTTATACTGACATTTCTTTTATTATTGAAATAATGTATTTAATATTATTGAAATTCTGTAGAATTTTAACATTCAAACCATGCATTTTGTCATTATTGTAATATATTTAATAATAAAGAAATAACCATTTGTTTCTTTTGCTTTATGCAAACAATGGAATCGAATAAAATTTCACTTATAACGTTTGTTAGCTTATTAAGGACAGTAACAGGCTCCAGAGGTTACTTTACGCATGTTGATAAAAAACAGTATTTCTATTACTCTATAAAAACACAATACCAGTACTGTTTCGCTAATATCTATATGCCTTTGATAGACATACCTGTCTTTGCTGCCCGCATTCCCTAGCGTATCTCCAAATTATACAGATGAATTATGTGAGGACATATATAATAGAAAGGCTTAACAATCTATGGCACAAATAAAGCCGGTGCCGCAGCAGCCGCTCTATTTTACTTCTACCATATGACAAATATGTGTAAAATTTAAAAAATAACCTATATGGAAATAATTTCTCAATTTCAGATTAATATAAACTACTAGCAAATATCCTCGCTACCCCAATCAATAATCGAAACACGGATTTTCGTACTGGTCAGTCCAATCTCTACCGCTCAGCTACTGGGACGGAATGCAAACTCGTATCATCGAAGTTCACTATACATTTTCCAACCTTTAATGTCAGATTGAAGTACAACTGATAATCTGACTGACACCCCCCCCCCTATTTTTACTTCAGATTAGTCTCCTGCTTTTTAACACTTTACAACAAAGTTGAAAAGTGTTTATGACTTTGTTCATTCTGTCTGTCTGTCTGTCTGCCCGTTAGCACGATAACTGCCGTAAAAATGACTTAATCAAAATGAAATTTTAGTATGTTGTTCAGACGGGGGGTCTGTAGGACCAATGGGAATATAAATGAATAATATCACTCAATTAGTTTTGGTTTGAACCCGGGTTGAAAAAATGAAATACATTGAGCCCTATGGGACCTAATTTTTCAAACATTTTTTAAGCAGATTTAAAATTCACAAATTGCTTCGAAATTTTTAGGTAATATTCAAATTGTTCCATAAAATATATAAAAAAAAAATTCAGCGAAATATATTCAGTAGTTTTTTAAATAAAAATTAAAATAATAATAACACCTCTTACATGAAACGATCACGTGACCATGATATGAAAGTATCACGTGATCCACTTCAAAATGATATATGGCATCCACCTTGTCTCAAAATGGTGATTTTTAAAGTTCTTTTTATTTCATATTGAGTGTTTAACCGTCCTAAAACCACTTTATTTTGGTTTAAATTCTGTGCATCTGCATACTAAATCAACGCAATTACAATATATTTGAGTTTAAATGCTCATCCAAATTTGATTATTTCTACAACGAAGCCTATTTTTCACTTATGTAAAATGTAAACAGCAAAATATGTAGGATGAGTTGTATAGAAATTGCTGTATTTTATAACGCAAAAGAATTTAGCTCATGGAGTCTGCATAGCTGATATGAAAGAAATATTCATTGACTTTACCGAGAGAAGGACGATTTTTTGCGATGAAGTTTTAAGCATAGAGTTAAATTACTTGTAGCTCCATGGTCTTAATTTTTAAATAAAATAAATTATTATGGTATTGTGATGAATGACATGAATGGGAAATTATTTTTTAATGAAATGCTGCTTTTTTAGAGAGAGCCAGCCGTGTTATTTTTTCTATGACGTCATTTGAATGATTTTCAGTTGTTTTTGATGAAGTTTTTAAATATAATAAATTATCGTGGTATTATGATAATTCTAAAATTATTATCGAGTAATAGATCACATTTTAGAGATGTTTAAACCAGGCAATTTATATTTCAATGCCGTCATTTGAATGAAGTTCATTTTATTCGATGAAGGTTTAAGTTTTCAAATATAATAAATCAACGTAGTATTGTGAGAAGTTTTAAAATATTACCCATGAATGTATTGCATTTTAGACATGTTTAAAAAAATTGCATTGCTGTTGGAAAGTGTTTCATAATCAATGCTTTAAGCATGATTGATCTTTCTTGTTTATCTTTCAGGATAGCTTCCTGCGTGGTCTTTGATCTGATGATTTGAAATCGCTGATCAATATACCAAAGTCCACTTAATCCGACCTAGTCCTCCCAGTCGTTCTAGGGTCATTTTCAGACCCTGGTATCTTTGCACTAACCTATTGGGTTGATTTGCTGGGATGCCATTGAAAGAACCTTGCTGTCACAATCGGGAATCGAAGCACGGATCACTGGTCAGCCGACGCTGCACAGTTAATCTACTGGTCGAGGGGCGCGCTACATACGTATTTAATAATTTAAAGAAAAATTCTATTATAATAATTAATTTAGTAGAGATTTTTAAATAGTACATTAGGCTAAAGACTCTATTTTTATTATAATATGAAAATGAAAACACTGAAAATTAATTTTTAACTTTTGAAAAACAAAGCATAGAAAAATATTATTATTCTAATATATCAGGCCATTAAAGACATAAAATGAAACAAGTTTGAAAACTTAAGTTGCTGCATTTTTAATATGTTTTTTTTTGGTTTAACAATGTATGACGATTATCATTGAAAAGAGTTGCTTTCTAGTCAAAAATAGTTGTATGCCGTTCATTGCAGTTGATACTATAAGTGTTCAAAGATTCAGATACATTTGTCACCAGAAGGCCTGAAAATATAAAAACCCGTTATAAAGTTTTCACAGTATAGATATGTTCTTATTCATAAAAATTGAAGTATAAACCTTTATTTATGAATTTGAATAATGTAAAAATGAAAAAAACATTTTTCCATAATACGTTGTTTAACGTATTTCTTTAATGATTGGCTAAAATCTATATCTATGTTACGTTAAATTTACATTTTTTTCTACAACTTCACTTTCATTCGCTTTGCATTTTCTTATCGTACTTGAAGAAAAGTTGGTGATTTGCCAAGTCATTTCGTAATTTTTCCTTTTCCGAGTATTTCCATTCTTTTAAAGTTTCCAAACATCTTGAACAGTTTTATTTTCTCCGCTGTTCTGTGAATGTTTTGCAGAGTTCTTTTACTAAACGTGCGTGCCATTTGCATATATTTAACTTTCACTTTCAATCGAGTGCATTCCACTTTACCCTAAACTTTTTGTGATGCAAATTGGCTAACGTTTTGTTCGGAATTTTCACATTTTTTTTCGCATTGACATAAATATTTTGATTAAATATGATTTTGTGTATTTAATCTCTTAAACTGAAAGGAAGTTTCTTCATGTGTTTTATGTATAAATTAGTGCATACCATGCTTAAAACACACATAGATTTTTTTTAAATATAATCAGTCTGTGTGTTATGTAAAGTAGAATGGTATAAATTGACACATATGATACTTAAGATACACATAGCAATTTTTAAAATATTATCCGTCTGTGAGTTATGTAAATTAAAGTTGTATAAATTATCAAAGTATGAGAAACTGAAACCACCTAAAAAAGTAAGCAAATAAACTAACGTACTTTTCCCACAAGTGGTTACCAAATGCAGCATTCAGTTTTTATAGCAATCACTTTCTTAGCAAATTCTGCGTCCAACGGGCGCAAAATTTCCAGTGCTCCTTCTCATGGCCCCCCTCGTTTGATCACGTAAATATCCTAAAGAATAGATGAAGGCTTGCCATCTTTCTCAGTGCTAGAAATTCTGGGGTAACATATTACTCTGAACTCCCAGTACGTCCTCGCCGTTTTGAAGATAAATTGATAAATTGACAAAAATATTATCTGATTGGTTACCTTTTTTTATATTCTTCTCATCAACTCTTAATCACTTTATGTCCATATTTCCTTTCCGTACGCCGTATGTTTGAAGTCGTACGTAGTTGTGAACTATGTATATATATGCTTAGAGTATAAATGGCAATTACGCTGTAGGAATCATCCATAATCTTACAGGCATTGAATTAGGAAAATAGTCTTGAATACTTCAATGTTTCCATTAAATTTTATCTTACTTTTATCTTCATCTTATCCTACGTGCAATATATTGTTTTGTCGCTTTCAAATTTATTTTCTAACATAAGGTACTTGTCCTCAAACATTATCTCAATTGAATATTTCTTCGATTAAGTTTAAAAAATAATTTTCGAAGTTATATTTCAACTGTTGTGCTGAAGAAATTTATCCTTAGGACTAATTATTCATATGGGAAGTAACTAAAGTAAATAGAAATTCAAATTTAACTGAAAACTTATATTTTAATGGAACAAATGGACTTCATGGAGAATAAAAATTCATATTTAGTACTCAAACACTTATCAAAAATTTTCGTTAATCATATTAGACAATGAAATAAAGGAAGCATGGAGTTGTTGCAAACGGGAAATTAACAAAATGTGTTGTGGTCAGTGTGCCGATTGATTAATTTTGTTGATTAAAATTAATATTGTCAAAAATGCATTTTACATAAAATTAATTATTGATTAGTATATTAATTATACATGTAATCTGTTCTAAAACTTACTGCTGTGTACATTGCGTTGGTGGCCGCAAAACCCACCTATTTCTGTGCTTAACGTGATACTAAGTTAACAAACTAAAAATTAAGGTTAATAGTAAAGGAACAAACATTTATTTATCACATACTCAATTTACACTCTTTAGTTTTACAAATTAAATAAATATCACAATAGTGGAATACATCTCAATGGTAGTTCGGGGGGTGTAATGCCAGATGAATTGATATTTGGTTGGAGCACGTGGTGGGATGCATTAATTAGCTTTTCCTTAAAAACACAAATTTAGACACAGAGGTTATCCTCATATAGTTTAATTGTACGGTACCTGATCTTCTTTCATATAACTTGGGTAACACCGATGCTCTGTCACATTTTACACTTGCAATACCAGATGAACATGAGCTCTCCTTCGAATTCCTATATCAGAGACGCACACACAACTCTTAACTCTGCTACCTTCGCTTCTTCTTGACTAGTCTAACTCCAACAGCCTGCCTTGACCAATTCTGACCCCCACTTCGAGCAACTCTCACTTATATCCCTTTTTCGGTCGGCGGTCCACGTGCTGAAATGCAGAGCTGAGGGCTAATCCGTAGACATGGCGTCGCCGTCTCGGTTGCCGCCAAACGGCTTAGCCTGGTATGTAAACATGGGCGTGGTATGTAAGATATGGGGCCACCTGTATATTATCGCCCATCTGCTTAGCGTGGGGATAATCCGCCCGCATTCCTGGTTCCATTATTTTTTAATCCTTCCAAATATTTATTACTTTACATTTCTGGCATTACATTCTCACCCCCCCGCGAAAAAAAGTCCAAAAGTTACTCTCCCACAGTTTCACCCCAGTGGTAAGAAATTAAGTTCACAATGGTTCCTCGCAAACACATATGTTCATCCATCGAGAGAAAGGCTGAGTTCCACTTTTTAGCCTCGTACAACTCATAGCTTTGATAGTTCTTTGTAGTTTCTTGATAGTTCCCTGTCAAGTTAGTCCATCATTCATAATTGACATAATGTACCATAAATTACATGAGGATTACCAACATTCACATTATTATTAAATTGTAAATTTTGATATATATTATTTGCAATGCATAATTTTCATTTCTCCTTTTACATAATTATTTACATACGACATATCATTACATAACAGCATTCATTACTTTATTATTATTATACATTTTCTTGTTATCATTTCATTTTGTAACATATTGTAGTAGTGAAACTATCAACTTCCGATTCTTGGTTATGGTTGAATTCCATACCACCATATTATTTATAAATTACTTTGTTATTTCACTTTTTTTTTTTTTTTTTTTTTTAACTTGCCATATATGTAATGTCAGAAATACATAACATACTTTTTGAAATATACTTATATCCACAATTTAAAACATAAAAACATACACATATACACTCAATTATCACTTTCTATTTATGACATTAATTACAAACTTTTTACATATTTTTCATATTCTTTGTTTTATGAAATTACTATTTACAACAATTCGAGGGCGAAAATTATACCCTCTGGCATTATAACAAACCTCATCATCATTACTATTATTTTCACAGTTTAATTGCTTTTCTTTAGTGACCTTCCCTTCCTTAATTTGACTTTGATCATTATTTCTAATCACTTTCTCATTTTGATTTTTTTCTTTGTCCTGTGTGTGTGTGTGGTTTGATTCGCTTTCGTCACTATCTTTCAAATATTGTTTTCGCTCCGCTGCCATGTATAGTTTATTTATGTGCACTTTATAAGTTTTATTTTCATCACTTTTTTAACTGGTCCCATTCCTATATCCCATTTTTCTAATTATACCTTCGATCTCATTTAGAAGAACCATTTTTTTCATTTCATTGATAAAACTTTACATAATCATACATATAACATAAGGAGAAATGAGAATTGTGCACAATATTTTGACAATCATCTATGTCGCCACCAGTTGTCCAACCTTATCAATATTTATTTTTTATTATTATTATTCCTTTTATTTTTATTAATTTCATAAATCCTTATTTTATTCCCGTTACTGCTAAAGTCACGAGCACCAAATGTGCCGATTGATTAATTTTGTTGATTAAAATTAATATTGTCAAAAATGCATTTTACATAAAATTAATTATTGATTAGTATATTAATTATACATGTAATCTGTTCTAAAACTTACTGCTGTGTACATTGCGTTGGTGGCCGCAAAACCCACCTATTTCTGTGCTTAACGTGATACTAAGTTAACAAACTAAAAATTAAGGTTAATAGTAAAGGAACAAACATTTATTTATCACATACTCAATTTACACTCTTTAGTTTTACAAATTAAATAAATATCACAATAGTGGAATACATCTCAATGGTAGTTCGGGGGGTGTAATGCCAGTTGAATTGATATTTGGTTGGAGCACGTGGTGGGATGCATTAATTAGCTTTTCCTTAAAAACACAAATTTAGACACAGAGGTTATCCTCATATAGTTTAATTGTACGGTACCTGATCTTCTTTCATATAACTTGGGTAACACCGATGCTCTGTCACATTTTACACTTGCAATACCAGATGAACATGAGCTCTCCTTCGAATTCCTATATCAGAGACGCACACACAACTCTTAACTCTGCTACCTTCGCTTCTTCTTGACTAGTCTAACTCCAACAGCCTGCCTTGACCAATTCTGACCCCCACTTCGAGCAACTCTCACTTATATCCCTTTTTCGGTCGGCGGTCCACGTGCTGAAATGCAGAGCTGAGGGCTAATCCGTAGACATGGCGTCGCCGTCTCGGTTGCCGCCAAACGGCTTAGCCTGGTATGTAAACATGGGCGTGGTATGTAAGATATGGGGCCACCTGTATATTATCGCCCATCTGCTTAGCGTGGGGATAATCCGCCCGCATTCCTGGTTCCATTATTTTTTAATCCTTCCAAATATTTATTACTTTACATTTCTGGCATTACAGTCAGTAATGAGCAGAGCAACTCATAAATGTATCCATATAAAAAATTTTTTGAAGCCAGAACTCATTGTATATGTTTATAAACAAAGACTTACTTTTATATTCTAGACACTTATTTGAGTTCAGTTCTAGTGAAGGTAGTGAAGGTAGCAGTTACAGTGTGAATGCAATGTTGGCTCATACAGAAATACTAACATAATTTGATAAGTGCTTAAGATGATTTTAAGAGATCTGAAAGTGTAAGATTTCATCAAAAGTTCTAATTTGAAAATTTAAGAAATTAATAATGTATACAATAGTATAGAAGAGTAAAATAAAAGGTTCAATACAAATTTAATGCTACAAATAAGTTTATAGAAATGAATCTACAGTATTTGTATTTGGCACATTTCTATACTCTATTGATCTCCAACTACATAAACATATCAAAGAATGCCTCTAAAGTGCTTAAAACTGCATATCGATTTTAAAGATCAAGAATAAGAACATCAGCTGACAGTTTCTATACTTTACAAATAAGCCCCTTAGGTGGCAAATGCCGCTTTTGACATCTTTCAAGATAAGCGTCAATATGATGAATGACGGTATTTTAAACAAACATAGAATTTTCTCTTGTATTTATTCTAAATAAACAAGTTATTATATTTATCTTCAGTCCAGAATCAAGCACTTATATTTTTGTGACTTTATTTGCACTTGTAATATACTATAATTTTTCTTATAAAAAGTAAATATGTTATTATTGGCCGTTGTTATAACTTATTTGTGAAGTGAAAAACATAAATGCGAATGAACATATGAAATGAAAAACTTTAATGGAATAATGAAAAGCCCAAATTCTAATCATTTGTATAAACCATATCCTCAACCGATACATACCTGCCCAGTTTTGGGCCTGCAGCTTAAGTTTTTATGGGTGTATATATTTTTTGCATAGTTTATTTATGCATATAGTTTATCTAACCATTTAGGTTGTGCAGCCATCAATTATAAACGAAAAACACGACGGCGATTGCGCAGTGTGTATTGCAAAATGAAACTGAAGATATAATTCGAAAACGAATTATGTCCTCTACAAATATCAACATCTCAAATTTGGACGTCCTTCAAATTTAGATGTCTTTAATCGTTACTGGATTCAGTTTTTTTACTGGTTCTTAATATAATGAATGACTGGCTGTATAACCGTGATTGGTAACAATTGTTTATGTTCTCGATCTTTAACCTGCAGATAATTTAGCATATACCTTTCAAATTTCACCGTAGCTAATGCTATCAAACGCATTTGAGCTCCCTAGTGCTTGTCATTTTCATTTCAGACTTCTTCCACACTCATGCACTTACTAAAGTTATCGTCTTCTTTAAGTGCGCTGAGTAATATCTATATTTTTGACTAGCCAGTAGAAATATTTTTGCTTTGAGCAAAACATCCTTCTTGTTCTTATTAGCCCACTGCTCAAAAGTTTTGAATCCGCTTTCTTCATTTAATTGATCGGCCTGCGGACTCCATGCAATGGGATCAATTTTGCAGCGGTTTTGCTTCGTATCTGGGACCATCGTTTGTGTGTGTATAGCCTTCTCGTCGGATTTAATCCATGTTAATACTTCTATCCAAATTATTTTCAGTGTTGGCGCTGAAAGTTCAGCCTGTCTAGGTTTGGCTGACTGCTAGAAGAGATAAGAAGGACGCGGGGCGAAGGGGAAGCTCAGACTATGTTAAAATATACTAATAGTCATATTAAAATATAATTTAAGTTACAGTATTAATTAAGTGAATAAAGCATAAATTAAATACATTAAGTCATTATATAATACAATTTCGATTGCAAACAGGCTGGCCTCAAAAGTAGAGAAGTAAAAGTAGCAATCTTGTCATGTCAATGGCTTGAGATAGAATAACGCATCGGTACTGCTTCCTTCCAAAGTAAAGTAGCAGCGCAATCTATCCTCGTCATTCGGATTGAATTCATTTTAAGTAACGCCAGGTAAGGGAGACGAATATCTTGACTTTTTCCAGTTCTTCGCTGATGAGCCAACTAGAAGATTTCTTTGACGACGCGTTCTTAAATAAGTAAGGGGAGTGTTGTCGTAGCTTTGATCTACGTCTCTCAAACAAGGTGTACTTCAATTCTTCTTGCACAAAGGTTTTGTAAATCGTCGAATTTGCTCTTCAACGCAAGAGCCTTTGAGGTCATGGTGTATGACTATGTTTTGAATATATCGCGGAGAATTCACAATACATTGTAATACCTTGTTTCGAAAAATTTGAAAATTCTCAATATGCGTTTTTACAACCGACCCCCGGGCAGGGAAGGAATACAGAAGCGTTGGTTGTTGTTGTTGAGACCCAGACCGTCCGACCTACCAGAAAGGTGTAAGGTAACTCTTTTGGACGGGAGGGAAGTGCCACCCAATTTAGAACGGAACCCAGTGGGGGAGGCATCCACAGTTACCGCACCCTCCTTCCCCTACCACTAACCTCTAGGATGGACTTACAGACCCAGAGGTTTAACGTGACCGCACTCCTCATGAATACGGCGGCAGTTGTGGCAGCGTTCAAATCCAGCTCGCAAACCTCCGGGCTACCGCGTCCGAAATATGCCAACAGCACGCAGTGTTCCCAGGTGGTCACCCACTCAAGTACTAACCGCGCCCGATGCTGATTGACTTCTGTGATCTAACGAGAACCTGTGTTACCAGCATGGTAGGGCCGTTGTCACAGAAGCGTTTGGCGTAATATTTTGATTGCAAACAATAATCTTATTGAGGATGGAGGGATGGGATTTTCAACCGAGAAGGGGAAGGAGGGCGGCAAAGGATTTTTAATGGCAGCAAGATTTTCAATTATATGCTCTGAAAATATCAAATGGGTGTCGAGGGTGACATCCAGATATTTTACAGAGTAGCAGAATGGAATAGTTTCCTTAAAAAATTTTAAACTGAAATCATGCTTAAGTTCTCGGTAGTTGGGTTTAAATAAACACACTGCACAGTTGAAGGCATTGTTTTTTATTCTACAGGGTAAATAATGGGCAAGGTAATTAATGGGAATTAATTCAATGATGCGATTGCTAATTCTATCAAGACCGGATGACTTTCTTACCTTGATATCGCTGATAATGCTAATAACCTCAGACAATGAGGTGTTTACTTCGTTATTTAAAGTATCTGTGTGCAGAATGCTGTGCCGCTGTAGATCCTGTTCTATGTCTGTATGGAGATGGCTGAAGTTTTGGTCGATGTGTGGTGTGAATTAGATTTCCAAGCTGCCTGCTATAGTATTGGCTCTTTCCTCCGCAGACTGGGCGAGCCCATGTTGACCGTTAATGGACTGGATTATTGTCTTCTTGGTGTGGGACCAGAAATATACCTTACATCAGTTTTTTGGTGAGACAGTTCTATGTGCGTTATGTATTGTGTCTAAAACGTCCGACAATAACTTCAGTCTCAATGACGGCAGTTTTTATAACACCCTGACCCAAAGGTCAGCAGAAACCATAAATTTAGGGGCGTCAAGACAGGTGGGTCGAAGGACTCTAAGAAAAAATTTGATCCTACGAGATTGGATAAAAGGTTGGCCAATTGAGAAGATGCTTGTAGCTTCGCCCTGAAGACTGCCATTAAGAGCCAAACAGGCGTGTCAGACCTCAGGCAAAATGAGGCGGCAACCAAGAGATGGTATTACACAACTTCTATGAGAATAATCAGTTAACAGTTATGAAACAAGGATAAAGTAGTTAGTAAAGTCAGAAGTAAGAGCGAGATTTTCTACGATAGTACGGAGGCAATACAGACGAGAAGTCATGACGACTTCTACGGAATCCAGAGGCAAATGTGAAACGGCAATGTTCTGATTATAAGTTCCAGAAGTGTTTGAGAATACAATGAGGAGATGCAGTACGAGTAAGGAGCACAACACGTAGAGTTAAGGTCAGTACGATATGCAGATGCAAGAATTGTAGTCTATGGCCAAAGCCGAAAGTGAAGGTATGTGTCCATTAATAATTTTTGAAGGTCTTAAATACATTTTAGGCATTTTTAAGCCATGGTCTCACACTTGCTCCCTCATTCGCAGATAAAATATGCAATTTGTGTAATGAATTTAATAATTAATCAGATGTTGGTAATAAATGTTTTTATGTGTAAAGTTAACAATGGTGCAATTAATGGAGTAGTATTATGTTAAGAAATATTCTTTTACAGAAGTCGCGCTAAAGATAAAACTGTAGGGTTATCAGCGGCATACAACGCAATTTGTAATAATGGATTCCACGGTGTACGATAATTTCGGCCATGTTCTAAGATTAATTAAATATGTTTTTTAAAGATAACTTTAATGTCTGTCATTTTACTGCGCCACACTTGGTTCTCAGGTTCTTTGTAGTTTACCAGAGAATGTGATCCGTTGATACGATATTTTCTATGTGTGTGCACCAGCATTTCTGGATGTGTGTTAATCAGAGTCTTGATCTCGTTATGAAGTTTAAGGTATTGAGCGACGTAAACTGGGTACTTGGTGCGGTGCTCATCCTTCCGTAACCGGTTATGCTGCTTAATTTTGTCCCTCATATTATCTAGAGGAGTCTGATGATTAGGTCTTGAATGATTTAATTTCATGGCTGTAGCTACTGCCTCGAGAAAAAAGTTATTCATAACTTGGACACATTTCTCACTGTTGTCCGTCCTGGTAATTTTGAGAGAGGAGGTATACTAGAGTTTTCAAGGGTTTAACGAAAGTTATCCCAATTTGTATGTAGCTCTGCTGGATGGTCTAAAGATATTTTATCGCAGTTAAGAATTAAAATGACTGTAAGGTAATCAAATGCAAGATTTCTGTCTGTGGAATGTTCCGAAAAGTGCCAAATCAATAGTTGTGGGGTTTCTTCCTGTCATTGAATCAGTCAGGGTGGACGGATCCACTATCCTGAAGTCGCTGTACTGAGCCAAACGTTTTAGAGATACAAAATATTGATTCGAAACTGTGTCCGAGGTAGTATGGAGTGAATTTAGGTCACCAACTGTGATCATGTTACTGCAAAGTTCTAAATCTGCTCCTATGTCGTTGTTTGAAAAATATTTCAGACTTAATTGAGTGATATACATAAGAGCAAATGCAATTGAGACCAAATTTGGAATAGTAACTTTCATAACACTGGCTTCTAGCTTAGTAAAGCCTGGGACGCTTAGACGATGGTGATAAATATTTTTCTTCATAGAGTGCAGTGCGCCAGCGGCAGTGCGCCCCTCAGGCCTCAAGGGCCTGTACGAGAAGTAATCTGTATAGTTACAGATTGCCGGAGAGATAGGCGGGGTCAGACGACCTTCACAAGTCATAAAAATAACAAAATATTGTTTACAGCATAATCACATACCTCGTCGAGCTCGGAATGTACTCCATTTGCGTCCCAGAAGCCGAGAGATAGCAAGAAATTGGAGGCCAAAAGAGAGAACATGGCTAAACCCAAAGGAAGATCGGGTGGAAGAGGAACTTATGTATCTAGGACATCATATTGTTGGTGAATAAGCCAAATGATATCAATTTCCGTCGACGCCGTCCTGAGATCAGATAAAGCAGGAAGAAAAGCCCGAAAGAGCAAGTCCTTGTTGTCTGTGCTTCTCATATTAATCAAGGTCGAGAGCAAAACGGTATAGTTAACATTCCTGTTCACCGTTGTTTCAGAATTTAGGTTTTCGCCTCTATAGACTGTCGGTTGAAGAATTTGTTTGCAAATTTGGAGGGAGGCGGTAAAATTCTCGACATAACCCTCACAATGGCAGAATAATTTACATTTTGTTTAACATCGGCATCCAGGAAAGAACGGCTCTGATTTCCAGCTCTGTATGACGGAGAAGAATTTTTAAAATTCTCAATTGTGATTACTTGGGGGTGCTATGCTTGTTAGGCACTAGCGAATTGCCCGGATTTCTCGGGCGACCTCGCCAATTTGCTACATGTGGTTCATCTCAGTTACAGTAAAGCAAACAGGTCGCTGTGCAGTCCTTGGCAAAGTGAGGTCCTGCACATTTCTTACATGTTAGTGTCTATGTGTATATATGTGATGAATGTAAAAATTAGGCACAGTCATGACGCTGGGAAGCAAAGTTTTTCAAATATGTGTAATGCTCCAACTTTCCTTCCATACCTCACAATTAGTTGATCTCATATAAATCTTCTGGATTGATCACGGGCTTAAACTGAAGATAATGCAAGGGAACGAGTGTTTACACCAGGGTCAGTAGGACATTGTTAAGTACTTTAAAACCCATAGCTTCTCTATTATTAGTTATAGTCTCAATTCTAGTGGTTACTTTTAGCCCCTACTGACCGCTTGGACCGGACGATTCTCCTTTAAGTTGGATGTCTTAAATAAAACACCACATCTTTCCAAACAGGTGGTACATTCTCTAAAGTATACTTCCGTCTTCGCTGTATACCTGAAAAAGATATCTTCTAATTTACTCGTTATTTTAGGCTCTCTACACTCCAAACTGGAAATTATGGCCTGCCAATCGGGCTGTAGGGCGATGATCAGTATCGGGGAATATTCAAAATAGGTAGGGCCGGACCCTTTGGATGGAGCTACGTCATTTCTATTATTCATTACTCATTACTGAGGCCAGCAGTGGCCCAGAAACATACGCGTTTTTGCTGAGCTGGTGAGACTTGTTTACTCTTTTCCGATCTTGATAGTATTTGCACCTAGGTACGTACAACATGTTAGAGGCAGTGCTGGATAGTCTACGGGACGATCGTTTTCAGAAAGGCAAGACAGGGAATCATTTCGAGAGACATAGACAGGAAAAAATTACTAACTCTGCTATAAATAATATTGCTGTCGCAAACAGTACCAAGATGGACTGTACTATAGAGAACTCCTACGTTGATGCTCTCAATGCAGCACGTAAAATGAATCGCAAACAAATGATCATGCTTATTGGTAACTACGTACATACAGTGGGCATACATACTCATCACGCATTTTCCAAAGAATCGCATTCAAGTTAATCTGATTGTTGGAAACTACGTGCAGACAGTGAACATGTCCATCAAGCATTTGTCTAAAGAGCTGGAGATCTGTGATCCGGAAAAGACGGAGAACAGCAAGACCATCATATCAGGTATGCATTCTGATGGTCTTTCAATTTTAGAGAACCCAGAGTTTTTTAGACATCTAGATTCCTTGACCTACCATGGCAACATTTCAAATTTACTATCTTCCCGTAGATAGGTTAAACCGTTCATCGCCGATTTCTTTTTCAATATCCCCAATGTTAAGGCCCCCAAGGATGACGAATTCAGAACTCCATCTACAAGATTAAAACGATCCAGTAAGTCTGCCGAGGCCGCTTCCCCCATTCAGGAAATCTCAGATCAAAACTATTTTGCCCCTCTTCAGCAGGAAACATTTAAAGAGGTGGACGAACTCGTGGCAAATAAACAAAAACCCCACCCTCTATCAAGTATAAGTCTACTCCTTTTTATATAGACTCCACCAACTGGAGAGGAGTTATTGCCAATCTAAATCTAATTACTTCCCACCACATCGAAGGAAAACTGACCGGTAACCTAATTAAATTTACATCGGAAAATCCAGCCGGCTATGAATTAATACAAAACAACCTTAAAAATAAGAAAGTTATCTTCAATCAACCTCAGGAAAGATAAACCGAAAAATGTAGTCTTCCCGTAGATACTAAAGGGAAGGGATTAAATATGCGATTACCGAGCTTGGTTTTATATCAATGAGAGTGTCGAAATTAAGAAACCGTCGTAAATGTGAACCCCTGCCCATATTTCTCGTTTTCCTTAAGCCGAAGGAAGGATGGACAGGGATTTACGCTAAGGAGTTTATTCTTAACATGGTAATTAATTTTCAAGCATTTACACAGAAAAGATATAGACAATATTATAATTCTCAGTTGTTCTACCACTCTAGTGGTCTGCGGAATTTACTAGCAAAGTGTCTGAAAGGCGGAAAAGGTCAGTCCACAAGAGAACGCAAAAAAGCAAGAGCCATCCCAGCTAAGTGATGTAATTGTGGAGGAGACCATCTAGCCAATTTCAAAACGTATCCGAAAAATCAGTAACAAAGAGCCCATACTAAAGAGGAAAAGATATTGCTAGGCTCTATTTCCCTAAATAGAACTCACCACCACCCGTGGACGAGGAAAACTATCCCTCCCTCATCAGTTGCTCTAAAGCCAAAACTAACTTCGAGACTACTGAAAGAGCTGCTGAGAAGGGAATCAGAAGTTCCGCAGACCGTGTGGTCCCCCCCCAACATCGAAAGTGTTGCTGCTGCCTGTAGCCCTCAAACCTTCAATAGATTCTTGGAATTTATCAAGTTCTTTAAGTAACTTGAAGAACATCTCCAAATCGCAAACCGTTTTGTATTTTTAAAAATCTTATGGAGATTCTCTTGGCCAATGGCAACAGAGCAAATCCATATGATTGTAATCCCGCGCTTTTCCAGCTAGATTTACTCTGTAAATCATCTAATCTGCAATAACCTCTTAACTTAAGCTTTTTAAATTTTTGTAATAGGACACTTTAACTTTTGACTTTTAAATATTAATTTCCATATCTTAAACTTATTTCTGTTCTCATAAAGAGCATTTTTCCCTGACTGAGATCACTCAAAGTCTCTGATAGTTTTTCAGGGACTTAAATACCGGAGATTGAAGGTGTAGCTGCACCATCCATCTACTTACCGTCTACTGACCAACGTACTCCGCTAACCGGTGCCGCTTGTACCTGGCTGCGAGGTAGCTGCATTCCCATTGGTAGGGTCTGAATCATTATTTCTTTCTGATTGCTTTAAAGCTTTCAATTCTTTCGTAGTAAGTGTCCTGATGAAGCCATTTTCATGTATCTTAAACATTTTAATAGTGTTACCAGAAAGAGTTACTTTATTAGAGTTAATATGTGTCTCATCTTGAGAGTTATTATTTTTTGAATAAGCATCATTAAGATTTTATGCAGTGTTCGCTACTTCGGAGACCAAGTCTACGCGTAGGCAATTAGGAGTCTACGGTAAAGTATTAGAATTATGAGAAACATCATCTACACTAGAATTACAATTTTTTACATCTACATTGTCAATGGCATTATCTGCAATAATACCATTATCGCTAGCCTGGGAGTCTTTAGCAGTCTCTCTAATAACAGAGGTACGGGGTGAAAAAAGGGCAAGGTTACGCACTCCCATACAGTCAGCCATAGAAACCAGGCCATCCACCATCTTGTTGCACCTTTCTGGTAGGTCGGACGGCCTGGGTCTCAACAACAACCATCCTGTTACACCTTTCCGGTAGGTCGGACGGCCTGGGTCTCAACAACAACCATCTTGTTGCACCTTTCTGGTAGGTCGGACGGCCTTGGTCTCAACAACAACCATCTTGTTGCACCTTTCTGGTAGGTCGGACGGCCTGGGTCTCAACAACAACCATCTTGTTGCACCTTTCTGGTAGGTCGGACGGCCCGGGTCTCAACAACAACCATCTTGTTGCACCTTTCTGGCAGGTCGGACGGCCCGGGTCTCAACAACAACCATCTTGTTGCACCTTTCTGGTAGGTCGGATGGCCTGGGTCTCAACAACAACCATCTTGTTGCACCTTTCTAGTAGGTCGGACGGCCTGGGTCTCAACAACAACCATCTTGTTGCACCTTTCTGGTATGTCGGACGGCCTGGGTCTCAACAGCAACCATCTTGTTGCACCTTTCTGGTAGGTGGGACGGCCCGGGTCTCAACAACAACCATCTTGTTGCACCTTTCTGGTAGGTCGGACGGCCCGGGTCTCAACAACAACCATCTTGTCGCACCTTTCTGGTAGGTCGGACGGCCTGGGTCTCAACAACCAACCATCTTGTTGCACATGATCTTCAGTTCCGACAGAACTACCTCGTACTCGATGCTCTTATTCTTACGACATTTTAGAATCTGGATTTTCATGTCAACTTCTAATAATCTATTTTTTAAATTAATCACTTGTTCACGTCTAATAGCTGTTTGCATTGGAGAGGGTACCTCCTTAACAATACCGCTGTCCATGACCACCACCTGTTCCAGCGCTACCGTAGCTTTGATATTCGTCGCAGGGCCACTCATGAGCCACATTCGTGCAATTAGAACATTCGTGCACATTCGTGCATTCGTCTGGGCTCCGAATCATGTTAGGACGATCATACATAGACCTAACATTCCCTTTTAATCAAGAGCCATATCTTGTGGTACTTAAGGACTGTCGTATTAATCCTCTATATTAGATGAAACAATGTTTATTTTCCAGCTCAGCAATTATTAATAACATAGGAACATTTTAAAGTACGATTTACAGGTTTTATTATAAAGTTGATGAAGCAATGTTTATTTCCTAGTTTAGCAATTATTAATGAAATAGAATTTTTTTAAAGTATTATATGCAGATTTTTTTACTTATTTGCTTTCTAGCCCAATTTTAAATATTTCAGTCTATATTTCCTATATAATTCTAATTTGAGATTAATATTTATTACAAATCATGATTTTTTATTCCTTGCATAATAGTAATCTATTATGAAATCACAGTCAATGGCAGCTTCATTCATTTGCAGATTTTTTGCCAGAAAATATATAGTATATCCGTATGTATGACGCATTTAGCTTCGCGATAAATTGCCATTATATGAAATGTATCATTTGCTTTCAGCAGGTGCCATTTCCAATTCTTAACGTAAGTCGTCTAGAATTTTTTTTTCCATCTTTCTTGTACTTTCAGGCTTTTTATAATTTCTATGTGCTAGAAAAACGGGGAAATAGTGTATAGAATGGAATATGAAAATTTATGTTGTTTAAATAAAAGGTATTAAATTCAGTGAATATCTTTCTGGTAATACATTCATGGTTTGCCTTATTAACCAAAGAAAAACTTTTATGATTTAATCTTATATCATTTGCTTCATATATGTCTGACATTGTTGACACATCATCATAGGTTGTTTTATTGGAGTGGTGGCACAGTATCATAATATCATAATAAAAAAAAATCAAGCATTCTGAATAGGAGGTGCAATTGTATTACTCCCCAATAGTAATTAGTAAGTTCAATTATTTGTTAAGCAATAGCGTAATACTTATTATCACATACAGTATAAATAATTTCAACATTACATTAATTGTGTTCTTTTTGAGAGTATGTATATGAATATATGAGAGAGAATGGGGTGATGACTTTGAGATGAGTTTTGCATATTTACACAATCCCCTAGATTAGGAACCTGAAATTTTCCAGTAATAGTGCTCAAGGGAAATACACCATTATTTTAGCTATATTGCCATATCGCCGACTTCTGACTATATTATTGTAAACATGATTCATTGCAGCTTTAAGTACCTTTGGGATGCAATTTGCATCGTACTAAAAAGTACTATCACTTTTTTGTTTTCATCTGAAAGTATTATTTCCTGTCCTTATTCTACAACTGGAAAAAAATTCGAAAAGCCATATAAATATGAACTGATTTCTCTTCTAAAGAAGAATAAACTTGTAAAGTTGTTCAGCCATTCTCTTATTATTTATGCAAGTATCATCTGTTTCGTTCCAATCTCTTTATCAAGAATCGTAAAGAGGTTATTGTGAGACCAGGTTAAGTTCTTACCAGATTTAGGTGACACAGTTTTGTGTTTTTATTTATGGTTTTCTGCAATAGCAAACAAAGCATCAGACTTGGAGACGCCAATTTTATGGCACCCTGACCAGAAAGGTCAAAGTTGGCAATAAACCTTGGAGGCCAAGGTGAAGCCACGAGAAACCAGAAGAGTGGTCAAAAATATAACCAATGTGCTAAATGTCAGGGCGCATTGCCCAAAGTCGACCGATCAGATCCAAAGATGCGTGTCAAACCTCAGGCAAAAGCAGGCGGCAAGCAAGAGATGATGTTACACAACTGCTACGAGAAAGTCAGGAGTTATGAAATAAGTCAAAAAGTAGTTATGAAATAAGTAAAAAAGTAGTTATGAAAGTAGTTATGAAATTAGACAGTTAGTATGCCAAAAATTACGCAGGGATTCCGGAGAGAACAGCAAGAGACGAGAGAGAATTTCAGAGAGTAAGACGTCAACGAGCAGAGAGACTGCCGTGATGATTCCATAAGAGTGTGTGTCACAGAGTAGTCCGGAGATAGTCCACAAAAAGTGTCCTAATATGCAATTCTACGACAGGCAGAGTCCGAGGAGACTTCTACAAAATGAGCATAACTAGTACGAGTAGCAGTACCATACTTCGAATTGGTACCAGTACAATGTACAATTATGCAAGCGTTGTGGTCAGGTATGTGCTTATTAAATATTGTAGCAGGTCTTAGATTATGTTTATAATAGTAACTGGTTTCACATTTGCTCTCTCCGCCGCAATTAATATGAATAACTGTTGTAATTAATTTGATAAGTAATCTATGTTATTAATAAATGATTTTATTTTAAATTTGGTGCAAATAACTGAGCATTATGTTAATTACAATTATTTTACAGAATTCGCACTAAAGATACATAAGGTGGGTTAACGTGGTATTTCAGGTATCAAGGCAATGTTGTTGTTGTTGAGACCCAGACCGTCAGACCTACCAGAAAGGTGTAAGGTAACTGTATGGACGGCCGGGAAATGCCACCCAATTTAGACCGGAACCCAGTGGGGGAGGCATCCACAGGGACCGTACCCTCCTTCCCCTACCACCAACCTCTCGGAAGGACTTACGGACCCACATGTTTAACGTGATCGTACTCCGCATGAACACGGCGGCATTTGTGGTAGCGTGCAAATCTAGCGCGCAAACCACGGGGATACCGCACCCGAGATGGCCAACAGCACGCGGTGTTCCGAGGTGGTCACCCACCAAGTACTAACCGCGCCCGATGCTGCTTGACTTCGGTGATCTAACGAGAACCGGTGTTTTCAGCACGGTACGGCCGTTGGCCCAGGTATCAAGGCAATGTGTAATAATGTCCCACGATGTACGATAATACGGTCATGTGCTAAGATTAATTAAATATAAGTTTCTTAAATGTAAATTTAAGTTACGTCTTTTTAATGCATCACAGTTATCGTCAAATTCCTTTCATTTTTCCAAATGTCTTTAACAAGGATCACATTTTGTTTCTGTTTAACGTCTCTAAGTATGATTTTAACAGTTACACCAGTGGTTTATTTTCAACCAGGGCGCCTGAGCATCTTGGAATACTTTGAATACTCGTCTACTGCGCGTTGTGGAGGACGCGATTAGTACTGGTAGTTCTGAAAAATCAACAATAAATATCAAATTGTTTTCACTACCAATTGTTGTCACTACCAATATTTTCGCAATAGACATTGTAGCTGCAGAGATCAGTAGAAATAATGCAATTGGTTGAGGACGTCGTGGACTTAGAAAGGTGGACACCCAATCAATTATTAAGTGCTAGTTTTACTCATATTACAAGCTGTATTAATATTTTCTGGATTTTAATGTGACGTCTATGAGAAATTGACATCGAATTTGAAATATTACACATCCGTTGTCAATAATGAATAGTATAAATGAATGTCTCTTGAACAATGTATGTACATGCTTCGAATACATTTCATATTTGCAACATATCATAACAACATTCATTTTCTCATTTAAAATCAACTCATTTAATTCAAGTAAATCAAATTAGCTATGCTAATATTTTCCAATCCATGGCTTCTCTGAAAATTGAACGACTATCATAATACATTTAATGAATTCTTATAATGAGTTTTATCAACTAACAAGACATAATATTGACAATCCCGAATCGCATTGAAATTTATTCAACAACTCACATTTTATTGACTCACTAACAATGATTTTTAATTTCTATTTTGTATGTTAAAGTTATACAATTTAAATAATTTAAAAATTTTTAATAAACGTATTTAACGCTTTCACACCGATTTAAAATAAATGAACAAAATAAAAGAATATTAGACGGTGAATAGAAGTGATTATATCCCAAATGGAATGAGATTCAGCGTTCCTATTCCAACGGTCTGAAAGTGACTTGAAAAGAATCCTGTTATTAATGTGACGGATAAATGGAGCAATGGGTATTTTCTGAATCTGACAAGCATTCTGTCACATCACAAAAACTCAAGGATATAAGAAAACTATTTCTGAACTTTCCATCATTATTCTGTGGTTGAAACTTTTAACACCTGTGATTTTATGTCGAAAATATTCAAAGTTTAGCAGAAAATTAGATGCTTCTAATGATAGTCTAATTAGTTTTATTTTATTACTCATATGAATTTACAAAAAAAAACTCACATTTACTCCGTTAAATGAAGTCCTTATGTTGTGCAATCTATATTTTAAACACTGCATAGTGTACTGCACCTCCAGTTAAAATCCAAAGGATAAATCATAGCATTCAGACAAGACGGAATTAAAGGCTCAAGATTGCCTTGTATTTCACAGTAAAATAATTTGCATTTTAAATTTGCCAATAATTTGTTACCAGTAATTTATCAATATGTTCTTTAATTTATTGTTATAATTTTCCCATAACGAAAATGTAGCATTAATTGTCTTACAAAATACGTCTGTCAAATATTCTGTTTATTTTTCAAGGAATTGTTAGGAATTGCTTCATATAACTACATATAACGATTGATAATTCTATTTCTCTAAACAATTGGATTATTGAGGACACGGAAAACAGTTTCTTAAATACAGTTTCATTACGAAAAGAGAACATAAAAGTATTTTTTAACGTCATTGCAATTATAGAGCATCATTATATAAATTATTTGTAAACGAAAATAGCGAAAAAGCATTTTATTGGTGTAAAAGAGAAATATATTCTTCAAGCAAGAACGTGACAAGGGTAATTGCCTCTTAATCATTATGTTTAGATTATTAAAAATTGTTATCATTTTTATTAAAATCTTAAGAAATTAATCGAATTGTTTGAGTTTTATTTTGAAATCACTATTAAAGAATCGCGCTCCAGTTGCGGAAAATAACATCCATGGATGTATTTATTTATATACATAATAGGCTTCTTAGCAGCAGGAAATAAGCTATGTCTGTAATCGGGGAAAGAACTCGCAACATTTGAGCTATACTTTTTTTGAAACTATGTTGCTTTTCAATGTAATATTGTTGCGACTAGTGATTGCAATACCGAAATACCGGTATACCGAATACCGGTATTTCGTGCTATTTTGTAATTTCGTGAAACCGGTATTCGCTAAGGTAAAATACCGGTATTTTCATTATTTGCTATAATAAATATTTTTTTATTAAAGGGTTTAATTTAACTTATTGGGAATCTACTGTTGTTTGAAATACGTATTTTTAAAAATACGTGACTTCGAAGAGAGTGACAATGAAGAAAATAATAATACAATTGGTGAAAGTACCTTATTTGGATATGAAGAAGATAATAGTAATGAGGACGAAATATTAATTTACCAAGGATTGCTTCCTATATTTAAGAACATTCGAAAAGTCGTTAAGATATTTAAACTTTTCTCTACTAAAAATGCCGTTTTACAAAAATATGTTATTACTGAAATGAAAAACGAACTTATGTTTTCTTCAAAAAATAAAACGAAATGAAGAAAATAAGCTACCAAGGTCAAATTTAATTAAGTTCGTCGTAAATTTCCACAAAAACATTTATGAAGAGCAAACAGAAACCTTTCCAGATAAATTCGTTGAAGAAGATGTTGATGTCAATATCGGAAAATAATTGTCTCTCGAGAAGAAATTACAATTAGCTATAAATAAAAAAAATGCCACAAACAATAATACAAATGTAATAGAAAAAATATATTTATCCAAAACCGTCAGACGAGAGAGCGATTTGTTAGAAGATGAGCCAAATATTTCGAGGAAGTATATCGCTCATTATTAACAGTACAACCAACCACCATTATTAAGTGGATGCAGTACGTGGATGCAGAAAGAACATTTTCAATCTGCAGGTAATTTGGGCACAAAAATACGTTTCAGGCTGAATGACTGTTCAATATGTTTTTACGATCACATTTCAAAAATATGCAGTTAATGAATTAGTTTTTTTTTCTATTAATAAATATTATATACACAGCAAGATTTTTATACGATAATAATAACACTCTATATTTTGTTCCTTTATAAATATTTTTTGTTTCAATTGTTAAAAATTATTACTATACTTCTGTTATTAATAATATTTTGATGATAACATTTGTTCCTTTATTTTATTAATAAAACTGTTTATATTTTTATAGTTTATGCATGTTTTGTATAAAACTAATAAATATGGCAAAGAAACAACTGTGTTTTTGTACTTTTTTGAAAAATTCTTAATACCGGTATTAACACCGTTATTCCGGTATAACGTTTAAAAAATACCGAATACCGGTATTGTATTTTTGGTCCGGTATTGCAATCACTAGTTGCGACGTATCTTCAATTGCGGGCGTACACTTAAGGTACAAAAATGAATCCAAATGTTCAGGATAGCTATTTAAAATCAACAATACACGTAAACAGGAGACATATGCAAAGAACACAACGCTAATTGTTGTACAATACCACAAAATAAATTTTATACACCATAAAACAGTAAATAAATGCTCAACTAATTCACAAAATAGCAGAATCTGTTCTCAAGATACTGCCGTAGCTCTGAATTGAATTTGACTCGTATTACGTCAACTCTGACCAAATGAAAGATGACTTGTATAGTCAACAAAGAAATCGTTAGAAAAATGACGATATCTGCAAAACTGGTGGATATTTCTAGAAACTTCCAGGTAAATCGGAAATTTGCGCAAAGTCCCCAGGTTGGCGATATTTTGTCAAATCTGCACTTAGCCGTTTAAAATGCTGCTAAGTTCAGGCAGTCATACATTCACGTAATATTAATGGTTCCTGAGATAGGTGTGGTTTAAAGAGTGTTTTCTCTTTGCAGGGATGCAGAGCCCCTTGTAGCATTATTCTGCACATTCGTAGCAATAATATTGATGCACTCGGGCAGAGCACCTGAGCTATATGAATCTGTAAAATTTTAAACGATAGGACTCTGGAATTAACAATGCAATTGATTCTCATATTTTCATTTCTACTTTGACTGAGACTATTTTCAACAAGTTCAAGTCCATTAACTTCAAAGTTCTATATTTTAAAATTCCGATATTTTAATACTGTTTGTTCAACTCGCTAACATTTGGTAAATGTGTTTAAAGAGATATATCATCATGTTTTGTAACAGCACATCATCAATGTTTGTTTAACGCATTGTTATTCGACTAGGCTGTTTAGAAAGCTTATAAAACAGCATATCATTATTTTCTTTCCAACAATATATTTTATCTGTACTCATCAAATGATATAATTTAACTGGTGTTGGGGCGAGGCTGACTTGAATATATGTGTATTTATATTTCAGTTTATATTAACACTTTACAACAAAGATGAAAAATGTTTATGACTTTGTTTATTCTGTCTGTCTGTCTGTTTGTCTCTCTGTCTGTCTGTCTGTCCGCTAGCACGATAACTGCCGTAAAAATGACTTAATCAAAATGGAATTTTAGTATGTTGTTCAGACGGTCTGTGGGACCTATGGGAATATAAATGAATAATATCACCCAATTAGTTTTGGATTGAACGCGGGGTGAAAAAATGAAATACATTGAATCCTAAGGAACCTAATTTTTCAAAAATTTTTAAGCGGAATTAAAATTCACCAATTGCTTCGGAAAATTTTAGGTTCTATTCAAATTATCCCATAAAATATATAAAAAAAAATCAGCAAAATATATTCAGTAGTTTTTAAAATAAAAATTAAAATAATAACTAAACCTCTTATATGAAGATATCACGTGACCCACTTCAAAATGAAATATGGAATCATCTTGTCCCCAAATGACCATGACATGAAAAGATCACGTGACCCGCTTCAAAATAATATATATGCCATCCATCTTGTCTCAAAATCGTGATTTTTAAAGTTCTTTTTAATTCATATTGAGTGTTGTATCCGTCCTAAAACCGATTTATTTTTGCTTAAATTCTGTGCATCTACATACTGAAACAATGCAATTACAATATATTTGAGTTTAAATGATAAATCAAAATTTGATTATTTCTACAACGAAGCCTATTTTTCAATTATCTAAAATGTAAACAGCAAAATATGTAGCATGAGTTATAAAAGAATTGCTGTATTTCTTTAACGCAAAATTATTTAGCTCATGGAGTCTGCATAGCTGATATGAATTAAATATTCATTGATTTTACAGAGAGACGGACGGATTATTTTCGATGAAGTTTAAGCATAGAGTTTAATTACTTATTCCTCCATGGTCTTCAATTTTTAAATGAAATAAATTATTATTGTATTACGATGAATGTAATTAATGGGGAAATGTTTATGAATGAAATGCTGCTTTTATAGAGAGAGCCAGGCGGGTTATATTTCGATGGCGTCATTTGAATAAATTTCAGTTTTTTTTTTATGAAGTTTTCAAATATAATAAATTATTGTAGTGTTATGATAATGTTAAAAACATTACAGAGGAGCCAGGCGATTTATATTTACTTGACGCCATTTGAATAAAGTTCATTTTTTTTTCGATGAACTTTTAAGTTTTCAAATATAATAAATTAATGTAGGATTCTGATAATTTTTAAAATATTACCGTGGGATGTATCGCATTTTGGAGATGTTTAAATGAAATTGCATTGAAGTTGGAAAGTGTTTCATAATCAATGCTTTATGCATGATTGATCTGTCTTGTTTTTTCATACTGCCATTATACACACATCGACTAGCTACATATCTTAGGATTATAGCTTTTCCTATATTTCTTTGGGTACCTGTGTAATTTACCAACCTACGAAATAATTGTAGCTATATGCAAATATGACCAGTCAATTATGATGTACGTGGCAAATTCAGTATGTGATATCATACACTACCTTGAGTTCCATGACTCATAAAGGCTACTTATTTTAAAATTAAAGGTTTGAAATGCAAACAAAAGTTTTTAAATGTGCAAAGTTGAAATCAAATTGAGGTTCATTTAGTTTTAACGTTCGAAAGTAAACAAAAATATTTTTAAATCCAAGCTATTTAAAAGTGAAGAAGAAAGTAAATGATTTTAATGGTTGGACTTGGGGTTTTCTTCTAATTGATGTGCTTCGTTACGAAAGCCTTGTTTTAAGGTTGTCCACCTCGGCGCCATGAATCATGAATATTTTGTTCTCCAACCGCTGAGTTTACACACTGACACATGTCGATGTCCTTTTTATGCCTTTTATAGCGTCGTACCCTTGTTGTATGCTTTACTTGTGCACCTAATGCTCTTAGAAAATATCGTCGAATTTGTTTAATATACACATTTTTCGTACGGTTTTAATTGCTGCCGAAGTATAAAATGAAAATACCTTCATTAAAAGCAGCATAAAATACCAAAGTTAATAGTATGTATCGGTTTTGGTGACAAAAACAGCATTCTTTGTCAGATAAGATGAGTAATAACCCAGAGAATGATTGACAGCTGACGCTATAACAATAAAAATGTCGAACATATGTTCTCGATTGCTTATCAGTAAAAATTCCATATTAATGATAACTATCCTTCCTTCATTTGTGCTTGAGAATTTTTAATTATATTTTACATTTCGTTTGATTCTTTCTTATTTCGAATGTTTTTATTATTTTCCTTTTTTCATCAATTTAATTGGGATTTCATGAACAACAAAACACATGATTTGTATGCTTTGTTAACCGTTCATTTGTCACTTTGGCATTCATTATTACCCATTCTTTATGTCTTACTCTTGAGTTTCTGTTACCTAATAATTATTCTGTTATCGTTGGCATCATTGTTTACCTATTTCTGCTACTTTGCTGTATTTGCATTAGTTTCCGATTTTTCTCACAGGAGTGAAGAATGCAAGTCTTATATGTCCTAACAGAGAAGGATGTTTTGTCATTAAAACCCGTCGGAACTATTAAGTTTCGCAATACATGCTGCTTTTAGCAAAATTATTTTAATTTTATACACTATTTAATTGACCTTAAAATGTTTCGTTTAATATCAACTTGAGTCATTACAACTAGAATAGAATCAAAACTTCAGATTTTTTTAAATGTCGTTTTAACTGTGATTTTCCTGTTGTCTGAAAATCACTAAATTCAGGCTAGTGAGCATAACGTGTCAAAATTTAGTGCTCTTTAGCATTGCGGTGCTCGTGAGAAATATATTGTGGACCTCTGATCTACACTGAGAATCTGAATTATTTTAGCCGCCGAATAAGTACTCCAGCTTCTGTTGTCTCCACATGCATGGTCAGTCAATCTATATGTTGCAAAATTTGACGAACCGTTGTTCTTCAATTGGACTGGAAAAGCCTACTAAATCTCCGCTCACCTCTATCTTCTAGATCACGATCACACGCCTTGAGCCCAGGCCCGATTTCCTTCCCATTGTCAATTATGTAAACTCTAATAGTGAAGGCCCTTGAACAACTTACAGTTGAAGCTGTTTTTGATAATATCAGAACCACTTTTTCGATTGCAAACAACCGATCACTCAAAGTACGTCAGATCACATATTTTCTCATCATCATTGAGAAATATGTAAAGAACCTTGGGGCCCCACTCTGAAATCGAACCCTGGTTCAAACTTACCATTCGATTCCCTACCACTGAGCTACTGGGACGAAATTGTAAGCTCTTATTGTCGAAATGAACACGCAGTCTCCACCCTCTAATGTCAGATTGACGTGCAACTGACAATCTGACTGACCACCTCCTGTAATTTTACCTCAAGTTAGCATAATGATGCTATTTTTATCCTCCATGTTTGCTTCCTGAGTGGTCGTTATCTGGGATCTTCAGACCCCTGTCTGAGATCTTCAGACCCCTGACATCTTTGCACTAATCTAAAGAGTTAATTTGTTTGGTCGCCATTATACAGAACCTTGCTGTCTCTACCAAGAATCGAACTCTGTATCTTCGAACAGGCCAGTCCACGCTCCGCCGTTGAGCTATTGGCCATAATGTCAAGCTCTAATCCTTGAAGTTAACTCTGTAAATGTTTAATGTGTTTATTTTGTAAATACCATGTGTTTTCCGTCTAATATAAATTCAGTAATCCTACCTTACGTAATCAGTATAACGCTATTGAATAAATATATCTGTTGCTAAAACATTTTCTATATCACTGTTTATGCAAGGTAGATATTACAGAAATATTTTGCGTATTTATGATAGAAATTAGTCTTTGCATGGAAAGCAATTTCAAAAGAACACGTTTGATTTGAAATGAAAATCATTGTATAATATATATCACACGGATATATCGCTAGAAATAAAGATATTATACGAATTTCTGAATATTGCCTTTTGCGTTTTATTTACTATGGGTTTATTATTCAGCATATTTTGAAGAGACACGTATAGGGTAATATACATCAGCAATACAATAAATAATATATATATAAACCAAGCAATATATAGCTTTCTTTTCATTAAATCATAGAAACAATGTATAAACAATTTCTTATTTAGTCACATTTTTATTAGATTAATAATAACATATTTTAACATAAATATATATTTGGAATGCCTGCAGAAAATATGCTGTTTATTTTTAATATTACATATTTTTCCACCATGAATTGGAAACAAAGATGCAGTTAATAGGACTAAAGCTATAAAACTTTTATTTGCAAATGTTTTTGTAAACAATCAAATATTAAGTAGCAGTTTCGGTAAATGGTTGATTTTCATGTAATTAAAATACAATCTATATCGTAACCAGTTAATTTTGCTAGTGTTGTAGTGTCTTGTGATTATATTTGTTAGATCTTTCTGTCCCGGATGTTTATTTTTATGTTTATTTTAGGACGATATCATGTATAATAATATTAGAATGGGTAATTTAAGATATTTGGAAAATAAAAGATTGTTAGTTTATTAAAATGTAATCAATTATTGCTATGTTTAACGCACGTATTTTGTTAAAGAAACAATAAAATTACAATTAACTAAATACATTATCAATTAAATTGAGAGAATATTTTCTGTTTAATATTCAGGCTATTGTTCCACTCAGGTTTCCACTTTTCCTCCGAGGGAACGTATTAAAACATGATATGTAATATTTCAAATATTTATATTTCAGGCTTCAATATTCAATACTTGTTAATATATTGGCAATTTTATTTCAATAATTGCCAAATTATTTAATTTTCTCTATAGTTTTCAAAATTTACTTATCTATATTAACTAACCAGTTTTATCTTCAATATTGATGCAATGTAATATGTGAGTAAGTGATTTGTTCTGTTTTCTACCTCTGCAATGCGCCATTAACACGATGTTTAAAACGCTTAAATGCAGATGAAATACTCGCCGACTATATTCTCTTAAATATAATTTATTCACACAATTCTACGGCTTAAGAAATTGTACATATACAGAAACACATTAAATAAAACATTAACAATTAACCTGGTGGCATTAATTGCTAAATAAGAACGAAATTGACGGAAATGGGAGAGTCAAACACAAAAAATAGTGAATAACTCTGTTACTCATTTCTGATTAATGGTAAACATCACATTTTTTGGATATATCTTACGGGAAAATTTTTATGTTTGTTGTGTGTGATAGTAGTAACAAACATTCCATATTCCTCAGTTTTTGTAAATTTCTTAATTTTATTTACATTATGCAGTTTTCTAGATAAATAGAATGCAGTTTATTTTGCTTGTCGTTGTGCGTGATGTTTGTTGTGTGTGATGGTAGTACAAGCATTCCATATTCTGTATATTTTGGAAATTTCTTAATTTTATTCACCTTATGCTGTTTTGCTAGATAAATAGGATTCAGATTATTTCGCCCAAATCAAACCATGTACGACGATGCTATCGACAATGTAATGTTTGTAGTCGCTCGTTGGTACGACCGTTCGGTTAGCGAAAGCTACAAACGCATACTGGCGTATAGAACAGATTTCAGAGAAATCGCAGATATAAATTTAATTTCATTTTCAATTTACTTCCAGAGTTTTATAATACAGCTTAAAGTGCATATACAATCAGAAGAAAAATTACATACTGAATTAAGTATTAAGTTTCTACACTTTTACTCATATGACGTCAGCAACCCAACTGAGAGATGAAGAGTAATCATGTAACTCATGATGGTCTTAAACGATCTAGAAAATTTGAGAACTTTCTAGGATACGCCAAAGGTTGCCAAGTTGGCACTATTTTGTCAGAGTTACAGAACGTTTTGCCATGGTTGGGCAACGCAGACTTTAGGTCTATAACAATATTTTTCTGTTACGTATTCCTAGCAATATATCACTTCCGTTACAAAATTTCGTTTTATTTCTGTCTTTCTTCATTTTCTTCGCCCTACGACGTTTCACATCAAAAATATAGTTCTCAAACCAGATGAAGGGGAACATTTTCATAACATTAGCTTAATTTATTCCTATGCTATATAAAATTACTAGCAGCGATTACCCACAGTTGCTCGGGATTTACTATGCAAAACTATGATAAAAATTACACCGGAACATATAGGGCCGATTGTGATATATTACCGCTGAATGTATCGCATTTTAGAGATGTTTAAATAAAATTAAAGTTGGAAAGTGTTTCATAATCAATGATTTATGCATGGTTGATCTTTCTTGTGATTTCTTAATACTTTTCGTTGTTGAGTAAGCCTTTGAGAAATAAGCAATGGTGATAGTTTCCATTTAAATACTTATCTCAAACCTGCGATTTTCAAAAGTGTCTTAAAAGTTTAATAAACTCCCACAAAACTGTGTGTTGAGTAAGCCTGTGAGAAATAAACCATGGTGAAAGTTTCCATTTAAATTCATATCTCAAACCTGCGATTTTCAAAAGTGTCTAATACGTTCAACAAACTCCCACAGAACTCAGAGATTTAATTGACTTTCACGTTTTAAACCAACAATGTCCAACCTTTTTCGTTATGAGTCATGGAGTTAGAGAGTAGAACTCCTAGGAAAAAGTGTCGTTTTTTACTAGTATCTCGAGAACCACTGGTCGTAGAAACTCGAAACAAGGCCTATGTTTTTTGTAGGATAATTTCAAGACCACCAAGGCACATTTCATGAAATTCTGTTCATCCGTTCTCCAGTTATGGAGGATCATACACTTTTATTTTTTATATATAATGTTTTATATAAAATACTGTTTTCTAAGGGTGACAGAAACTTATTATTAAATATTCGTAGCTAATGTAAAATAATTAAAGAAAACGCATATTCAGGCTTTATAAAATATTTAAATTTCAGCGTAATCACATATCGCGAACTTCATAGCATACTTGCAGTTTAATATTGCACTGATTTCAAATTTTTGTAATTAAAATGCTGGCATAAATGTTTGTTTTTCAAAATACATTCCTTTATATGTCATGATTAATACAATAAACTGTGATATTCTAAAATACTCGGTATTCATCTATTTTCTGTAAGAAAATTTTTCATGAAAGTGAATAAAGAATTTCATTAAAATCATGTATATATAACGACATGAAGACATCCAGAAAAATAATACAGCACGTTCAATTTAATTAGAGAGCATATTTTCTTCCTCTAGAAAATTAGCATGAATATAAAAATGTCACAACTTTACTACTTTTAAACTTAACAACAATATGTAATTTATTTATAAATAGGAATTGCAATCCCAGCTTTTTTTCAATCTTGGGATTTTTCAGTTTCGGCGTTGAATTTGTTTTTCAGTTCTGACCCGACCACCACAACCCAGGTACTATACTTATCCCAATTGAATCAAAACCCATAAATTATTCCATTGGTAAAATTTAACAAGAAAGATCAATCATGCGTAAAACATTGATTATGAAACACTTTCCAACTGCAATGCAATTTTATTTAAACATCTCTAAAATGCAATACATTCAACTGTAATATTTTTAAAATTATCACAATAATATAATTTATTATATTTGAAAACTTAAAGCTTCATCGAAAAAAAGGGACGTTATTCAAATGCCGTCGTTGAAATACAAATCGCTTGGCTCTCAATGTAAAAGCAATAACTATTCCACTCATACACTTTAACTCCATTCCTTTCATTCGTCACAATATTACAATAAATTATTTTATTTCAAAACTTAAAACCATGGAGTTAAAAGTACTTTAACTCTATGCTTAAAACTTAAATTTTGCTTTAAAATACTGAAAATACTGAAATTTTGCTTTAAAATCGTCTGCTTCTCAATGTAAAATAAATGAATGCCTCATTCATATCAGTTATATTGCAGACTCCAGAGCACAATGATTTTTGGTTAAAGAAATTCACCAATTCTTATACAAGTCATACTACATCTTTGGTGTTTACGTTCTCCATAAGTGAAACTTAGGCTTCGTTGTAGAAATAATCAAAGTTTGATGAACATTTAAACTGAAATATATTGTAATTGCGTTATTTCAGTATGTTGATGCACAGAATTTAAGCAAAATTAAAGTGGGTTTAGGACGCATACAACACTAAATATAAATTAAAAAGAACTTTAAAAATCACGACTTTGACACAAGATGGATGCCATATTTTATTTTGAAGTGGATCACGTGATCTCTTCATGGGTGTAATTTTTTTTTTATTTGTGTAATTTTTATTTTAATTTTTATTTAAAGGACTACCGAATATAGTTTGCTGAAATCGTTTTCATATTTATTATTGGATAATTTGAATATTTCCTAGAACTTTCGAAGCAATTTGTTAATTTTAAATTCTCTTAAAATATGTTTGAAAAATTCGGTTCCATACTGCTCAATGCATTTCAATTTTTGAACTCGTGTTCAATAGAAAACTCAAGGGTGATATTATTCATTTATATTCCCATATGTTTGTTCCACAGACCGTCTGAACGACATACTAAAATTTCATTTTGATAAAGTCATTATTACTGTAGTTAACTGTAGTTATTACTGTAGTAGTCATTATTACTGTAGTAGTCATTATTACTGCTCAATGCATTTCAATTTTTGAACTCGTGTTCAATAGAAAACTCAAGGGTGATATTATTCATTTATATTCCCATATGTTTGTTCCACAGACCGTCTGAACGACATACTAAAATTTCATTTTGATAAAGTCATTATTACTGTAGTTAACGTGCAAACGGACAGACAGACAGACAGAATGAAAAAAGTCATAAATACGTTTCAACTATGTTGTAAAGTGTTTAAAATAAGAAATCGTCTGCTGTAACTATAAAATAAAACATAAAATGTCTCACGAATGGTTTAGCAATAGAGTTAAATAAGAAAATTTAGGACATATTTTCTGCTCATGATGATATAAAGTGAAATATATGTGCCTACTTTTTCTATCCAGACAGCTTAACCTACCCGAAGGTCTCAGGTCTGAACTGCTGTTTGGGCGGCTGGAACATGGCTAACCAATTTAGATCTGAACTCAGTGAGGGAGACATTCGCAGGGAATGTGCCATGCATCCCCTTTCACCAACCTCTCGGAAAAACTTACGGACTCGCATATTTATCATGTCCGTCTGGGCACGGGTACAGTCTGGAAAGATCCGAGAATCGAACTCGGGTCGTTCGAGTGCAATATTCGCCCCCTAACCACTGGTATGATCCACCCCAGATGTGAATAGCTGATATAATGCTAAAAAAACACGATTTAATAATGTATCGAAACAAATTGTAGGATTTTAGGTGTTTTTCATTTTTTATAGACCATGTCCTATGTGTTTTCAAAGTTTCCAGTTTATAATTTTAGAAGTTTGGGTTATATAAACTATAACGTCAACTTTCAATCTCATTCAGCTGTTTTACAGAGAAAAAATATATGCAATTTATAAATTTTTTGAACAAAATTCCAAAATCCCACGTGAGTGCACAGTTTTATTCCATCATCAGTTTATGCTGTATAATAGTTTATGCTGTATATTGCACACCTCAGCTCTGTCACTCAGCTTAATGATATCCAAAAGCGTGCTAAGCTGGAAGTAAATGCTCTTATTTAGAAATGTGTGTTGGCAAAATCCTGAAACTCAAAGATGGAAAATATGAATATATGTAATTTTTTTTTTAAACCCTGAAAGAATCAACTAATTAGCATTGCTAAAATGCATTTTTAAATTTTATTTCACTAAGGAGTGTTTTCAAAATATAGAACCTAATAAGTATATTTATAAATTTTATATTGTATTTTAAACTTTTTTAGTCAATTTGAAAACTGGGATATTTTCATTATTTCCATGAATATGTATATATATATATATATATTAATATTTATATTCGCATTTGTATAATACCGCAGAAACAGAATTCTATGCCAAATGTTTACACTTTCAGAGTTTTTACTGGAAAATATATTTCAGTCACATATGTAGTTTTAACATAAAAGTTAGACTTTAAGCGTTGTTAAGGGTACTGTTAAGAGTAGATGTTATATCATGCTTTCAGTAAATGCGATGCCCATTTCTTAAAGTATGTTGTCGTCAGAATTTTAATGGTATGCATAAAAAATCGAATAATATTTCGTTTCTTTTAAATATAACTCGCATTTTATTATACCAATTTCTATAAATCGGAAATCTGAGATTTAGTATATCTAATTGCTTTCTGTTAATATATGTTGTATCTCATTGGTCTTCCTGAAACTTAATAATGAATTACTGTAATAATTACTGCCTTTCTCAGCTAGTGCTGTATATTCAAACTTTCGTTAACAGATATAAATCCATTTCATCCGGTACCGCTTAACACCTTAATATCAAAGCTTGGATTTTTCTCAGCACAAAACACCGAAATAATTTCTCATAAACAGGTTTATTCAAAGTATAAATAAGCAGATGATAGATCATAGAGTCCGATTATTATAAAGCAAAAACTTTATTCTATAAATATTAATAAAGTCCGATTATTATAAAGCAAAGTTTGTTTTTTCAAAGTACAGCATTTTATTTTTTTATGTAACTTAAATGTATGGAAAATGTTTGTATTAAAATATGTGTATCTAAAATGTATGAAATGCAGCATTATACTAAATTTCGACTTACTAACAATTCCGGTTTTCCAGACCAAATAGTAACGTAACGTTGTTGTTGTTGTTGTCGTCCCTAATATTACATTTAAGGAAGAATGAGTGCGCTGGTTTTGTTTAGTCTGATGACCCGAGGCACCCGAAGGTAGAAGTCTGACTTCTGCCCCAAATAAGGCATTACAACATCCATGCCCGCAGGCGGGACTCGAACCCGCAATCTGGCAGCCGAGCCATCACGAGGAAACGCCTGCCTCTTTGACCGCTCGGCCACCACATCGGCAAAAACGTAACGTAAAAAATTGTTATCAAATTTCATGTTACTGCGATTAATGGATTAGTTACTAACTGAGTTGTTAGTCATAATTAATTTTAATACTACTTTTTTAATTTTGCATTTTAGGGATTTGTCATTTCTTTGTTATACAAAAAATAGAAAAACAGTGGTTTAGTTTCTGTATAAGGTGTTCCAACTAAGTAAGGATAGACGTCTTTTTTGGTGTAGTTGCCGTGTCTATTTCTCTAAATAGTTTGTAGATTTTACCGTTAAAGGATGGCTTATACTTGTAAACACCTTTTTTTGTTTTTGCTACTAGAAACTGTACTTAATATTATAGTATATATTCTCGTAATTTAAAACAGAGAATAATTAAACTCATTAAAATTTTAAACATGTTTAGTAGCCCGCTGCTCGAGTACACGCTTAAATTACAAAAGTCCAGGATGTCCCTGAATAAGCGCCTATTCAGCCCAGAAATTTAAATAAATCCCTTAGTAGATGAAGCCAGTCTCGGCAGATGACTTACCTGATCTTCCAACAGCGTTCTACATCTATGCTTCAAGAAGTCATTTCTCGATCCCATACAAAGGGCATGTGGTAGAAAAGCTCCTCCCCCGCACGTGGGAGTGGAACCGTTCCGGTGGGGTCCGCTGCCTTCTAGACTCGTTCAAAAAGTTAAGACATGCTTCAGATAAAAAATGTATAATCCATCAACGGATAGGTATATGAAGCAATTTTTCCAATAGTCGTCTGTAATAGATTTAAGATCTGCTAAATAAATTAACGTTGGCTGTATCGTAAAGAACAAAAATCGTAATCCATCGTAAAGAACAAAAATCGTAATCCATCTTAAAGAACAAAATTGTTTTTGTTCTTTACGATGGTATCAAGATGAGAATTTTGCATTAATATTTGAAGTCTTTATGGAATTGGTTTGTGCGAATATCGCCCTAAATCATAAAACTAGTAAAAAACTAATTATAAAAATTAAAAGCAAATAACGCCAAGGTGGATATGTATACATCGAAGACTAACTGCATATCAAATTTCATGATCGTGCGACGCTTAGATTCCGCACTCCAGACTGCATACACAGGCATACATCCTCCTTTTAATTCCTGAAATTTTCATTTCTGAGTAATTGAGTTCCTGAAATTTTTATATAGCAATTTGAGCAAATTGATTTGAATGTAGGAGTGATGTTTTTGTAAATATAAATATTGTATGCACATATTTTAAGCATGTGCTTCCTGAAATTTTTATATAGCAATTTGAGCAAATTGATTGATTGTAGGAGTGTTGAAAACACTCCTACAATCAAATCTACATGTTTTTGTAAATATAAATATTTTATGCATATATTTTTAATATGTGGTTTATAGAATAAATGTAAACTCTGAATATATATTTCAAATACGCCATATTGTATACGTTTATTACATACTGAAAGTTTACAGTAGTCAAACAACAATTTTCTCCCATAAAATCTGCTCAATCCTAATAAGTTACCGTTGCCTAAAAATTCGTCATATTCAGAGGTAGCACCCCTTCGTTTTAACCACTGTATTGTTAATCATAAATGTTGTTATATAATAAGTAAAATAGATGGATATTGTTCTGTTTAAATATTAATGATTTGTCTTACGCAAATGTCTCAAATATTGCATTGCTTTGATGATTTGTCTTTCTCAACAATAGAAAGAAAAATTATGGTAATATCTTTAAAAATTTTTGAGAAAATATTCTTGCCCTCTTTCGGGTGATAGTTAACAAAAATGTAAATATATATATTGTTATATAATTTGTACTCCATATGTTTTAAAGATTATTATTTACCAATATTTCTATTCTTACATTATTATTCCATAAACAGTTCTAGAAATATCACTCCTCAGATATAACAAGTCTTGTACTTAATATTTTTTAAGGAATTATTTCAAATAAATCTTGTTAACAACTTTGATAGGTCTTTGAAGGTTATTATAAACTTTCTGGAGACAAGAAAATAAATATTACAAGAGACAATTCAATTTAAGTTTTCTATAGACGAAAATAGCGTCACAAATTAAATTGCATCTTTCTAGTAGATATAAAGTCCGACCTAATTTTTAAAACAATTTTAGAGTACAGTTTGTATGGCTACAGTGCGTGCTATTTAATAAGATTGTTTATTTAAATGGAATTTAAAATAATAACATGTTGAATAAATGATTTAGTTTTGAATTCCTAAAATTTATTTAAAATATTTTTAGTTAAAAATAAAACTATTGTTAAAATTACAGGCAAGTATACATTTCTACGAAGTACAGGGAAGTATATTTCTACAAACAACACTTAAAAAATCCAATAATTTCACAAAACAGCCGATATTATCCTAAAATCATTGACTATTGCTTGATGTATCTCGTAAACAGACGCTAGGTCTTAGAGACTATCTCCAGACTTTAGGCAACAAGACTCTAATTAGACTCTGCTGGTTTTCTTTTAAATTATTCTCCCCATAGCGGTGTTCCAGAGCATTCCCCAGGGCTACAAAGTTCAGTCGTTTCCCTGTCTGGAGCGTCTGTAAAATACCCGCCGCAAGACCTCGAGGGGAAGCTACGAATTAGCAGACTTTTGTTTTTTCCTTCCAATCGTTCCCTTCTAAATGCTTTCTCCGTCATATGAAGGAGATTTTACTTTGCATAGTGACGGCATGCACAGCCAGTAATCTCCTTTCTAGCTTTTTTATACTTTCATTCACATCGCCAAATTTCTGATGACCATCCTCTTCTACTGCCCGTACAACCACATTCACTTATTCATTGATATCTTCTTTTTCAGCTCTTCTTTCGTTATGCTTAGTTTTAATTTCTTCAGAAACTTCGGCTTTAATTTATTCTTTCAATTCGACTTGTCTTGTTTTCATGGCTTCTTTAATATCGTATTTAATTGCTTTAATCTCTTGTTTCATCTCTTCCCCTCACAGCTCATTCTCTGACTTCCGTCGCTTCTCATTAATCTTTCATCTCGTATCATAATTTCTTTCATCTCGTTACGTCCGACTTTTATCCTTTCTCCTATGGCTTCTTGTCCGGTTTCCATCGTTTCTTGTCAGTTTTTCATGGCTTTAATCAAAGTCATTTTATCTTTCAACTGTTTCTTCGTTGCTTTTCTAATCATTACCATACGTGTGGTTAGTTTACAGAAATCCCACTTCTGACGCCAATTTGCTAGGACGTATCCTCTGAAATCGTGGGTGTGTGCTCAGGATACAAGAATGAGTCCACATTTCTAGATAACTAATACGTTTATTCACACGTATGTAGTAAACAAGAAAACTATACAGTAAAACAGCACCTAAATGCTCCACTAATTTCACAAAACTGCCGATACTATTCTTAAAACATTGACGCATTTCATTAAACAAAACAGCTGCTACCATTCTCAAAGCATTGAAGAATATCACAATTCAATGTAGCATGTAGCTCGTCTCGCATCAACTGCTCTTGAACTGAATGATGCCTCTTTTTATAGATTCGCTATAAAAACTTCTGGAAGTCTGTCATATCTCGTAGAATATTTTTTATTTCGAGGTATTCCTTTAGCCTTTTAAAAGTCGAGAGACATGTTGCCAAATTGGCTATAAATCTCCAAAACTGACAACCGCCTTTCGAATTCAGTATTTGGCAATGCTAGATTCACGACATAGGAAAGGTTGATTGTGCGGTGTTTTTCTCGTCTGGTTTTCAAAATACACTACAGTGAGGAATTTTACTCGTTTGTAACAAAATATTATTTCGAGTGTTATGCATAAATGTATGCTATTTTCAAATTATATTATGACCATAAGATTATAGAGAACATAAGATTGAAACTTCTTCCTTTGAAATATCTTTTCCAGCAATTCAACCACCCAAAATGTATTTTTCCACGCTCGTATCAATAAACTATTCCCTACTCACTGGTTTCTTTGCAAATTATACAAAAGAACTGTACTCCTGGACAAGATTACGTAGATCTCCTAAAAATATACAGACGGATTTAGTAGACATGTTGAAGCTCATTAGGGTTGCTGCAAATAGTTTGGTTACATTATTTTTACCATTTAAGTAAGCTTTTGCATCCAATAACCCTGTCGACTATTCATAAACATTTTTTTTTTCTTCTGTCTTCATTTCTGGGTAAACGAAATAATCTAAAATACATATTCTTTAAAAAATTAGGGTAATTCCTTTAGAAAACCCATCCATAATTGTTTCGATAGCGCTTCTTAAAGTGTTACAAACAGAGCTAACGTTAATGTATTACTATTCCGGATTCGGTGGGCTTCAATATGTCTGAGGTTTCAGCTCATATATATAAGAGCCTTGGGATAATGACTAGAAAATAGTACTGACGTCACTTACCCCATAAAATACATCTGTTTGCAATGTTAACAGCGCATCTTCTCTATACAGACTTATACAGTGTGTCAATGGAAGTAGAGCAGGAATGACAATTAATTATTGAGAAGGACTTAAAAATCTTGAAAGGGGTAAGAACATAAGTAAAATAGCCGTACAATTTTGAGTTCTAGTTCGACTGAAAAATATCGCTCTCATAAGTGAGGGGAAAATACATTTATCTTAACTATAACTAGAGTGGTATAAGGGAAAATTTTATAAGCGAAAGTCGTATAACGGAGATAATCTAAAATTATCCCCCATAAGCATGGACCTGAATGCAATAATTTTGCAAATCTCTCAGAAGACCGAAAAGTCTTACTCCAGCATCAAACTTCCAAAAAGACCCAAATTCTTTTGTTCTTTTATCTTATACTGTGCCTCTGCTAATAGACTTTCGTCCAGTACTTCTTAAAACTTATTTCTTAATACATCTTTGAATTCTACTTGTTGGAAAAGGTACTCGATACTCATAGAAAAATATACTTTTGTGAACACAAGCAATATATGGAATTTTAAAAACTGATAACTAAGGTAGATATTTCTAAAACTTTTCATAAACACTCAGGAAATTTGAAAACTTTCTAGTACTTACAACGCAATGAAACAGAACGTAGTATAAGATGGAAAAGAAGTTGGAACTTTTCCTAATCTGTAAATAATGAATATATCATTGTTGGAAAAGTTTAAAGACAATTCTGTGAGAAAATAAAGGAAAAATACAGTATGAGTGCTTTTGGTTATCGAACTGCATTTCAAAGTGTATTTCACATTCCTTTCAAATCGATGGATTTTATAATGGGTTTCTTTTCATTTTACGTACTTCCAATTTTTTTCATATTTACATCAATTTCTACATATATTATATAGTATTGTTTCAAAGGAAATATATGGATATAAAAGCAACTGTCTGGATTCAAGAGTATCATTTAAATTTCCCCCACTGTCATATACTATATTGTGTGAGGACAAATAAGACATAATATAAATCTGAATGATAAATATGTTTTAAGTGCTATCCATCTCAAGTATTACTAAAACATTTTTAAGATCGGTTTTTCTTTCTCAAAGCTGGTAATAGCTTAACAAGAAAATACATTACGGATATGTATGCTGATTGATGTAAATAAATACGAATTTCTACAGCTAAACACACTCTATATATTTCTTAACCGACAAACACCATTTCCAGTGTTTTTGGCACAAGCAAATATGTATCACTCTGTGCATTCACAAATATAACATTCAACACTTTGTAATTTTAAAACATTTATTTAATTGCAAAGCTGTTAAATGTCTTATAATTTCAACTAAAATTTAACTCTAAATATTCTAAAAGTCACATCTTACCCCTTACGACAAGTTTGAAGGGAATTTATTCAACATGGCAGCTTTTGACAAGTTCAAAAACCTCAGTGGATTGTCAGGAATTTTACGAATGAATGAATATAGGTGTTTTCAAAGTTTATCCACAGAAAGTATATGTGATTGTTCCCTGCCCAGAGAACTACTACGTGATAAAATATGTTATGGCTTGTAGGAAACGGCTACCACCAAGTGAATGATACTAATTATTTTTCCCGCAATATTCCATATGAAAATTTTATACTGAATCCTACTCAGTTTATTCAGAAATTTATTGACCTTCTAAAATTATTTTTAAAATATGTAATATCTAGAGGTGGGTTTATATTATTAGGTTTAATGTAATTTTATCAAATTTCTAACTAAAAAGTTATATCATATTATAGAATGTTACCATTAATGTTTTTTATTTTTTATCCATTTCTAATTAAAATGGTTTATATATGGGTAAATTATTTTATTTCAATCACAATGGCATTCTGTCAGTTCGAGCAATTACGGATTTTACGATTACAACAAATTTTGTTATAAATATTTCAATCGTTCGAAATGCATCATACCCACAATCCTTTTTTCAGTCCCAGAAACACAATCATTATCTCAAAAACATTCGATTCAAGTCCGCGAATGTTCGAAATGTGTAAATCCATTGAAAGCAGGAACATACTCCATTTTACCACGTATGGCGGGAGTCAATTTATTAAAATATACTCTAAATTTATTGTGGTTTGGTAAGAATGACACCATTTATTTCAAAAAGAAATAAAAATACACTTCATATTTTTCATGGCGAAGAAACGGATATAAGAAATCTTACGCTTAAAACTGAACATGGCACCTACTGAAAGCAAGATATATTTCTTCCTATTCAATATCGTACTATCTTTTAGACCTGTATGTATTCTCGAAATTTATTTTGTATCAAAACCTAAAATATATTGAAAAGGAAATGGGGGCTATTTCTGCCGTTTTGTAGGTGTAAAGAGAAATAAAAAATGCCGTCATAAATATAGTTTTTTCAAGTAAGAGTCCTTTCTGCAGTATCTAGAAAATTTCTGGTAAAAGTGATGGGGCTTTTTCTTGTCTTTCCCACGAGCCACAAATTTATTTGTCTTCTGTATAATAATTAAAATTATATTTGTCATTATTTAATATATATAAATATTATATATATATATATATATATATATATGTTATATATATATATATATATATATATATATATATATATATATATATATATATATATATATATATGTATGTATAAGTGAATATTCAAAAGTCTGAAATTGTACAATATACAAATAAAAACAAGTGACCCAGCATAAAGGCGCAAAGCTGCTCACGAATGCCGGGTATATATAAGAAAGTCAAAGGTATAAGATGGGAAAGTGCCATCAGGTAAGATACAAATTGGCCAAGGGGGATTGTGACCCCTTGTTCCCGGTTATAGCCAGCTAATTACTCATAGGAAACACTCCCGAAGCCAATACCTTCCTGTGGCCTAATCTCCATGAAACGTCCAAACAAAAGGCGTAATCCAGGAATGGAAGCAATGACCACATTTAAATTTAAAAGGATAAAAATGGAAAGAGGAATGTTGATTAAAGGGACGGAAAGCAATTCCCGATGACAGTGAAGGTGCTAATTTCACATCATCTGAAAAGTTTCCGAATCAGCTGCATTTATAGAGATGCTTTAAATACATACGTTGCCAATGAAATCTAACATTGATGTTGCCAAAATCTTTGTAAAAGGCGTTTATAACATTGCTGTGTAGTGCATTATAGTAGTGTTTGATGTAGTTCACTGGATAATGCTGTCGTAAGTTCATATTCTTAAAGAAATGCCTTACTTCAGATTCGTGGACGATATCCTAATTGGCCAAACAATAAACAGCAGCGATTTTGACTTTAGTTTGTACCCATCCAACTTAGAACTTATAGAAACTAATAGGAATCATGATAACGAGATCAATTATCTTGATATTAGTATCGATTTTTGTGAAAATGAAGAATTATATATAAAACTATATGATAAGAGAAACTCATTCGATATCAATATTAATTACATTGTTGACTGGAATTCGAATTTGAGCTCTAACATATTTCGCAATATCATCAAAAATAATTTCCTTCGCAACTTGAGAATGCATACTTATAAACGTGATCGCATCATTTGTGGCAGAAAATTCATCCAGGAGGCCTTACGACTGCATTATCCAGTGAACTACATCAAACAATACTATAATGCACTACACAGCAATGTTATAAACGCCTTTTACAAAGATTTTGGCAACATCAATATTCCATAAATTTTATTGGCAACGTATGTATTTTAAGCATCTCTATAAATGCAGTTGATTCGGAAACTTTTCAGATGATGTGAAATTAGCACCTTCACTGTCATCGGGAATTGCTTTCCCTCCCATCACAATCAACATTCCTCTTTCCATTTTTTCCTTTTAAATTTAAATGCGGTCCTTGCTTCCATTCCTGGATTACGCCTTTTGTTTGGACGTTTCATGGAGATTAGGCCACATGAAGGTATCGGCTCCGGGAGTGTTTCCTAGGAGTAATTAGCTGGCTATAACCGGGAACAAGGGGTCACAATCCCCTTTGGCCTATTTGTGTCTTAGCTGTTGGCACTTTCCCATCTTATACTTTTGACTTTCTTTTATATATATATATATATATATATATATATATATATATATATATATATATATATATAATAGATACATATTTTAAGGCATTGAAAGTTAAAATCATAAGGACAAAGCGCTTCTAATAAACGAAAGGTATTTTATTTAACACATCCTAAAAGACGTGCAAAATATGTTAAAATCTACCAGAGCGCTTTCGGACGTATATACGCCCTTCATCTGTGGCTACATGAATAATAAAAACATGGAATGTTTATATATATAGAGACCAGTTTAAAGCAAATTTGCATAAAATATAAAATGGTTAATGAACTTAAAAATAATACAAGAAATATACACGGAAATTACGAAACAAGTTTAAACGCTTACGCATTTAAAAACTATTACAAGAAAATAACTAATACAAATTTTAGAAAAACGTCAAGAATGGTATTCCTGAGAATGACGTCACAAATAACATTTAAGAGCTTTGAATTGCATAGAGTTGAGAATGAGTCGCCAAGCATAACTTAAAATTTGAACAGCATCAAAGTTACAAATTGATTCACGGTAAATATAATTAAACTGGGATTCATAAAGAAGAATACTACGTGGATTGTTACAACGAATCAAAAGAAAGCTTTTTCCAAAACGGGAAGAAATTTATCATTAACTAAATATTGAACAAGGGCCATAGAATGTTTACCAGATTTGACATCGATGGACATGTTCTGCTAAACGGATGCCAACTGTACATTTTGTACTACCAATGTAAAATTTATAGTCACCAGCAGGGGATAACAGGAGAATAACATACACCCCAGCATAGCTTTTAAAGTCATCAAAATTCCCAAATTTATCGGATCGAACACGATTAAATAAAGTGGTAATATTAGAGTGAGCGGGTTTGAAACTAAATTCATGACAGAATTTAATAAAAGGACGGAACATCCTAGGACGGTAAGGAACACTAGATATATGGACTAAACGATCTTTAATAGCAACAAGCCGTTATCGTATAGTGGTTACTACATTGCGTTGTGGCCGCAATAACCCAGGTTCGAATCCTGGTCGCGGCACCAAATTGTCAGAGGGGGAACGAAAGAAGAGGTGCAAAAATATATTGGCTCGTGATCAAGACATTAACATTGCGTTATTGTTAAAACCCTCTGACAAACGGATTCCCAAACAACCAGAAATATGTTCTATTATGAAGATAAATAAAACTTACTTTGCCGTTATTATTAATCAATAACCCAGAATTTGATTACTTCTGCTTACACGATGCAAGCTGCACAACAGGACAGCAAAATATATATATTTAGATATCTAGTGTAAAAGTTGGGAAAATATGACAATTATGAAAATATAAAATATATTTTATTTTAAACATGATAGTAATATGTTGATGCATTTTTAGCCCTTTCGCCAATATAATCAGATAATTTAAATCATATATTTATCAAGTGTATTTCAAGATATCAATTATTAAGATCTAAGTCAAATAAATTTCACAAATCCCGAAGTTATAATTATAGTAGAAATGAAGAAAACGTAAAATGGTGAGAAATTATATTTATTAAATATTTATCGAAAATTCAACAGTTCTCTCTGGCGGCCAAATAGTACCGTAAATACCTGTTGAGAAGACGAGTCATCTGATAGGCAACTTTATGCCAGCACTCACGAATGGAGCTTCGACTCCAATATTTTGTCCAGCACGAATTTCAGTCCCAAACAATCCGAATGAAAATAAAACTCTCAGGATATTTTAACTCCTATCAACTTAGAGACAGGGCCCAATTCTTCAAACTAGACTATTTCCTACCCTGGCCTTCGGACATTTTCGGGGGTAATTGATTTGCACTTCAGGACCTGTAAGAAAAGAAATATTTTAGTAATCTGAAATGAAAAACATTCCAGGGCATCTTGAGGGATTAATGATTCGTCTAGAATCAAAATTTAATCCATCACAAAGGTCAGTTAGGACAATCCTTTGTGTAAAAACTTTACGGAGAATCGTCCGTGAGGAGTTCTCCTACCGAAGTTCCGGACCGAAGAGAGTGCATCTACTCCTGATTTTGATAATATACAAAGGCAGAAATTTACAGCCATTGGCTAATTGAAGGCGCGCTTTCAAACAGTTTCTCCACCGGGACAGCTCACGTCAGATATCGGAAGATCAAAATTGAGCTCAGGCAAAGAACTAAAGAAATAAAAAGTCTGCGCCTCGGCATTCAACGGGCAAATTTCGCATGCACTTTCTGCACCTTTCTGCTGACATACATAAAATTATAGAATGAGATAAGTGCTTCCCAGACAGAATAGTTCTCCAGAAACTTTCAAAATGGCCAAATACCAATATAACAGTATGGAATTGAGTAAATTTAAGGCGAACGAGGGTGAAGATCTTATAAATAAATTCAAAAGAATAAGCAGCCTCATGACCAAATTTTAAAATAAAATTAATTTCATCAGTTAAAGCGGGGATAGAAGAGCAAACATTAAATGCGCAATTAAAACACGCTTTAAAAGAAGCTTTTTTAGAGGATACAGGATGGAAAGAATTAGCGGGGATACTGGAGTTAGTAAAAGTGAATTTACGGGAAACGGAAGTATGAAAACCAAAATCAGAACGGGTGATCAGAACATCAAAGAAAGGCAAGGAACAATTAGATTCATGCTCAACAGTAAAATTAATCGAAGGGTTAAAATCATTAACTTTATCCAAAAGTTGATGGAAATCATTTAAATGATCTCCTTCGCCATTTGGTTAAAGTTAATGGTTTTTACAAACATTCCATGTTTTTATTATTCATGTAGCCACTGATAAAGGGCGTATATACGTCCGAAAGCGCTCTGGCAGTTTTTAACATACTTTGTACGTCTTTTAGGATGTGTTAAATAAAAGACCTTTCGTTTTTTTAAAAACTTTTTGTCCTCATGATTTTATCTATTGAAGCAGACGTGATACCAATATTGCTTCAATGAAAGTTTGATTAGTTTATAATTATTGCACATCTTTATTTGCAACTTTAAATTAGAAATTTTGAATTATCGTTCTCAATGATTAAATTTTAAAATCGCATTAACTGAAGCCGTTTGATATCAAATGATCCTATTTTAGCGACTGTTTTGCATTATTTTCCTTAATTTCAACTTATTAGTTTGTAGTCTTTCATATTATGCTAAGAATGAATAATCATTTTATTCATACCGTTATGCATGGTTATTCATTTATTTGTAATAAAAATACGTTTTTATTTAAAAAATGACATTTTTTTTCAATTTATATCAAAATCTAATCAACACCAACGTAGTAAATGCATATTTAAAATTATTATTGATGGTGTGTCCTTAAATTAATTATCTTGTAAAATTTATCAATATTTGCAAAGAAAAATCTTTAACATCGCGTTCTGGTTATTCACAGAACCAGTTAATTGTTCTGCAGTTAAAAACATTATTGCAATCCTCCTAAATTTACTAGAAATTAAATGCTATTAGTACAAAAAAAGTTAAGAAAAGCATTTTTAAATTAAACAGCCTATTTTTAAAATTTAATATTACCAATGTAATAAAAATGTATCCTGTCAAACAGTTAATGTACAATTATTTTAAAATAATGATTACGTGCATTGTCGAAAACTTTTGAGAGTTCTAGATATTTTAAGTGTGATGACATGTTTGTTAAAAAGTTATTATTTTTAAAACATTGAACAGACCACCGAAAATCCCATTAAAAACATCAAGGCAATATTTAAAATTTTTTTAGTAATATAATCACACTATCATAAAAGACATAATTCATAATTGGATATACCTACTGTCTAATGTCTTGGTTGTAATATCATGTTTATTGAGAGAAAATTTAAGCACTCCATTTATCATAGCTGAATTCCTTTATACATTCACAATATAGTTTAATAAAATGGTTTATCGATTTCACAAACATATTTTTATATTTATATACTCATAAATAATTGTAAGCAATTGTAAGCAAATAATAATTGTAAGTCGACTCAGATCATGCTTTTTTAAGATTTGATATCAAAATTGAATTTTCACAGGGGCGCAAGTATTTACGAACCTTTTCCTTCGCTCAAGGCTGTCATGTCTTTTGATTGGTCATTAAATCATAAATTGCGGCATTTTTATAGCAGTTCTTGATTGGTTGAAATATTTGTTTGCTTGCTTTCCCCTTGGCATTCAGTTTATCATATTTTCCAAGCAGGTGTATATCGTATTGTACACCCCTAATAATCTTCCAGGCAATCCGGTGTATCAGGAGACTATCTGTAGCCTGTCATCGTTGTCTTCCTTTATGCTTGATGCCCATTACTTGCAGTTAAATATTCAATCACCACTTTTCCCAAATGCTCACTTTTGACTTTAGTTTGTTTACAGATGAATGTCTGATTTATGTCTTCACAACAAATATTCATTACAAGCTTCATTAATACAAAATATAGAGTTTTTAAGTAGCGTGAATGCATACATAGAGGTCACACAAATGCCACAAATGCCAGTATGAATGTTACATCGAAAATGATTGATTATTCTAGATTTCTATAACATAAAATTATTTATTCTATAACTTCTTTACTATCTTGATGAAAACATGCTTTGTGTGTTAAAAGCAATTTTAAGCTAAATTAAAAACGTAAACACTTCTGAGTGTTTTGATTATGAAGAAAAACTTTGTCTCAAATTACTTATATGTTCTAGTCGATCAACTACATTTCCTCAAAACACTGTATCAAATCAACTACTGTCATTCAACCTGTACAAAAATTTTTAATTTAAAAATTTTTAATTTAAAAATTTTTAATTACAAATATACAATAGAACTAATTCTATGAGGTCGTAAACAATGTTTCTACACTTTATGAATTATTATTCAGGCAGATTTGGTTTAAAAACTTTATATATTGTTTGGTTCTGTCAACAGTACAGTGTATTTGAATATTTCGATTTTACATCTGATAATTATTTTACCAAATATTCGACTTCAAAGCGACAGAACTAAATTTATATGATTTGATTTTTTATTTAATGCATCATACATTTTAATACATTATTCATAAATCTAGATGGTCTCCTAATGAAATGGCCCTCATTTGTTCTAAAGTCGAATTTTCAATTCTGTTCACATTTTGCCCGCAATAACTAAAGTTTTAATTATTTTTCTGATGAACATTCTATAATTTAAAAACAAAGTCTTCTCCTGAAATAAATTTATTCAAAGATTTGGAATTATTATGGGATTTAGAGAGTTCAAGTCAATTACTTACACGGTTTATGTAAATATAACTTTTAAAACTCAATATTTATGTTGGTTTGGGGAGAAAAAGAAGATGAAAAGTTATACGTTGTGGAATTTCTAATGATATATTTTTATTGGATTTTATAGTATGCATAATTTTGACAGAATTTTAAATTTTACGATAAATGTATTTTCTGAAAACATCTTGCCTTCATATATGACATTTTTAGTTTTATTAATGTATGCTTTTTTTCTTTCAACAGAGTAAAATTATAATGGTGAACTTGCATGGTGTGTTAGAAATGTGCAAGTTGAACATTTTATTTAGAAACATAATGTTGTATTTTAATGTTGTATAAAAATTTTTAATAATTCTTATATTTACAAAATTGGATTCAATAAGAATGTACACAAAACTCAGAAATGGTGTCGTTGCTTAAAATATTTCGAACCATAATGTTTCCCGGAACATAATGCAGTGTAGAAAAATATCAATAATTCTTATAGTTATAAAATTTGGGTCATTAGGAATGTACTTAAAACTGTAAAATGAATCCGTTGTAGATAGTCAAATAATCGCTCATCAATAAACTTTATTGCTATCAATCATTGTCTCTTTCAGTTTCTAGAACGTCCTGGTAAAATGTTGTTCATCATGGTCGTTTGACTACCTTTTAAATTATATATTTACTTTTTTCGGATTTTAGTTATCTTTTCTGCGTTTTTATTTGATGAAATTAGCTCATATAGATTTTGAAAATATATGGCTCTTTTATATTTAAATTTCATTTTCCCTGATCGTTTGAATCAGTTTCTCTTCGCTTCCAATAATGTTTACTAGTTAGTGACAACTAGTTAAGATGTCTCAAATATTTTTGTAGGTTTTTTTCATTAATCAGTTGTTTCTTACAGTCCTTCTATCAGTTCTCTTTCTGCGTTACTGTCTTTCATCTATAGTTTCGTAGTTTCTTCGTAGTCTGTTGTCAGTAGTTTTTCCTAGCTTTCAATTCTTTTCTCGTCGTTAGACATCTGTTTCATCCCACTTCCCGCCCACGTGTGCTAACCTCACTTTTACCATCAGATGTGAGTAAGTGATATCACGCTAACCGTCAATTCTGTAGAAGTAGATTGTTTCTTGCCATTAAAACAAGTCGATCAGTTTATTTTCGTTCATATACTGTGTCTTACGAAGTTTTATTTCATCTGTGAGGTCTAATATTTGGTTGTTATTTTCCTCAGTTTCGCTACAATGTATGTTTGGCTTCGTATTAACAACTTATGGCTGATTCGGTTATTTAGAACAATCCTCGAGCAGAGTGTGGCTAGTCTGAGGTCATGATTTGACGGCAGGATAATTTTCAGATCGCGAGTAATAGAAGCGGGGTAATAGAAGCTATGTACAGTTCTAGTAGTAGACTGGTGGATAGTTCAGCTGAAGTGAATGGACGTGGGAAGTCGCTAGGAGTCGAGCTGCTTTGTGAGATAGAACGAAAAAAGTATAAGTCAGTGGAACCGGCCTTAGGATGGATACAATTATAATCATAATGGTTTAGTATCCCTGGTTGGCCAAAACAAAATTTATAAATCCAAGGAAATAATTTGATAAGTTTCGACGAATACTCGTCCATTGTTTACTTAAATATAATAATATCACCTGGCCCGTAAAAGCGTATTAATAATATGTTGTATTACCTAATGGGCATGTGCAATACTGGATGTTTGGTATCTGTCTCTATTTAGTTACGCAGCCAGTTGCTATACAATTTGAATGAGTACACAATAAATGTGTTTAATATAACTTCTTGTATTTGTGTGTTATTGCCGTGGTCGTAAGGTAATTTTGGTATCCATTACTACTAAAGTTTAGAGTTATGCCACTTTTGCTTGACATAATTTTGGAATCCCGCAACAAAATAAATGAGACGTTTACAATACAGCTGTAGCCAAATCTCATTAAGTTAGAATGTACACGAGCAGAGAAGTAGCGTGACCTGAGTTCAAAGCACGTCCTTTATACATTTTCTTATTATGTCTCTTACATCTTATTAAATCTTCTACAAATAGATAAAAATGTAAATCTAAATATGCATGAATTGGAAAATTTTGTCCGCCTATTATTGTCAGATTGAAGCATATGTTTAACTGATACAAATGCATTTCTTAACTGTCATGAAACCTGCCATATCAGCATAAAAGTCGCTCCATTTGCGTAACAAAACGATACGCTTGAAACTACTAAAAATGGAAACAAAGTCAAACAAAAATTGAATGGCACTCATTCTTTGAAAGAACATTTGGCGAAATATCTGTGACAGAGGAAAAGTAAGAAAAGTGTTTAAGAAGTTTTAAAACTTTACAAGAACGGAAAGACTCGAAATAGAAAAGTGCGTAATGACTTGGCAAATAACCAACTTTACTTTCAGAGTGAGGAGGGAAAATGTTCATGTGAAATTCAGCAGCTTTATTGAAAAAAATACTTATTGATTATGAGGTATGGTAATATAAATAGTAGCTGATATTCTCGAACAAATGTAATATATATTTTTTATTTAAATTCCCAATAACCAATAGAAGAATTTTATTATAAATGTATAAAATATTAAAGTATAAATATTAATGTATAAAAATATTGAATGTATAAACATAAATTAATGTATAAACATGAATGCATATTAAATATATAAATACTTAATATCGCTGTTTGCAAATCAACGTTTTAAAATAAAGTCATAAAACAACTATAAAAACAAATTATAAAACAACGGTTTGCAAATCAACAAATATTTAAATATTTTTAATAAATATTTATTTAAAAATTTGTTGTGTTTCCTGTAGAACTCAGTTCAAATCTTCAATTTTTCTAATGATCTTAAATTACCTCATTAAAATTGGAGGGAAGTATGAATTATCCTGCGTTGGTTTATTCCAATCTAGTAAGTAAATGCATTTCAGATGTCCTTTACAAAAATTGTATGATGAGCTCGCGTTTGAAAATATAAACATTTGCAATTTTGATTACTTCACGACTGACGTGTGTTTGAATATATGGCATTTTATAGGGATAGTATACATTTTCTGACAGTAGAACACGTGTTTCAGTGTTATGAATATCTCAATGACCTTCAAATGAATCATTAAAATATAATGACAATCACTGAGCTTCAACGGCATTCAAATTGTACTATATCATTCACCTAATTGCTCTTTATGCTATTTGCCCTAATTTACCGTGGATTTCTTATTACCTAGTATCTGGTCTCTAAGTCAGAGTTCTCATTGTTTACAAACTCCAATTATTTTATTTTTCAAGGTCTAGTACATGCAATTAGTAAACAATTAATTTCTCATATAAACATTTTTATTAATATATATCCTTCTTTTCATGGAAATTTTGTCTTAGTGATGTGGCCCGTGTATTTAAGCTCACGTTCGCCACCTATTTCCACTTTGCCACTGATGAAGGACATAATAATGCCCGAAAACGCTATGGTTGTGAATATTTGTACATCATAGAAGGTGACTTTGATTATGTACTTTTAATAACAGCAAATTATTGTTTTACTTTCCTTATATACAATAATGAATAAGGAAAGTACTGTGACGGGGTCGAAAATTCGAATTCGAGTTTTCGACGGGAGAGCACGTTCCAAGCATCCCTGATCACGAATCGAACATTTTTGAAGTGATGTCTGTGTGTGTGTGTGCGTGTGTGTGTGTGTGTGTGAGTCTGTGGAGACGATAACTGACGAACGAATGGACCGATTCGAACGAAATTTGGTACAAAAATTACAATCCGTAAACACTGGAAGCCTATTGTTTTTATACGCAATCGAATGTTCAGAACTTCCCTAAATATTCGAGCGAATTTTTAAAAAATCAAAACCTCTAATAAAGTTACGCAAATATACATGTCTTATGTAGTTTTTCATTAGAAAACGATTTCATTAGAAACGATTCATTAGAAAACTTTCATTAGAAAACGATTGACATAATATTTAGAACGCTGACATGAACCGTTCTCGATGCACATTTTTCAAAATAATTATCAAAAAGTCATATAAAATGAAAAAAAAAACTATTTCCTATTGAGAAACCTGCTCACTTTTTATATGTAATACCATACGATAAATTTGGTGACATCATTCTCGTGGATCTAGCTCGTTCCGTTCATGGCAAAATATACTTTGTATAATACTTTTATATATTTGAACGCTAATAGTCATTTATCTGCTGTAAGAATAACTTATTTCTCCGTCCATAATGCTTGGCGAGATTTTGGCGACGAATTTGGTGGAATGTCGCCAACTTGGCGACTTTTTTAAAAGCATTTTAGCATAATTTAGCAACATTTAAAATGTAGCCAAGCTGGCGAAATTTTAAATGTTGCTAAATTAACGAAAACCTTGCCAAATGGATAAAAATGACTCTAAATCAATGAAAATGGCGACTCATTGACAAACATTCAATATCTTGGAAGTAATATAAATATCTACTATAAAAATAATATATATTTTTTTTGCTGTAAAAGTAGTAAATTCATTGCATTATATAAGGAAAGCCATGTGCTGCCCACATCAATTTTGACACCTTGACATCACTATATGACACCTTGAACCCCTCATACATCCTTGATATGGTAAAATTAGTGCCTATGCAAAATCCACATCAGAATGTTATTATAATTTAAATATTTCCCTGTCACTTTTGCTGAAATGGTGATATGAAATGAAATTTTATCCTTAAAATTTTGCACACTCTTCACTTTCATATTTATTTAAAATAAACCCTATTTCATTACTTAAAGAGAACTTGGAGTGAAATAAAATGGGCGTGGTCACATAAACTAGTGATACATGCTGCACCTTCTTTTTACAATTATATCTTGTCGATATTTTCTAAATAATTATTTTTACTGTTGAACATAATAATTAGGATTTTCAATTTGTTTAATTTCTAGCAGAATGTTATAAGCCTTAAAATTCTCAAAACTCATTTAAATTGCTATGTGATTTAATGCTCAGATGGATAATTGCCAAGTCTAAAATTGACGGTAAGGAGTAATAAAAGTTGTTTAAAATTATCGAAACTTTTAAGGAGAAAAAGAAATGCATCCCTGATTAATTGCGAACCCAAGCATTTGCCTACTTTTCATATGACTAAAAACAATCCTGACTATATAACCAGCTTTCGTGTTGGCTTGTAAGAATTTGATTTCTTCTTTCATCTCTTCCAGTCCAGATTTAATTTCGAATTGTGTAATTTTTATTTCTTCTTTCATCTCAGATTTAATATCTTCCTTCATTTCGGCATGTTTCACTTTCATTTTCAATGTACTCTTTTACGGCTTTAATCTCATTTTTCATCGTTTCTTGTCCGGATTTAATCTCTCCTTTCATGGCTTTTTGTCAGGCTTTAATCTCTTGTTTCATATTTTCCTGCATTGCTTTTTGTTCTCGCTAACTTCATCAGTTCTTTATTTTCAATAGACAGTTCTTTATTAACATTTTACAGCAGAGTTGAAAAGTGTTTATGACTTTGTTCATTCTGTCTGTCTGTCTGTCTGTCCGTTAGCACGATAACTGCCGTAAAAATGATTTATTCAAAATGAAATTTTAGTATGTTGTTCAGACTGTCTGTAGGGTTTATGGGAATATAAATGAATAATATCACCCAATTGTTTTTGGATTGAATCCGGGTTGAAAAAATGAAATACATTGATTCCTATGGGACCTAATTTTTCAAACATTTTTTAAACGGAATTAAAATTTACAAGTTGCTTCAAAAATTTTAGGTAACATTCAAATTGTTCCATAAAATATATATTAAAAAGATTCAGCGAAATATATTCAGTAAATTTCTAAACAAAAATTAAAGTACTAAAAAATTACACATCTTATATGAAGCGATCACGTGACCATGGCATGAGAAGATCACGTGACCCACTTCAAAATGATATATGGCATCCATTTTGTCTCAAAATCGTGATTTTTAAAGCTCTTTTTAATTCATATTGAGTGTTGTAGAATGTGTAGAAATATAAAGAATGTTGTAGAAATATGTAGAATGAGTTGTATTAGAATTGCTGTGTTTCTTTAACACAAAATCATTTAGCTCATAGAGTCTTCATATCTGATATGAATGAAATATTCATTGATTTTACAGAGAGAAGGACGATTTTTTTCGATGAAGTTTTAAGCATAGAGTTTAATTACTTGTAGCTCCATGGTCTTAATTTTTAAATAAAATAAATTAATGTAGTATTGTAATGAATGAAATGAATGGGATGTGGTTTATGAATGAAATGCTGCTTTTATAGAGAGAGCCAGGCGTGCTATTTTTCTATGACGTCATTTGACTGAATTTCAGTTGCTTTCGATGAAATTTTCAAACATAATAAATTATCGTAGTATTATGATAATTCTAAAATTATTACCGATGAATGTATGATATTTTAGAGATGTTTAAACCAGGCAATTTATATATCAACGCCGTTATTTGAATGAAGTTCATTTTTCGATGAATGTTTAAGTTTTCAAATATAGCAAATCAATGTATTATTGTGATAAGTTTTAAAATATTACCGAGGAGTGTATTACATTTTAGAGATGTTTAAAAAAATTGCATTGAAGTTGGAACGTGCTTCATAATTAATGATTTAAGCATGATTGATTTTTCTTGTTTTTACTATTTTCGTTCTTATTTTTCTGCCCTCGCTTCTTATCCAGCTTGCATTAATTTCATTTCTTCTTTCATAGTTTCTTGTCCGGCTTGCTTTGCTTAAATGCACTCCTTCGAAGCTTCTTGCCCGGGCTGTATTGCTTCCTGTGTGACGTTCGTTACTTCTTTACCGGCTGGCGTTACTTATTGTCTGGATTTTCATTAATGATATCATCTCGCCTTATTGTTCATCCTTTGTTTTCCCAGTTGGGGGAGCCATAACCACTTGTTAAGATTCTATAAATCCCACTTCTGCGATTTCTTCGAAGGGGGAAATCCAAGATCTAATTACAAATAACCAATTTCTGCAGAATGTGAAATTTAATACTTGTCGCATACTTTTTTATTGTTACTGGAAAAAAATAATTTTTTTGCCACTATATTTAGTGATATTAGCTGATAAACCTTTGATATACCTGATAAAATATGATATTAGCACAAACAAGAGGTGTATATAATGGAAACTACAATAAAAAATATTAATTTTGGATTCAATTTGTAACAGAGTTAAGACGCACACAAAATTGGAAGACAAATATATATATATGCATATTACAGTCATTGACAACTTAACTTGATTATACATAACCTGTAAAAAATCTTACTGCACAAATCTAATGCTCTAGTTTGCTATGTTTGAATGTTATGCTACGCGGTACCTCACAGACTAGTGAGGGAGGGAAGTCATATTTGGCATGATTATCGCTCAAATACGATTTATGCTTAATTAAACTTTTATATCAGTGAATTCATTCCTTTCATTCTATTCATTCATTCTATCATATTATTAATTTTTGGTTTAGACAGTAATTTAAAATTATGTAAGAAATATATATTCAATGAATTAAGTATGTGCATGTGCTAAAATTGCAATTGATTTAAGATACTTTATTCGTTTTATAAGTATGCAAAACTTTTGCAAAAGCATACATATTATACACTGCAAAACATTTATCTTGGAATCAGCAATTAATTTAAAGAACATACAGATATGGTAACCATTATTTGTATTTGTATTTCGTTTCTATAAAATTATATTTGTATTTCGTTTTCTATAAAATTGTATTTGTATTTTGTTTCCATAAAATTATATTTGTGTTTCGTGAGAAAGAACAATTATGACGTACGTAGTCAGTGAAATAAAGGAATACACTAAAAGTAAAACTCTGAAGCAATTAATTACATAATAAATATTTAGTATTTTTGAATTTTATTAAACTTTTTATTCATTATTCATTCTTTCTGCCATACATTTATGACGTTTCAAGAAATATATTTTTATGACGGAAGAATCCACCTTGTAGTGTAAAGTTATGTTGTCCCCGAATATAGTTCGAAATCAAAATATGCTATGTCTTTTCATTTTGGCGGGATGCCAAAATTGATAAGTTTTAAAAAATTGTAACAAATTATCAGAAACTACTCATAATTATCAGATATACTTGGCGAACACCTGCAGTGGAAAAGAAGGAACGATATTTTGTTTTTCGCCAACAGAAATCGTGCTCCATAAAGGTGGATAAAAATGTTTTAGAACCAGGATTTATATAAAATTTCAACTTCAAAACGAATAGTAAGATTAAATAAAACAGATTTAAAGTAGAATTTAATTATTTTTTACATATAATAGGAAGTGGAATATTTTTGTCCATTCGCAATCTTGGTAAAATTCGTTGGCTTGGTCTTGGCGAGAAATCGCCGTGAGGAAAACCATGCCGGAGATAATAATCGTTTTAGTGAAAGTTAAAATGTATTTTTTATTTCCAGTAAAATTTTCTATTTTTAAAACTATTAAAGATAGAGTAAAAATTTAAATGAGTTTGATAATTTCAGAATATTTCGCTTCAAATATATATCCGATGTGATAAAATATATTTGGATTAAAAAAATAAGTATTAAAAATTTATATTCGCCTTTCTATTTTCGGCAGATTTGGAAGAGTTTTATTGATGAAGTTTTATTTTCTTTTACAGCCAAATCTCAAAACGTTTGTTATGTTATCCAGTTTAACATAGCATATAATTTAATCAGTAATTAAATCATGGATTTGATATCCTATTTTTTCCCCACCATGTTTATTTTTCCAACATTTCCCACAATTAAATCTGTGAACCGAGCTTTTTAAGTGGCTTGTCAACTGGCCTAAAAGTCCAGTGATTGTTTATGATAATGCTCCTTTTAATAGTATACATTCTGAAAACAATCCATAGACATCTACAAGAAAACCGATATATAAGTATGGTTGAGCAGCAAAAACACTCAAAAATTAAAATATACCACAAAAGACAACGGCATACCAAATTTGGATGTTATAGCTGCTCCGGTTTTTGAGTTATCAGTAGAAAACGAATACACCCATATGGCGGTCCCAGAAAGAGTTAGTTCGGTAATATTCAAAATCAAAGGACTAAAATGTATCACAAAAGACAACGATATCACATACTAAATGTCATATTACTATAAACAAACATACATGAGATTTTATTCGTATTTTTCAGCAAATATTTTTCTAATATATTTGGTGTGCAGAATATTGCGGGAGTGGTAAATTTATTTTCCAACAATTCTCTGTCGTTAAAATTAGCATAAGATGCTTAATGTGGCAACCCAATCACCTGTAACTCAGTACAAAGTCACCTTCTAACTTTCACAGTGCTACATGTTAGCTGTTCGCTGAATATACTTGGAAAGCCAAACACATTTAATAAGTTAGGGAGAATAAAAGGGCACGATTTCGAGAAAAAAATTATAAATTATAATTATAAACATTTACTTCTGCTGTGGTCGTCACACTTTCTTAAACCATAGGCTACATTTAGAGATTCGTGTGTTACATGTGCAAAAGGCGTACCCTAGTAAACAAAAAAAAAACGCTATCCAACGTATATTTGAAACACATTTTTTTATTTAGCCTTATACTTTTATTAAATTATGGTGTCTAGATAAGATTTTCCTGCTTTCTTTAAATAGCTGCGCCCTCTATTTAGTGCAGTGTTTTTGAGTTGAGAGAGCAAGATCAGAAGGGGTTGTTAATTGCACGACACCATTTCATATATAAAATATATCGATTATACACTCATGTCCAAAAGTTAAGCATAATTCGTAAAATGCAAATAATTCGGAGTTAATATGGAGACAGTGGTTCACAATCAGTTGTGAAGAATCATGGGACGAAGGTAAATCATTGTGCATATGCAAAACCGTTCAGTCGACGTCCACATGCGCCAAGCACCGGCGCACGTCGGAATAAGTATAAAACGACTTCGAGCGTCATGGCCAGTTGAGGCAGAATTTCGCAATTGCTGTGGTAGGGATCGTTGTTAACAATCAACAAGAAAGATCAATAATGCATAAAACATTGATTATGAAACACATTCCAACTTCAATGTAATTTTATTTAAAAGTCTCTGAAATGCGACACATTATTCCTTAAAATTTTAAAAATTATCACAATACTACATTAATGTATTACATTTCAAAACATCGAAAAAAATGACTTCATTTAAATAACGACATTGAAATATAAATTGCCTGGTTTAAATATATCCGAAATGCGATACATTCCTCGGTAATATTTTTAAAATTATCATAATACTGCAATAATTTATTATATTTTAAAACTTCATGGATAATAAATGAACTTTATTCAAAGGATGTCATCGAAATATAAATCGCCTGGCTCTCTATATAAAAGCAACATTTTATTTATGAACTTTTTCCATTTCTTCCATTCGTCATAGTACTACAGTAATTTATTTTATTTAAAAGCTTAAAACCATGCAGATACAACTAATTTGAATCTATACTTAAAACTTCATCGAAAAATTCGCCTGCATCTCTATGTGAAATCAATGAATGTTTCTCTCATATCAGCTATATTACAGACTGCATGAGCTAAATAATTTTGCGTTAAAGAAATGCAGCAAGTTTTTCTTCATTCTACATATTTTGGTGTTTACATACTCCATAAGTGAACATTAAGCTTCGTTGCAGAGATAATCAAAGTTTCATGATCATTTAAATTCAAATATATTGTAATTGCGTTGTTTCAGAATGTAGATGCACAGAATTTAAACAAAAATTCTGTGCATCTACATTTTAGGACGGATACAACTACGGTTTTAGGACGGATACAACCCTAAATATAAATTAAAAGGAACTTTAAAAATTACGATTTTGACACAACATGGATGTCATATTTTATTTTGAAGTGGGTCACGTGATCGATTCATATAATGGTCACCTGATCTCTTCATATAAAAGATGTAATTATTATTTTGATTTTTATTTAAAATGAAACATTTTTTATATACTTTATGGGATAATTTGAATATTTCCTAAACCTTTTGAAGCAATTTGTGAGTTTTAAATTCGTTTAAAAATGTTTGAAAAATTAGGTCCCACAGGGTTCAATGCATTTCATGTTTTCATCCCGGGTTCAATACGAAACTAATTGGGTGATATTATTCACTTATGTTTCCATAGGTCCCACAGACCGTCTAAACAACATACTAAAATTTCATTTTGATAAAATCATTTTTACAACAGTTATCGTGCTAACGGGCAGACAAACAGGCAGAATGAACAAAGTCATAAACACTTTTCAACTATGTTGTAAAGTGTTAAAAAGAAAGAAAGAAGTCACAGAGATGCCAACTAGACATGTTTTTGATGGGTCGAATTATTGGAATGCTGCGATCCGATCTATCTATCCCAAACCGACGTGTCTTGAATTCTGAATGTGCCTTAGTGTGTGATCTCCAGACTGTGACAGAGGTTCCAAACCCCTGGAGATGTTACCGGACAACCAGTAATAGGTCGGCCAAGGGTAATAAACGCTTGGCAAGACAGATATTTGTTGATAACATCGCGACATCAAAGGAACCGTTCTGCCAGACAACTGGGTTCAGTCCTGACAGCCGCCACCGAAGTCATTGTTTCCAGACAAACTGTTTACAGGAGACTCAAACACGTTTTTCTCTATGCCAGATGACCAGAAGTTTGTATCCCCTTGGCATCTGCACAGAGACTCGCGTATTTACAGAGACCTTCGGCAGTGGAGTGGACACCAGTGGGGCAATGTCATGTTCAGTGACGAGTCCAGGTTTAGCCTGCAAATTGATTCTCTACGTATCACGATCTGAGAACTTGGAAAGCAGTTTCACCCGTGAAACATCATGGACAGACATCGTTTTCGTTTGGGCGAGTCATGGCCGGCATCAAAATTGACGGCCTCACAGATCTCCACATCTTTGACAAAGGGGTCGGTTACCTAGGGGCGCGGTAGCCCATTGGTTAGCGCGCTGGAGTTGCACTCGGTAGACTCGGGTTCGATTCCAGCCACTGCCAAAACTGCCGCCGTGTTCATGCGGAGTACGATCACGTTAAACATGTGGGTCCGAAAGTCCTTCAGAGAGGTTGGTGGTAGGGGAAGGAGGGTACGGTCCCTGTGAATGCCTCCCCCACTGGGTTCCGGTCTAAATTGGGTGGCACTTCCCGACCGTCCAAACAGTTACCTTACACCTTTCTGGTAGGTCGGACGGTCTGGGTTTCAACAACAACAACGGGGTCGGTTACTTGTCAAAGATACAGAAACGAAGTCCTTGAGACTTCCGTTTGATTGTTTGGAGGTGCTGTGATTCCTGATTTCATATTCATGGATTATAACGCACCTCCTCACCGTGCGGCCTTGGTCTACGACTTCAGTCATACTGAAGATTTCAAGCACATGCAGTGGCTTGCCAACTCTCCTCATCTGAATCAATCTTACACTGCAGCCTCACATTGTTTTAATCATACTGGTTCACTGAGGTTGACAGTCGTATTGTGACTCGTTTTCTTTCAGCCATTTTCTTTGGATAATAAAAGTCGTTACTATTCTTGTTTTTCATTGTTTTCTTCTTCTATAACACTATTACACGCGCATACCGCGTTTTCTTCAATTTCGATGTAGATTTCCTGAAATGTTCACATAATTTGGATAATAAAAGTCGTTACTATTCTTGTTTTTCATTGTTTTCTTCTTCTATAACACTATTACACGCGCACACCGCGTTTTCTTCAATTTCGATGTAGATTTCCTGAAATGTTCACATAAACAGCAACTGTGCTTAACTTTTGGACATGAGTGTATATTATCGGCTTATGTTAACGTTCCACGAAAATATTTAATTTTATCTTTTTAGCAATTTCATTCTGTGTTAGGTCATTACCGGTTTCTATTTAGAACTTTGAACATAAATGATTGTCTAAATGACTGCCTTTAAAAAATACTGACCAATAAGCGTTTGGCTATAGAAAAGCAAAATGAAATTTAAATTTGATATGGCAGAATTATTCTGATTTGATATCCACACCGAAACGCTATTACAATTTTTGATATTCAATTTTTTACTTGCTGGACTTGTAATTTGGAATGTCATTTTCTAATTAAAATTTTACACCTTCTTCACTTTCATATTTATTGAAAATACAACCCATTTGAAAAGTTAACGAGAACTCCGAATGAATAGAAAGTGGATGCGGATAAACTATTCATACATACTGGCTAGAATTTTATAATTAAATCTTATATATATTTTTCTACGTAATGATTTTTATAATGATTTTCAATTTGATTAAGTTTTAGTAAGATTGTATGTGAGGCAAAATATTCAAAACACATTTAAATTGCTATACGCTTTTTTCAAGAGGATATTTGATGGATTGTCCAAAAGTGATGTTACGGAGTAATAAGCGTTGCTTAAAAATGTACGAAATGCTTATGTACGAAATGTATATATACGAAATGTATATATACGAAATGTATATATACGAAATGTATATATACGAAATGCTTATGTACGAAATGTATATATACGAAATGTATATATACGAAATGCTTATGAACGAAATGTATATATACGAAATGCTGATGTACGAAATGTATATATACGAAATGCTTAAATACGAATCCTGAATGGACCCCTGAAATGGACCCCTGAATAATTGCTACCCTCATCGAGTCAAAACAGGTTTCTCATTTCTGATTTTTATTTTCCCCCAATTAGAACATTTTCCACTTCGTAGAGAAAGTTTTATATACGATTCCAGATTTGTGTGTAACACATTATACAGTTAGAACTGAGAATAATTCAAAGAAATTTCTATTTCTTTGATCGATAAGAATAAGTTTACGCTTATTAAGTATATCAGTGCATGCATATGTACATTAAAATTAATTTCAACCCTATTGCCTGTATTATACACACAATATAATCCTTCTTTGGAAGAAAGTCTTCACAAATTATCTCTAGAAAAAGCGGTCTTGTAAATGTAATGGCTAAATGCATTTTTCTCCATCCTGGTGTCTGGATAAGATAAGGAAAATTGCACGTTCCTGTTTTTTCTTAAAGTACGCATTTTATTCATTTCAACGGGGAAGAGTTGGTCGAAAACTTTAAACATTAACGTTCATTTGAAACGCTTTCACTGTTTATGTAAAGGATATAATGTATACTGTGAAAGATAGAAAATAAGATAGTGCTTTAAAGGTCATTTTAAATAGACCAAGTAATGGTATAAATATCTATTTTCATTTAGTGGAAGAAAAGTTAATACATTTGATTAATGTTTCTACGTTTATTTTTAGTTTTATTTATAATCCATTTATATACGACATTCCTTGCAATCACATTATAATATATAAACAAGAAAGATCAATCATGCATAAACATTGATTATGAAACACTTTCCAACTGAAATGTAATTTCATTTAAAAATTTCTAAAATGTGATAAATTCAGTGGTGATATCTTTTACATTATCACAGTATTACAGTAATTTATTATACTTAAATATTTAAAACTCTATCGAAATATAAATCATCTAATTCTTTATGCACAATCAATGAATATTTCATTCATATAACTTGTATTCCAGACTCCAGAGCTAAATAATTTTGTGTGAAAAAAATTCAACAATTCTTATGTAATTCATCTTACAATCGCTTGAGTTATTTGCATTCTGCATATGTTAAAATTAGGCTACGCTGAAGAAATAATAAAAGTTTAGGGATCATTTAAAATCACAACTATTGTAATTGCATAGGCACGGAATTTAGATACACAGATAATACACAGATGCACAGATAATATATGTGTGCATGTGTATGTACTCAAAGTATTGGAATCGTGCCGAAGATCGGAACTCGAATTTTCAAAGGATCTACACGTTTTGGGACTTCTAGAACACGAAAAAACTATTTTTAGGAAGACGTCTGTGTGTGTAAGGGTGTATCTGTGTATTTCTCTGTGTGTCTGTGTGGATATTACATCCACTCTAATTGAATAACTATTGGACCGAATTTCAAACAATTTGGAAGGTATGTTTTTTGTGGGAAATCCTGATGTTCATTAGATTATAGTACGATTCGTAATAAAAGAATCTGCCTTCTTTGCGAAATGGCCGCAGAAATTGCCTTTATCCACTCTAGCTAAAAACTAATGGAACAAATTTAACAAAATTTGGTGTATAATATTTCAGTAACCTACAGGTGATTTATATACCAAATTTAACAAAATTTTGTATATTATAAGTTATTCTAGTACGATTCGGGAAAAAAGAACGGGCTATTTTTGCGAAATGACCCGCAAAAATCGTTATATATAAAAATAAAAGACTACATGTGCTCAATTATATCAATTAAATTCCTATTTTATACGTGATTTTTGACAACAAAAAGAATAAGACACACCCCATTACTCTAGGACTAACCGTTCTTGAGATATTCTAGTTTTTTTTTTGCGTTTTCGCTACGCCACCTTTGACAATAAGTCCAGCTATCAAATGAGAACCAAATTTAAGTTTAACGTGTAAATTCAACGTTATTTAAAATACTTATGATTGTTATTTTGTGCAGATAAACTCAAATTATTATTGAAGAAATAAAGAGAACGAATATTAGTCTGCAGGGAAAGACATGTGCTGTCCACATCAGAATTTTTATCAATATTACAACAATGATTTATAGAAGTGAACTGGGATTATTTTCAGGCCATTTCGAAAAAAATGTATGATCTATATTTAAAGATCCATCAAATTTTTGTCGAATAAAATGTTCAACAAATTTAAGCTGTGTACCAAATTTTAACTCTCTAGGACGTAGGAAAGTGCATTAAAAATGCCATCAAATAAATATATCATGAAGAGTTATATAAAATTAAAAAAAAATGAAAAATTGTTATCTACCAAATTTATTTTAAAATGTGAAGCCTCTCTTATATACAAAATGATTAAACACATGGAAAGATATTTATTATATGATATATCTCTCTTTTCTTTCTGGAGGATATCCCAAAGTCAGAATTTAATTGAATTTGTATTTTCCCTATATTAAATAATTTTTAATTAAAAAACTACTTATCATATTTTACTGAATTTTTTTTATATATTCTATGGGATAATGTGAATATTTCCTAAATATTTCGAAGCAATTCGAAGCAATTTTAAGTTTACTTAAAAAATGTTTGAAAAATTAGGTCCCGTAGGATTCAATGTATTTCATTTTTTCAATCCGGGCTCAATAAAAAACTAATTGGGTGATATTATTTATTTATATTCCAATAGGTCCCACAGACCGTCTGAAAAACATATTAAAATTTCATTTTGATAAAGTCATTTTTACAGCAGTTATCGTGCTCACGGACAGACAGACAGACAGACAGACAGAATGAATGAACAAAGTCATAAACACTTTTCAACTTTGTTGTAAAGTGTTAAAAAGTAATGTTACATTGTTAGATGCAAGAAATTTGGGATTTGGTAGATTTGCAAGATTTAAACATCCCTGAATCTAACCTGGATGACTTTGTGATTGAATATGTGTAAGTGACACTCAAGATACTGTACCTCTCCATCAAATGCAGCTATTTGAATGGAATTTAATAACATTTTTAAAATGAATGAAGATCGGTTTGTTAATTTGATTTACGCACGTCCATTGGATAAAGCGGTATTCTTTCAAATTAAAATTCATACAATACATGCTAATGGATACCATTCACCAAGTATCCATTTGGAATCGTGTTAAACCTCGACTCGTGTTATTCAAGAATATATATATATATAAATATATATATATATATATATATATATATAAATATATATATATATATATATATGTATATATATATATATATGTATATATATATATATATATATATATATATATATATATATATATATATATATATATATATATATATATATATATATATATATATATATATAAATTAAAAAATTTTTAATCGAAAATTATGCATAAACTACTCTATGTACAAAAAAACCCATCTCTAGCATATATGTTACAAATGAGTAACTATAGACCTAAACTAAGGATAAAAATAGAAGGTAACATATCACTACAATGGAAAGGGGGATGAGAAGAATATTAGGATACAAAATTCACAATTAAAAGTATATAAATATAAATAAAAATAAAAAGAAAACACGGCAAAAATGAGAAAAAGCAATAATAATTAGCTCAAGATAAAAGATTAAGACATAGAGAACAATCAATTGAAACTACACCAAGACCAAGACGCTTGATTTCGGGCTTCCATGGGACAAAGTCCCTCACGCCCACATCGAAAATAATAATGTCCACTGTTTATGGTTTTGCCAGTTGAGCGTAGATAGCAATATGCACTCTTTCATGTTGAGGTGCTGGAAATGGATTACTGGTGACGATGTTGTGTCACCCTCATCTTGGCATGGTGTTGTAACGACTAGACTGGGTACTGAGCTGTGGTAGCTGTAAGAGAAGGGGAGGGCGGGGCCAAGGGCAGGCGGCCAATAGAAAAAACTGCAGAAGTGCAGGGCTAGTTTAGTATTAAGTTAAGATAAAGATTTAAGTTTAAATAATTTATAAAGATTTTTAAGTTTAAATAATTTAATACAGTATGAGAATAAGTAAATGATATATAATTTACAGGTGAGATTTAAGAGTTATTAATTAGTTTATGCAATAAAGTTTTCCTATCAACAAGTTAATATATTTTAAGAATTTCCTCTCAGTTGCGAAAAAAGAAGGCCCTTTTCAGGCACACATTACAATTAAGTTTATAATTTGACAAGTAATAATTTAAGTTACAGTACATTTTATTTTTAAATGTAAATATAAATGAAAGTTTATGCAGGGCAAGCGTAGCTTGCACGGAAAGTGACCGGGCTGGCATTAAAGTCGCGGACATAGCAAAGTATAAATGTGGATTGAGGGCTCGCCGGGGAGGACGAATCAGAACGCTCAATTCCGCTCTGGGTCTGCCAAGGCAGCTCCAGAGCGGAAAAGTGCGCCTTCAACGCCGTCCGGCGAACGAGGTTAGGAAACGCCTGCCTGGGGCGTAGAATATCTGGGGCGCTTCCACGGGGGCGCCGCTGGCACGGAAAGAAGGTGTCTAGGCCTTCTTTTCCCAAGGTAGGAAGTTGTGGAAGTGTCGTAGCTACTATCGACACCTCTCAGGCAGGGTTTGCTAGTGTTCTTCCTAAAGAAATTTCGTGAGGTTTTCCCAATATGCCCAGTAACATGTGGGACTTTGAGGTCGTGGTGAATCACCTCGTTCTGGATGTACCAGGGCGCGTTAACAATACAGCGCAGTACCTTGTTTTGGAACACTTGCAGTTTCTCGATGTGCTTTTTTGCAGCCGAGCCCCAGACAGGGCTGGCATACAAAAACGCAGGTGCGATGATTTGTTTGTAGATGATCAGTTTGTTGTAGAGGGACAAGTGAGACTTTCTACCGAGAAGTGGGAGGAGGGCAACAAAGGATTTATTTGCAGTTTCAATTTTCTTGGAGATGTGCTCAGCGAAAAGTAATTTGGAGTCCAAAATGACTCCCAAATACTTTGCAGACTGTGAAAAGGGGATCGGATCATTGAAAATTTTAAGGGAGAAGTTACTAAGTCTAAGTTCTCGGTAGTTCGGACGAAATATGACGACTGCACTCTTGGTCGGATTAATTTTGATTCTCCAGGTCGCGAGCCAGTGCTCAAGACTATTCTTTATGTAGCTTTGGAGTGTGTTAATAGCGTAGTTTGGTGAGTGGCTTCTAGAAATCAGTGCTGTGTCATCTGCAAAGATGGCCAGCTTTACGTAAGGATTCTTGGGTATATCGTTAATATACAGATTAAATAGGAGTGGGCTTAAATTTCCGCCCTGAGGGACCCCAGCTCTGATTGGCCGAAGAGAAGAGTATGAATGTTCAACTCGTACGCGGAAAGAACGTTTAGCAAGATACGAGTTGATGAGAGCCAAAAGTTGTGTCGAAATACCAAGTCGGACCAGCTTGGTTAGCAGACCCGGAATAAAGGCTTTATCAAAAGCTTTACTGATATCAAAAAAGACTATGCTGGTATACTGCTTGTTGGTAGAGTTTTTGTGAATAGTTTCTACTACACGCATGAGTTGGGAATGAGTGGAAAAATCAGATCGAAAGCCGTGCTGTTCAGGAATTAAAATGTCTTTCGATCTGCAGAAACTAGTCAAACGTCTAAGCAACACTAACTCAAAAATTTTGGAAAGGCTAGATAGAAGGCTGATTGGTCTGTAACTATCAGCAGAATTATGATTTTGACCATTTTTGAAGAGAGGGACAACGTCAGCAGTTTTCCAACTCTGGGGAAAGTATCGAAGTTCCAACATATGGTTGAGGATCACGGTGAGCCAGCACCCATAATGAAGAGGAAGGTTTTTCAGCATTCTATTGCTGATCTTATCAGAGGCAGGTGATTTCTTTGCTTTGAAGCTACGTATAATGTTGTGAACTTCAGCCAAGTGTATAGATTCAAGGCCGTTTGGTACTTGTACATTTAGAGCATTCTGATTGGTCTGTTGGAAATCGTGTAAAGTGCTTGTATGAAGTTGGCTGAAGTTTGGGTCTTCGTGTGGAGTGAATTGGAGTTCCAAGCTATCTGCAATAGCATTAGCTTTTTCCTCCGCAGTCTGGGCGAGAGCATGTAAGCCATTAATGGGCGGAATTGTTGTTTTCGTAGTTCTCATGTTTTTAACTGTTCGCCAGAGACTGTGATTTTTGGTTGAAAGTCCCTCAAGGTGAGTACGCCAGCGTTGCTGGGTGTGAGTTTGGATCATAGTCTTGACCTCGCTATGAAGTTGACGGAGTTGCGCTTGGAATGGTGGATATCTACTGCGCTGCCAATTTCTCCGTAACCTGTTACGCTGCTTAATTTTGGCTTTGATATCACTCGGTAATGAGTGATAGTTTACACGTGAACGATTTGGTTTCGAGGCAGCAGCATAAGCCTCTAGCAGTAAGTGATTAAAATCTTGGACGCTATTATCAATATCGTCCGTGCTGGTAATTTTGAGAGGGGGGGCAGTACTAGAAGTATTAAGGTGGTGACGAAAATCGTCCCAATTTGTATGTAGCTCCACCGGGTGGTCTAAAGAGATTTTATCAAAGTTAAGGGTTAAAATTTCAGGAAGGTGATCAGACGTCAATTTATTATCGACTCTGATCGAATGATTGAAAGGAATATTTCGAAAGAGAGCCAGATCAATGAGCCAGAGAGCGATGATAATATTACTGCTCAGTCCTAAAAGTGCTTCAAGCTCCGAAGTAGGTAGTCTAGAACTGTTATCAGGAGGGATATACACTGAAGCAAGTGCAATCGGGACCAAATTTGGAATAGTGACTTTGATAGCTGTGGCCTCAAGCTTCGTGAAGGCCGGGACACTTAACCTATGATGAGGAATGTTGTTTTTAACATAGAGTGCAGTGCCGCCTTTGACATACCTCCTCGAGCCCCGGATCTCGTTCTATACGAGAAGTAACCTGTATAATTACAGATTCCCGGGGAGGCGGGGGGGGGGGGGTCAGGTGGGTCTCATTCACCATAAAAATATCGAAGTTTTCATCTACAACATAATCACGCATCTCATCGAGCTTTGGACGCACTCCATTGGCGTTCCAGAAGCCGATTTTGAGAGACTGCAAGGAATGGGAAGCCGAAAGAGAGACCACGGCGAAGCCGGTGAGGAAAGTCAGGGGCAGGCGGATTATCTAGCCAGAGCATTATAGCTTCGGTAGATAATCCATATCATGTCAATTTGCGTTGTCGCCAAACGCAGTTCAGGAAGAGAACGCTCAAAAGCGGCAAGGAGTAATTCCTTGTCGTGAGTGTTGCGCATTGCCAAAAGGGATAGTAAAAAGTCGGTATAGTTGATAGCACTAGTGCTATCATCTTGGGATTTTGAATTTTGGTTGGCGACGGCTGGGACCGACGACTCATCAATTTGTCCGGAGTTTTTGACAGGGAGGGAAGGTTGCTCCTGGTGTTTACCAGAGGCGACAGATACAAAGTTTACATTGGGCTTAATGCCAGCAGGACGGTATGGACGGCCAGAGTTCCCAGTGTTTAATACCGGGGGGGGGCGATAGTTAGAGTTAACTTTTTGATGGGGAGCCCTATTGCTCTTGGTCGCAGACGAGTTGCCTGGGTTTTTTGGGCAACCGCACCAGTTTGCAGCGTGTTGGCCGCTGCAGTTGCAGCATTGCAGGTAATCTGGTAATTGCAGGTAATCTGCAGGCACTCACTGGCGGCATGGGGTCCATCACACTTAACGCATCGCTTTGGCATGTTACAGGCCAAGCTACTGTGAAAAAATCCATTACAGGAGTAGCATTGGCTAGCAAAGCCTTTGCGTCCAGTGTATGGCTCCAATCTCACTTCTGTGCCCAAGAGCTGATTAATTTCATGAAGGTCTTCCGGGTTAGTCCCGGGTGCTACCTGGAGGTAATAGAGAGGGAGGGGCTGTCTGGTCCCTCTCTTGGTGAGCCGAAAGTTATTAATAATGCTGAAGCCCAGTGCTTCCATATTTTCGGTAATTAAATTGATGTCCGTCACCACGGGAAGCCCTCTGATGACAACTCGGACTGGCTGATCCTCTAGCAGGGTATACGATTTGAATTGTACGCCTGATCTTTTCAGGAAGTTCGTACAATTGCGAAATTCAGTTTCGTCCCTGACGTGAACTTTGAAGAATTGTCGGTCAAGGACCGGAACAATCTTCGGAGCATATATTTTAAGATTAAATAAGATAGAGGGCCAGTCAGGCTGTGAAGCGCTGATTAACAGCGGAGGCGTGGTGGGAGCAGGGGGGTTCGGCTTTGAAGCCGAGGGGCCGTCCATGCCGTGACCGGTCGCTTCTCCTGTATTCTGATTGGTCCGCTCAGGATCTTTGGATTCTAAGTTATCTATTGCAGTTTTGGAGGTCTTAGAGACCTTGTGGATGAATCCCTCAGCATCGGTGAAAGTACGGGGAATATAACCGCCGCTAATTAATCTTTTCTTAGCATTTCTATCACTATCAAAATTAGAATTAACATTTTTAGATCTAGTTGGGTTATTAATATTTAACATCTCTATCTGCTTAGTGGCTTCCTGAGCGGCCTGGTCTATCTTACTCTTGAGTTCTTGTGCCTTTTCAGCAGAAATCTCTTCATTAGAATCAGAGTTATTATTTTTACTGTGGTCAGATTTAACATTAGTACAATCAGTATTGGAATTGGCATCTTGCCTAGCAATATTGGCTTTATGAGTAACAGTATGAGTAACAGTAGCAGTTTTATGAGTAACAGTAGCAGCAGGGGGGGGGGGTAAATTAAAATCAAACTTACCACAGCCCAGCGCCTCCAGTGACTTGGCCAGTTCATCGTTGGCTCGGTCCATCCTTTTCTTCATCTCAGCGTAGTCAACTTTTTCCGCATTCGTCTTCTTGGCGAACTGCCTCACTATGAGCTTGCGTTCTAGTTCGAGAATGTTCTTTTTTAAAATGTCCAATTCCTCGAGGGTAGGTATTTTTTCGATCACACTCGACACTTCATTATCATTAACTACAACCATTTCGTTGTTATCACGTTCTAAAACTTCAACACTAACATGCCCAGGCGTTACCTGGGCTTCGCCATTCAATTTAAGGAGCACTCATCGTGTACGTCTTACATGCTCGGAGTATTGAAACTACACAAAAAATGGCGGTTAGTTCGAAATTGCATTCTTATCAGGACAGCCATACAATTCGAATTAAAACCGATAGAATAGCCAGTTTCTGACAATGGCGATAGTATTTAACTATAGACACCATTGGAGCTGTCTACTGGCTAGTGGAAGGAGAAAAATAAATCAATTAAATTACAAATCAGAAAAATAATACATCCTTGAACAGAAATATGAACTCACAAACATTGTTATCACGTGTAAGTTGAACAAGCGATTGAGCATTTCACCTCACTTCGTCAATGTGAGTGGGCACCGGAATGAATACATTTGAACGATACATAATATGTATGAAGACTTTCAAAAATAGTAATCAGTATAGGACTCAGGACAAGTGGAAATTAGTCATTCGAAAATAGTAAACTGTATTAGACTCAGGCCAAGTGGTAAGTTAGGTGATAAGAATGGGTGAATTCTCAAAATTGAGTTATCCAATCAAGGATAAATAATGCATGTGTAAAATTATTACGTGGTATACTTGAAATTATTATTATATATATATATATATATATATATATATATTTATATACATATATATACATATATTCATAAACATATACATATACATATATATATATATATATATATATATATTTGAGCACATTAGACGAATAAAAGAATATTTTTTGCTTGACTTCCTCTGTGTGTGTCTGCCTATGAGTGTTTGCACCTGTGTGTGTGTGTATCTGCATGTCAGGGCAATGTTTGTATCCATTTCATCGCAAAAACTATTCAACGAAATTCTACAAAATTTGGTAAGAAAGTCATTTAGTATATTGCCCTGGTGTTGATTATATTTGACTTTAATGTGGTAAAATAGAACCAGTATCTTTTGCGAAATTACCCAAAAATGTCATCAAAATCAGTAATAAAAGGCAGAATATGCTGAAAAGGATTATTTAAATTTATAAAATAGATATTTTTGCGACAAATGAAATAGGATAAATCATATTATTCTAGCATAAATATTTTTCGAGCTACGGTTTAACGTAGTCGTTTGAGGAACTAGCTAAGTTTTAAAATGTGTAAATTTGCCAAATGAAAAATATATGGCAGCATTAAAACAGCAAATTGGATATATCAAGCAAGTGTCGATGTAATTTTGGGAATTAAATTTAATGTAATGTATTATGAAGACAACAGGAATTTGAGTCTGTAGGGAAAAATCATAGGCTGCTCACAACCATTTACTTATTCATAAAATATCAAACAGACATATATGTTAGAAGCAATCGTTATATGTAACTTTTATTACAAAATACTACTGCTATATCCATACAGCTTGTGGTACAGTAGTATACTAATAGTGTTTACGTGCTGTTATCACATACAAAAGCGACAAAATGACAGAAGACTTGGACAACAATGCGCCAAAACTCATTATATGGGTGGTAATTAATTTATGATCACAGTAAACAAATTCGCGGACTCAGTCGACTCCGCGGGATTCCAATATATGAGACTCACTAATGGGAGACCGGATCAGGCTCCTTCAAGATGTCTGTGAGCCAATGGGCAGACAGATGCATGAAAGACAATGGGAATCCGTGAGAGCTTGTAGATAACCCCATGCAATGGATGAACGATTCGCTCAATTCAATTTAAAACATTAGAGATATAGTCGGTCATTTGTGTAAGAGTCCGTACAAATGCGTGATGAGGATGAGTGAGATTTTGAGCAGTATGGCGAAGTCATACGTTTGTGAAAGGTGTTTCAAAGCAAAGATACCTTACCATTAAACACCGAATGATGTGCATTTAAGAACCTCCAGGTAACCTATTTTTATCTTATCTGAGGAGATGGCACAGACCTGATCCTACCCTATATCACACAAACAGTATTCCAGCAGAATACACTGTAATTAGTAGTAGTAATTGATAAGTTATATGAAGTCGAATAATAATTGAGGATTTGATTGTGATAATATTTAATTTCCAGTAATATTTATTATAAAATATAAATTTTATACAGACACACACATACAGGAACACACAGACATTGCGTTAAAAATAGATTTTAGTGTTCTGGAATTCCGAAAACGTGTTCAACTGTAGAAAACTCGAGTTGTAAATTTCGACAAGATTCCAATACTTTCCCTGTATATTATCATGTATTGCAGGTAAACATCTATTGCTGTCGTATTAATCATTTGACGCTGTTAAAAATTATTTATCAAAATTTTAGGAAAAACCAGTTATTGTATCTCAGAAAACACATCCTGAGCCGAAAAACCCTTAACAAGGTCACCATGAATATAACTGCTGATTGTGAAAATATATGTTTTTGTTACTTCATTAAAGAAAGCATATATAATGAACATATGTGACAGCAGTACAAATATAATTTCTGCTTATGGAATTACAAGAACTTATCGAAGAAAACAGGCATTAGAAATTAGTTTACATATCTAATTTTCATATGTCTGCTTTTTTCAAGATAATAATAAGAAATTATTATCTCACGAGCAGAGGTTATATTCTTTTTATTCGTTCCTGCAATCTCCACATTTTCTTATATCTGATGTTTTATTCAAGGAAGTAAATGTAATTCGTGTTCTTACAATCATCAGTTAGTTTATAACTGATGATTGTAAGAACACGATGAATATTTCTGGTTCATTACCCCTTTTTCATGACTAATTTCTAAACGGAAGAAATAAAACTTTGCACACTAGATTTGACCGCAAGCAAATATGTGAATTTTTTCCAACTGGAAGTTCACATGTTAAATATTCCAGATACTAGACTTTTTATCTACACAGAAAGGGTTCTCACAATGCAAACAGATAGAGTGCCCAACGAATCTTCGTCAAAATATTACAACCAATGTTCTGATGGAATGTATTTATAATAACAATTAGCAGATTTTCACTGCCTCATTCAGTATAGATCAATCCGTTTCCTCTCTTTGTTTATTATCATTCATCAACTCTAAAGAGTGGTTACCATTTTAAAACAAGCATTTTGTACACAATAATGTTAAAGTTATACGCAGTAATTTATACGCAATAATTTACATGTTGCAAATATTATATTTATTTGAATGAACTAGTCGTGACTAATTCAGTGATCGCATAAAATTTTTATAGGTATGAAATGGCAACACTGCTAGAAAAGAAAGTTAATAAACATTTTTGGATGAGTTGGTTGGTAGCTGTTAAACATCCTCACCATGAAGCTCTGTATGCTGTGTAACTCAAGGTAACTCCACGTAACTCCAGCTGTACATTTATTTTGTTGTTTGAGTTTTTAATAAATGTGTCTATCTAAGAATCAGTACTCAAATCATCTCTTTGATACCGTAGCTCAGTTGCTGCAGTAGTGATTAATTAAAATCAGTTTTGCACACAGTTGATATTAATTTATATCGTTGAACAGAAATATCTTGAACTCCGACGAAATTTAAAAACTTTGTGGAGACAGAAGTTACAACTTAGCTCAACGACAGTACGCTGTTTTTAATCGATGCTACACCGAGATATGAAACTATTTTACACAGCTCAATTAGTAATTACCACTTTTGAAAAAGTTGATGCATGACAAATGTCATCGGCAATAATTAAAGCTATTTTGTTTTTCACGAACTCCAAGAAGTATGCAATCGGTCTGGGTTGCTGTGATCCTGGTTGATCCTGGTTGCTGTGATATCAGCAACAAGGATCCATTCAATATTAAACTAAATTGTTAAATTCTTCACAACGTTTTGATATGTTTAGCGATTTCTGATGATTTGCAGCTAGCAATTTTCATGGCATCTCTGCTGAATAGTAATAAAATCCTGTACAAATTTCTTCACTCTTCAGCAGATAGGAGCACGAGATCAAGTCACTCTTCAGAGTTCGAATCAAGGGCTTAATCACTCTTCAGAGGATTAACAAGGGCTTAGTTCCTCTTCAGCAGATGGTTAACAAGGGCTTATTAACTCTTCAAAGGAAGATTAACAAGGGCTTACTAACTCTTTAGGGGGTTAACAAGAGCTTAATAAACCTTCAGGAGATTAGCAATTCACGAAGGGGGGGGGGGGTTGATATATTATTTTATTACATATTTAAATCGACAGTGAGGGGGTAAACGCGTATTTTATCATAGAGGAAAAGTAGCTTAAAAATATGCAAATTTTATGGAATAAGTGATTGCAAGAATGAACTTAAATGCTCTAGATCAAAAAAAGATAAATGCATTACTACATTTGTTTATTATACCGATACTGCAGTTTTTGGCCAAAAGTTACATTTCGGTTAAAATCATACGAGATTGTTTGTTATTTAAATTGTCTAACTTGTTTTTGCACCTTCGTTGCAAGCAAACATTTTCGTGGTACATTTTACGCAAATAAAAATGTGTAAACCATTATATTCATAAATATTAAAGTATGTAAGCTTTCGTAATGCATAACATAAACTAGTAACATTTTACATAATGCGTTAACATCAGGTCTGTAAGTAAAAAAAAATTAAAATAGAGTTTTAAAAATTGCTAAATAAGATAGAATACATAATGGAAGAAATGTTTGAATCATTAAATTTTTTAAAGAAAGGGTAAATTTTAAGTACATTAAGCCGTACATTCATCCAAATTTTTCAGTTTAAAATTGGTTCCATTTATTCCGCCGTTTGAATATTAAAATTCCTTTTAACTTCAAAAGGGTTTTATTTTTCTATTAGAACAAAAGGACTGATTACACTCCAAACTATTTTTCCACTTCATCGGGATTAAACGTTCCTTTGTTTAGTTTTTTTTTTTTTTAGATATTTCGTCTTTTATATCTTTATCAGGCTCTCAAGGCAATTTTCACATCTGTAAGGTTTTTTTCTTCAAGGTTTACAACATATAAAGGTTTAATGATGAAACTGACTTTAGGATAATGGATTCCGAAGTTAAAAATTGCATAAAGGCGCGTTTTAAACACTTTACAACATAGTTGAAAATGTTTATGACTTTGTTCAGTCTGTCTGTCTGTCTGTCTATCTGTCTGTCTTTTAGCACTATAACTGCCGTAAAAATCACTTTCTCAAAATGAAATTTTAGTATGTTTTTCAGACGGTCCCGTAGGTCTGTGGGACCTACGGGAATATAAATCCAAGCATCGAAAAGCAAATTTTGACGCCGTTTAGATTTTAAGTTATGCTTGGCGACTCATTCTCTACTCCATACAATTCAAGTCTCTTCATAGTTATCTTTGACGTCATCCACTCGGAGATTGGGTCTGACTGCCCCCCTATTTTTAAACAATTTTTTGAACTTGAAATTTCTGTAATAATATTGTAAGAAATTTTTACTGTACTTTACGTGATTTATGCTCGATTCTGAATCTGTTTAAAATGTTTTGTAATTTTGGATTCTCCTTAGATAAACGTAAGTTTATTGATAATTGTATTTATGCAAATTTGCCACCTTTTCTGGTCTATATATGAACGATCATTTCTATCTCCATGTAGCCACTGATGAAGAGCGTATTTACGCTCGAAAGCGCTCTGGTCTTTTTAAATTTTGTACGTCTTATAAGAAGTGAAATAAAGATCTCCTATTATAGTTGTGTGTTTGTTGTTTCTGCTAATTGAAATCAGACGTGATGCCAATTTATTTATAGATGAATAATATCACCCAATTAGTTTTTTATTGAATCCGGGTTGAAAAAATGAAATACATTGAACCCTATGGGACCTAATTTTTCAAACATTTTTTAAACGACCTTAAAATTCACAAATTGCTTCGAAAATATTAGGAAATATTCAAAGTACCCCATAATATATATAAAAAAATTCAGTAAAATATATTAGGTAGTTTTTTAAATAAAAATTATTTAATATATGGAGAAAAACAAATTTAATTACATTCTGATTCTCGTTATATCCTCCAGAAAGAAAAAAATCTGATGTGGGCAACACATGACTTTCGCTGCAGACTGATATTCATATGTTCCTTATTTTTTTTAATAATTCATAATTAAGTTTAATTGAAACAAATAGCACTAAATTTGCATTTTTAATTCAAGTTTTGATTTTTTTGGTAATTGGACATTTTTCCAAATGTGGCATAACTAAATGCGAAAAATCTCAAATATCTCGAGAATGATTAGTAGTAGAGTAATAGGGTTGTTATTATTCTTTTCCTCATCAAAAATTATGTATAAAACAACCATTTAATTGATATACTTAAACATACGTAGCTTTTTTTTAGATTTTGGCGATTTTTAAGAGCCATTTCGTAAAAAAAGACAGGTTGTTCTTTTAAAAATAATACCATAATCTAATAATACCATAATCTAAAAATGCGGGTTCTGTATTTGCGAATCGTACTAAAAACTAATCAGCACCAGGGTCATACCCAAGTGACTTACCTAGCAAATTTTATGAAATTCGGCCCATAAGTTGAGTTAGAGTGGATACATACATTGTACAGACACACAGACACACTGACAGACACACAGACAGACAGACACACAGACACACACACAGGCGTCACGCTGAAAATAGTTTTTTCGTATTCAAGAGGTCTCGAAACGTGTAGATCCGTCGAAAACTCGAGTTGTGATTTTCGACATGATTCCAATACTTTCCCTATACATTACCATGTAAGGGTAATTTCCGTTCTCATTCGGTAACCGGACTTATTTCCAAAGGTGGCGTCGAGAAAATACGGAAAACTAAAATATCTCGAGAACGGCTAGTCCTAGTGTAATGGGGTTGGTCATATTATTTTCGTCTTTAAAAATTACGTATAAAACGAGCATTTAATGGATATATTTGAGTATACCTAGTTCTTTAGTTGACGATTTTTGCGAGCCATTTTGCAAAAAAAGGCAGCTTATTTTTTTTCCGAATCGTACCAAAATCTAATCAGTACCAGGGTAATCCACAAGTGAGTCATCTACCGAATTTTGTAAAATTCGGTCCAGTAGTTTTTCAGTTAGAGTGGATACAAACTTTTGCGGGCCATTTCGCGAAAAAAAGGCGGGTTCTTTTATTTCAAATCGTACCCAAAATAATCAGCACCAGACTCGCTCACAAGTGACTTACCTACCAAATTTTGTGAAATTCGGTCCATTAGTTTTTTAGTTAGAGTGGATACAGAATCTGCACAGACAGACAGACACACAGACAGACAGACACACAGGCAGACAGACACACTGACACGCAGAGAGACAGACACACAAACACACATACAGACGTCACGCTAAAAACGGTTTTTTCGTATAATGGAGGTCTTGAAACGTGTAGATCCGTCGAAAACTCGAGTTGCGATTTTCGACATGATTTCAATACTTTCCCTATGCATTACCATGTATTGCAGGGAAAATAAAAATCTGATGTGGGCAGCACATGACTTTCCCTGCAGACTTATATATACATTCTCTTATTTTACTTAAATTTAATTCACTATTAATTCAATTTTCGTTCTCATTTGGTAACTGGACTCATTTTCAAATGTGGCGTAGAGAAAAAAACAAAAACAAAATCTCGAGAACGGCTAGTCCTAGTGTAACGGGGTTGGTCCTATTCTTTTCTTCGTTAAAAATTACGTATAAAACAAGCATTTAATGGATATATTTCAGCATACGTAGTTTTTATTTTAGATTTTTTCAATTTTTGCTGGCCATTTAAAAAAAAAAGCCAGGTTATTTTTTTCTGAACCATACCAAAATCTAATCAGCACCAGGGTGACCCACAAACGACTTATCTACCAAATTTTGTGAAATTTGGTCCATTAGATTTTCAGCTAGAGTGTGGATACAATCTTTTGCGGGCCATTTCGAAAAAACGACGAGTTCTTTTATCCTGAATCATACCCAAAACTAATCAGCACCAGATTCGCCCAAAAGTGACTTACCTACCAAATTTTATGAAATTCGGTCAATTACTTTTTTAGTTACAGTGGATACAAAATCGGCACAGAGAGACAGACAGACACACAGACAGACACACACACAGACGTCACGCTAAAAATATGTTTTTTCGTATTCTAGAGGTCTCGAAACGTGTAGATCCGTTGAAAACTCGAGTTGCGATTTTCGACATGATTCCAATACTTTCCCTATATATTACCATGTATTGCAAAGAAAGTAAAAATCTGATGTGGGCAGCACATGACATTCCATGCAGACTTATATTAACGTTACCATGTAAGGGTAATTCAATTTTCGTTCTCATTCGGTAATCGGACTTATTTCCAAAGGTGGCGTAGAGAAAATACGGAAAACTAAAATACCTCGAAAACGGTCAGTCCTAGTGCAATGGGGTTGGTCTTATTATTTTTGTCGTTAAACATTACGTATTAAACGAGCATTTAATGAATATATTTGAGTATACCTAATTCTTTAGTTTAGATTTTGACGATTTTTGCGAGCCATTTTGCCAAAAAATGCAGGTTATTTTTTTTCGAATCGTACCAAAATCTAATCAGCACTAGGGTGACCCACAAGTGACGTAATTATCTACCGAATTTCGTGAAATTCGGTCCAGTAGTTTTTCGGTTAAAGTGGATACAAGCTTTTGCGGGCCATTTCGCAAAAAAGGCGGGTTCGTTTATTCCAAATCGTACCCCAAACTAATCAGCACCAGACTCCCTCACAAGTGACTTACCTACAAAATTTTGTGAAATTCGGTCTATTAGTTTTTCAGTTAGAGTGGATACAAAATCTGCACAGACAGACAGACAGACACACACACACACACACACACAGACGTCACGCTAAAAATGTTTTTTTCGTATTCTAGAGGTCTTGAAACGTGTAGATCCGTCGAAAACTCGAGTTGCGATTTTCGACATGATTTCAATACTTTCCCTATGCATTACCATGTATTGCAGGGAAAGTAAAAATAGATATATTATATAATAAATATCTTTCCAAGACTTTAATTATTTTACACGTGAGTAAGGTTTCACATTTTAAAATAAATATGGTAGATAACAAATTTTCAAATTTTTAAATAAACTTAATTATTATATTAATATGGATGAATGAAACGATTAAAAAAATGTTTATGAATGAAATGCTGCTTTTATATAGAGGCGAGTTATATTTCGATGACGTCATTTTAATAAAGTTCATTTGTTTTCAATGACGTTTTCAAATATATTAAATCATTGTAGTTTTAAAACAATTTTAAAAATATTACAGAGGAATGTATCGCATAGTAGAGATGTTTAAACCAGGCAATTTATATTTCAATGCCGTCATTTGAATGAAGTTCATTTTCTTCGATGAAATTTTTAAATATAATAAATTAATGTAGTATTGTGATAATTTTAAAAATATTACCAAGGAATGTATCGCATTGTAGAGATGTTTAAACCAGGCAATTTATATTTCAATGCCGTCATTTGAATGAAGTTCATTTTCTTCGATGAAGTTTTTAAATATAATAAATTAATGTAGTATTGTGATAATTTTAAAAATATTACCAAGGAATGTATCGCATATTAGAGATGTTTGTATAAAATTGCATCGAAGTGGGAAAGTGTTCCATAATCAATGATTTATGCATGATTGATCTTTCTTGTTAGAATCGCAATATAAGTTATTCTGTTTCACAACGGACAAATGAAATATACCGTATTATGAAGTAAGGAAATGGAAAGATGAAATATCCGTTAGGGTTATTTATATTTCATATGAGTAATTCTATTACAAATGATGAAACACACTATACGCAAACAATCAATTAGTGCCACAGTTTAATCAAATAATCTTCCAACAACTCATGCAGTGATTTATAATAATAACAAGAAAGATCAATCATGCATAAAGCATTGATTATGAAACACTTTCCAACTTCAGTGCAATTTTATACAATCATCTCTAAAATACGATACATTCCTCGGTAATATTTTTAAAATTATCACAATACTACATTAATTTATTATATTTGAAAAGTTCATCGAAGAAAATGAACTTCATTCACATGACGGCATTGAAATATAAATTGCCTGGTTTAAGCATCGCTAAAATGCGAAACATTCCTCGGTAGTATTTTTAAAATTATCATAACACTACAATAATTTATTGTATTTGAAAACTTCATCGAAAACAAATGAACTTTTTTCAAATGGCGTCATCGAAATATAAATCGCCTCTACATAAAAGCAACATTTCATTCATAAGCATTTTTCCAATCGTTTCATTCATCACAATACTATAAAAATCTGATGTGGGCAACACATGACTTTCCTTATATAATGTAATGAATTTACTACTGTTACAGTAAAAAAAAATAGGTTTTTCTCATAGTAGATACTAATATTCTTTCCAAGATATTGAATTTTCGACAATTAGTGGTCATTTTCATTGATTTAGCGAGATTTTCGTTAATTTGGCAACATTTCAAAAAGTCGCCAAGTTGGCGACATTCTGCCAATTTTGTCGCCAAAATCTCACCAAGCGTTATGGACGAAGAAATAAGTTATTCTTACAGCAGATAAATGATTATTGGCGTTCAAATACAAAAGTATTACTCAAAGTATCTTTTTTCATGAATGGAACAAGCTAGATCTACGAGAATGATGTCACCCAATTTATTGCATGGTATTACATATGAAAAGTGAACATGTTTCTCAACAAGATTTTTTTTCAATTTTATATGACTTTTTGATATTTTTTTTGAAAAATGTGCAATATCTCGAGAACGGTTCATGTTCGCGTTCTAAAATTTATGTCAATCGTTTTCTAATAAAAAATTACATAAGAAATGTCTATTTGCGTAACTTTATTAGTGGTTTTGATTTTTTGACGATTTTTTCAAATTTTCATTCGAAAATTTAGGGGGTTCTGAACATTCGATTGCGTATAAAAACAATAGGCTTCCAGTGTTTACGGATTGTGATTTTTGTACCAAATTTGGTTCGAATCGGTCCATTCGTTCGTCAGTTATCGTCTCCACAGACCCACTGACACACACACACACACACACAAACACACACACACACACACACACACACACACACACACACACAGACATCACTTCAAAAATGTTTGATTCGTGATCAGGGATGCTTGAAACGTGCTCTCCCGTCGAAAACTCGAATTCGAATTTTCGACCCCGTCACAATACTTTCCTTATACATTATGTATATAAGGAAAGTAATAATTTATTTTATTTAAAAATGTGAAAAAATTATTATCTACCATATTTATTTTGAAATGTAAAACCTTTCTCGTATATAAAATAATTTAAATCTTGGAAAGATATTTTATATGTAATATAGCTCTTTTTTCTTTGTGGAGGATATAACGAGAGTCAGAAATTAATTGAATTTATTTTTCTCCCTATATTAAATAATTTTATTTAAAAAACTACTTAACATATTTTACTGAAATTTTTGTTATACATTTTATGGGATAATTTAAATATTTCCTAAAATTTTTGCAGCAATTTGTGAATTTTAAATGCGCTTAAAAAATGTTTGAAGCATTAAGTCCCATAGGTTTCAATGTATTTCATTTTTTCAACCCGGGTTCAATAAAAAAACTAATTGGCTGATATTATTCATTTATAATCCCATTGGTACTACAGACCGTCTAAAAACATACTAAAATTATTTCATTTTGATAAAGCCATTGTTACGGCAGTTATCGTGCTAACGGACAGACAGACAGACAGAATGAACAAAGTCATAAACACTTTCAACTATGTTGTGTATGCAAATTACCCCACGTGAAGGTTACACTGTCATATTCGGTATTGATTGGCATATTCTTTTAGATCCTTTTAAATGAAGAATAATATGCTATAATTGTGATCATTTTGACCAACAATATATATATATATATTTCAAAATTGGTCAGGCAAAGTTTGCAAAATAAATAATAATAAATAAAATAAAATAAATAAATAAATAAATACAAAGTCTCACGCTATTTAAAATAGAGAGATTCTGGTGTGACAAAATCGAGTTGAATCACCCTCTAGTTAATTTTAATTTTCTTTATTAAAATGGTATCTTAGTGTAAATATATTTGCCTCAATTGAAAGCTAGCCCACTTAGGTTCTGTCCTATCGTCGAGTTAAAGCTTTTATTTGCGCGACGGAAACTTTGGAAATGTTTTGAAGGTTAAATCAAAAAATCTACTCCTTTAGATTTTGTATTGTAGCCGGTATTACAAATGGGCAAAGATTCAGTTTTTAAGTTTATCAGGAGGATTCTGGAGGGTCCCTGTATAATTTTCTAACCCCCCTTATCTTCAACCCTAAGATGTAAATGAAAAAAATTACTCACTTAATGTATGTGTGCTGTAATTGATACATGAATCATGCAAAGTTTCATATTTCAACGTGAATGGAGAGTTGCTTCTTAGAAATATGTAAAGACAAGGCAAAAACTTGTTAGACTTGTTAGACACGTGTATATAGCAGTGCTTTCATAAATATGATCCACGGAAACGTCGGGGTTCCTCTTCCATAAACTAGGTGCTTGGCGACGTGATAGTTTCGTGTAAATAAATGTCCCTAAAAATAAAATTATAAGTATGCGTAAAACTTTAAGGCATAATATTGACTAAATTGTAAATTTCCTCATTTTGAGGCTCCGCCAACAAAATGAATTTCAAAAGGGTTCCGTGACAAAAGTTTAGAAAACAGTGGTATATAGTGATGAGTTTATATCTGTACGCCATCTTTAGTCTTCTATTTCTTAAACAGGCTAGCATGATGTTTCTATTAACACTCGGATGATAAAAAATCTCTAACATAAACCATAGGACCCATGGAAAAATCAATACAGTATATTTGAGACCTAAATTGATGACCTCCACTTCAAATTATTTGCTGGATGACGCTTCAATGTTGAGTATCAAGTTGAGTATCAATATATCAAGTTGAAATTTCAAGATTTTTTAAAACCATACTTGTAAGCAATACATTGCAGGGATTTACTTTTGAATTGATGGGCAATGGATGCGTTAAAGAACATTTACGATTTATCAATAGATCAAGCAGCGTTATATTTATATTTTTCATTTCATATGCATATAGATAAATTTATAAATTCAAAATTTACATTAAACACTTTATGGATAAAAACTAAACCTTCTATATATGTTAGTAAAAATTTAATGCAAACCGCTATGAACGTTAATGAAACTGGAACTGTGATTTTTTTTTCTAATCAGAACTAAAGTACGCATGGAATATTTTTTTACGAACTATTTTTAAACTTCCCTATTTCTCTTTTTCCAGGAAAATTTTACAAAAATCTTCATCAGCAATTAAGCACTTTTACTTTAAGCGAAGGCGTATCTGACTACTATTGAATTACAAAATAAAATGAAGCAGTTTCCCTTTTTAACAAAATTAAAAGCTCATCTTTCATGCAACTGAATTCCTAGATAATTTTTTTCAGTTGGTTTAAAGCATTAATTTAATATCATGTTCTCCGTATTTGCTGTTCAGAACTTAGTTTCTCGTTCTTGAAATATTTTTTGAGAACAGAAGTTAATTTCGAAACTAAAAAAGTAACTGGGGATCTTTTTTTTTAAATTGGAAAATGAACATATTAAATTCTTAGAAAAAAATTCAAATTAAGTAACTGTTTCTTTAGTTTTGGAATTAATGTGTCATCTTTTATATAAAATTAATTTCAAATATATCGTGTATAAATAAAATGCTGTTCTGAATGCAAATAGGGATTAAATAAACTGCATTTCCTGTGTTTATTTCATCATAACATTATTTTCAACGGAAAATACGAGTATTATTGCATGTGATATAGAAATGAATTATAGTCTCTATCTATATTTAAATACCCCCGCCCCCCGAAAAAAAACCCCTGCAATTTTTTTTGTCAATGCATTATAATTATACGCCAAAACTTACAGTTCTGAAATTTTATTTATAGAATAATAATAACCAGTAGATGTTCAAGATAGGTTTATAATTTTGACTCAGGCCTTAGTTAATTAAATATAATTTAATGAAATCATGCATTGCCAGTTTGAACAAAGATTTAGAGGTTTAAGCTGATTTCCAACTTCTTTGCGATTGGTTACTGATAAAAGCTTCACGAAGATAGCGGTGGTCAACGCTAGTACTTATACACAAAGCATTTTGCCCTTTCTGGTAGGTCGGACGGTCTGGGTCTCAACAACAACAACAACAAAGCATTTTGCAACTACTATTGCATAAAAAATACCATTAAAATGCAATTTTTCTTGCAGCTAAAAATTATATTTCTTATTGTTGATTCTTATAAATAATTTTTAAATATCAGTTACGAAAGTACTCTTCATGATTATCATTGTTAGAACTTTTAGCATACTAACTGTTTGTTTAATTGAAATCGCTTTATTTGTTTACATTTGAAACCATTTGCAGTTTAACCTTAAAACAAAGTAAATTATTTCATCTAAACCTTTAATAGCCCACTAGTAGTAATAAAAATCTTATTTATGTAAATGATACAACAGTCTTTTGTTAAGCGTAAGTTAGTGAAAAATATTTCAATTACTAACAAAAAAGATAAATCATGCAAAAAGCATTGATGATGACACACTTTCCAACTAAAACTCAATCTTATTTACATTTTAAGCTGCTTTAAAAGCGACATTAACAAAATTAATCTTGAATGTATTGTAATCTTGAATTAATCTTGAATTAATCTTGAATGTATGTAAACACAATATTTTTGAATCAACATAATATTCAAATGCATTATCATAATACTCTGCGAATATATATTCATATATATATATATATATATATACTGATTTTCATAAATTAAGGAAGAAAGAGAAAAGGGGATGTGATATTTTAAATTATTGTCGTATATGAACAAAATCAATGTAAAACAAGAAAGATCAATCATGCTTAAAGCATTGATTATGAAACACTTTCCAACTTCAATGCAATTTTATTTAAAAAAGTCGAAAGTGCTATACATTCCTCGGTAATATTTTAAAACTTATCACAATACTACATTGATTTATTATATTTGAAAACTTAAACCTTCATCGAAAAAAATGAGCTTCATTCAAATGACGGCATTGAAATATAAATTGCGTGGTTTAAATATCTCTAAAATGCAATACATTCCACGGTAATATTTTTAAATCTATCATAATACTACGATAATTTATTATATTTGAAAACTTCATCGAAAACAACTGAAATTAATTCAAATGACGTCATAGAAAAAATAACACGCCTGGATCTCTCTATAAAAGCAGAATTTCATGCATAACTTTCTCAATTTCATTCATCACAATACTATAATAATTTATTTTATTTAAAAATTAAGACCATGGAGTTACAATTCATAAACTTTATGCTTAAAACTTCATAGAAAAAAATCGTCCTTCTGTTTATAAAATCAATTAATATTTTATTCATATCAGCTATGCAGACTCCATGGACTGAATTATTTTGTGTTAAAGAAATACAGTAATTCTAATACAACTCATTCTACATATTTTGCTGTTTACATTTTACATAGGTGAAAAATAGGCTCAGGTGTAGAAATAATCAAATTTGAATGAGAATTTAAACTCAAATATATTGTCATTGTGTTGTTTTAGTATGTAGATGCACAGAATTTAAGCAGAAATAAAGTAGTTTTAGGATGGATACAACACTCAATATGAATTAAAAAGAACTTTAAAAAATCACGAATTTGAAACAAGATGGATGCCATATATCATTTTGAAGTGGGTCATGTGATCGTTTCATATTATGGTCACGTGATCGTTTCATATATTATTGTGTAATTATTATTTTAATTTTTATTTAAAAAACTACTGAATATATTTAGCTGAATTTTTTTTTATATATTTTATGGAACAATTTGACTATTACCTAAAATTTTCGAAGCAATTTGTAAATTTTAAATCCGCTTAAAATATGTTAGAAAAATTAGGTCCCATAGGGCTCAATGTATTTCAGTTTTTCAACCCGGGTTCAATCCAAAACTAATTGTGTGATATTATTCATTTATATTCCCATAGGTCCTACAGACCGTCTGAACAACATACTAAAATTTCATTTTGATTAAGTCATTTTTACGGCAGTTATCGTGCTAACGGACAGACAGACAGACAGACAGACAGACAGACAGACAGACAGAATGAACAAAGTCATAAACACTTTTCAACTTTGTTGTAAAGTGTTAAAAATGGATATTTCGATGACGTCATTTAATTAAATTCATTTTTTCCGATGAAGTTTTAAGTTTTTGAGTAAAATAAATTATTGTAGTTCTGTCTTAATTAAAAAAATATCACCGCAAAATGTATCGCATATAAGAAATGTTTAAATAAAATTGCATTTCAGTTGAAAATGTTTGATAATGAATGGTTTATGAACGATTGATCTTTCCTGTTATTACTATGGAGATACTTTTATTTTTGCAATGATCAACAAAATTGTTTCTCTATTTAAAAATCGATAAAAGTCTCTAAACTCATTTTACTATAATTTTTATCAAAGTTTAACCATTTCAAAATATTGTGAGTAATTGAAATGCGAATATTTGCTTTGCGAATATATTTTGTATTGATATTTAAATCAATAAACCAGACTTGAAGAATGGCCGATAAGATAAGCAGTATACAATGTTAAAGTCTATTTATCACATTCCTACAAAGATTTATTTTACTTAAAAACTTAAAACCATGGCGATGAATGTACTTTCTAATTCCATACTTAAAATTTCATAGGAAAAAACGTTGCTATAAAATCGCCTACTTTTATTTATAAAATTAATGAATATTTCATTCATATCAGTTATATTCTATACTCCAGATCTAAATAATTTTGCGTTAAAGAAATTCATCAATTTTTATTCAACTCGTCTTACAGTTTGATGTGTTTATATTCCGATTACGTTAAAATCAGTTTTCTTTGTAGAAATAATCAAAAATTGATGATCATTTAAAATAAAAAAATATTGTAATTGCGATGGCGAAGGTTATAAATGCCCAGAAATTACTTAAAAATAATGCGGTTTTAGGACGGATGCGACACTAAATATAAATTAAAAATAATTTTAAAAATCACGATTTTGACACATGGAAAAAAGATGGAAGCCATATTTTATTTTGAAGTGGGTCATGTGATCTCTTCATGTAATATGGGTACAATTATTTTAATTTTCATTTAAAAATTACCGAACATATTTTGATGAAATTTACTTTATACATTTGATGTGATTATTTGAACATTTTCTAAAATTTGCGAAGTAATTTGTGAATTTTAAATTGACTTAAAAATATTTGAAAAATTAGTTCCTCTGGAGTTCAATGTATTTTACGTTTTCAATGCTGATTCAATCTAAAACTAATTGGGTGATATTATTCATTTACATTCCCATATGTACCACAGACCGTCTCAACAACATATTTAAATTTTATTTTGAAAAAAGTCACTTTTACGGCAGTTATCGTTCAAACGGACAAACAGACAGGCAGAATGAATAAAGTCATACAAGTTTTTCAACTATATTGTAAAGTCTTAAAACTCGATACATTTAATTAAAACCAGAGTCAGTATCGCTACAACAGCTTCATTACCTTACTTGATATAAATGTTTTATAATTGTATACCATTTCATTTTATCTTGCCATTTCAGCAGGCAATTAACTTCAAATTTTGCATTATGTAGTGAAAGGCATATGCTGCGCACATCATATTTTTATCTATTCATAGAAATATTTTTATCTATTCATATAAATCAACTTGAAATTTCAGGATTTTTTAAAATCTTACTTGTAAGCAACATATTGCAGAGTAATACATTTAACTTGATGGACACTAGTTTTAATAAAATAACATTTACTTTTCCCGTTAGACAAAGTAACATTTTATGCTATTTATTCATTTCATAGAAAAATAAATAAATTTATAAATTTAAAATTTGCCATAAGCACTTTATGCATAAAAACTGAAATTTCAATATATGTTAGTAAATTAATAACAATAGCCGCTATAAATGTTAATGAGAGCTGAAACTGCAATTTTTTGTCTGAACAGAACTAAAAATGTTAGAAATACTTTTTATGAAATACTTTTAAACCTCTACATTACTCCATTTTACTCGAAAAATTCTACAAAAATCTTCAGCAGCGGTGAAGAACTTTTATTTTTAGCAAATGCGTATCTGACTATACTATTGAATTACAAAATAAAATGAAGCAGTTTCCCTTTTTTACCAAAAATTAAAAGATTATCTTACATGGAACTGAATTCCTAGATACTTTTTTCAGTTGATTTAAAACATTAGTTTAATATCATGTTCTCCGTATTTGTTGTACGGAATTTAGTTTCTCGTTCTTGATATATTTTTCTGAAAGTAAGTTAATTTCGAAACTAAAAAAGTACCTGGGAATATTTTTTCAAAGTGAAAAATGAGCATGTTAAATTCGGAGAAAAATATTCAAATTACGTAATTGCTACTTTAGTTTTGGAATTAATTTGTCATGTTTTGTATAGGATTAAATTCAAATATCTCGTTTATAAATAAAATTCCGTAATGAATGTAAATAGACATTAAGTAGATTGAATTTTGCGTTTTATAACATTAGTTAATAACATTATTTAACATAGGGAAAATTCTTGCATATGATGTAAAAATAAATTTTAGTTTCTCTATATATTGAAAAAAAATGTTACTGCTTTACGAATAGGCGGCAAAACTTAAAATTCTGAAATTTTATATACAAGGTGTCCCAAAAAGATTGAAACTCGTTTTAATTCTTTACCTGTTGGAGATAAGTGGGCAACGTAAATTACAAAAATGTTGAAAGTAAGGATGGAAATGAGACTACGTTAATGAAATTGTCCTGCAATTAATTTTCCAAAGTCACACTTTTTAAATTTTTATACGACCCCCTTAGTCAAATTTAGTCAACCAGAAAATTTTTATTTTTAATACCACAAGATCATAAAAAAACCGCATATCTATAATTTTTATCTATAATTTTTTTTTCAAGTGAATTATGATAAAGGAACATTATCTGACTTATACATTTTCCGAACCATGTGAATGGCTGTCAGTGAAAATAGGGATCATAAATAAATTGACGATTGAATTTGTTTAGATCAAAATTACGTTAATATGCGTCAAATTTTTTATTGTCATGTCTCAATGTGAAAAGTACTTAAAAATCGGTAATTGCCTCGTCAGCCTACGCGAAATTCGCAAAAATGTCTCCTAAGTATTATCATCCAGTTTTACGCTTTTTGTGATATGTCGCAAATTTACATTTTTAATTTGATATATGGTCCCCATTCGCAATGTTCAGTTTTCAATTAAATATAAGTCGCTCAATTTTGAAGATACAGATATGCGGTTTTTTTAATGATCTTGTTGCATTCAAAATAAAAAAAATCTGATTGACCAAATTTTTCTAAGGGGGTTGTATAAAAATTGAGATAGTGCAACTTTTTGAAAATTGCTGGAAGAACTATTTCATTTACGTAGTCTTATTTCCTACTTTACTTTCAACATTTTTGAAATTTACATTGCCCACCTATCTCCAACAGATAAAGAATTAAAGCGTGTTTCAATCTTTTTGGGACACCTTGTATAGTAATATGGAACGTACAATTTTAGAACTTTCATTTAGGCTTATTTCCAACTTATCTATAATTGGTTACTGGCAGAAACGTCAAAGATGACAGCCAACAACGTTGTTATGTACTTATACACAGAGCATTTCTCAACTACTCTTGCCATCAACAATAACGATTAAAAATAGTTAATATTCCAGATAAAATTGCATATCTTATTGTTGAGTCTTAATATAAATAATTAAAATATAAATTATAATTAAAATATAATTCCGGAAAACAAATGTTCATCAGCATGAATGTTAGAAATTTTAGCATGATAATTGTTTGTTTAATTGGAATCAATTTGTTTGTTTACATTTTAAGCCGCGTTCAGCTTAACCTTTAAACTAATTAAATTATTTTAACTGGACCAAATAGATAAATAGCCTATATCACCACTAGTAACATATTTCAACCACTAATTTCCTGTAAACCACTAATAAATTCGCATCATATATACTATAAGTCAAATGATAGTCTTGTGTTAAACTCATGTTCGTGAGCAATAGAGAATTTACTAAAAATTGATATATTTAATCAAAATTAGGACCAATATCATTACAACCGCTAACATAACTCCTCTTGACAAGTATTTTATATTTGTATATCATTTCATTTTATCTTTAAAAGGCTTGACATTTTAGCAAGCAATTAAACCTTACATTTCAAAGCACATCTCATAAGCTATTGCATAAATTAAAAGCAAATTAGTACATTTATTTAAAGATAAAATATTCAGATTATAAATACATGCACACAATTTTAATAAAGTCGATGAAAATAACTTAAAGTTGAAAAACTTAAAGTTGAAATAACTTAAAGTTGAAAATAACTTAAAGTTGAAAAACTTAAAGTTGAAATAACTTAAAGTTGAAAATAACTTAAAGTTGAAAAACTTAAAGTTGAAATAACTTAAAGTTGAAAATAACTTAAAGTTGAAAAACTTAAAGTTGAAATAACTTAAAGTTGAAAATAACTTAAAGGTGATAATTAAAGGTTAGATAAACCAAAGGTGACACGACATTAAACCCGGAATGAAAAAGACAAAATGGGTACAAATAATTGCTGAAGTTGTAGGAATGGTATGAAAAAAATTCTAGTCGCGATACAGGTTTCACCTCCTATATATATGTATTGTATTAACCATGTCATTATATTTCACGTTATTGAGGATAATATACAGGACGGGAGTTTGGAATAGCAATTCATATAGTACTTTAATTGCACAAGTCGGTTTTAAATATCAAAATGTAGACAACATGACAATAATTCTTTAAATTGGCAATATAATTTTAAACCCCCCGTCATGCCGTGCATTATGTATAACATTTACAGAGGAAGTTAAATTTTCTCTATATTATACCTGCAATGTTTAAATTTACATTTTAGAAATACACGTTTAGGACGTAGTACTTCACAACGATACAAATTATTAACCAAATGGGTTATTATTTGAGTAGCTCATAACTTGAGTTTCAGTTCTTTTTTCTGGTGCTGTACATATAATCGATTTCAATTGTCCCCCAAAATAGCGATATTTTTCATGCATACATATTTTTAACTGATCATCTTGAAAACATTACCATCCAAGTTTTTGTATACATCATTCTAAAACATTTGGTGTCGATTGGGGATGGTATTCAAACGCGAATGCTCGTACACATGAGCCAAAGGTTGGTGTGCAAAATTATGCTTTTATGCTTCCCATGATCTTAGTGATGAAGGTCATATTTCAAATCGAAAGTCTTAACAAATTACATTAAAAAATCTGATGTGAGTATCGCATGCCTTTCCCTCCAGATGAAAATCCGTTGTCTCTTCATTTCATTGAAAACTCATTAAATTGAATTTAATTGCACTTAATAACATACATAATTAATTGAAGTTATATTGAATTTACACTTTTAATTCAACTTTCGTTTTCAGTTGATAACTGGACATATTCTGGAAACCGATATATCAAAAATACGAAAAATCTAAAATATTTCAAGGACGATTAGCCCTGGAGTAATGGGCTAATCTTATTATTTTCATCAAGAATTACATGCAGAAGGTCGTTTATACTTTATGAAAACGATTTTGATAATTAATTTCTATGCATAAAGGGCGTATTTCTTGCCGCGATTTGTTTCTATCTGATGGCCTTGATTCTTGACTATAGCTATAGCTCAAATTTTCCATGAAATTAAACTTTGTTTTTGCACCGTCATGTTGATTTTAATCTCACTCCTCTTGGGCCGTTTTATAAAGTCCGTTCAGTGTTCTTGAATGCGGTTTTCCTAAGGCATATTTTAACAAACCGAAAGCTTAAAAGTCCGTAGGATAAGCATCAGGTGGTTTTGCAGGTATTCCATTAAATGGGTTAAATTTCATTCCTGTTTCTAATTCTTTCTTTGCTAAATATGCGGCAGTTGACTTAAACGTGTAACTAGAGATTTATCCATATGAAGCTCAATTTTATTGATGTATTTTCCGTATAAGGCTGGAATTCCTTCTTCAAAAATTGGTTCTAAAATATCCTACTTATATATTTAGCGATATTTTCCATGCATACATTTTTTTAATTGATCATTGTTAAAATCATTACCATCCAAGATTTTGTATGCATAATTCTCAACAATTTGGTGCCGATTGGAGTATTTGTAGAGATTGGGTATTCAAACGCGAGTGGTCGTACAAATATTCATACGATTGGTATGCGAAATTATGCTCTCATGCTTCCCATGATCTTAGTAATAAAAGTCATATTTTAAATCGAAAGTCTTAACAAATTAAATCAAAAAATCTGATGTGAGCTTTCCCTCCAGATGACTTTCACTACAGATGATAACTAATTGTCTGTTCATTTCATTAAACACTCATTAAATTGTATTAAATTGAACTAAATAACACTAAATAATAATAATAATAACTAAATAATAATAATAATAACTAAATAATAATAATAATAACTAAATAATAACAACAATATCTAAATAATAATAATAATAATAATTAATTGAAATTACATTGACTTTACACTTTTAATTCAGCTTTCGTTTTCATTTGATAACTGAGCATATTACGAAAAATCTAAAATGTCTCATAAACAGTTAGTTCTGGAGTAATGGGGTTGATCTTGTTATTTTCATCGTCAAGAATTACATGCAGAAGGTAGTTTACACTTTATGAAAACGATTTTGATAATTAATTATTATGAATAAAGGGCGTATTTTTTGCGGCGATTTGCTTCTATCAGATAGCCTTGATTCTTGACTATAGCTATAGCTCGAATTTTCCATGAAAGTAAACTTTGTTTTAGCACCGTCATGTCGACTCTAATTTCACTCCTCTTGGGTCGTTTTCCAAAGTCCGTTCAGTGTTCTTGGATGGCGTTTTCCTAAGGCTTGTATTAATAAACCGAAAGCGTAAAAGTCCATAGGAGAAGCATCAGTTGGTTTTGCAGATATTTCATTAAATGGGTTACATTTTATTCCTATTTCTATTTCTTTCCTTGCGAAATATGCGGCAGTTGACTTAAACTTGTAACTAGAAACTTTATCCATATGAAGCTCAAATTTATTGATGTACTTTCCTTATAAGGCTGGATTTTCTTCTCCAAAAATTGTTTCTAAAATATCCTGCTTATTGTAGAGTGAATTCATTTTATCTTTACATGAGACTTTTTTGAGTTTTAATTTACCATTGTAACAAAATCCTGCAATTATCATGAATCCCTTTGGGAACTTTTCTGTACATCGACTAAGCTATTTCGTCAGGTCATTTTCGTCAGCTGAGCAATAGAAATTTGCTCTGTTTTTTTACAGTCCCTTAAATACATACATGCCTCATCATGTGTTGCCACAACTTCCTCTTTATCAACAGCTAGGTGTTTTTCATATTAATTTTACAATTTGTTTTCCTTCCCGCAATGTGTTTTGGCAAAAACAGGTGAACTTTAGATTTAAACATCTTTTTTAACTTCAAATCTTTATGAATGATTTAACTTACAGTGCCAGAAGACATCTCCAGTTTCAGTGCAATGGATCTTTGAGTCGGTGGATTTTCTTTTAGGAACAGAGACTTCATTTTTTTGACATTTAGATGCGTTCGAACAGCCTTTGGATGCAGTTTTGCGGCCATTTTTTCATTTTTACTTTCAGCTAGATGCTGTGTCCGTTTCAAATTTAATATATTAAAAATAACTTTCTTTGAAATGAAATAACCGCAATTTTACACCGCAATTTTACAAATATTAAAGCGCATTTACAAAGCGCATTTACGTAAATTTCGAGCCATCTATCAATTTCAGGAACCATTTTCAAATAAAATCTTGTATTCTACATTCCAATCAAAACAAAAGAGTACAGACGATTATATAGAAAATGCCTAACCTTTATCTCAAAATGTTAACGAGAAACATAAATACAAATTCGTTTCCATAAAATGTGATCGATCTTTTATATCGATAACACAAGCATTTAATTAATGCGTTTGAGAATATGTAGTCTTTTATTTTAGATTTTGATGATTTTTGGGCGCCATTTCGCAAAAAAACTGATTCTTTTTTCCCGAATTGTACCAAAATCTAATCAGCATCCAAGTAACACACAAGTGACTTACCTATAATATTTTTCGAAATTTGGAAAATTAGTATTTGAGTTAGAGAATACAGAATCTTCACAGACAGACAAACATAGAGATACTGAGACACACACACACAGACGTCACGCTAAACATAGTTTTTTCGTATTCTAAAATTCCCGAAGCGTATATCCGTTGAAAACTCGAATTGCGAATTTCGACGTGATTCCATTATATCCTATATACAATACCAGGTATTGCAGGGACAGTAAAAACGTGCATAGTATATTTTAGGAAATGGGAATGTTATTATGATTTTGAATATTTATGCCAGAAATATTCGCAAATCAATTGTTTGTTGATATTTCAAACAGAAATGCCGGCAAGATCATTTATGTTTACCCCTGTCAAAAATAAAAAGCATGAAAAATCTCGAACATTTTTATTCGCTGCTTGAGATTTTTTTTGGTACCATTACACATCTTCTTAACAAGTAAGTGGTGCAAAAATATAAGTGACACCATGGAACCTTTTTAAAATCTTTACAATGACAGGAGTAGCATCTCTGTATTAACACGGAATTTGCTTTGCTGGTTGTAAACATCGTCTTTGACATTTTTACGATAATAATGTCAAAATGATGTATGGATCTTTTATAAGGGAAAAAAGTGCCCTACGATATTTTTTATTTATTCTGCAGCTAGTAGCAGATCATAGAACACTGTATATATCATCGCATGACAGTAAAATTAAATAAAATAAAATATAAGGCCTTTGTCGGCTGTCAATAAATTTAATAAAAATATAACACTGTTTATTTTCAGTTTAGGAAGAACTGATTATGGGTTATTAAATATAATTTTTTGTGAGTTTTGTGAGACCAGAAATAGATCTCACACTTGCTTTGGTGAGACAGTTTTATGTACATTATTTTTTGTGTTTGAAGCGTCAAACAATACCTCCAGTCTGAAGGTTGCCAAGGTTTTAGACACGTGAACCCAGAGGTCAGAAAACAATAAATTTAGGGGCGTCAAGACAGAGGGGGCCGAGCGAACTCTTACGAAAATGTGAAGTAACGACTTTGGATTGAAAGGCAAGCCAAAGGAGAATGTGCTTGTTGCATCACCCTGAATGCTGCAAGTCAGAGAAAAGGGGAGTGTCATTTCTGAGGCAAAAGAGCCACAACCTAAGACAGAATAAATACAGATATACATATAACTTGGATATACGATGATTTGACTTGATAACGACATTTGTTGAAGAACATTTCGAAAGCGATATAGAAGCACGATGACATGGTTAATAAGAACGACAATACTTGTTCGACATTATGACTAGGTTTTCCAGTGGTAGAGTTTATGAATATATTTTTAAAAATCATTTGTTAACTTACTGGTTATCATTTGGGCATATTTTGTCTCAGATGCTAAATGGTATGTATACATATATTTTTTTTCTACATTCACATGAATGATAATTTATTATACCAGAAATTCCGCGTGTTTTGTGGGCTACGTCCGTTCAAGTACATCACGGCCAAGCATGAAAACCAGGTTCCACCGGTCTGTGGGACCTACGGAAATGTAAATTAATAATATCACCCAATTAGTTTTAGATTGAATACGGGTTGAAAAACGAAATACATTGAACCCTATGGGACCTAAATTTTTAAACATTTTGTAAGCGAATTTAAAATTCGCAAACTGCTTCGAAAGTTTTAGAAAATATTCAAATTATCCCATCAAATATATAAAAAAATTTCAGCAAAATATATTCAGTAGTTTTTTTAAATAGACATTAGAATAATGATTACACCCTTTATATGAAGAGATCACGTGGCTATTATATGAAGAGATCGCGTGACCATTATATGAAGAGATCACATGACCCACTTCAAAATAAAATATGGCATGCATCTTGTAACAAAATCGTGATTTTTAATGTTCTTCCTAAATCATATTTAGTATTGTATCCGTCCAAAAACCGCTTTATTTTTGCATAAATTCTGTGCATCTACATACTAAAACAACGCAATCACAATATATTTGAGTTTAAATGATCATCAGACTTTGATTATTTCTACAACGATACCTAATTTTTACTTATGGAGAATGTAAGCATCAAATGATGTAGAATGATTTGCATAAGAATTGCTGCATTTCTTTAATTCAAAATTATTTAGCTCCTGGAGTCTGCGATATAGCTGATATGAATGATACATTTATTGATTTTAAACACAGAAGACGACTCTTTCGATGAAGTTTTAAGCATAGAGTTAAATAACTTGTATCTCCATGGTTTTAAGCTTTCAAATAAAATAAATTATTATAGTATAATAGTGAATGAAATAAGGGTAAAAATGTTTATGAATGATATGCTGCTTTTATAGAGAGAGCCAGGCGATTTATATTTCGATGACATCAATAGAATAAAATTCATTTTTTTACGAATATGTTTTCAAATATAATAAATTATTGCAGTATGATGATAATTTTAAAAATATTACCGACAAATATATTACATTTTAGATATGGTTAAACCAGGCAATTTATATTTCAATGCCGTTATTTGAATGAATTTCATTTTCTTCGATGAAGTTTTAAGTTTTCAAATATAATTTATTAATATAGTGCTGTGATAATTTGAAAAATATTACCGAGGAATGTACGCATTTTAGAGATGTTTAAATAAAATTACATCGAAGTTTGAAAGTGTTTAATAATCAATGCTTTATGCATGATTGATCTTTCTTGTTGGTTGTAAATTGCTTTATTATTTTTTTTTAAGGAAAAGCATTCTTTTTGATTTTTTTTTTTTGAAGGAGTAATATCCTTTTGATTGTCACACAGTTTATCGAGGAATTGCTAGTTTTTAAAGTATTCCACTTAAGAATTACTTAAAATATTTACTTTACTTAAAAATAAAAATAAATCATATATTCACATACAGCTATTTATTCTCTTAACCACATAATCTGGATTATAGCAACAGGTATGTTTTAGCGTCAACATGGTTTTATCCAATATTTTAATTGACAAAACTAAATAAATAAAAAAGCTTAGAAAATCTCAAATGTGAAATTTATTTTGCAACCCGTAAAATATCTCTCGTGACACACAAAATAATAAAAATAATAATATCATATATGCATAATGTAGATATGGTATGATATATGCATAAAATTAAAATAGTATGGTATATGCATAATGCAGAAAAAAAAATCTTGAGTTTACTTGAGAGATACTACTTAGTGTATTAAACAACGTATATGTCATGTTGGAGAAGCAAATCAAATTTAATAACTTCACCCCCTGTTAATATATTTAGGAAAATGTTTTGACACCGTTTTCCGAATTTGTGAAAATATCTTAATATAATGTTAAGGACATAATTTCGCAGATGTTATACTGAAATTATTTCTAAAAATAATTTATAAAGTTCAAGAATGAATTGAACTTTTCGTCAGTCATATTTCGTTGACAAATTCTGAAGTTCAGATTCAGTATCAGAGATTTAACTTCAGTTTTAAACGTCCATCCGAAATATTTTTTGATGTCCTTTATTACATGGGATTTAACAAAAAAAATATTTCTCTGTATTCCCTCTTCAGAAATATATTAAAACTTTCTGAACAGAAAGTAATAAACGGTGTCTGTGTTTCGAAAAGATCAAAAGATTCGTGAACATTATGTTGCATAATTGCTGAGGTATTTTAAAGATAGATACTTAAATGCATATTATAAAATTTTTTGCACTACAAGGGCCGTATTTTAAAGCCTTATTTTAAAACTTGCTAGAAAATGTGCATGGTATTTTCCGGATTTTAAATAAGGGGATTTATAGAATTCATGCATTTAATTTATCAAATGATGGTATAGTCTGTTGCGCCATAACATCTGTTGCCAGCAATGTCGCTATAAACCAATCACCGTCTGTTGCCCGTGTTATCGGATGTTACGGGAAGGGCTTGATCTTGCCAGCTACGCGGTCGTAATATGCCCTACATAGACTGTTAAACGCGCATTCGTTCGCTGTGAGAGCACGAACGAACGTAACTAACCAACTGTCCACTTATCCAACTGGGAAAACATATGCTCTAAGACTTTTTGGTGACGTCTCCGTTTTGGTGACTCCTCCGGTCCTTGGTATGCAGCACGGCCGCTGACAACCGCTGCTATATGACCACTTCGCGTACGTGCTATACTCTGCTGCTCGGGTGGAGAGTACATTGGCCTCTACTTCTTTAAATGGCATTGTATTACGCTATAAAACGCTTTTGGGGTAACATACGTGGAATATAATTGTCTCCTATGATATGCCCAAAATTATCTCCTGTGATACCTCCTCTAAACTTGACTAATTACAAAACTGCGAGTTATCAATGTATGATATTATTTGCAATCATAAAGTGTAATAGAAAATTCGAATAAAGCCACCGGAGTAAAATTAATAATAAAATTCTATATTTGAAGATATTTAACTGATTATTCAAATATTCCAGTGTAAGGTTTTAATGACAAAATAGTAGCACGTTCAGAAATTCTTAATAATATTTCTTAAATTCAGGAAGTTGGATATTCATATTTTATTATACAGTTCGTGCCTGAGATTGAAGTTCACGTCTCGGGGCTGACAGAAATAACAGGAAAAAATCCTTTACCGGATGAAATAAAATGAAAATAAATGCTAAACTATTAAGTTTCTATCGGAACTTTTGACATTTTTGCTAGAAACTTATAATGATAAAATAGTGACACGTTTAACTGCGAAAATTAGAATGTTTGATTTTGAAATCTAATATATTTTTTCGACATTACCAGCTGCTAACATCTGTCTCGTACATATTGTAGCTCTAGAAATCGTGTGTTTGATATATTTTATTTGAAAATTGAAAAATTTTGGACGAATTTTTTAAATATAAACGTTCTTTTATTTTAAACCCATTCAAATCTAAAAGGAATACTCAGTCAAATCTATCGTTCCCGGTAGTTCAGCTATCTCTGTATCAAATTTTTATGATGTCCACAGCTTTGATTTTCCGTAGCGTCTGAAACACATACACGCAGAAACATATTTAAGCAGAAACATATTTATTAAGTAAAGATAAAATGAATGCCATTTAAAGAATCATTATTTGAGTTTTCGAAACAGTAGATAAATATAACATTTAGCAAAGTTAACTAAAATCTTACTCCTTAAAACACATTCTGACAATCAATAATATGATTTTGAGTATAAAATGCATAATCACACGTAAAGAAATTACGCATATTTGCACATCGCTTATTTTCCTCAAACTCTATGATGCATCATTGTATCATTACGACAACACATCAGAGGCTCAACATATTGGGGGCAATAGTCACATTATGAAATTTCTTGAAAGATAAATGGGTACTATATACCCTGCTAAATAAGGAATTCGCTTCGTCTAGTGTTAAAATGATGTTATCGTCTATCAAATGATGTTATCGTCTGTTGCGCCAAATCATCTGTTGCGAGCAATGTTGCTATAAGCCTGCTGCCCGTGTTATCGTCGGCTACGGGCAGTGTGCGATCCTGCCAGCTACGCGATCGTAATTAGCCCTAAATTGACTGGTAAACTCATATTCGTTCGCTGTGAGTGCATGGACGAATGCAACTAACCAACTGTCCACCTATTCAGCAAGGAAAACATATGCGCATTCTGCTACTATAAACATAGACTTTTTGGTGACTCCTCCGGTTTGGGTTGCGAAACTATCCACATAATAGGTCTTGGCATTCAGCACGGTTGCTGACAACCGATGCTATATGAGCGCTTCGCGTTCGCGTTGTACCCTGTTGCTCGAGTAGAGAGTACATTGGTCTCTCCTTCCTTAAGTGACATTGTATTACGCTATAAAACGCTTTTGGGGTAACATAAGTGGATGTAATTGTCTCCTAAGATATGCCCGAATTCAGCTCCTGTAATACGTCCTCTAAACTTGTCTAATTACAAAACTACGAAATGATAATATTTGCAACCATAAAATGTAATAGAAAATTCGAATAAAGCCACCGAAGTAAAATAAAAAATAAAATGCTATATGTGAACATATTTATCCGATTATACAAATATTCGAGTGTAAGATTTTAATGATACAATAGTAGCACGTTTAGAAATTCTAAATAATATCTCTTAAATTCAGGAAGTTAGATATTCATATTTTATTATCTAGTTCGTGACTGAGATTGAAGTTCACGTCTAGGAGATGATAGAAGTAACAGAAAAAAATCTTTACAGGGTGAAATAAAATGAAAATAAATGCTAAACTATTAAGTTTCTATTGGAACTTTGACATTTTTGCGAGAAACTTATAATGATAAAAAAGTGGCACGCTTAACTGCAAATATTGGAATGTTTGATTTTAAAATCTAATATATTTCTCCGACATTCCCAGCCGCTAACATTCCCAGCCTCTCGTATGTATTGTACTGCTCTAGAAATCATCTCTTTGATATATTTTATTTGAAAATTAAAAAATTTTGGACGAATTTTTAAATATAAACGTTCATTTATTTTAAACCCATTCAAATATAAAAGGAATACTCATTCAAATCTATCGTTTGCGGTAATTCAGCTATCGCTGTATCAAATTTTTATGATGTCCACAGATTTGATTTTCCGTAACGTCTGAAACACATACACGCAGAAACTTATTTAAGCAGAAACATCTTTATTAAGTAAAGATAAAATGAATACCATTTAAAGAACTAATATTTGAGTTTTCGAAACATTAGATATATATAATATTTAGTAAAGTTAACTAAAATCTTATCCATTAAAACACGTTCTGACAATCAATAATATGATTTTTAGCAGAAAATACATAATCACACATATAGAAATTACGCATATTTGTGCATCGCTTATTTTCCTCAGATACTATGATGTATCATTGTATCATTACGACAAAAAATCAGAGACACAACATGTTGGGGGCAAGAGTCACATTATGAAACTTTTTGAAAGATAAATGGGTAGTATATACCCTGCTAAATAAGGAATTTGTTTCGCCTAGTGTAAAACATATTCTTTGATACATGCCTCCATAAAATTGTCAAAATGATATATGAATTTTCCTTAAGCAAATAAAATAAGAAATATGTGTGTTTTACTCTATTTAAATTACATCACCTAAAACAGTTTAAAATCTCTATGGAACAACTTAAATGAGATTATATTGTTTGCTTTGTGTACATTTTTCTCAGATTTCTAATAATGTTACATAATTTCTTATCAGTTTTTTTTTTTTTAGTATGGGACCAGCCCCTAAAATTTTGGCTATTGCTTTAGGACCAAAGATTGTTACAATGTAGCGATGCGTATTGATACAACATTGATACTATGCGTATTGATACTACATTGATACTATGTGTATTGCTACGGTAGCAATGCGTAATTATACTACACTGATACTATGCGTATTGATGTTAACTATAGCAATGTGTATACTTATTATTGATACCATTATACACTACTTGATAAAATGTGTGTATATTTCTAAATGTGACTTGGTGGGTCCGATAAATTCGACTCAGGACTTTGGATTCAATTACTACAAATGTCAGTTGTAAGAAATGAGAGATTTTTCAGTGAAGAACTATTATTCTGACAGAAGGCAAAAATATTTCAAGTATACGATCTCTAGAAAATTTTAGTGTCGTCGTCTGAACCAAAATTGGGTCCTGCGTCCAATATATTTTGGGAGATCCACCAATGAAATTATACCTAATTAAATTATAGCATATGCATATTTAAAAATGCCGATTAGATGGCGTATAGAATGTAGAGTGTATTGAACTCATGTCTACAAATCCTATGGAAAATCAGCATCATGCCTGGGGTTCCCGAAATTCTGAGATATCCAGAATTATAAACGTTGTTTGTAAAGTCCCGTTATGCTTACAACTCTCTATTAGAACCTGTACGAATCATAGATGGTATGAAACTGCGGTTTTCTTTGCAAAATATTTTCCAAGGATTACAGTTTATTATGTCACACCAATCAAGTTGCGTCCCTGAAGGTTGCAAAGTGTCATCGTAATTGTAGTAATGTCACCCTCACTATAAGTGTCGTAGTGTCAAGAATTGTGCACGTAATTCTTGATATACTCTCACAGAAAAGTCAAACTGTGCTTTATCTGAAGACTGATAACGAAATGTTTTTCATATACTACAACACACATTGTTCCGTCTTCTGTGGTGTAGTCACTTGTCATTCAGATGGAATTTTGCGTCGTGCAGTGATATGCTCATCCACTAAGGGAAGGACTCTGTTTTGAACTTATCTTCTACCAGTAACATTTCAGACTTCGTTGTGAGAAAAGTACTTTGCAATGCACTTTACTTTACGTTAAACATATGTACTTTACGTTACATTATGTTACTTTAAGTTACAAAATGCACTTTATGTTAAACAAATGAATTTATAATTTTGTCACCAAAATTACAAACATATTTTGTCAAAATAAAATGCATGCATTCAAATATTTACCATTACGTGGATGCTACAAGAGTACATAGTGTGTTTTGATAGTTTATGAATATATATTTGACAATTTATTCATTATAGTACTGAATGCAATTTTGAAAATTTAACAATAAACGTACCGACACTCAGTATATACCTATTAGTACAGTTACCTGTCAAATGACCTGTTTTTAGATAGAAATTTTATTTTCTTCTGATTGAATGCGTGTAACATTGATTTTAGTAAGGAAATATTAAACAAAGTAATTTTATGGTGATAGACTCCATTGAGTTCCTAAAACTTGATTTGCTTCTTCTATTGTGCATGTTCATATATGTTTTATAAGACAGTTGTCTATTATTAACAAAAATGTAATCTTCACTTTATCCTTTATAATATTACGATTTGCATATCCAGTTGGACCTGATTCTTCCCGGAAAATGTTCTGAAGTTCTACTATCCCAGATGTAGAACCTCCTTGCATTTCTTCCCATACAGTGCCATGAATCGAAACATACTATTCATTGTTTAATTCTCATCTTCAGAACTTGAGAGCAATCTGATTATTTTTCCTCCTCTACGTATTACCTGTATATTCACAATTTTCTCCCCTTCATCATCAATATCTATATGTTTACACTCAGTGTCTAATAGATCATTATTATTTTCAGATAGTATATATTCACTTTCAGAAAGTCCACCTTCAACAATTTCCGTAAACTCTTCACCTAAGTTTTTTATTTCTTCTAAGAACTCGGTGTGCCTTGAACGTTTTGACAACTTTTCAGGGTGAAGATTAGGAATGAAGTAACATTGTCAAAACAAAATATAAACTAACTAGTAATACTTTTTAGTTTTAGTCATCTTCTCTCGTAACTTGAAATTCCTCTCACTTTATTGACATTTGTATAATCACTTATTTCAAATTGAACTTCCTACGCTAGAGTCTTTGCAGGAATGTGCAGAGGAATCTGATGAAAATATGTGTAATGTGTGTGTACATCACATTATCAAACCTGATAAACTTATAAGGCAATATATTTTTATACCGGTCAAATGACAGGTCGTGGTAGATATCGGTAGACTGTGTATCCTTATCATATAAACACAAGAGTAATCAAAATAAATATTGAAACATTGATTGTATACATTTAATAAAAAGAGTTATGAAGTCCAGAGAGAAAAAGCGATAACATTATATGCGAATTTTCTAATCAAATGTATACAACTGGTCATTTGACCAGTCATGGTACGTTTAATGTTAAAATATATTATTTGGTTTTAAAATTAATCTTACTAATCTTATTAATCTTAATAATATGTCTTATTATCTAAAATTAATCTTATTAATCTTAATTATATGCGAATTTTCTAATCAAAAGTCTACAACCGGTCATTTGACCAGTCATGGTACTTTTTTAATGTTAAAATATATTATTTGGTTTTAAAATTAATCTTTTGAGCGTTATGATCTGAGTCATAAATATATTTAAATAAATATATTACATATAATAAACCCTAAATAGAACGTTTTATTAAATAATCTCATTTTTATTTAAATAAAATCAATCTTAGTAAACAATACTTTTTAATTATATTTCCCAAAACTTATTTTCAATTTACTTTTTTAAGACTCGAAATGTAAAATACTTAAGTTTCAAATATAATGATTCATAAAATGAGTATCCGATTTTATGATACATCTCAAAATCTGTATTTCTTAAAAGTTTTCCATTTACCCTGCACTTTTCAAAATATATTCTTCAGCTGAAAATACTTCTTCCTTTTTTTGCACAAGAACAAAAGCACAGATTAAACTACATATTTCTAAAATTCCTACTTCGTCTGGATCATGTCCTACCTTCTTTTGTGTGGTCCTTTCATCTTTCAAGTGCTTTGGATTTCATCTCTCCATTAAAACATGTGAGGTTGATTGTTCACTTTTTAGTTAAAATAGATTCAAAGAATGTTCTTTCCATGAATCTGAAAATGGATGAAGTATGCAAGATTTAAATGTTTAATCACTGTTACACATTTTTAAATGTTCTAAAAAATGCTTATTTTAAGGGCGCTTTTAAGCGTGGAAATATGTAATATTTCAGTTAATTATAGTTGTTCTGTAGTAACTGAAAAATCATCTTATGTGAGCAGCACATGATTTTCCCTACATAATGCAATGATTTTATTTTCTTTCACAAGGAAAACCTGATGTACAGGATTCACAACATGATGATTCTAATGTTGAATTGTACATTTGACACTTTTCAAATGACAGCATATACAACTATTAAGAGGTATTTAACTTACTTATATTTCCGCAAATCCAAATTGACACAATGAGCAATATATTTCATATATTAAAATGTAGTGAATAATGCCATTTATGCTATGTTATGTTCATATATTAAAATGTTAATTGGTTGGAATAATTAATTCATCAATTTAGCGTCATTTTTGTTAATTTGTGCGATATTTTTACCAATTTAGCCCTGATAAAAGTAACCAATTTGGCGATACTCCGCCAAATTTGTCCATAAGTTCGTCAATTATAGCATCTAGAGTTACTGACATATGAAAATGGATTTTCTTATATTCAAACGGTTTATGCGTTATACATTTTATTTCCTTTTTTGTCTAATAGAAAATTGCATAATTAATTATTACTTTTGCAGATATTTTTCTTTCAAATGTAACTTTATTTATGTAATATTGATTTTTTTAATCGTGAATATGTTTAATATATTTTATATGATGTTAATATATTACTTACCCCTTACGTTTAATTATGTTTGTATAATCGACTATACACATGATATATAGCTTTTAACAATAAGAGTTTTAAAATCGTGTTGAGAAATAAAATTCACTATATTTAAAACATCAATGATACGCTGTCTTAAATATGGATTGTCCAATTTCCCGATAAAGAAGTCATATCCCAGCAGCCATTTCTGACCTATTTCATACATAATACATTTTACATAATAATACTGTTTTGTGCATACCCACCTGCGTTATGTCTTGTCAAAATGGTTTATTAAAGGATGCTTTATTCAAAGTTTTGATGCTTTATTCATGGTTCTGATGCTTTATTCAAGAAAGTAAAAGTAATTTGTGTTCTTACAATCATCAGTTGGATTAGTTTTGGATATTCCTGGTTTATTATCATTTTTTCATGACTAATTTCTAAACGGAAGAAATAAATCTTCGCATTCTTAACAATAGATTTGATCGCAAAAACATATGTGATTTCATATCCAACTGGAAAGTTTACATGCTGCTAAATATTCCAGATGCTAGACTTTATATCTACAGAAAAAGGGTTCTCACCTTGCAAACAGATAGAGCGCCCAACGAATCTCCGTCTAAATATTACAAGCAGTGTTCTGATGGAATGTATTTATAATAACAAATATCAGAATTTCACTGCCTCATTCAGTATTGATAAATCCGTTTTCTCGCGTTGTTTATAATAATTCATTAACATCAAACGGTGGTTACCATTTTAAAACAAAAAATTTGTTCACAGTAATGTTAAAGTTATACATAATAGTTTATACGCAATAATTTACATGTTGCAAATATTATATATATTCGCAAGAACTAGATGTGACTAATTCAGTTATCGTGCAAAATGTTTATAGGAATGAAGTGGAAACACTGCTGTAAAAGAAAGCGAATAAACATTTTTGGATGAGTTGGTTGGTAGCTGTTAAACATCTTCACCATGAAGCTCTGTATGCAGTGTAACGCCAGGTAACTCCACGTAACCCCAGCTGAACATTTATTTTTATGTTTGAGTTTTTAATAAATGTGTCTATCTAAGAATCAGTACTGAAATCATCTCTTTGATACCGTAGCTCAGTTACTGCAGTAGTGATCAATTAAAATCAGTTTTGCACACAGTTGATATTAATTTATAATCGTTGAACAGTAATAGCTTGAACTACGACAAAATTCAAAAACTTTGTGGAAAATGAAGTTATAACTTAGCTCAACGACAGTAAACAGTTTTTAATCGATGCTACACTGAGATATGAAACTATTCTACACTGCTCAATTTGTAATTACCACTGTTAGAAAAAGTTAATGCATATCAAATCAACTTATCGGCACTGCCTGAAGCTATTTTGTTTTTTCATGAACTCTAAGAAGTATGCAATTGGTCCGTAGATCTTGGTTTCTGTGATATGAGCATAAACCATTTCTGATGATTTTCAGCTGGCAATTTTTACGGCAACTCTGCAGAATAGTAATAAAATCCTGTACAAGTTTCATCACTCTTCAGCATACAGGAGCACAGGGGCAAGTCGCTCTTCAGAGTTTAAAGCAAGGGCTTCATCACTCTTCAGAGGATTAACAAGGGCTTACTCAATCTTCAGTAGATGATTAACAAGGGCTTATTAACTCTTCAGAGGAGGACTAACAAGGGCTTCATAACATTTCAGAGGGATAACAAGGGCTTAATAAACCTTCATCAGGAGATTACATTTCAGGAAGGATTAACTATGGTTGATAAATTACATATTTAAATCGACAGTGAGGGGGGGGGGCGCCTATTTTATCATAGATGAAGAGTAACATACAAATATGAAAATGTTAAGCAATAAATGATTGCTCGAATGAACTTAAATATTCTTGACCAAAAAAAGGTAAATGTATTACAATATTTGTTTATTATACTGATACTACAGTTTTTGGCCAAAAGTTACGTTTCGACTAAAATCATACAAAATTGTTTATTATTTAAATTGTTTAACTTGTTTCATACCTCCGTTGCAAGCAAACATTTTCGTGGTACATTTTACGCAAATAAATATGTGTAAACCATTGTACTCATAAGTATTAAAGTATGTAAGCTTTCGTAATGCTTAACACAAAATAGTAAAATTTTATATAATGCATTAACATCAGCTCTGTAAGCAAAGGGAATTTAAAATAGGGTTTTAAAATTTGCTAAATAAGATAAAATACATAATGGCAGAAATGGTTGAATCATTAAAATTTTTAAAGAATGGGTAAATTTTAAGTACATTAAGCTGTTCATTCATCCAAATTTTTCAGTTTAGAATTGGTTCCATTTATTCCGCCGTTTGAATATTAAAATTCCTTTTAACTTCAAAAGGGCTTTATTTTTCTAATAGAACAAAAGCACAGATTATACTCTAAACTATTTTTCCACTTCATCGGGATTAAACGTTCGTTTGTATATTTTTTATTTTTTTTAGATATTTCGCCTTTTATATCTTTATCAGGCTCTCAAGGCAATTTTCACATCTGTGTTAAAATGTTTACAGCATATAAATGTTTAAAGATGAAACTGACATTAGGATAATGGATACCGAAAGTTAAAAATTGCATAAAGGCGCGTTTTTTGAATTTCAATATAAGTTATCCTGTTTCACAACGGACAAATGAAATATACTACACACATGAAACACACTATACGCACACCATAAATTAGTGCCACAGTTTAATCAAATAATCGTCCAACAACTCATGCAGTAATTTATAATAATAACAAGAAATATCAATCATGCATAAAGCATTGATTATTGAAGCACTTTCCAACTTCAATGCAATTTTATACAAACATCTCGAAAATGCGATATATACCTGGGTAATATTTTTAAAATTATCATGCTACTACATTAATTTATTATATTTGAAAACTTCATCGAAGAAAATGAACTTCATTCAAGGGACGCCATTGAAATATAAATTGCCTGGTTTAAACATCTCTAAAATGCGATACATTCAAGGTAGTACTTTTAAAATTATCATAACACTACAATAATTTATTATATTTGAAAACTTCATCGAAAACAAATTAACTTTATTCAAATGACGTCATCGAAATATAAATCGAATCTATATAAAAGTAGCATTTCATTCATTAACATTTTTCCAATCGTTCACCACAATACTATAAAAATGTATTTTATTTAAAAATTTGAAAAATTATTATCTACCATATTTATTTTAAAATGTGAAACCTTTCTCATATATAAAATAGTTAAACTCTTGGAAAGACATTTATTATACAATATATTTGTTTTTTTCTTACTGCAGGATATAACGAGAGTCAGAATTTAATTGAATTTGTTTTTCTCCCTACATTAAATAATTTTTATTTAAAACCTATTAAACATATTTTACAGAAATTTTTTTATGTATTTTATGGGATATTTTAAATATTTCCTAAAATTTTTGCAGCAATTTTTGAATTTTAAATTCGTTTAAAAATGTTTGAAGCATTAGGTCCCATAGGGTTCAATGTATTTCATTTTTTCAATCCGGGTTCAATAAAAAACTAATTGGGTGATATTATTCATTTATATTCCCATAGGTCCCACAGACAGTCTGAAAAGCATACTAAAATTTCATTTTGAGAAATCTGTTTTTACGGCAGTTATCGTGCTAACTGGCAGACAGACAGACACACAGACAGACAGAATGAACAAAGTCATAAGCACTTTCAACTATGTTGTAAAGTGTTAAAAATATATCTGTGTAGTGTTAAATATATATCTGTCCTTTTGTTTGTCCTGAAGTCGCGCGAAATCTACCGAATTTACAAGTATGATAGTTTTCACACGGAAGCAGTTACTAATGAGTATCGAAGAACTTTTTAAAAAACTTTTAATTAGATTTTTAACGATTTGCTAAAATCTAAATTTAGCAAATCTCCAGCTACCCATACGATCTAACAGCTACCGTCAATTCAAGATGTATTTGAAATTTTATATAGTTTTTAATGATACCATAGAACAATATTTGATATAACCTAGCGTAAAAGGGGTTATTTATATCTCAACTATTAGGAAATTTTACAGTTTCACTCAATGTAGTTATAAATAGCCACTATACAACTTTTATGTTCTGAGCGTCATTAGCCCTCTCGGGGGAGCAAATTACCCTCGGTAAAGGTTGCACTGTCAAATTTGGTATTGAATGAAATATTATTATAGGCCCTTTTAAATGAGGAATAACATGCTATAATTGTGATCATTTTGACCAGCAATATATATTTTTTTCAAAATCGTTCCTGCAAAGTTTGCAAAAATGAAAATAATCAATAAAATAAAATTACTAAATAAATATATACAAAGTCTCACGCTATTTAAAATAGATAGATCTGGTGTGACAAAATCGAGTTGAATCACCCTCTAGTTAATTTTAATTCTCTTTATTAAAATGGTATCTTAGTGTAAGTATATTTGCCTCAATTGAAAGCTAGCCCACTTAGGTTCTGTCCTATCGTCGAGTTAAAGCTTTTATTTGCGCGACGGAAACTTTGGAAAGGTTTTGAAGGTTAAATCAGAAAATCTACTTCTTTAGCTTATGTACTGTAGCCGGTATTACAAATAGGCAAAGCTTCAGCTTTTCAGTTTACCAGGAGGATTCTGGAGGGTCCCTGTATAATTTTCTAACCCCCATTTTCTTCACCTCTAAGATGTAAATGAAAAAATTTACTCACTTAATGTATGTGTGCTGTAATCGATACATTAATCATGCAAACTTTCATATTTCAACGTGAATGGGGAGGGAATCCTTAGAAATTTGTAAAGACAAGACAAAAACTGGTTAGACACTTGTATATAGCATTGCTTTCATAAATATGATCCGCAGAAACGTCGGGGTTCCTCTTCCATATTCTAGGAGTGATAGTTTCGTGTAAATGTCCCTAAAAATGTCGTGTAAACTAAAATTAATAAAATGGCTAAAACTTTAAGGTATAATATGGACTAAATTGTACATTTCCTCATTTTGAGGTTCCGCCAGCAAAATGAATTTCAAAAGGGTTCCGCGACAAAAAGTTTAGAAAACAATGGTATATAGTGATGAGTTTATATATGTACGCACTCTTTGTTCCTCTACTTCTTAAACAGACAATCATGATGTTTCTATTAACACTCGGATGATAAAAAATCTCTAACATAAACCATAGGACCCATGGAAAAATAAACAGTATATTTGAGACCTATATTGATGACCTCCACTTCAAATAATTTGCTGGATGACGCTGCAATGTTCGTAATGTTACATTAAGAATAACTTATTTAAGCCGATGAAGTTCTCTTTATCTAATTTTATCTATTCATAGGAATATATATCAAGTTTAAATTTCAAGATTTTTTAAAACTATACTTGTAAGCAGTACATTGCAGGACTTTACTTTTGAATTGATGGGCAATGGATGCGTTAAAGAACATTTACGATTTATCATTAGATCAATTAGCTTTATATTTATATTTTTATTTCATATCCATATAGATAAATTTATAAATTCAAAACTTACATTAAACACTTTATGGATAAAAATTGGACCTTCTATATATATTAGTAAAAAATTAATAAAAACCGCTATGAACGTTAATGAAACTGGAACTGCGATTTTTTCTAATCATAATTAAAGTTCGCATGGAATATTTTTTCTACGAACCATATTTAAACTTCTATATTTTTCATGTTTCCTAGAAAATTTTACAAAAATCTTCATCAGCAGTTAAGCACTTTTACTTTAAGCGAAGGCGTATCTGACTACTATTGAATTACAAAATAAAATGGAGCAGCTTCACTTTTTTAACAAAATTAAAAGCTCGTCTTACATGATACTGAACAATTTGTCACGTTTTATATAAAATTAAGTTCAAATATATCGTTTATAAATAAAATGCCGTTCTGAATGCAAGATGGGATTAAATAGTTTGAATTTTCTGTATTTATTTCATCAAAACATTATTTTAACGAGTATCATTGAATATGATATAGAAATAAATTTTAGCCTCAATCTATATTTAAATGACACCGCCCCTCCCCCTCCGAAAAAAAACTCCTGAAATTTTTTGTCACTGTATTACGATAATACGCAAAAATTTACAGTTCTGAAATTTTATTTATAGACTAATATGAATCAGTAGCTGTTCAAGATAGGTTTATAATTTTGATTCAGGTGTTAGTTAATTAAATGTAATTTAATGGAATCATGCATTGCCAGTTTGGACAAAGATTTACAGGTTTAAACTGATTTCCAACTTCTCTGTGATTGGTTACTGATAAAAACGTCAGAAAGATAGCCGTGGTCAACGTTAGTACTTATACACAGAGTATTTTGCAACTACTATTGCATCAAATAATAAGATTAAAATGTAATTGTTCTTGCAGCAAAAATTACATTTCTTATTGTTGATTCTTATACATAATTTTAAAAAATCACTTACGAAAGCACTTTTCATGATCCTCATTATTATAACTTTTAGCATACTTATTGTCTGTTTATTTGAAATCATTTTATTTGTTTACATTTGAAACCATTTGCAGTTTAACGTTAAAATAAAGTAAATTATTTCATCGAATTCATTAATAGCCCACAAGTAGTAATAAAAATCTTATTTATATTTGTGATGCAATAGTCTTTTGTTAAGCTTCAGTTCGTGAAAAATATTACAATTACTAACAAGAAATATAAATCATGCATAAAGCATTAATTACGAAACACTTTCCAACTAAAACTCAATTTTACTTACATTTTAAGCTGCCTAAAAAGCGCCATCAACATAATTAATCTTGAATGTATTGAAGCACAATGTTTTTCAATCGATATAATATTCAAATGCATTATCATAATAATATGCGAATATATATATATATATATATATATATATATATATATATATATATATATATATATATATAAATGTATATATATATATATATATATATATATATATATATATATATATATATATATATATATATATATATAAATGTATATATATATATATATATATATATATATATATATATATATATATATATATATATATATATATATATATATATATATATATATATATATATATGTGTGTGTATACACTGATTTTCATAAATTAAGGAAGAAACAGAAAAAGGGCGGTGATATTTTAAATGATTGTCGTATATGAACAAAATTAATGTATAATATATATATATATATATAATATACGTTATTGCGAGTAAGAATGGAAATTATTTCAGCAGTCCTCAGAATATGCAAATCAGTTAAAGGTTGAAGCCCATTCCATTTTAAAATGTGAATCAGGCTAGAAAACTTGCAATGTGCAGATGACAAAATTTAATAAATTTATATTTTGATAACGTCATTTGAATAAAGTCCATTGTTTTCGATGAAGTTTGAAGTTTTATGTAAAATAAATTATTGTAGTTCTGTGTTATTTAAAAAATTTAAAATGTATTACATATTAGAGATAATAAAATTGCAATTCAGTTGGAAAATGTTTCATAATAAATGCTTTATGCACGATTGATTTTTGTTGTTATCACTATGGAGATATTTTTATTTTGCAATGATCAACAAAATTGTTTCTCCATGTAAAAAGTGATAAAAATCTCTAAATTTATTTTACTGCATTTTTTATCAAAGTTTAATCATTTCAAACTATCGTGAATAATTGAAATGTGAATATTTGATTTGTGAATATTTTTGTATTGATATTTACATCAATGTACTAGACTTGAAGAATGACCGATAACTTACGCAGTATATATAATGTTATGTCAAATTATCACATTCCTACAATAATTTAGTTTACTTAAAAAATTAAAACCATGGAGATAAATGCACTTTCTAACTCCATATTTAAAACGTCATCGGAAAAAGCAATGCTATAAAATATCCTACTTCTCTATGTAACATTAATAAATATTTTTGTGCAACTCATCTTACAATTTGATGTGTTTATATTCTGCATACGTTAAAATTAGTCTTCGTTGTAGAAATAATCAAAAATTGATGATAATTTAAAATTAATAATATTGTAATTGCGTTGGCGCAAATTATAAATGCAGAGAAATTACGCAAACATAACGCGGTTCTAGGACGGATACAACACTAAATATAAATTTAAAATAACTTTAAAAATCACGATTTTGACTATATTCTATACTCCAGATCTAAATAATTTTACCTTAAAGAAATTCATCAATTTTTATACAACTCATCTTACACTTTGATGTGTTCATATTCTGAGTACGTTAAAATTAGCCTTCGTTGTAGAAATAATAAAAAATGGATGATCATTTAAAATAAAAATTATTGTAATTGCGTTGGCACAGATAAAAACACTAAATATAAATTAAAAATATCTTTAAAAATCACGATTTTGACACTTCGAAAAAAGATGGATGGCATATTTTATTTTGAAGTGGGTCATGTGAACTCTTCATATAATATGGGTTAATTAATAATTTAGTTTTTATTTATAAAACTACCAAACACTTGTTGCTGAAATTTACTTTATATATTTGATGTGATTACTTGAATATTTTCTAAAATTTTCGAAGTAATTTGTGAATTATAAAATGGCTTAAAAATATTTGAAAAAATAGGTCCTATACAGTCCAATGTATTTTACGTTTTCAATTCTGGTTCAATCCAAAACTAATTGGATGATATTATTTTTTTACATTCCCATATGTCCCACAGAACGTCTCAACAACATATAAATATTTTATTTTGATAAAGTCATTTTTACGGCAGTTATCGTGCGAACTGGCAGACAGAGAGACAGAATGAATAAAGTCATACAAAATTTTCAACTATATTGTATAGCCTTAAAATTCGATACATTTAATTAAAATCAGAGTCAGTATCATTACAACATCTTCAGTACTTGATATAAATATTTTATAATTGTATACCATTCCTTTTTATTTTGCCATTTCAGCAGACAATTAACTTCAAATTTTGCATTATGTAGTGAAAGGCATGTGCTGCGCACATCATATTTGTATCCATTCCTAGAAATATTTTTATCTATTCATATAAATCAACTTGAAATTTAAGGATTTTTTAAAATCTTACTTGTAAGCAACACATTGCAGAGAAATACTTTTGACTTGATGGACACTGGATTTAATAAAAGAACATGTACATTTTCTCATTATACCAAGTAACATTTTATGCTATTTGTTCATTTCATAGCAAAATAAATAAATTTATAAACTTAAAATTTGCCATAAGCACTTTATGCATAAAAACAGAAAATTCAATATATGTTAGTAAAATAATAACAAAAACAGCTACAAATGTTAATGAAGGCTAAAACTGCAATTTTTTGTCTGAACAGAACTAAAAATGTTTGAACTACGTTTTATGAAATACTTTTAAACTTCTACATTCCTCCATTTTACTCTAAAAATTTTACAAAAATCTTCAGTAGCTGTTAAGGACTTTTATTTTTAGCAAATGCGTATCTGACTATACTATTGAATTACAAAATAAAATGAAGCAGTTTCCCTTTTTTTACCAAAAATTAAAAGCTTATCTTACATGGAACTAAATTCCTAGATACATTTTTCAGTTGATTTAAAACATTAGTTTAATATCATGTTCTCCGTATTTGTTGTACAGAATTTAGTTTCTTGTTCTTGAAATATTTTTCTGAAAGTAAGTTAATTTCGAAACTAAAAATGTACCTTACAATGTTTCTTTAAAGTGAAAAATGAGCGTGTTAAATTCGGAGAAAAATATTCAAATTACGTAATTGCGACTTTAGTTTTGGAATTAAATTGTCATGTTTTGTATAGGATTAAATTTAAATATCTCGTTTATAAATAAAATTCCGTAATAGATGTAAATATACATTAGATTGCATTTTGCATTTTATGTCATAATAATATCATTTAAATAGGGAAAATTCTTGCATATATGTAAAAATAATATTTGGTATCTCTCTATATTGAAAAAAATTTTACTGATTTAAGAATTGACGGCAAAACTTAAAACTTCGAAATTTTATATACAGGGTGTACCAAAAGATTGGAACGCGCTTTAATTCTTTACTTGTTGGAGATAAGTGGGCAACGTGAATTACAAAAATGTTGAAAGTAAGGATCGGAATAAGACTACGTTAATGAAATTGTCCCCCCATTAATTTTCAAAAAGTTACATTTTTAAATTATTTTCGACTCCCTTAGACAAATTTAGTCAATCAGAAAAATTTTATTTTTAATACCACACAATCATAAAAAAACGCATATTTATAATTTTTAAAATCAACTGAATTAAGATAAAGGAAAAATCTTACTTATGCCACTTTTCCGTACCATGTTAAAGGCTGTCAGTGAAAATAGGGATCATAAACAAATTGACGATGGAAATTGTTTTAATCAAAAATACGTTAATATGTGTCAAATTTTTTATTATCAATGTGAAAAGTACTTAGGAATCCGTGATTGCATCGCCAGCCTACGCGGAATTCGCAAAAATGTCTCCTATGTATTATCATCCAGTTTTATGTTTTTTGTGATATATAACAAAATTAATATATTTACAAAATATGTTTTTTGTGATATGTCGCAAATTTACATTTCTAATTTGATATATGGTAACCATTCACAATGTTCAGTTTTCAATTAAATATAAGTAGCTCAATTTTGAAATAGAGATATGCGGTTTTGTTAATGATCTTGTTGCATTAAAAATAAAAAAAAATCTGATTGGCCAAATTGTTTTAAGGCGGTTGTATAAAAATTTAAAAAGTGTAACTTTTTGAAAATTACTGGAAGAACTATTTCATTAACGTAGTCTTATTTCCTACTTTACTTGCAACATTTTTGCAATTTACATTACCCACCTATCTCCAACAGCTAAAGAATTAAAACGTGTTTCAAAATTTCTGGGAGACCCTGTATAGTAATATGGACCGTACAATTTTATAACTTTCATTTAGGCTTTAGCATTGCCAGTATCGACAAGTATTTAATGGTTTAACCTGATTTCCAACTTATCTGTAATTGGTTCCTGGCAGAAACGTCATAAAAATGACAGACGGCAACGTTGTTAAATACTTATAGACAGAGCGTTTCGCAAATATTGTTGCCATCAACAATAACGATAAATAATAGTTATTATTGCAGATAAAATTACATTTTTTATTGTTGAGTCTTAATATCAATAATTAAAATATAAATAATAATTAAACATCATTCCGGAAAACAATTTTTCATCAGCATGAATGTTAGAACTTTTAGCATGATAACTGTTTGTTTAATTGGAATCGTTTTGTTTGTTTACATTTTAAATCGCGTGCAGTTTAACATTTAAACTAATTAAAATATTTTAACTTGACAAAATAGATAAATATCCTATATCAACACAAGTAACCTATTTCAACCACTAATTTCATGTAAACCACTAATAAATTCGCATCGTATATATAAGACAAATGGTAGTCTTGTGTTAAACTTATGTTAGTGATCAATAGAGAATTTACTAAAAATTGATACATTTAATCAAAAATAGGACCAATATCATTACAACCGCTAAATTACTCCACTTGACAAGTATCTTATATTTGTATACAATTTCATTTTATCTTTAAAAGGCTTGACATTTTAGCAAGCAATTATTAAACCCTGCATTTCAAAGTACATCTAATAAGATATTGCAGAAATTAAAAGCGAATTAGTACATTGAAAGATAAAATATTTAGTTTACAAATACTTGCATACAATTTCAAAAAAAAAGATGAAAATAACTTAAAGTTGAAAATAGGCGATAATTAAAGGTTAGATAAACAAAAGGTGACACGACATTAAGCCCTATATGAAAAAGTCAAAATGGGTACAAATGATTGCTGAAGTTGTAATGGTTTGAAAAAAATTCTAGTCGCGATAAAGGTTTCACCTCTATATATATGTATTATATTAACAATGTCATTATGTTTCACGTTATTAAGGATAATTTACAGGACGGGAGTTTGGGATAGCAATTCGTATAGTACTTAAAATGCACAAGTCGGTTTTTAGATATCAAAATGTAGACAACATTACAATAATTCTTTAAATTGGCAATATATTTTTAAATCCCCCGTCATGCCGTGCATTATGTATAACATTTACAGAGGAAGTTACATTTTCTATATAATATACCTGCAATGTTTAAATGTACATTTTAGAATTACAGGTTTAGGACGTAATACTTCACAACGATACAAATTATTAACTAAATGTGTTATTATTTGAGTAGCTCATAACTTGATATTCAGTTATTTTTTCTGGTGCTGTATAATCGATTTCAATTGTCCCCCAAAATAGCGATATTTTTCATGCATACATGTATTTAACTGATCATTTTGAAAACATTACCATCCAAATTTTTTTTTACATCATTCTAAAACATTTGGTGTCGATTGGGGTTGGTATTCAAACGCGAGTGCTCGTACACATGAGCCAAAGGTTGGTGTGCAAAATTATGCTTTTATGCGTCCCATGATCTTAGTGATGAAGGTCATATTTCAAATCGAAAGTCTTAACAAATTAAGTTAAAAAATCTGATGTGAGCATCGCATGACTTTCCCTCCAGATGAAAATCCGGTGTCTCTTTATTTCATTGAAAACTCTTTAAATTGAATTTAATTGCACTAAATAACACACATATTTAATTGAAATTAAATTGAATTTACACTTTTAATTCAACTTTCGTTTTCATTTGATAACTGGCCATATTCTGAAAACCGATGTATCAAAAATACGAAAAATCTAAAATATTTCAAGGACGGTTAGCCGTGGAGTAATGGGCAAATCTTGGTTATTTCATCAAGAATTACATGCAGAAGGTGGTTTATACTTTATGAAAACGATTTTGATAATTAATTTCTATGCATAAAGGGCGTATTTCTTGCCGCGATTTGTTTCTATCTGATAGCCTTGATTCTTGACTATAGCTATAGCTCGAATTTTCCATGAAATTAAACTTTGTTTTAGCACCGTCATGTTGATTTGAATCTCACTCCTCTTGGGCCGTTTTCCAAAGTCCGTTCAGTGTTATTGGATGCCTTTTCCTAAGGCATATTTTAACAAACCGAAAGCGTAAAAGTCCGTAGGATAAGCATCAGGTTGTTTTGCAGGTATTTCATTAAATGGGTTAAATTTCATTCCTGTTTCTAATTCTTTCTTTGCTAAATATGCGGCAGTTGACTTAAACGTGTGACTAGAGATTTTATCCATATGAAGCTCAATTTTATTGATGCACTTTCCGTATAAGGCTGGAATTTCATTTTCAAAAATTGGTTCTAAAATATCCTGCTTATAGTAGAGTGAATTAAATTTAGCTTTACTTGAGACTTTTTTGAGTTTTAATTTACCGTAGTAACAAAATCCTGCAACTATCCTGAATCCCTTAGGGAACTTTTCTGTACATCGACTAAGCCATTTCGTCAGATCATTTTTGTCAGCTGAGCAATAGAAAATTGCTCTGTTTTTATTACAGTCACTTAAATACATACATGCCTCATCGTGTTTTGCCACAAATTCCTGTTTATCAGCAGTTAAGTGTTTTTCATATTAATTCTTCAATTTGTTTTTCATTCCGCCATATGTTTTGGCAAAAGCAGGTGAACTTTAGATATTTAAACACCTTTTTTAACTTCAAATCTTTATGAATGATTTAACTTTCAGTGCCAGAAGACATCCCAAGTTTCGATGCAATGGATCTTTGAGGCGGTGGATTTTCTTTTAGGAACAAAGACTTCACTTTCTTGACATATACATGTGTTCGAACAGTCTTTGGATGCGGTTTTGCGGCCATTTTTTCATTTTTACTTTCAGCTAGATGCTGTGTCCCTTTCAAATTTAATATATTAAAAATACCTTTCTTTGAATTGAAATAACTGCGATTTTTACACCGCAATTTTACAAATATTTTTTATGTATTAATATATTATTGCTAAATTGACATGGTCGTCTATTGCTCGTATTAGTGACTCAATTATTAAATTCAATTATTAAATTATAATTATGTACCGCTATTAACCCTCCAATTATTATCTTTCGCGCGAGTTCTGTAAAAGAATAATTAATTATTATAATACTAAATTGCTCACACCATTTTAAATTTAACAATAAAACATTTATTACCAACATAAAATACTTAGTTATTTACTTACAACAATTCTTCTTCTCATTAATTATTTCGGCGGAGGGACCATGTGAGACCTGTATGAAAATGCCTAAAATGTAGTTAGGCCCAGATATCATATTTGAGGAACACATACCTTCAAGTCTGTCTTGGACTTTGTTAGCAGCACGTACTTGATGTCGTCCTTATTACTAGCATTAACTCGTGTTGTAATGCATTGGCACGTAAATTTGTCGATCATATTGTACTGCTGACTCAAACACTCGCACTTATGTCATTCTCGTAGCCATATCTGTATTCGCCAAGTCATGCGTATATATCTTTAACTGAGTATCCACATCGTTCTAGTCATAATGCCGAACAAGTGTTGTTATTAGCTTAGTCATCGTGCTTCTATATCGCTATCGAACTGTTTTTCAACAAATGTTGTTATCAAGTCAAATCATCGTATATCCAAGTTATATGTATATCTATCTTCGTTCTGTCTTAGGTTGAGGCTCTATTGCCTCAGGACTGACACTCCCCTGTTTCTCTGATTTGCAGCATTCAGGGTGACGCAACAAGCACTTATTCTATTCGCCATTCGCTATTCGCAATGTCGCTATAAACCAATCACTGTCTGTTGCCGAGTGGTATCGGATGTTACGGGAAGGGCTTGATCTTGCCAGCTACGCGGTCGTAATATGCCCTACATAGACTGTTAAACGCGCATTCGTTCGCTGTGAGAGCACTAACGAACGTAACTAACCAACTGTCCACTTATCCAACAGGGAAAACATATGCTCTAAGAATTTTTGGTGACGTCTCCGGTTTGGAGACTCCTCCGGTCCTTGGTATGCAGCACGGCCGCTGACAACCGCTGCTATATGACCACTTCGCGTACGTGCTGTACTCTGCTGCTCGGGTGGAGAGTACATTGGCCTCTACTTCTTTAAATGGCATTGTATTACGCTATAAAACGCTTTTGGGGTAACATACGTGGAATATAATTGTCTCCTATGATATGCCCAAAATTATCTCCTGTGATACCTCCTCTAAATTTGACTAATTACAAAACTGCGAGTTATCAATGAATGATAATATTTGCAATCATAAAGTGTAATAGAAAATTCGAATAAAGCCACCGGAGTAAAATTAATAATGAAATTCTATATTTGAAGATATTTAACTGATTATACAAATATTCCAGTGTAAGGTTTTAATGAGAAAATAGTAGCACGTTCAGAAATTCTTAATAATATTTCTTAAATTCAGGAAGTTGGATATTCATATTTTATTATATAGTTCGTGCCTGAGATTGAAGTTCACGTCTCGGGGCTGACAGAAATAACAGGAAAAAATCCTTCACCGGATGAAATAAAATGAAAATAAATGCTAAACTATTAAGTTTCTATCGGAACTTTTGACATTTTTGCTAGAAACTTATAATGATAAAATAGTGACACGCTTAACTGCGAAAATTAGAATGTTTGATTTTGAAATCTAATATATTTTTTCGACATTACCAGCTGCTAACATCTGTCTCGTACATATTGTAGCTCTAGAAATCGTGTGTTTGATATATTTTATTTGAAAATTGAAAAATTTTGGACGAATTTTTAAATATAAACGTTCATTTATTTTAAACCCATTCAAATCTAAAAGGAATACTCATTCAAATCTATCGTTCCCGGTAGTTCAGCTATCTCTGTATCAAATTTTTATGATGTCCACGGCTTTGATTTTCCGTAGCGTCTGAAACACATGCACGCAGAAACATATTTAAGCAGAAATATCTTTATTAAGTAAAGATAAAATGAATGCCATTTAAAGAATCATTATTTGAGTTTTCGAAACAGTAGATAAATATAACATTTAGCAAAGTTAACTAAAATCTTACTCCTTAAAACACATTCTGACAATCAATAATATGATTTGGGTATAAAATGCATAATCACACGTAAAGAAATTACGCATATTTGCACATCGCTTATTTTCCTCAAACTCTATGATGTATCATTGTATCATTACGACAACACATCAGAGGCTCAACATATTGGGGGCAATAGTCACATTATGAAATTTCTTGAGAGATAAATGGGTACTATATACCCTGCTAAATAAGGAATTCGCTTCGTCTAGTGTTAAACATCTCCTTTGACACATTCCTCCATAGAAGTGTCAAAATGATATATGAATTTTCCTTAAGCAAATAAAATAAGAAAAGTGTATGCTTTACGATATTTAAATTATAACACCTAAAACAGTTTGAAATCCCTAAGGAACAACTTAAATTAAATTATATTGTTTGCTTTGTGTACATTTTTCTCAGATTTCTAATAATGTTACATAATTTCTTATCACTTTTTTTTAACATTAACGTGTTTTAGTATGGGACCAGCCCCCAAAATTTGGGCTTATGCTTTAGGACCAAAGATTGTTACATTGTAGCAATGCGTATTGATACTACATTGATACCATGTTTATTGATACGGTAGCAATGGGTATTGGTACTACGATGATACTATGCGTATTGATACTGCAGCAATGCGTATAATTTATATTTATACCATTATACACTACTTGATAAAATGTGTGTATATTTCTAAAGGTCAGTTGGTGGGCCAGATAAATTCGGCCCAGGACTTTAGATTCAATTACTACAAAGGTCAGTTGTAAAAAGTGAGAGATTTATTAGTGAAGAATCATTATTCTGACTGAAAACAAACATATTTTAAGTATATGATCTAGAAAATTTTAATGTTGTCGTCGGAACCAAAATTGGGTCCTGCGTTCAATACATTTTGGGAGATCTACCACTGGAATTATACGTGATTAGATTATAACATATGCATATTTAACAAGAAAGATCAATCATGCTTAATGCATTGATTATGAAACACTTTCCAACTTCAATGCAATTTTATTTAAACAAGTCTAAAATGCAATACATTCCTCGGTAATATTTTGAAACTTATCACAATACTGCATTAATTTATTATATTTGAAAACTTAAACCTTCGTCGAAAAAAATGAACTTCATTCAAATAACGGCATTGAAATATAAATTGCCTGGTTTAAATATCTCTAAAATGTTATACATTCCTCGTTAATAGTTTTAGAATTATCATAATACTACGATAATTTATTATATTTGAAAACTTCATCGAAAACATCTGAAATTAATTCAAATGACGTCATAGGAAAAATAACACGCCTGGATCTCTCTATAAAAACAGGATTCCATTCATAACTTTCTCCCATTCATTTCATTCATCACAGTACTATAATAATTTATTTTATTTAAACATTTTGTTTAAGACCATGGAGCTACAAAAAATTAAACTCTATGCTTGAAACTTCATCGAAAAAAATCGTCCTTCTCTTTTTGAAATCAATTAATATTTCATTTATATCAGCCATGCAGACTCCATGGACTAAATTATTTTGTGTTAAAAAAATACAGGAATTCTAATACAACTCATTCTATACATTTTGCTGTTTACATTTTACATAGGTGAAAAATAGGCTCAGTTGTAGAAATAATCAAATTTAGATGAACATTTAAACTCAAATATATTGTCATTGCGTTGTTTCAGTATGTAGATGCGCAGAATTTAAGCAAAAATAAAGTAGTTTTAGGCCGGATACAAAACTCAATATGAATTAAAAAGAACTTTTTGAAGAACGATTTTGGAACAAGATGGATGTCATATATCATTTTGAAGTGGGTCATGTGATTGTTTCATATCATGGTCATGTGATCGTTGCATATAAGAGGTGTAATTAGTATTTTAATTTTTATTTAAAAAACTACTGAATATATTTCGCTGAATTTTTTTTATATATATTTTATGGAACAATTTGAATATTAACTAACATTTTCGAAGCAATTTGTGAATTTTAAATCCGCTTAAAAAATGTTTGAAAAATTAGGTCCCATAGGGCTCAATATATTTCATTTTTTCGACCCGGGTTCAATCCAAAACTAATTGGGTGATATTATTCATTTATATTCCCATAGGTTCTACAGACCGTCTGAACAACATACTAAAATTTCATTTTGATTAAGTCATTTTTACGGCAGTTATCGTGCTAACGGGCAGACAGACAGACAGGCAGACAGAATGAATGAATGAATGAATGTATGAATGAACAAAGTCATAAACACTTTTCAACTTTGTTGTAAAGTGTTAAAAATGTCGATTAGAAGGTGTATAAAATGTAAAATGTATTGAACTCAAGTCTACAAATCCTACGGAAAATCAGCATCATGCCTGGGATTCCCGAAATTCTGAGATATCCAGAATTATAAACGTTGTTTGTAAAGCCTCTTTATGATTACAGCATTCTATTGGTACGAATCATAGATTGTATGAAACTGCGGTTTTCTTTGCAAAATGTTTTCCAAGGATTACAGTTTTTTATTCTTCAGTCACATCTTTGTAATCCTCAAGGTTACAAAGTGTCACCGTAAATGTAGTAATGTCACCCTCAATATAAGTGTCGTAGTGTCAAGAATTGTGCAAGTAATTCTTGATGTACTCTCACAGAAGATATCAAACTGTGTTTTATCTGGAGGCCGAGAGTGATATGTTTTTCATATACTACAACACACATTGTTCCGTCTTCTGTGTTGTAGTCACTTGTCATTCGGATGCTGGAAGACAATCAGCTGCCATTAGTAACGCAAACTGTGAGATTGTGGAACATTTTGCAAAATACCGCAGCTTTTTATTGTATGTGATTCTTTCGTAATGGAAGTTTGAAATGATACCAAGAAGAATGAATGAGTGTAGTTTAAGGAGGAATGCAATATTAAAAATGAAAAATACATCTATGAACTCATTTTTTGATTTTAGAAATCACTTCTTCAAATTGCCTTGACAATAAGTCTCTCAAGAAATAAATTTAACACAAAGTAAAATATTTTATATTATCAATATCTTATTATTTTATCTTCAAAACTTCCATTTACATCAAAAAACAGGCAAACATTCATAAATTAAGGACACAATAGGTAAATTCTTATATAATGTTAAAAGCTGAGTGAAATTCAAAGTATACAGAATTGTCATAGAAAGAAGCATTTGAACGGAATTTTGCGTTGTGTAGTGGTATGATCATTCGCAAAGGGAGGGACTCTTTATCGAACTTCTCTTCTACCAGTAACATTTCAGACTTCATTGTGAGAAATGTAATTTGCAATATTCTTTACTTTACGTTAAACATATGTACTTTATGTTACGCTACGTTACTTAAAATTACGAAATGTACTTTACGTTAAACATATGATTTTATAATTTTGTCACCAAAATTACAAACATATTTTGTCAAAATAAAATGCATTCATTCAAATATTTACCATTATGTGGATGCTGCAAAAGTACATAGTGTGATTTGATAGTTTATGAATATATATTTGACAATTTATTCATTATATTACATTATGTAATTTTGAAAATTTAACAATAAACGTACCGACACTCAATATTTACCTATTAGTACCGCAACCTGTCAAATGACCGGTTTTCAGATAAAAATTTTATTTTTTTCTGATTGAATGCAGGTAATATTGATTTTAGTAAGGAAATATTAAACAAAGTACCTTTATGTCCTAAAACTCGATTTGCTTCTTCTATTGTGCATGTTCATGTATGTTTCATATGACGGTTGAAAATTATCAACAAAAATATAGTCTTCACTTTACCCTTTATAATATTACGATTTGCAAATTTAGTTGGACCTGATTCTTCCCTGAAAATGTTATGAAATTTTGCTCTCCCAGATTGTTGTCTTTGCATTTCTTCCCAAACAGTGCCATCAATCGAAATATACTACTCATTGTTTAATTCTTCATCACTTGTAATCTTCATCACTTGTCATCTTCAGAACTTGAGCTCAATCTCATTCTTTTTCCTCCTCGACGTATTATATTTACAATTTTCTCCCCCTTATCGTCGATATCTATAGGCTTACACTCACTGTCTAATAGACCATTATCGTTTTGAAATAATATATCTTCACTTTCAAAAAGTTCACCTTCATCAATTTCGGAATACTCTTCACCTAAGACATTTATTTCTTCTAAGAACTTGGTGTGTCTTGAACGTTTCGACGACTTTTCAGGGTGAAGATTAGGAATGGAGTAACACTGTAAAAACGGAATATAAACTAACTAGTAATACTTTTCAATGTTAGTCATCTTCTCTTGCAACTTGAAATTTTTCGCACTTTATTGACATTTTCATAAGTAATTATTTTAAATTGAAGTTCCTATACAAGAATCTTTGCAAAATTGCCCAGAGGAAACTAATAAAAATATGTGTAATGTGCATGTGCATCACATTATCCGACCTGATAAACTCAAAAGGCAATATATTTTTTCCCGGTCAAATGGCAGGTCGTGGTAGATATCGGTAGACTATGTATCCTTATCATATAAACACAAGAAGAATCAAAATAAATATTGAAAAATTGATTGCATACATTTAATAAAAAGAGTTACGAAGTCCAGTGAGAAAAAGCGATAACATTATATTCGAATTTTCTAATCAAATGTCTACAACCGGTCAATTGAACAGTCATGGTTCGTTTAATGTTAAAATATATTATTTGGTTTTAAATTAAATCTTAATAATCTTATTAATCTTATTAATCTATCTTATTGTCTAAAATTATTCTTATTAATCTTAATTATATATGAATTTTCTAATCAAAAGTTTACAAATGGTCATTTGACCAGTCATGGTACGTTTAATGTTAAAATATATTATTTGGTTTGAAATTAATCTTTTATGCTTTATAATCTGAGTCATAAATATATTTAAATGAATATATTACATATAAAATGCCCTAAATAAAACGTTTTACTTAAAAAATCTCATTTTTATTGAAATAAAATTAATCTTAGTAAACAATATTTTTTAATTATATTTCCAAAAACTTATATTCAATTTACTTTTTTAAGACCCGAAATATAAAATACTTAAGTTTCAAATATAATGATTCATAAAATGAGTAAGATATTTTATGATACATCTCAAAATGTAAATTTCTTAAAAGTTTTCCATTTACCCTGCACTTTTCAAAATATATTCTTCAGCTGAAAATATTTCCTCCTTTTTTTACACCAGAACAAAAGCACAGATTAAACTACATATTTCTAAAATACCTACTTCGTCTGGATTATGTCCTACCTTCTTTTGTGAGGTCCTTTCATCTTCCAAGTGCTTTGGATTTCATCTCTCCATTAAAACATGTGAGGTTGATTGTTCACTTTTTTGTTAAAATAGATTCAAAGAATGTTCTTTCCATGAATCTGAAAAATGATGAAGTATGCAAGATTTAAATGTTTAATCGCTGTTATACATTTTTAAATGTTCTAAAAAATGCTTATTTTAAGGGCGGTTTTAAGCGTGGGATTATGTAATATTTCAGTTTATTATAGTTGTTCTTTGGTAACAGAAAAATAATCTTATGTGAGCAGCACATGATTTTCCCTACATAATGATGATTTTACTTTCTTTCACAAAAAAAACCTGATGTACATGATTCACAACACAATGTTTCTATTGTTGAATTGCCCATTTGACACTTTTTCACATTACAGCATGTACAACTATTAAGAAGTATTTTTATTTACTTATATTTCTCGCAAATCCAAATTGACACAATAAACAATATATTTCATACATTAAAATTAGTAAATAATGCCGGTTATGCTTCGTTATGTTTATATATTGAATGGCTAATTGATTATATTAATTAGTTCATCAATTTAGAGTTTTAGAGTCATTTTTGTGAATTTGTGAGATATTTTTACCAATTTAGCCCTGATAAAAATAACCAATTTGACGATACTCCTCCAAATTAGTCCACAAGTTCGTCAAGTATACCATCAAGAGTTATAGACATATGAAGATGGATTTTCTTATACTTAAATTAATGACTGTTGGTGAAATATTTGAGTCAGAATAGGTAACTATTATACAACGTATAATCTGTGAGCGAATGGAAGAAAATAGATCCACAAAAATAATGTTAATAAATTTGCGGCATAATGTTGCATATGAGAGAACTTAGATAGTTAATACTTTTGATTTTAATGTTATTTAATTTATCGGGTATATTTATTTGAAATACGTGCAATGTCTCACAAACAGTTTATGAGTTTTATATTTTATTTATTTTGTTATCTAATAGAAAATTGCATAATTAATTATTATTTTGGCAGATATTTTTCTTTCAAATGGAACTTTATTTATGTAATATTGATTTTTTTTAATCGTTAATGTGTTTAATAAATTTTTATGATGTTAATATATTACTTATTACTTACGTTTAATGATGTGTATAATCGACTAATACACATAATATGAAGATTTTAACAATAAAAGTTTTAAAATCGTGTTGAGAAATAAAATTCACTATATGTAAAACATCAATGATACGGTGTCTTAAATATGCATCTTCCAGGTAAAGGAATCATATCCCAGCAGCCATTTTTGACCTATTTCATACATAATATGTTTTACATAATAATACTGTTCTGCGCATACCCACCTGCGTTTCGCCTACTCACAATGGATAGTGACCCATGAATGTGACACATACACACTAAATAAAAATTAATATTTTTTTCTAAATGCCAAAACCCATATCTCAGACGTGAGCATAATATATATATATATATATATATATATATATATATATATATATATATATATATATATATATATATATATATATATATATATATATATATATATATATATATATATATATATGGGGAAAGCAACTGACGAGCCACGCGAGGGCGCTTTCTCTAGGAGTGGATGAAACGTCGAGTCAAAATGGAGTGAAGTGAAGACGAATAATGGGAATTTATTGGCAAAATATTTAGAACAAGTGCTTAAATGAACGACCACCAACTGCGAGATAGGCGTATACTTTGGAAGATTCCTAGCATTTCACGATCGTCTGCAGCTGTGACGCTAATTTGGGCGACAAGGTCTTCTGGTGACTCGATGGGCGTCTCGTAAACGGCACTTTTTAGCTGTTCCCAGAGGAAGAAATCCAGGCGGGGGAGATCTGGGAGGTCACGTGACGGAATCATCACGGTCAATCCATCTGTTCGGAAAAACAATGTCGAGGTAGTTCGGCCCAAATCTGGTGTAATGTGCTGGCTCTCCGTCGTGCTGGAACAACGTAATCACTTGCTGATTTGCTGGTACAACACATAGTAAATCTGGCAGGATCTGTAGGAGGAAGGTGAGTTACTTTGGTCCGTCTAGGTGGCCTGATAACAGATACGGACCAAGTAAATGGTCGTGGATAATCCTTGCCGGCACATTCACAGAGAACTGGTGGCATCTGGAATGTGTAGCATGCGGATTTACTGTGTTCTACATTTTGACGCGACGTTTCATTCACTCCAGAGAAAGCGCACTCTCGCGGTTCGCCGGTTCTTTACCGAAACAACATTGTATTGTAAAAGTTGTTTGTTTTGGTGAGTTCTATAACCCCTTACAGTTTTGACCATCACTTTATATACATTACATATATATATATATATATATATATATATATATATATATATATATATATATATATATATATATATATATATATATATATATATATATATATATATATATATATATATATATATATATATGTAGGATTAAGTTCCACACACAGGCAGGCATATGCAATAGGCGAGATGCTGATATGCATCAATAAGAGGACGGGGTTACATGAAGATGATGAAATAAACAAGTTTCGATTATCAATCCAATGCAGGCCAAATGGCTAAAGACAACAAGAAGGTAATTGCAAATCAGATAATAGACAATCATAGTCAGTTTAGGACTATTTTTATGCTTGCTCTCACATGTCCAGTCTCTTCCGTAAATACAGTGTGGCCATAATTTAAGTAGATGTGTTTACAACCTGATTGTGGAAAACTGTTGGACCAAACTCAACCAAATTTGCAGTAAATACTATTTTGACCATGGGATTTTGATTTAAAAAAAATACTTTGGGTTTTTGCCAAAGTAGCTTTGTCAGGTCCATTTTGGGAGTAAAATAAGAATAGGAAGATTAAAAGATCGTCGGATATTTCAGAAAACCCCTATAATCACGTAAATGCAGTCTGGATATCGCTTGAAATGTATCTACAAAAATAGATCCGTCCATAGAATACCTATGTTTAGCCATCTGATTGTCGATTTCGCACCAACCACGTATAACAATATAGAATCTGAAAAATTGTTACAATTTTTGTTGAATTGATTAAAAGGCTAAAAGCAAAAAATAATTTATAATACAACTTGTGAAGCGCTATGCTGCAATTTTTTACATGTGTATACCTATATAAATTCCCAAAAAAGACAAGTAAAAATGTACTCGTAAATTTCCAGAAGAGTGAAAAGAGTAACGGTCGGGGGGAGTTGCGACCCCCAACACTCCGGTTAAAGTTTTTTTCCGCCGTGGCAAACGCTCCCGGTAGCCGATACTCCCTACCCTATCTACTTCATAACTCTTATGAAACCGTAAATATTACATACAAACATATGCACTTTCAATATTATGTGAATCTTAAGTTTACTACTCTACGCTAAATCAAACCAAAAATCACTCTATACATTTTTTTAACAATTAATTTAAAATACTAATGTATGAAAAAACAATATATTCAAGACTAATTAAATCCAAGTCAGAGAAATTATTTTTTTAAAAATGGATTCAAGACCTATTGGTGACATTATCGTCATATAAATACTAATGTATGAAATAACTTCACTCGTGTGTTTATTTAATACTTTAAAATCAATATATTCAAGACTAATGACATCCAAGTCAGAGAGGTTATTTTTAAAATATTGGATACAAGACCTATTGAAAATATTATCACCATATAAGTATATAAATACATAAACACATAAACACGCTATAGTCCAGACACTTCGCAATACACCTTCCCATGGAACAGCAGGAAACCTCTTGATGTTATACCATTTTCACATATAATATCCTTTACGCTAAAGTGAATATCCTTTACTCTAAAGTGAATATTAAAAGATCGTGCGATATTTCAGAAAACCCCTATAAATCCCCAATAAAATTATATATATATATATATATATATATATATATATATATATATATATATATATAGGCAATAAGAGCCTTTAGTTTTGTGAGAGTTAAACTAATTGTACAGTTTCAAAATACGAGTCTTCTGGGTACTCCACACTTTCAGGTAAAGAAACATAACTTTGTAACCTCCTTTTTAAATTATTTTTTGAAATCCTTTTTAAAAGGGAATTTTTGATACTTCGGTATTCATTTTTGTGCAATATATCGGCTTCCGGGAGTGTTGTCTAGACGCAAAGCTGGCTTAACCGGGGAGTGGGTGACCCCCAGCCATTCTTTGATATATTGCTTTCTTTCATTTTTATACTTTTCTGGTATGATATATATATATATATGTATATATCTTCGTCAGCAAGGAAGTTTGTGAAATTATCTTAGATCTCAAAAAATTTGAAACATATAAGTAGTCCCAAGAATATTCAGCAATTCAAGACTTGGATAGCTCTTGTTTAGAAATATAACTAATGTATTACTTAATATGAAATTTAAGAATAGAATCATTTTCGTTAAAAAAAATCAAGCTGCAGTGCATGTATGTGAACTAAAAAGTATTTATAAAAAATTATACTTTCAAAATTATAAAAATTATGCATACATAAAAATTTAAATTTTCATAGTTTCTGTTTTAAATAAAAGCATATAATTTTTATTACATTTTTGTTGTTAATTTCCAAGCAAATTAGATTGTATATTTTTTTGTAATCATGAGGACATACACATAGATTTAATATTGAGAAAAATGGATATAAATAATGCGAAGGAAAATGAAATATATACAATTGCACATGTTATTGCCTCATACCTAATTTACGCAAGATTTTGATGCAGTTTTCTTTAAATTAATATTAATATGAAATGTTTTTTAAGTTAAATTACAAAAATCGATTTTTCGAGTAACGAAAACTACTAAATCTAATTAAAATACATTAAAAAATAATTTACATACATGGTTTCAGGTGAAGTGGAACTCTTTTTACATATATAGAGAAACGAACATTCCAATTTTTTTTTATTTTCCACAAAAAAAGGAAAATACTCATACTATTTTAGAGAAAATAATTTCATATCGAAAAAATATATCTTGTTTGCCAAATTGTTTTTATAGATTAACAGAGATGATGACAGATTTTCAACAACTCAGTTTCTAAATTTCCGGTACCGAATTCTTATCCATATCTGCGTATCTAAGTCATCTTTTAGAAATATTAGTTTTCTCAGAGTCTCCATTTGAAGGACATCTGTTACTTACAAAAGTATAAATACTTTGAGAATCATTTTACAAAATATAGAACATTCTTTTAATTTTTTGCAACTTAAAACAAAATGCATATCTTAAAAATTATTTTCATTCTCGAACAGAAATGCATACTTTCATAGTATAATTTTAAATCAATAGTTAACTGTGGTGTGGTTCAACTCGACTTTATCTTACCTGAAAGCATTTTTGCAGTATTTTTTTTATCAAATTTTACAAGAAAAGTCGGTATTATGGGTCCAAATGATTACATTTATAGAGTGTTACCCTTCATTTTAAAGGGATTAATACCATACTTGAAAATATACCCACGGGAGAAGGGTAACTTGCACCCTGGGAAGGGCTAATAGCGGGAAGAACAAAACATTTTCATATTGGCTATTTTTCACAACAATGATTGAAACTTTAATATCTCACAATCATTGAACCATAAATACAGCTATCTATGCTTAATTATGTCAAATTTTCCCCTATGTCACCATTTTATAAATAAATCAAATTTCAAATAAATTTCGAAGTTGAGAAAGTAACATATTACGTATGAGAAAGCAAATGCCTTCCTGACTGAATTGTTTTTACAGATTAACATAAGTGCTAATATAATTTTCAACAACTTATCAGCAACTTATCCACATCATATCAACAATATATTTTTTCAAAAGGGTTTATCTGCATATCTTAGAATTGTTTTTGAGATATATTGTTTTATTGAGGCAGATTTTCAGAGGAAGATTTTGCTTAAGCAAAATACCTAGTACTTTATGAGTTTACAAAATGGCGAACGTCTTTTAATGTCTTTCGATTTTAAAGCTAAATTCTTCATAATCTTTTATTTCTGTACCAGAAAATCAAATTAATCATAGTATTAAAAAGATAATTTCAAACCAAAAAGTATTTTGCTGACGGAATTATTTTCAAAGATGAATTGAGCTGCTGACACAATTGTTCAATAATGTATCACTCATTATTTTTGGATTACTTGAACTAAATTGTTCCTTCCTTCCGCCGTTACTAAATAGCCTTTGAGAAATGGTGTTTTTCACAAAATCAAAGAATCTTCAGAAGATGTTTCCACTTCAGTAAAGTTAGGGTATTTTAACTTTCAAAAAGCGATACTTGCCATTTTAAATTTCACTAGTATTAAATAACTATAGCCTTCATATTTATAAAATCCATATTTTAAAATATTTTCTTAAGGCCACATATACATATACCACATATATATTGCAAGATTACATTAGTAAGACCACATATACATTGTAAACTGCATTTAAAATCACCATAAAATACGTATACCAAATCGATGATTTTATAGTGATTATAAGTAAAGAAATGATGTATTTATTGCCTTTGCTAGAAAATTATTTAAAATATTTATATGACGTGTTTTTCATACTTATTAATACCACCAGTATATTGATTTTCTATGGAATTTATACAATGTCAAAAAACTTAAAATTCACAATTTGCGAGGAATTTTTAATATTTGGAGACTTTCTTTGAAATTTTATAAACATTCTCACAAAAATAAAATATGTGAGTTCTCTATGACGAAATAATAAATATAAAAAAAAACTTACAATTTTATTTATATAGATAATAAGAATTTTGCAAGTAACCAATAACATTTTTATAGACTGCCTTTCTCGCCTTCCTATTGGAGGCAGAAACGTTTCTGGTCTTAAAATCGTCAATAATCATTTCTGGTCGGAGATAAACAGGTTTATCTTTTATTTCGTTAATTTAAAAAAATTTCATAATTTTGTACACAGTGGCCAAAGCAAATATCGGTATAAGTTATAGGATTTAAATGGCATTTGTTGTTCAGAAGCGCAATAAAGTTAGTTTGGACAGTTAAATAATAATTAGGTCGTGTTTATTTTAGGGCTTATATAACGATTGGGTCACGCTCAAACCGGGGAACAGTCAAAAGAACTTCAAGATATATACACATAGGGACAGACATTCGCCTAAGCAGTTGTAAGTGGTTCTCTACAAAGGATACGTATCAAAATTTTTTGATATTTATTATGATATTTGTTATCAATTTTCTTATTTTTCTGTTCTCCAGCGATGCTGACACAAAAAGATGCATTTTCAATTTTACTTATATAGATAGTTACGGAAACATCTGGATACGTTTAAAGTTCTGAATATCAGAAACTGTTTCAATTTTACCACAAAAATGGGGCATATTTTGTAGTTCTGTTAATACTGAAACTGCAACATGTAATACATTTTCCATCTCTGCTAACTGTATATTGCCTTATTTCCACGGTTTTTATACATTTAAATCTGATTAATAAGTAATTATAACATTATTTTTCAATAATTTGATTAAAACAAAACCCAGCATTTAACTTCGGTATTTGAAATATTATTCAGTTATCATAGTTATCACAATTACCACAATAGTATCAAAATTTTTAAATACATTCAGTAATAAAATGGGATAAAAATCATTTTCTGTAACTATTTTGCTTACAAATGGGATTAAAAGCAGTTAGAAAGGACATGAAGACAGACAGACAGAAATATATAAGGGCGCCTAAATTTTAAGTGGGACCATACCATGGTGACCCACAAGGTTTCAAGAAATTTGGCACACCTGTTCTCCCATAATGATGAGACAAGTAAGAAAGGAAATAAACAGAGATATTTTCAGTTTTATTTATTTAAGTATGTGTAGGTCTACACTTTTATAATCTTATTCTTAACTATGTATGAAAGAAATAGAAAAAAAATACATCAATGATTTCAAATTAGGTAATTTATAAATAGTTTTATAGAATTATAATTCAAATGTGGAAAAGTATGTTTCAAATTGGAACAGCAGCATTATAAAGAAAAAGAAAAAAGAAAAAAAAAAGAAAAAAGAAAAAAAAAAGAAAAAAAAATCTGATGTGGGCAGCACATGACTTTCCTTATATAATGCAATGAATGTAACATCTTTAATGGTGAAAGAGTGACGAAATAATCCACGTCATACTGATTGTAACGTTAAATTGTACATCCGGATGACAACATCTAAAACTATTTCGTAACCAATTAAATTATATTTTTATATTTCACACAACTCTAAATTAATAATTATTAATACTGATAGCATCCTCAATAAGCAATATAGTCCATATATTAAAATATTTTAATAATAAATTCATCAATTAGTTGTCATTTTCATTAACTCGGCGTCAATTTTGCAATTTTGATTGTATTCCCGTCAATGTGAGGATAAATATCGCTCAGTTGGCGATATCTAGACCATTTCAGATATAATAAAAGGTTTTCTTATATAATAAACATTTTCAAAATATGGCATTCTATTTGACGTAATTTTTATCAATTTGGCAACAATTATATCAATTTGGCAACAATTTCGTCAATTTGGCAAAATTAAAAAAAATTGCGAAGTTGACGATATGGCGCCAAATTCGTCGCTAAAATTTCGTCAAGCATTATGGTTGGAGAAATAGGTTATTCTTATAGCAGATATACGGCTAATGGCTTCCAAATACAATATTATTACCCAAAGTTTCTTCTCTTATAGTAGATTCTTATTCTTTCTAAGATATTAGATTTCCATCAACTAGTATTCATTTTCATTGATTTAGCCTTATTTTTATCAATTTGATGACATTTTTATCAATTTGGCGACATTTACGCCAATTTGTCAACATTTCAAAACTCCCCAAGGATCGCTTTGGCGATATTCCGCCAAATTTCGCCGAGCATTGCTTATGGAGAATTAGGTTAGTCTTGCGGAAGATAAATGACTTCTGAGGTCAAATTACAAACCTATTACCCAAAGTGTCTTCTCTTGTGAATGGAACGAGCTAGATCTACGAGAATGATGATAATACATTTACCACACAATATTACATATAACAAATGAGCAGATTTCACAATAGTTATTATTTTTTTTTAATTTTATGTGAATTTTTGATAAATTTATTTGAAAAATGTGCAATATCTCCAGAACGGTTCATGCTAGCGTTCTAAAATTTATGTCAATCGTTTTCTAATAAAAAATTGCATAAAAAAATATTATTTGTGTAACTTTATTGAATGTTTTAATTTTTGCATGATTTTTTAAAAATTTCATTTCAAAATTTAGAAGGGTTCTTAACATTCTATTGAGTGTAAAAACAGTAAGCTTTCAGTATTCATTGAATGTGGTTTTTGTACCAAAATTTGTTCGGTTCGCTCGATTCACTCGTAAGATATCGTCGCCACAGTCTCAGTGACACACACACACACACACACACACACACATACTTTCAAGCACACACATACACATTTACACACACGCATATACACTTTCACACACACACACACATACACACACACACACACACACACAGACATCAACTGAAACACGTCTGATTCGTGTTCAGGGATGTTTAAAACGTGTTCTCCCGTCGATAAATCGAATTCGAATTTTCAACACCATCACAATACTCTACACTATACTATGTTTATAAGGAAAGTAATATAGATTATACTATGTATACAAAGAAAGTAATATACATTATACTATGAATATAAGGAAAGTAAAAATTAATACAAATAATCAAGTTGCTGACAAAACGGTTGCTTTTATATATTTCATAAATTTTAAAAACTATGAAAAACAATGATGTTTTTTACATGGCTTACGAAATAGAGGCAAACACTGGTCTTTTTCACAATTACTTAATTAATGCATTAACACTAGAAATAATGACAAATTCATAGTTTTAAATATAAACACTGATAAAATCTTCCTGAAAAATCTAAACCAATTTTTAAGAAACTGCAAAGCATTCTAAAGGAAGGTAATTATGCATAACAGTCAATAATTCCGCTTTGTGAGTTATTGCGAAATTATCAATTGGTTATTAATTTATGTAAACCAGCATTCCAGGAATACATAATTTGGTATATTTGGCGAATAATGTACAGAATATATATATATATATACTTAAATATATATATATATAAATATATATATATATATATATATATATATATATATATATATATATATATATATATATATCTTCATACCTGTCTTACATTTAATATTTATACATTCAGAAATAAATAAATGTTAGGGCATAATAAATGTATTTACGAGTAAAACACAAAAGGGGGGGATCAAGTGCCGAGTTTATTAAATATAATAATTTTTATTCTAAGAAACACGTTACAATATTGTCGTAGGGAGAAAAGTTATAATGAACATGTCTTATAATTTATACATAGATATATTAAAAATTTATTTGTATGAAGTGTTAGTTAACTACTAGAGTTAAAAAAGAAGAAGCCCGATAAGTTAATATCACAAAATTTGTTCAACACACTTGAAATTACACAACAAAACATTCAAGTATTTAATTTTACTAACTCTTACTTAATAGTTCTACTATTTTCTTCTAGGATTTAAAATATGAGAAATAAAATAAATCTGAAAGAAATAGATAAATCTTACAGTAAATGAAACATTATCCTTTCAATAAGAAACAGAAATGAAAATCCCTCTCCGAAACCTTTGAAATTAAAAAGTATGTTACTGACAGTATTGTTTTAAAGTTGTTTCCCAATGTCGTACTTGTTATTTCTGGATTAAGAGAACGAACGAGTTTTTGTAGGCACGTATTTCAGATAACCCATTTCTGCACTAAACCTTAATTTTCTACTTTATGTTTGTAGTGATACAGTTGCATAAAAGAATGGCTGGGCGACAAGGCAACGCCTACTTTTATAATGGGTGGACAAATTTGCCAATTTATTTACGAGTAATAAATGAAGCATGCCAGCGTAAAAGATGCAACGATACAAGATACAACGATAAAAGATTCAACGATACAAAGATAAAACGATACAACGATAGAAGATACAACGATACCACGAGCCCACGGGCATAACAATGTAATCAATGAAAGTCAATGTAGACCACGCCCAGATGTCAAAGATTTAGACCTCTCCCAGTTGTCAAGGATGTAGACCACGCCCAGATGTCCCACGGCGACAAGTCAAAGCCCACTTTTATAAGGGGTGGACAAATTTGACAATTTATTTACGAGTAATAAATGAAGCATGCCAGCTTAAAAGATACAACGATAAAAGATTCAACGATACAACGATAAACGATACAATGATAAAAATATACAACGATACAAGATACAACGAGCCAGCGGGCATAACAATGTAATCAATGAAAATCAATGTAGCCCACGCCCAATGTCCCAGGGCGACAAGTCAACGTCTAATTTTATAATGGGTGGACAAATTTGACAATTTATTTTCGAGTAATAAATGAAGCATGCCAGCGTAAAAGATACAACGATACAAGATACAACGGTAAAAGATTCAACGATACAACGATAAAACGATACAACGATACAATATACAAAGATACAACGAGCCCGCTGGCATAACAATGTAATCAATATAATCCAATGTAGACCACACCCAGATGTCTGGAGCGAATTGGCATATAGATACAGTAGAGCCAATAGGGGAAATCAAAGTTACATCTATGCATCAAGGAAAGGAAAATATTATCGATAAAAAATGTGTTGTGGAATAAGCAATTAAATCTGTGATTCATTACTTTCGACATAGTTCCTGTGATATAAGCACGTTAAATGTGCTAATAGACTCTTCCTAAAATATCGTGTTTAATGATGCATTAAAACTTTTCTTATCCTAATATGAGGATGTTCGAAACCCGAAGAAATATCGGTGAGAGAAGGCAAACTGTATAACTACCGAATCATTTAAATCAAAGAACCTATAATTTGGTACAATATAGTAAATTGCATATAAAACTATTCATGCAAAATTAAACTATTCTAAATTTTAATAATTATTATAATAACAATTATAATTTTGTTCAACAATTTAATGTCGGTTTATTGGATAAGTAAAATTACTTATATGTTTATTATTAAAATTTCTTTTCAGAAGACACTCTAAGTAACATAGTAAATTAACTATGGTAGGTTTTCACTTCGACAATATACAGATATTTACAATGTACAGATATTTCACTTAATCAATAGATAGAACTATTTAATTTAATTACTATTTTTAATCCCCACGGTGTTTTCAAAACTCTTGTTTATCTTCCAGTATTTGCTTGCTTATTCTTTACTAGCCGCCTTTGGCGACCAGCCTGTTCGCTACCCTTGAAAATTCTGACCGTGGCAAACTCGTTGGCGCGACCTACCAGAAAGGTGTAAGGTAACTGCTTGGAAGGCCAGGAAGTGCCACACAATTTAGACCGGAACCCAATGGGGGAGGCATCCAAAGAGACCGTACCCTCCTTCCCCTACCACAAACCTCTCGGAAGGACTTGCAGTCCCACACGTTTAACGTGATCGTACTCCGCGTGAACACGGCTGCAGTTTTGGCAATGGCGGGAATCGAACCCGGGCCTACCGAGTGAAATTCCCGCGCGCTAACCACTGGGCTACCGTGCCATCCGCGACAATCTCCATAACTTTATTTTTATTCGGCAATTTTGGGAATCGAACCCGGGCCTACCAAGTGCAAATCCCGCGCACTAACCACTGGGGTTCTTCACCCTCCGCGATATTCTTCATAACTTTCTTTTTATTCACCCAATTTAGACCGGAACCAAGTGGGAGAAGCATCCACAGGGACCGTACCATTCTTCCCCTACCACCAACCTCTCGGAAGGACTTACAGACCCCCATGTTTAACGTGATCGTACTCCGCGTAAACACGGCGGCAATTTTGGGAATCGAACCCGGGCCTACCGAGTGCAATTTCCGCGCGCTAACCATTGGGCTACTTTGCCCTATGCGACAATCTCCATAACTTTCTTTTTATTCATCCAATTTAGACCGTACCCTCCTTCCCCTACCACCAACTTCTCGGAAGGACTCACGGACCCACATGTTTAACGTGCTCGTACTCCGCGTAAACACGGCGGCAATTTTGGGAATCGAACCCGTTCCTGGTAACTGGTTGGGAGGATGTGCCACCAGGATGTGCCACCCAATTTAGACCGGAACCCAGTGGGGGAGGCATCCACAGGGAACGTACCCTCCTTCCCCTACCACCAACCTCTCGGAAAAACATACGGACCCATATGTTTAACGTGATCGTACTCCATGTCAGTGGCGGAAATCGAACCCGGGCCTACCGCGTGCAATTCCCGCGCGCTAACCACTGGGCTACTTCGCCCTCCGCGACAATCTCCATAACTTTCTTTTTATTCACCCAATTTAGACCGTACCCTCCTTCCCCTACCACCAACCTCTCGGAAGGACTCACGAACCCACATGTTTAACGTGATCGTACTCTGCGTGAACGTGGCGTAAGTTTTGGCAGTGGCGGGAATCGAACCCGGGCCTACTGAGTGCAATTCCCGCGCGCTAACCACTGGGCTGCCGCGCCCTCCGCGACAATCTCCATAACTTTCTACATATTCACCCAATTTAGACGGGAACCCAGTGGGGGAGGCATCCACAGGGGCCGTATCCTCCTTCCCCTACCACCAACCTCTCGGAAGGACTTACGGACCCACATATTTAACGTGATCGTATTCCACGTAAACACGGCGGCAGTTTTGGCAGTGGCGGGAATCGAACCCGGGCCTACCGCTAACTTCCCGCGCGCTAATTTGCAATTTAAAATGACCATATGCTTAATTCCATCATCCTCATTCCATTGTTTCATTGTTCCATCATTTAAAATATCCATAAAATTAAAATATCCATTTAAAATATCCAAAATTTAAAACATACATTTAAAAAATCCAGATCGTCCCATCATTTAAAATATAAATATAATAATTTATATAGAGCAAAGGCGCTCTATTCAGAACCGTGACGTCACCTCCACCTTGACGTCCCCACCCACCACCTTCCCTGCTTCAGCGGGGGAGAAACGAAGCGTCACGCCGAGCGGAACGGCGAGAAATTTAAAATCATGACGTCTTTAAAATTGCGATCCTGAAGGCAATTTTCATTATTTCTGGACCAGATTAGACTTGTAAGAATGCCAGATGTTTGACCTTTCTGAAAATGTAAATTATTAGTCGAAATTATGAGTACTTTTCACGATGCGAGAATTTAAAAACCAAAAATCGTTTTCTTGAGCAAAAAGTGACTTTTGTTTTAAAATCTTTAAAAAATATTAGAAATCGAAATTCAGATTTGAAATTGATATATTTTTACTCGAAATTCTCTGCTCTTTCCGATGGTGTAATTTGTTTTTTGTACGATGTCTGGATCGTGGAGAAAAAAGGGCAAAAAGGGCAAAAAACGGTCGAAATCGCATAAAACATTAAATAAATAAAATAATAATTAAAATTTTAAAAATCGGTTTTCACGTGTCCCCTTCCCTCCCCCCCGGGTCTCCGATTGCCAAATTTCGTAGCTCTCCGACGCGCGGTCGCGAAACGTATAGTGTATAAGGCAGACACACAGACATTGCCTTTTATTATATAGATAGAAAAATTTAAAAAAATACTGATAATCAAAATTCCTCTAATAAGGGATATATACTAGTTAAAGTGTTATAAGGTTAGATTCATAATCGTAATAAAAAATGGTGGAACCCAATACTAAAAATCATACCCCAGGGCAAGAACAAACATTGATGAAGTCTATTGTAGCGATAAACATGCCCTTTGTGCATCAGCAAATTTGCCCCAAATGTGGCAATAAACAACTGAGTTTAGAATTCATCTTCTATAATTTTGGTAAATCTGATGCAGTCTGAGCAAAGATTGCCTTGCTTCGTTTCTTCATAGGTTTATTTATTAACCATTGTTAATTAATACGAATGGCAAGCCCTATATTGGAAATATCTGATGGTGCATATGCTTCTACATTTCAAAATGGATTTATGCTTCTTTACTTTATATGAGTTTTACTCACTGCTCACGTTTCATTGTTTCACTTAAATTGAATTCTTATTTGAAATTAAGTAAATTTCAGTTTCAATATTTTTAATCATTATATTTAAAATCAAATATCATGAAATATGTTAGCCTCATTATGTATATTTTTATCCTCCAAGTTAGCTTTTTGTATGGTCGTTTTCTTCCATTTAAAATCGGGGCTCAATATCCCAGAGTGCACGGAATAAGGGATAGTCGTACTAGAGTCATTGTTACACTAACATAATTCGCACTGATCCAGAAGGTCAAAATGTTCGAGCGTTATTGTAAAGAACCTTGCTGCCACAAACCGAGACCGAACCCTGGATCTTCAAACTGGCCAGCCGACGCTTTACCGTTGAGCTACTGAGGCGGAATTGCAAGCTCTTATCGTTGGAGTGGACTCTGCAATACAAAGAAGGAAAATTCTACAGAAAAATAATACGTTTCACTCATGCATTAAAATTAAAGATATGATGATGGTAAGAAAATTCCTATTATAATATATCATTCATTTTTTTTTTGCTTAAGACGATATTTTAATAAATATAGGATCCGCGAAACTCTTATTTATTTTGAGGCATATAAATGTAAAGAAATGCTTTTAACTAACACGTATTTTATGAAAAAGACCACCTGATAATTTTAAATAAGCAATCCTTTGAATTTTCACTATTTTTGAAGCACTGAAAAACACAAAATTAAAGGCAGCACTTAAAATTACTTTATTTAACAAGGAAAAGTAAAATAACATCCTGGTTCAGAAAATATCTTCCAAATCAAAACAAGTCTTTTGCTGACAGAATTTTCGTTTAAGTTGCTCAGAAATGTCACACTCATTATTTGTGGATTACCGTAACATATTTTTTCCTTTCTGTTTTGGTTTCTAAGTTGCCTTTAAAAAGTCTTTGTTTTGTCTGTTTGCAATCTAGACTTTTATACATATTTTTAAAATAAAATCATCGTTTGTATATAATGGTTGTTATTTCTCAAAAATGAAAGAAAAAATCTCTAGAATGTTCAGCATTCGACATAATTTATTAAGTTTTTTACACAAGTTAATAACACATGTATGACATTACTTGAATCTTCACACGGTGTTGCTAGGGATTAAATATAACACACCAATTTATCAAATATATAATTATATTCTAAATAAATAAATATATTTTAATCTTTATGTGTGAATAAATTTATCTTACAGTGTCTGGAAGTGTATTTTTACTATTTCTGTACTTTGAACATTCTATTCCTCATCACACCCCAAATACAAATATTAGCAAACATGTCATTTGTTTATATAAATGTAATTAAAAACACCAGGCGCTTTGCATTTACTGAATGATTAAATTATATTGGTCATTTGTACCTTTCTTTGTTTTTACTTTTATTTTCATAATTATTAAAATTATATTTATATCTCGTAATATGAGTTTCAAGTTTATTCCAAAAATTGAGTGGTTTTATTCTGCAACTCTATATTAAGTGAATAAGCTTGAAATGTTTTATTTTCTCATAAATTTATTCGAACGATTCCCCTAATTACAAATATTTCAATATATCTTGTTTAGAAAATTTTTTTTATACGTTTTCGAACATTTTTACCTATAACACCCTTAAAAAATAAAAAAAAAATGAAAACACCAATTATTCATATTAAATATATCATATGATTTGCATTTGTACCAAAGTTTCTATAACAACCTCAATGAACTAGAAGTTTCAATTGTACTGAATATTTAAAACATTTTCATCTATGAGATGCACCTAAAATAATAAATATTTGGAAACACAGATTATCCCTATTGATTTCATCATATAATCTAATTTTGTATAACATTTAAATCTCTTACCTCATTCAACTTTGAGTTTCACGTTTATTTGACAATTCGCTTATCGTACAATTGCTTATAATACCACCTAAAATAATAAATATATCAAAACAAAGCAATTATCCATTTTGACTTTACTGCATGATCTAACTTTGTACCAACTTTTATGTCCCTTGTTCAATAAATATGGAGTTTCGCATTGAATAGAAAATTCGAACAATGTTGCCTTAGACACCGCCTAAAATACTAAATATTTCATGACGGCAATTATCCTTGTTAGTCCCATCCTATAATCAACTTTTGTACCAAATTTTAATTCTTCAGCTGAATAAACTTGGAGTTTTACATCCATTCAATAATTCGAACATATTAGTCAGAATTATTATACTATAGAATTTATATTTTCAGATTTTGTGAACTATAAATAAGAATTTTGCCCGACGTACATTACATTCAAGCTTCTATGACATTTGAAGTACATGTTACGCTTGAAAGAACCCCCTTATTAGATCAGCTTTAAAACACTCCTTTGAATATGTGTGTCGTCTTTAAAAACCCACTACGATCTTCTTATGGTTTGGTTTAGCCAGCGTGAAAAATTTGGTTGTACTGCTATTTATATTCGCGAATATTAGACGATATACCCGTGTTTTAGTAGAAGATTACACGTACTACAACATATGAGTTTCTAAAAGCTTTGCCATAATAAAACAGCTGACGTAATAAATTGAAAATATAAATAACCCCGTATTCTTTAACCCTGAATGCAGAAATTGATTCCAATATATACCAAAATGAAAGCGCTAAAATTGTATGGAAAGATATACCCGCACTACTTATAAAGCCGCAGACTAGAAGATATGATCGTGTGTTAGACGATTATCAGTATTGCACTATGAGTTTCAAAAATATTTGCCAATATAAAACTTATGACGTAATAAATTGAAAATTTCAATAACCCCGTAAAGATTACCCGTACTACAACACATGCGTTTCTAAAATCTTTGTCAAAATAACAATAATCCCTGGAAATATCAATAATAATACTGTTTAAATCTGAAGACCATAATCGATATCCACTCAAAAATACGGTATCAATGAAATGTATTTTATATTCACACATTTATTATTTAAATCGAAAAAGAATTAATAGAAATCGGATTTATATCCGTTGCTAAGCAACGTGGTATATAACGTGGTATAAATTTTTGAAATATGAATGGTATGCATTTAGCATCAAAATCTCGAGGAGATGAGGGATTTACTACGGATTTTCCATTTCCGCTTTATAAAATGTTCATTTTACCATTAAAGTCTTAGTGCTTAAAATATGACTGACGTGAATTTAGAATTAAATTCTGGAGGGGATTTCACAAACGATTTCTACTTCCGATTCTAGAAATGTCACGTCCGATTTCAAAAATTGTATTTTACTTGCAACCGAATTTTCTCAGTGTTATTTATAGATAGAGCTCAGATAAAGACTGGCATGGTATTTGCATATAATGTTGTTAGTGTTCACGAGTTCACGAAGGATTTTCACTTCCAATTCCGGAGATATCACTTTCGTTTCATCCGAAAATCTGTAACTGTACGAAATAAATGCACAAAATATTATAGAGATGCTTAATAATAACGTCGAAAATGAAGTGTACACATAATTCCCCACCATACAATGATGTCTCGTCTATGAAGATCTTGTTCAAAACACTTTATTTAAAGATAAGGTAGAAAGTAACTTTCTGCTATAGAATATATTTTTCGCTACAAAACATACATGTTGCTGACAGAAATATTTTCCAAATTGCCCAACAATGTAACACTCAGTAATTGTAGATTACTGAAATTTTTGTTTTATTTTATATACTCGTAAGTGCTGGTTTTTAAATTCCCTTTAAGAATCATTGCTATTGTCTTGACTTTTCTATATTGATTTTCATATAGGTTTTTCTTTAATAAAATCACCGATGAGATATAATGCGAGTTACTTGCCATCATAAAAGGATAAAGTCGGTAAAATGCGCAGACTTCTGCATAATTTAAAATGCGTGAAAATCAGCATCCAACATCCTATTGATTTTAAGCGAGAGCAGGTTTTATGCCTAAGTTTATTTCATCATTTTCTCACAATATCGGCAGGGAAAGTTTTTTTTTGAAAATCTCATATTTTTTATTCCTTAAATTATTAATATTTAAAAATACACTCTCTTGCAAAAACATATATGCACCCATAAAGATATCGAGCTGCAGCTGCGAAATTCGGAATGTAAATGTAATGATAATAGTTATGAAAATTACCAAACTGCCATCACCAGTGATGTTTTAGAGATCATCATGAAACGTCAATGAGGACGACATCCTGCAGCATTTAAAACGACCGGTGTTCTCACTCATGGCAACTGGAACATGATTTTCTGCTTTGATACTTCAAATTTGTACAACGATATATTTGAGACGTACTCGACACCAAAACGAATAATTTTCGGAATCAGAGAGAGGTCGCACCATAGGTCTTAGATAAACTGATCCAACAGTCACATCCGTTGCCATCTTTGTCAGAGCGATATGGTAGTTAATTGGTATTAGCAGCGGTGAATCAGAGAAGTCACATATGAGGCTCACTACACCGTAGACAGAAAACTGCTTGAGAAGACCGTTCAATCAGGAGGGTGTCACGTCTACACCAATACATGGGTATCAGCCATTCGAAAGCATATGCCATCCTCCATGCATCCTGATCAAGAAATACTATACAGAGACGACTGACAGTTGGTGGAATTAGGTGTCAGTCTTCATTAAGCGCATACCACTGATCCCTCAACATAGGCAGAACGATCTGGATTGTTGCCCAGGTCTATCAGACTGGGCAGTGTCTAATTGTAGGCATGTTTCTTTAGCGAGGAATGCCACTTCTCTCTCAATGATAATCAACGCATATGAGTGTGGAGGAGGGCTGGCCACTGTTCCTATCCCGAATTTGTTGTCGTGCGGCACACGTCCTTCAAATATGGCGTGGCAGTCTAGAGTGCTATCTCGTGAGGCAGCTAATCCCCTCTAGTTGTTCTGCGAAATAAACTGACGTTTCGCTTGTATATCGACGGTATTCTGCAGCTGATTGTTCTGTCTATATTGTTATGCCACCCGGGTTTTATTTGCCAGCAAGACAAAGCTAGACCACATATTGTACGACTTTCTAAACAATGTATTTAATATTTTATTACGATCCCATGGCAATCCCTGCCCATATTTATCACAAAAAGAACACGTCTGGGACATGTTGAGACTGCAATTGCAGCCTTCTAAGAATGCTACTGAATAATCTGACCAGTTTACGTTAGAAGCAGACGTGTACGTTAGAAGTAATCGTTCTATATGTAAGTTTTGTTTCAAAATAATCTACTTCGTTCAAACCGCTTGTGATACAGTGGTCTACTTAAAGTTTTTACAAATTGTTATTAAATACAAACGAGACAAAATGGCATAAGACTTGGACCGAAAGGCGCCCAAACTCATTATATATGCGGCCATTAATTTATGATCAGGGTAAACAAGTGATGGCATCAATGTTCATGAGGTTCGCGGACTCAGTCGACTACGCAGATATTACTATATAGGAGACTCTCCTATGGAAGACCGAACCAGACTCCTTCAAGATATCTGTGAACCAATGGATAGACATATGCATGAGAGCCAATGAGCAAGCGGGAGGAGTGCTTGTGGATAACCCCATGTAATTGATGAACGATTTTCCAATTCAAGTGAACCAGTACATTAGAGATTAGACGGTCTTTTGAGTAAGGTCTGTACAAGTACGTGATGAGAGCCTGAAACATTTTGTGCTGTATTTAGAAATTATACCACTGTGAAGGATGTTTTAAACCAAAAAATATCTTAACAATAAACACCGAATGATGTGCAGTAAAGAACCACCAGTTAATCTATTTTTATCTTGTCTGAAGAAATGTCATAGATCTGATTCTAAAATTAAAAAAATACCCTGTGTGATACATACAGTATTCCAGCAGAATGGTCTGTAGTTAGTAGTAGTAATTGATAATGTGTACGAAGTCAAATAATAATTGGGGATTTGATCATGAGAATATTTAAATGTAAGTAATATTTATAATAAATTTTAAATTTTATACACACACACACATGTATATACAGACACAGACACAAACATTGACCTAATACATTTTTGCAGTGTGCTGGAGGTCCAAAAACGTGTACATCTGCCATAAATTTGAGTTGTGAATTTCGACATGATTCCAATATTTTTCCTATAAATTGTCATGCATTGCAGGGGAATTTAAATTAAAACATATATTGCTTTTTCATCCATCATCTGACGCTGTTAAAAATTATTTATAAAGATTTTAGGAAAAATCTGTTGTTTTTCTTCAGAAAACACATGGTTTCCTGAGCCAAAAAATCCTTAGCAATATCAACATGAATACAACTGCTGATTGTGAGAATATAAGTGTTTATTACTTCCTTAAAGAAAGCATGAATAATAAAATAAGTGACAGCCGACGAAATATAATTTCTGCTTATAAAATTACAAAAACTTCTTACTTATCGAATAAAGCAGGCAATAGAAATTATTTAATTTATCTAATTTTCATATGCCTGCTTCTTTCAATAAAAGAATATAAAATTGTAATCTCACGACCAGGGATTATATTCTATGTAATCATTCCTGCTATCTACACATTTTCTTATATCTGGTGCTTTATTCAAGAAAGTAAAAGTAATTTGGGTTCTCACAATCATCTTAGATAAAATATGAACATTCCTGTTAATTATCAGTTTTTTATTACTAATTTCTAAACGGAAGAAATAAAACTTTGCACTCTTAATAGGATATGTTATTACAAACAAATATGGGATTTTTTCTTCTACTGGAAAGTTCATCTGTTGTTAAATGTTCCAGTTTCCAGAAATTAAAACTACAGGGAAATGGTTCTCACTTTGTAAAAGATAGAGTGCCCTACAATTTTCGTCAAAATATTACAACCAATGTTCTGATGGAATGTATTTTTATTAATAAATATCAGATTTCCACAGCCTCATTCAGTATACATCAATCCGTTTTCTCGCTTTGTTTATTATCATTTATCAACACGAAACAGTTGTTATCATCTTAAAACAAAATTTTTATACACACTAATGTTAAAGTTATACACCGTAATTTCTACACAATAATGTACAGGTTGCGGATCTTATAGACGTGACTAATTCAGTGATCGCGTAAAATGTTTATAGGAATGAAATGGCAACACTGCTATAAAAGAAATTGAATAAACAGATTTGGATGAGTTAGTAGGTAGCTGTTAAAGATCTTCTAGGGGTGATCGAAAACATTTTTCTTCGAATTTTGACAACGGGTTGAGCGGAAACGTTGCCTTTATTGACACAACGAACATATTTAAAATTTTGAAAAAACTGGTTAAAATTTTCAGATTCCGGAATGAGCCTAAATTCGTCAAAATAATCTTAAAAATAAATAATGTCATCAACACCGCCATGAATTTTTTTTTACGAAAATTGGTTATAGGTAACGTTGAGATAGTTCTTTTTGAATCATATTAAGAGCATATTTCTAAGTTTTTGCGATCCGCTTACATTTTCAGGTTCCGAATCGCATTTAAAATTTAGTAAAATATCTTGTTAAATGAAACTGAATGAGCGAAAAATGCATTAGAAAATGCATAAGTAAATTTATTTGGTTTTTATTATGCCTTTTTAAAACCGAATTCGTCTCCTTACCCTCTATAAATATCAAATACTGCTTATAGGAAATAATTGCTCACATTGGCAACAGCTCGAGCTCAGCCTGTTTGAGTTTCTGTCGCGAAAGGGGACCCTCGTTCTCTTTACACTTACTTTAACTTAGCAAGGCAAAGACTTTGACTGCGAACATGATGAACATTTTTTTCGTATTCTGAAGAATCTGACCTTGAGTCCACAGAGAGTACTGCAGCAATGTCTACTCGGGATCAGGATAGTGACTGGGATCCACTTCCATCAACAGCTGCATCTGTAGACACTGACAAAAATTAGAGTCCAACTTCCAGCAGTGTTCATAACAACTGATCGATTTGGCGTTCCGGATGGAGTTACAGCAGCATTGGCGACTTCCGCCTTGGAAGATCTGGTTGTAATTGTGCAAGGTAATACCTTGAAGGTAATTAACAACAACAAAGTTCGTCAAGACAGATAGAGACATCGGGAAAACCTTTAAGCTATTTTCTTTCAGAACTGCTGTCTTCGTGGGCTCTATTTCTTCGGACGCAAGGATCAAATCAAAACTCTAGTCAAACTTGCTAATAAATACGGTCTTGTCAAAATTAACGAAGAGCACGTCTGATCGGTACAGCAGCTCGATAACAAATACATAGACCACGTCACTCCGGAATATGTATCATCAATGAACATTTCTTCCAGCATCACAGGTTGTTTTGGAAGAAAACTCAATTGACACGAAACAGCTGGTTGTCATTGGTAGTAATAGCACTGGTATTAATCCTTACTATAAGAATGTTGGAAGAGACCGTTGCAAAGCATTGCAGTGTTTTGTGTGCATGTTGCACGCGAATGAACTCCCTCTGCGGTATTTTCTGCAGTATACCGAAATCATAAAATAATTCGAAGTTGTTTATTATTGAAATTGTATAACATGCTTCAAACCTCCGTTGCAAGTAAAAATTTTCATGGTACATTTTTTGCAGATAAATATGTGTCAACCATCATACTCATAAACTTTAAAATATGTAATCTTTCGTAAAGCTTAACATAAAATAGTAGAATTTTACATAATGTGTTAACTTCAGCTCTGTAAGTAAAAGGCATTTAAAACATTTAAAAAAATGCGGAATAAGATAAAATAAATAATGGAAGAAATGCTTGAATCATCAAAAATTTTAAAGAAAGAGAAAATTTTAAGTACATTAAGTCATTCATTCATCCAAATTCTTCAGTTCAAAATTGGTTCCATTAATTTCGCAGTTTGAATATTAAAATTCCTTTTAACCTCAAAAGGGCTTTAATTTTCTATTAGAACAAAAGGACAGATTACACTCCGAAATATATTTCCACTTCATCGGGATTAAACGTTCTTTTGTTTAGTTTTGTGTTTTTAGATATTTCGTCTTTTATATCTTTATCAGGCTCTCAGGCAATTTCACATCTGTGTCAGAAAGTTTAAAACATATAAAGGTTTAATGATGAAACTAACTTCAGAATAATGTATTGCGAAAGTTAAAAATTACATAGAGGCGCATTTTTAGAGTTTCAATATAAGTTACCCTGTTTTACAACAGACAAATTAAATATACCCTTATTATGAAGTAAGGAAATGAAAAAATGATATATTTGTAAGGATTAGTTATATGACATATGAGTAATTCAATTTTAAATAATGAAACGCACTATACGAACAATCTTAGTACCACGGTTTAATAAAACAAACGTTGAAGAACTTATGCAGTAATCTATATCAACAAAAATAATAATATGGCTGTTTGTTTATCCGCGATGTCTACCGCAATTACAAGTATGATATTTTTCACACGGAAGCAGCTACTAATGGGTATCGAAGACATCTTTAATAAATTTTTAATTCGATTTTTAACGAATTGCTAAATTTTAAAATCAGCAAATCTGCAGCTACCCATACGATCTAACAGCTACCGTCAATTCAAAATTTATTTGAAATTTTACATAGTTTTTAAATGGCAGCATAGGACAAAATGGGACATAGAATCATCAAGCGTAAAAGGTGTTATTCATAGCTCAATGACTACGAAACTTTACAGTTTCAATCACTGTAGTTATATATAACCATGATACAATTTTTAAATACTTCACTTCATTAGCTCTCTCCAGGGAGAAGTTACCCCCCCCCCCTAAAAGTTTCACTGTCAAATTTGGTATTAATTGGAAGATTCATACTATAATTGTGATCATTTCGACCAATGATACATATTTTTCAAAATTTGTCGTAGAAAGTTTACAATAATCATAATAATAAATAAAATTAAATAAATAAATAAATAAATACAAAAACTCTTGCAATAGATACTTACAATAGTTACTTACAATAGATAGATTCTTGTATGACAAAGTCGAGTTGAGACGCATTCCAGTTAAATTTAATGCTCTTTATTAAAATGGTATCTTAGAGTAAATATATTTGCCTTAATTGAAAATTAGCCCACATAGGTTTTGTCCCATCACTGGGTTAAAGCTTCTATTTTCCTGAGGAAAACCTTAGAAGGGTTTTGAAGGTTAAATCGAAAGATCCACTCCAATAGGTTCTATACCGTAGCTGGTACTATAAATGTGCAAAGATTCAGCATTTAAGTTCAGCAGGATACCAGGAGTACTCTGGAGTGTCTAAGAATACTTTTCTTACCCACATTTTCTTCACCCTTAAGGGGTAAATGAGAAATTCGACTCACTAAATGTAAGTGTACTGTAATAGATACATTAATCGTGCAAAATGTCAACTCTCAAGGAGAATGGTGAGGAGCTTCTGAAAAATATAGAAATACAAAACAGAAAGATGTTAGACATATTAGACGACTAGCAGCATACCCGTTCTTTGTACGGTGTATATAATATAAATAAAAATTCCCAATCATGTGCAAATTCCTATAGTATACTAAATGACATTTTAATCAAAATATCCTGTTAAAATATTTAATGTAATGCTCCTAAACAGAAGTTTAAGAATAACTGTTCTCTCTATCTAAAATTATCTTCACTTGCAGATCTGAAAGAATAAAACATCCTGGGCCCTTTTGTAAGGAAATATAAAAAAAATTATGAAATTGAATCAATCTATGCAAAACAAAAGCGTTAAAATTGTATGACACCCGTACTACTTCCATCGGCGTATATTAGAAGATATAACCTGCATTAGTAGATTACATGTATAAATTGAAAATTTCAATAAACCCGTAATCTATAGACCTGAAGGCAGTAATTGATTCAAATATATGCCAAAATCAAAGTGGAAAAAATATTTAAATTATATGGGAAGTTATACCCGTTCTACTTATAATATCGTAGATTAAGATATATGCCTGAGTGATAGTAGAATATTACCTATATTACAATACGAGTCTCAAAAATTCTTGCCATAATAGAACAGAAGAAGTTATAAATTAAAAATATCCATAATCCCCGTAATCTTCATACCAGAAGCTCGTACTTGATTCCACTATATGTCAATATATGTCGAAATATATGCCACTATATCTGTACAACTTATATACTCGTAGATTAGAAGATATACCCGTGCATTTGTATAAGATTTCTCGTACAACGTACAATATAAGAGTTTCAATAATTTTTGCCGCTGTAAAGCACTGACGTAATAACCTGAAAATATCAATAATCTCTGAATCAATAATGCCCGAAAATATCAGTGATAATAATGTTTAAACCTGAAGACCGTAACTGATATTATCCAGTCAAAAGTGCAATGACAATGAAATTTATTTTATATACATATCTTTATTATTAAAATCGAAATAGATTTAATAAAAATCGACTGCCGCATAAACACATTGGATTTAAATCCGTTGCTAAGCGACATGATATCATTTACTTCAAATACATTGGCAGAAATATATCATCTGAATAATGCTATCTGTATGGAAGGTTTGAAGACATTTTCGTCAATTTAGCGACATTTTAAAAAATTGGCAAATTTATCGCCAAGTGAGACTATAGAATTGATAGTCCCACTTAGAGACAAATTGATGAAATATCATCACGATACTATCCAATAAGAAAACACAATTAATTTCATTTATTTAGCGCAATTTTATCAATTTCAAGATATTTTTATGGATTTACAAACATTTAATAAATTTGGTAACATTTTAAAAATTTGCTAATTGTGTTACTAAGTGACTGGTTGGACTGACAGACAAATTCTAACGAAACTTTATTTCAGTACATTTTCTAACAAAGTAAAATAAATTCCTTTGATTTGAGTCGTTTTTAGCAATTTGACGACACTTCCGTCAATTTGGCGACGTTTAAGAAAAGTTGCCAAGTTTGCGATATTCCGCCAAATTCGTAGATCTGAATTTGAAGATCTGAATAAAACATCCAGATCCCGTTTGTATATACTAAATCAAAACGCTAAAATTGTATTAGAAGATATACCCGTTCTACTCTTTTTCAGTTTCAACAATGGGTTAAATGAAGTTATTGGCTAAACACAATATTTTAGTTTGTTAGCTAATCACAATATATAAGCTTGGCCAAACTAAACAAAACTCTTTGCCAAAATAAAAACAAGAAAGATCAATCATGCTTAAAGCATTGATTATGAAACACTTTCCAACTTCAATGCAATTTTATTTAAACATGTCTAAAATGGAATACATTCCTCGGTAATATTTTAAAACTTATCACAATACTACATTAATTTATTATATTTGAAACCTTAAACCTTCATCGAAAAAAATTAACTTCATTCAAATGACGGCATTAAAATATAAATTGCCTGGTTTAAACATCTCTAAAATGTGATACATTCCTCGGTAATAATTTTAGAATTATCATAATACTACGATAATTTATTATATTTGAAAACTTCATCGAAAACAACTGAAATCCATTCAAATGACGTCATAGAAAAAATAACACGCCTGGCTCTCTCTATAAAAGCAACATTTCATTCATAAATAATTCCCCCATTCATGTCATTCATCACAATACTATAATCATTTATATTATTTAAAAATTAAGACCATGGAGCTACAAGTAAGTAAAACTCTATGCGTAAAACTTCATCGAAAATTATCGTCCTTCTCTTTCTAAAATCAATGAATATTTCATTCATATCAGCCATGCAGACTCCATGGACTAAATGATTTTGTGTTAAAGAATTACAGCGATTCTAATACAACTCATTCTACATATTTTGCTGTTTACATTTTACATAGGTGAAAAATAGGCTTAATAGTAGAAATAATCAAATTTGTATGAGCATTTAAACTGAAATATATTGTCATTGCGTTGTTAAAGTATGTAGATGCACAGAATTTAGGCCAAAATAAAGTAGTTTTAGGATGGATACAACACTCAATATGAATTAGAAAGAACTTTAAAAATCACGATTTTGAGACAAGATGGATGCCATATATCATTTTGAAGTGGGTCATGTGATCGTTTCATATCATGGACACGTGATCGCTTCATATAAGAGGTGTTATTATAATTATAATTTTTATTTAAAAAACTACTGAATATATTTCGCTGAATTTTTTTTTATATATTTTATGGAACAATTTGAATATTGCCTAAAATTTTCGAAGCAATTTGTGAATTTTAAATCCGCTTAAAAAATGCTTGAAGAATTAGGTCCCATAGGGCTCAATGTATTCCATTTTTTCAACCCGGGTTCAATCCAAAACTAATTGGGTGATATTATTCATTTATATTCCCATAGGTCCTATAAACCGTCTGAACAACATACTAAAATTTCATTTTGATTAAGTCATTTTTACGGCAGTTATCGTGCTAACGGACAGACAGACAGACAGACAGACAGACAGACAGAGATACAGACAGACAGACAGACAGACAGACAGAATGAACAAAGTCATAAACACTTTTCAACTTTGTTGTAAAGTGTTAAAAAGTGATCTACGCAGTCTGCAAATTATATAATTAAAAGAAAAATCAAACTGTTCATTTATGAGATAGTATAATTTTATATTAATTTATGTATTATTCAAATTGATAAAATAATAATAAACATTAACAAATACATTTAATTTAATTGCGTTAAATCATTTTGGGGTTCCGTCATTAAATTGAACTGTAAAAGGGTTCAATTTCAAAGAAGTTTAAAAGAGACTGGTATATAGTGTTACGTTTAGATCTGCAAGATCTCTTTGTTCATCTATTTCTTAAACATACCATAATACTGTTTTTAACACTTTACAACAAAGTTGAAAAGTGTTTATGACTTTGTTCATTCTGTCTGTCTGTCTGTCTGTCTGTCTGTCTGTCTGTCCGTTAGCACGATAACTGCCGTAAAAATGACTTAATCAAAATGAAATTTTAGTTTGTTGTTCAGACGGTCTATAGGACCTATGGGAATATAAATGAATAATATCACCCAATTAGTTTTGGATTGAACCCGGGTTGAAAAAATGGAATACATTGAGCCCTATGGGACCTAATTTTTCAAGCATTTTTTAAGCGGATTTAAAATTCACAAATTGCTTCGAAAATTTTAGGCAATATTCAAATTGTTCCATAAAATATATAAAAAAAAATTCAGCGAAATATATTCAGTAGTTTTTTAAATAAAAATTAAAATAATAATAACACCTCTTATATAAAGCGATCACGTGTCCATGATATGAAACGATCACATGACCCACTTCAAAATGATATATGGCATCCATCTTGTCTCAAAATCGTGATTTTTAAAGTTCTTTCTAATTCATATTGAGTGTTGTATCCATCCTAAAACTACTTTATTTTGGCCTAAATTCTGTGCATCTACATACTTTAACAACGCAATGACAATATATTTCAGTTTAAATGCTCATACAAATTTGATTATTTCTACTATTAAGCCTATTTTTCACCTATGTAAAATGTAAACAGCAAAATATGTAGAATGAGTTGTATTAGAATCGCTGTAATTCTTTAACACAAAATCATTTAGTCCATGGAGTCTGCATGGCTGATATGAATGAAATATTCATTGATTTTAGAAAGAGAAGGACGATAATTTTCGATGAAGTTTTACGCATAGAGTTTTACTTACTTGTAGCTCCATGGTCTTAATTTTTAAACAATATAAATTATTATAGTATTGTGATGAATGACATGAATGGGGGAATTATTTATGAATGAAATGCTGCTTTTATAGAGAGAGCCAGGCGTGTTATTTTTTCTATGACGTCATTTGAATGGATTTCCGTTGGTTTCGATGAAGTTTTCAAATATAATAAATTATCGTAGTATTATGATAATTCTAAAATTATTACCGAGGAATGTATCACATTTTAGAGATGTTTAAACCAGGCAATTTATATTTTAATGCCGTCATTTGAATGAAGTTAATTTTTTTCGATGAAGGTTTAAGGTTTCAAATATAATAAATTAATGTAGTATTGTGATAAGTTTTAAAATATTACCGAGGAATTTATTGCATTTTAGACATGTTTAAATAAAATTGCATTGAAGTTGGAAAGTGTTTCATAATCAATGCTTTAAACATGATTGATCTTTCTTGTTATTAACACTGTGATAAAAAATCACTGGCTTAAATCATAGGATCCATGGAAATATTAAAACAGGATATATTTGAGACCTCAATGCTCCACTTCAAATAATCCACTGGATCATGTTGCAATGCACGCAATGTTTCATGAAGAATAACTGATATAAGCCAATGAAGTTTCCTGTATCTAATTCTATCTATTCATAGGAATATATATCAATTTGAAATTCCAAGTTTTTCTAAACTCATACCTGTAAACAACACATTGCAGGGCATTACTTTTAATTCGATGGGCAATGGATGGGATAAAATAACGTTTATGATTTTTGATTAGAGTAGGTTTTTATGTACATTTTTCATTCCATATCAATATAAATAAATTTATAAGTTATCCAAAGGTGATGAGAGATACTCGTGACTATAAGAAATTGTTTCAAGAGTTGAGAGCGAGAGTCGCATTTTTAAGCAGTGTAGTGTAGCGGTTGTTTTGAGTATTGCGAATGCTTTATAAAAAAAAAGAAGAAGTGGTAAAAATTCCTGTCATGCTGAGTACCAGACATGAAATTGAGGTATGAGCCACACTTCCTATATATTAGGTCAACTGTTAATCTTTGGAATAAGATTCAAACGACCTGGTCTCACATAGTGCTTTTCTCCTCTTTAAGCGTTTGTTAAAATAATTGTAATGTTACTAAATATAATAATAATAGATGTGTGAATAAATAATATTTATTTTAAATGTTAAAAATGGGGAATTTAATTTGTAGTATTTTAATTAATGATTATTTTAAGAAACTCGTGCCGAGAAGTAATGGTGGGTTATTGCAGGATTTTTTCCCTAATCATGCCCTTAAATGTTTTTCTATTACCACAGTATACTAGTAAAATAATAATGAAAAGCGCTATAAACGTTAATGAAAACTGAAACTTCGATTTTTCTTTCTAAATAGAACTAAAGTATGCCAGAAATACTTTTTATGAAGTATTTTAAAACTTCTACGCTTCTCTTTTTACTTGGAAAATTTTAAAAAAGTTTTCAGGAGCAGTTAAGCAATTTTATTTTAAGCGAAGGCGTATCTGACTACTATTGAATTACAAAATAAAATGGAGCAGTTTCCCTTTCTTACCAAAATTAAAATCTTCTCTTACATGAAAGTAAATTCCTAGATACTTTTTCTAGTTGATTTAAAGCATTAGATTTATATCATGTTTTCCGTATTTGCTATACAAAACTTAGTTTCTCATTCTTGAAATGTTTTTCTGAAAATAAGTTAATTTCAAAACTAAAAAATAAGTAACTGGGAATATTTTTCAAATTGACAAATGATCATGTTAAAGTCGGGGAGAAAAACTTCAAATTAAGTAATTGCTGCATTAGTTTTGGAATTAATTAGTCATGTTTTGCGTAGGATTAAATTCAAACATCTCGTTTATAAATAAAATTTCGTCATGAATGTACATCTATATTAAGTAGATTGAACTTTGTATTTTATGTCATAATAACATTATTTAAAATATTGAAAATTCTTACATATGATGTAAAAATTAATTTCAGTTTCTTTCTATATTGAAAAAACTGTTGCTGCTTTACGAATAGACGGCAAAACGTACAAAATGTAAAATGTTATATACAGTGAGTAATTTGAACCGTGCAATATTGGAAATTTGATTTAGGCCTTAGTTAATTAAATAAATTTAACGAAATCATTCATTGCCAATATGGAAAAAGATTAATTGGTTTAAACTGATTTCCAGTTTCTCTGCAACTGGTTACTTGCAGAAACGTGACAAAGATGACCGATGACAAAGTTGTCATGTACTTATACACATAGCGTTTTGCAACTATAGTTGCCATGAGCAATAAAAATGAAAAATAGTTATAATTGCAACTAAAAATTACATTTCTTATTGTTTATTCTTAACATAAATAATTACAATATAAAAAACAATTAAAAAACAATTCAGGAAAACAATTTTTCATTACTATGAATGTTAGAACTTTTAGCATCTTACGTGTTTGTTTAATATGAATTATGTTTTCTGTTTACATTTTAAACCGCCTGCAGTTTCATTTTTAACACTTTACAACAAAGTTGAAAAGTGTTTATGACTTTGTTCATTCTGTCTGTCTGTCTGTCTGTCTGTATGTCTGTCCGTTAGCACGATAACTGCCGTAAAAATGACTTAATCAAAATGAAATTTTAGTATGTTGTTCAGACGGTCTGTAGGACCTATGGGAATGTAAATGAATAATATCACCCAATTAGTTTTGGATTGAACCCGGGTTGAAAAAATGAAATACATTGAGCTCTATGGGACCTAATTTTTCAAGCATTTTTTAAGCGGATTTAAAATTCATAAATTGCTTCGAAATTTTTAGGCAATATTCAAATTGTTCCATAAAATATATAAAAAAAAAATTCAACGAAATATATTCAGTAGTTTTTTAAATAAAAATTAAAATAATAATAACACCTCTTATATGAAGCGATCACGTGACCATGATATGAAACGATCGCGTGACATACTTCAAAATGATATATGGCATCCATCTTGTCTCAAAATCATGATTTTTAAAGTTCTTTTTAATTCATATTGAGTGTTGTATCCGTCCTAAAACTACTTTATTTTTGCCCAAATTCTGTGCATCTACACACTGAAACAACGCAATCACAATATATTTGTGTTTAAATGCTCATCCCAAATTTGATTATTTCTACAACTAAGCCTATTTTTCACCTATGTAAAATGTAAACAGCAAAATATGTAGAATGAGTTGTATTAGAATTGCTGTAATTCTTTAACACAAAATCATTTAGTCCATGGAGTCTGCTTAGCTGATATGAATGAAATATTCATTGATTTTAGAAAGAGAAGGACGATATTTTTCGATGAAGTTTTACGCATATAGTTTAATTACTTGTAGCTCCATGGTCTTAATTTTTAAATAAAATAAATTATTATAGTATTGTGATGAATGACATGAATGGGGGAATTATTTATGAATGAAATGTTGCTGTTATAGAGAGAGCCAGGCGTGTTATTTTTTCTATGACGTCATTTGAATGGATTTCAGTTGTTTTCGATGAAGTTTTCAAATATAATAAATTATCGTAGTATTATGACAATTCTAAAATTATTACCTAGGAATGTATCACATTTTAGAGATGTTTAAACCAGGCAATTTATACTTTAATGCCGTCATTTGAATGAAGTTAATTTTTTTTTATGAAGGTTTAAGGTTTCAAATATAATAAATTAATGTAGTATTGTGATAAGTTTTAAAATATTACCGAGGAATGTATTGCATTTTAGACATGTTTAAATAAAATTGCATTGAAGTTGGAAAGTGTTTCATAATCAATGCTTTAAGCATGAATGATCTTTCTTGTTAAACTAATTAAATTATTTCAACTGCACCAAATAGACAAATAACCTATCTCACCATTAGTAGCCTATTTCAACCACTAATAGCATGTGAACCTCTAATTAAAATCGGCTCATGTATATAAGCCAAACAAAATTGATACATTTAATCAAAAATAGGACCAATATTATAGTAAACGCTAAAGAACTTCACTTGATAAGTATTATATACTTATATACTATTCCATTTAACTTTTAAAATGCTTGACATTTTAGCAAGTAATTAATCCTTAAACTTTAAAGCACATCTCATCAGATATTGCAGAAATTAAAAGCAAATTGGTACATTTAAAGATAAAATGTTTAGATCATAAATAAATGCACAAATTTTAATAAGAATAGATGAAAATAACTTAAAGGTGAAAATAGGTCACAATTAATGGCCAAATAAAATAAAGATGGCACGCCAACAAGTCCGAAATGAAAAAGAGAAAATGGGTACCAATGATTGCTGTAGTTGTAGGAATGGTTTGAAAAAAATCGTAGCCGTAACACAACTTTCACCTCCTTAAGGAATCTGTTAACTATGGTATTATGTTTCACGTTATTGAGGATAATATACAGAACAGGAGTTTGGGATAGCAATTAGTATGATACTTTAAATGCACAAGTCGTCCTAAGACAGGGATGGGTAGAATAATGAAGCTGAACGAAATATATGTAAGAGTGTTTATACACATATATTTCGTTATATATATATATATATATATACATATTATATGTATATATATATATATATATATATAGAGAGAGAGAGAGAGAGAGAGAGAGATTTAATATTCATGACTGCGAAACTATTATCCTGATATTTCTCTGCGCATGAGCAACTTTACTTATATAAAGAGACGTTCCATCGGGTTGGACTAGCGGATGTTTTCCCTTCATGGATTCGTTAACTTCTTTGTTCCTGAGTCTGTTCTGGTGCTTTTATTTTCGCACATTTGGGAGGCTGACCATGGACTTATGTTGGTTCCGTGAGTGTTACCCGGGTAGTAAAAGCTGCTTTAAGCGGGAAAGGGGTGTCGCAATCCACCCCTACCATTCTTATGTAATTCATATGGTCACTCCCGTTCTTTTCTACTTTCATTCTTGTATTCTACTAGGGAATTTGAGCAGCACTTGCGCCTCCTCCTTTGTAGTGAATCGTTCTTTTAATTTCTGGCTTATTTGGGATATATCCTATTTTAGTCTCATTTTATCGTAATAGTATATATATATATATATATATGTATATATATATATATATATATATATATATATATATATATATATATATATATATATATATATATATATATATAAATATATATATACATATATATATATATATATATACATATTATATATATATATATATATATATATATATATATATATATATATATATATATATATACATATTATATATATATATATATATATATATATATATATATAGTTGTCCAGGACAAAATATACATATATATATATATATATATATGTATATTTTGTCCAGTCTCCAGCTTAGACTCACTGGACGGGTTTGGGAGAATTTCCGTGAACGTTCGTACTGCCTCCCTGGTAGAATTTCGACTTGTTCAGTCCGGTGCTTCTAGATTAAGCTGTTGAGGTTGATCGTGTATACACGTGGTGAGGAAGAAGGATTCATGCCGCATGGTAATACAATTTTCTTAATGTATCCTTTTTTCATTTTTTCATTTTTTGATGTCTGTAGTCTGAGTTTAAGCATTTATAGTAATGTACTATTGCTAAATCTGAAACAGGCATTTGTTTGGGTTAATTAGAATTAAATACTCAGACCTGAAGAGGAATTTTATTCTGATTAATCATCGAATTTGGGAAGGTTCTGTTCTTTTCTCTTATCGGCATTATGGCCGTGAATTTGCTTCTATGGTGATGTTAATATTACTTGAATTGTATTTTTTTTTTTTTTTTTTTTTTTACATAATTCTTATTATTTCATTTCAAATATATATATATATATATATATATATATATGATAGAAGTTTGAAAATCCAATGAACGAAAAGTAAGAAGATGTAACACGATAAACCTAACATTTTAAAACACCCACAGAATATATATATATAAACTCCTGTTTGTAAAAATTGCAACACCATTGATCGTCAGAATTGAATGAAATTTATTCCAGAAACGACCTGTATTGATACTCATAAACGATTAAATTTACAAAGCAAAAAAAAAAAAAAAAAATATTACGAAATCAGTATTTTGTGAAACCTCCACGCGCTGCATTAAGTGTTTCTGTACAACCTGGCATCAAATCAATCGTATTTTGAATTTTTTTCTGAGTAAGAACACTCCAGATTGCATCTATCCAAACTTAAAATTCATCTGTAGTAACTACGGGACGAGCGTCACGAGTGAGACACCGACTGACGAAATCCAAGACATGCTCAATAGTGGACATGTCCGGTGAATTGGCAGGACAAGGAAGAAGCTGTACCTGTTGGGCTGAAAAGCAGTCTTCACTGCCCGTCCACATTTTTAGCAACATGTGGACGGGCATTGCCCTGTTGAAATACAGCTTCAGGAATTCGTTGAATGAAGGGTGTGATTTTGGGCTCCAGAACTTCTCTGATGTACCTGTTGCTGTTGAGATTACCTATAATTATTATCAGATAAAATAGTCCATGATGTCCAGTGACTCCCCAGACCATCACGCTTGCATTCGTTCAATATGACAACGCACTCTTGAAGGTAGCTTTCACCGCACCGTTTTAACATTTAGCGTTGTCGCGACCATCACTGTACCCCAACTTTAGGCTGGATTCTTCGTAAATGAAAACTTGTTGCTAATCGGTACGTCAGTGTCTATGTTGATGAGCTCATTGCAGCTGCAGACGTCGATGGTTTTGCATTAGGGGATTATTTCTTATACGTCAATATTATCAATTTCCAACCGAAACCTCAAAAATTAAAAATTATTGCGTGAGTGCTCAATTTTGTTTTTCAGCATTCCGTCTCTATAAGGCGATTTTTCCTTGGGTCAAGTTGACTTCACGTCCAATAATTTGGAAAAATCTACATAAATTCTGTGAAAATTTTAAATTTAAGTCTACAATTAAAAAGCTATATTTCGAAGAAATATGAAAAAATGCAATTATGAGAATTGGAGATATACTTTTTAACCTTCAACAGTCTGTCATGCTGTATTTTATGTATGACAATTACAGAGGAGGTTAAATTTTCTCTATCATATATACCCGCAATGCTTAAATTTACTCTTTAGAAGTAAACGTGTAGGTAACGTAGTAAAACGTAGTACTTCAAAATGATGGAAATTAATAACTAAATAAATTATTATTTAAGTAGCTTACAACTTGGTTACCTGTTCTTTTAAACCTTACCTTTCTTCTTACCTGTTCTGTATAATTGATTAAAATTGTCCCCAAAAATGGCGATATTTTTCATGCAAATCTTTTTTAACTGGTCATCTTGAAAATAAATACCATCCAACATTTTGTATAAATTATTCTACACCTTTTGGTGTCGATTGGAATTTGCTTTCAAACTTGACTCTCTGTACCAACGAGCCAAACATTTGTTATGCAAAATTATGCCCATATGCTACCTATGTTTTAATAATAGAGGTCATATTTCATATCGAGAATCTCAACAAATTAAATAAAAAAATCTGTAGCGAGCAGCACATGACTTTCCTTGCCGATGTAAATTCATTGTCTCTTTATTTCTTTAAAAACTCATTAAATTGAGTTTAATCGCACTAAATAACATATATAAGTAATTAAAATTATATTGAATTTACATCTTTAATTCTGTTTTCGTTTTCATTTGATAACTGGACATATTCTGATGAACACATTCTGATCTCAAAACCGATGTATTAAAAATACGAAAAAACAAAATTAGCTCAAGAACTGTTAGTCCTGGAGTAACGGGGTTGGTCTTGTCATTTTCATCGTCAAAAATGTATATAACACAATCATTTAATTAATGCTTTTGAGCAAATATAGTCTTTAACTTTAGATTTTGACGATTTTTGCGGACCATTTCGTAAAAAAGGCAGGTTCTTTTATCTCGAATTGTACCAAAATCTGATCAGCACAAAAGTAACCCGCAAGTGGCTTACCTATGTATCTTTTCGAAATTTGGTCAATTAGTATTTGAGTTAGAGAGGATACAAAATCTGCACAGACAGACACACATAACCACAGACTCTCAGACACACACACATACGTCACGCTGAAATAGTTTTTTCGTATTCTAGAGGTCCAGAAGCTTAGATAGGTTGAAATCTCGACTTGCGATTTTCGACATGATTCTATTAATTTCCCCATACATTTCCAGGTACTGCAGGGAACGTAAAACGTGTATAATATACACTGTCCACAAATGAAATCGAAACACCTTTGATGTATCCTTATGAAATTTACAGAATATAATTTTAACATGGAAATGTGCAAATGATTGAAAAATCATACCTGGAAAATGAAAGCATGGAACTTTATTGGCATTAGATCAATATGGAATAGAACCACCGCGAACGGCTATGCCGGATAGAATACGACGAGGCATCCTGCCAATCAGATGGTCAATGGTGTTCTGAGAGATGGCATTCCACGCAGCATGCAATTGGGCTTTTAACTGAGCATGGTTTGCTGGAATTGGGAGTTATCTTAATCGGCGATCCATGATATCCCAGATATGCTCAATTGACGAAAAATCCAGAGAATATGCTGGCCAAGGCAGGGTATCAAAACATTGTAGACTATTCATAGTTACCCGTGCACTATGTGGCCTGGCATTATCCTGCTGAAAAAGAAGTCCAGGCTTGGTTGACTATATGGCTGTACTACAAGTATCACAGTGTCAGAGACGTATCGTTGTGCCGTGATACTGCCAGAAACGTAGACTGAAGGTGTTCGTCCACCAAATGTTATACCATATCAAACCATAATACCACTTAGGGGCTGTGTGGCGACTGACAGAAAAAGTTTCTTAGTGGCGTTGTTGAAAGCTCGGCCATAAGCGAGTAGGGCCATCTGGCATGCCAAAACAGAATCGTGATTCATCCGTGAACAGTATGTTTCGTCATTTTGTCGATCAATTACGTCTCATTTGACACCACTTGAGTGACGTAATAGATGAAGACGTTAAAAGTGTAGTTGTATAAAAGGCCGTCTACCTCGGAGACCTACGTCATGCAAATTGTTGCGAATTGTTTGCGGTGGAACCACGTTACCTGTAGTGTGAGATAAATGTCGTTGTAACACGGTTGATGTGGTAAAAGGCTCCCGAGTAACGCTTCTCAGAAGCATACAATCTTATCGTTGTATGGTACACCTGGAAGCTCCACTATCTGATCTTCGTGCCGTTTCGTTGTCTCTCACGAATCGTAACACACACCGTTGAACTGTACTCACATCACGATCCAATATTTCAGCGATCCTTAGAAGGTCCTATCCACCCTCACGTAAAACAATGATTCGTTGCCGTTCCTTTGACGACAACTGCTATGTTGGTATGCGGTATGTCGACGTACTCTTGGCATACTGTGGTGATTTTTACAACCTGAAACTAATGTTGGTACCATTTAGCTGTGATATCGCTCCTCCTTGAAATGACGCTTTTATGCTGCTCGGCAATGTGCTACGTCCCTATGCGTAACGAAACTGTGATCATCTGCATATCTCGCCTTGCTGTTTTCATTGCCTGATTTACATATAGCTACACCTACAACTTTATAGTGTTGCGATTTCGGTTGTGAGCAGTGTATTTTAGAAAATGGAATTTTAATATTATTTTGAATATTTATGCCAGACATATTCGCAAATCAATTGTTTATTGATATGTCAAACAAAAATGCAATGCCGACAGAATCATTTATGGTTACCCCTATCAAAAATAACAAGCGTGAAAAATCACGAACATTTTTATACGCTGCTTGAGATTCTTTTGGTACCATAACACATCTCCCTAACAAGTAAGAGGTGCAAAAATATAAGTGACAGCATGGAACCTTTTTAAAAACTTTACAATGACAAAAGTAGCATCTCTGTATTAACACAGAATTTGCTTTGCTGGTTGTAAACATCGTCTTTGACATTTTTACGATAATACTGTCAAAATGATGTATGGATCTTTTAAAAGGGAAAAAAGACCCTACGACTTTTTTTTATTTATTCTGCAACTAGTGAACCTCACAGAACTGTGTATACATCATCCCATAAAAGTAAAATGAAATAAAATGCAATTTAATGTATTTGACTGCTGCCAATAAATTTAATAAAAATATAACACCGTTTTTTCAGTCAAGGAAAAAGTACTTACGGGTTATTAATTATAGTTTCCCAGTGGTAGAGTTTATGAATATTTTTCTAAAAATCATTTGTGAACTTATTGTTTGTCCATTAAGTATAATTTGTCTCAGATGCTATTTGATCTGGGATTATGATTACAATTGTCACTACATATAATATATGCATATATTTTTCTCTATATTCACATGAATGATTATTTATTATACCAGAAAATCCGCGTGTTTCGTGGGCTACGCCCGTTCAAGTACACCACGGGCAAGTTAGAAAACCAGGAACAAGCGGACAATAACTCTTGCCGACTCTCCTATCCGCTTCTAATATCCACAGACACATGCAAGTCATACACACCTCTTATTCAATATTACTTTATCTCATACGCCCCCCTATAAAAGCATACATAATATACCGACTCCTAATATATATTGGGTTATAACCCAATGAATTTCCGCTCCCCTAGACTTGTTTATAAACGATATTTATAAAATTTAATACCTCAAAAATGTTATCCCAAATTTTCGATTTTTAGTCACAATTGAAGCAAAGGGATTAAATGTCTCCAAATTTATGGGTCGTACAATTCAGCTCTAACCAAATCTGTTTATAAACAAAGTTTGCTTAATTTGCACTATTTAAAACGCGATTTTAAACTCCGTGGTTTAAATCTTCACATCATAATTTTTTAAATTGGGATGACTGCACAATATTAACTTTCCTATTCAGCTGAATAATGGATGTTGCCTCATATGTAACTGCATGAGACGAATACTGCTTTCTTTTATTTTTTCCATCATTAAAGTATCATGGCCATGAACTTGTATTATGTTGTGGCAATTGCTTTGGTTTGAGATTGTAAACACGAGAATACCAAAGAAAGCCAATGTTTGAGAGGCTATTTATGCAGAGCCGAGGGTTAATTTTAAAAACACATTTTAGATTTGGATTCAGCATGGTCAATTTAGTATATATATGATTTTCAGCTCTCGAGATTGCAATTGTTGCTCTGACATACTGACACTGTAGTTTTAGAGAGATGATTGAAAAATTGTACAAAATGATGCCATTGTTAGAGAATGTTTTTTTTTTCTTTTTCATATCATGCGTTAACAATAATTTTGTATGAAATTAAAGTGATATAAATAAATAATTTGCATTTGTGTATTAATGAATAAATTAGAAAATCACACCTTATATATACTTGTGAAAGTGCTACAGCATTTGTGGCGCCACCAATTGTTATGAAAGAAAAGTAAAATGAGAAGCAACAAGAAAATGCTGTGAATGAAAGTATCAAATGAGAGCAAAAAACAATACGCATAAATAAATACATTAAAAAGTGTCTGATTATATTTATTTTGATTCTATTAATCTTATTAACAGAATTATGTAAAGTTACTTAATGACATGCACCATATATATGAATTATTTCAATCACGGATGTTTAATATTATTTTGAGTAACTGTTTTCCATTTTTCTTCCTTTTCTCCATATTTGTTCTGTCTTCCTGTAAGTCATCGTTTGCTTGTTTGAACTTCCCCTGATTCAACTAGTTTACTTATTATTTTGTGTGATCAAAGATTTTATTAGCTGGCAAATTTTTGTTTCCTTTTTCTGTTGCTTTAGTTTTTGTTTTTAAGGAGAAATATGCTTATTGATATTTTGTTTTGAAGAAGTAAAATAATTTTGATTGTCAAATAATTCAGAGAGAAATTGCTATTTTTTAATGCATATTACTTAAACATTACTTAAAATAGGTTACTTTACTTTAAAATTAATAAAAATCATATTTTCACATACCACTATATATTCTCTTGACCACATACTGTGGCATTATAGCAACAGGTATGTTTAAATATGTAATCGTCAACATGGTTTTCTTCAATATCTTAATTGACAAAACTAAGTAAATAAAGAAGCGAAGAAAATCCCAAACGTGAAATTTATTTTGCAGCCTGTAAAATATCTCTCTTGACACATTTAAAAATAATATGATATATGCATAAAGCAAAAACAATATCTTGAGTTAACTTGAGAAACACTACACTGTGTATTAAGCAACGAATATGTCATGTTGCAGAAGTAAAATCAAATTTAATAACTTTATCCCAGTTAATATATTAACGAAAATGTTTTGACACCGTTTTCCAAATTTATGAAAATATCTGAAGATACTTTTAAGAAGATAATTCCACAGGTTTTATATAGACATTATTTCATAAAATATTTAATAAAGTTTACGAATATATTGGACTTCTCGTCAGTCATTTTACGTTGACAAATTCTGTAGTTCAGTTTCAATATCAGAGATTTAACTACAGTTCTATCGTCCTTCAGAAATATTTTTCTGGTGTTCTTTACTGCATGGGAATTAAAAATAAATAAATATCACTCCTTATTCCCCCTTCAGAAAATATATTAAAAAGTTGTGAAGCAGAAATAATAAACGGTATCTGTGTATAGAAAAGATCAAAACATTCGTCAGCATTATGTTGAATAATTACTGAGATATTTTAAAGTAAGGTACTTAAATGCATACTATAGAATTTTTCGTAAGATAAGGCTCATATTTTAAAGCCTTATTTTAAAAATTACTTGAAAATGTACGCGGTATTTTCCAGTTCTTAAATAAGGGGATTTATTGAATTCATGCATTTATTTTGTCAAATGGTGCTATCGTCTGTTGTGCCATAACATATGTTGTGTGCAATGTCGCTATAAGGCAACAATCGTCTGTTGTCCGCGTTATCGCCTCCCTAACAGCATTTTTTTACACAGTGACGTAATATTTATGTTACACTGTGAATTTGGGACGTCACAGGACGTCGCAGTACATTTCGGCAATGTCATATTGAGGTCACAGCAAAATCATTTTGGTCATTTTCACGGTCGTTTGTGACGTCGCATATTAACTTTTTTGTGACGTCACATTGTAATTGCCATTTTAATGTCGTCACATTGTTACGTGTTAATTAAATTGTTGAAACGTCACAGAATATAGTCACAATGAAGTTACAAAGTTACTAATAAGTAACGTCGCATAGAAGTCACAAATATGATGTCACATTGTGACCTTGTTGTCACGTGACTAAAACGTCACTGTCACTTTGTGACGATCTTTACTGTGAGGGCTGTTGCTGGTGGGACTTCGCCCTGCCTGATACGCGGTCGTAATATGCCCTACATAGAATGTTAAACACGCAATCGTTCACTGCGTGGGCACAAACGAACGCAACTAACCAAAGGTCCACTTATCCAGCCTAGGAAACATATGCACTATGCCTTTTTGGTGAGTCCTTTGGTTTGGGTTGTGGAACTATCCGCCTAATAGGTCTTTCCCGCAGAGCGGTCACTGGCTGCTGATAGGGTGGAGAGTACATTGATTACAACTCTCTAAAATGACATTATATTACGTTATAAAAAGCATTTTTGGAAATATACACGGATGAAATATGTCCCAAATTGGCTCCTATGATACATCCAAATTTCGCTCCTCCGTTGCGCCCTTTAAACGTGCCTAATCTCCAAACTATTATCAATAAATGATAATACATTCAGTCATAAAATGTAATAGAAAACTAGAATTCAGCAAACGAAGTAAAATTAAAGAATAAAATGCTACCTTTGAAGATATTTATCCGATTATGGAGATATTCGATTGCAAGGATTTAATGATAAAATTGTAGCACATTTAGAAATTCTTAATAATATTTCTTAAATTCAGGAATATGGATTTTCATATTTTATTATGCAGTTCGTGTCCGTGATTGAAGTTCACGCTGAGAAACTGACAGAAATAACATTAAAAAATCCTTTACCGGATGAAATAAAATGAAAATAAATTCTAAACTATTAAGTTTTTATCGGAACTTTTACATTTTTGCGTAAAACTTATAATGATAAAATAGTGGCACGGTTAACTGCATCTATAAAATTTTTAAAATTTGAATGTTTGATTTTAAAATCAAATATTTGTTTTTTGCCAACATTTTTAGCTGCTAACATCTGTATCGTATATATTTTACTGCTCTCGAAATCGTCTGATGCATTTTATACTAAAATTGCAAAATGTTGGACGATTTTTAAAATTTAAACCTTCATATATTTTAAACTACTTCAAATCCAAAAGAAACAAGAAAGATCAATCATGCATAAGCATTGATTATGAAACACTTTCCAACTGAAATGTAATTTCATTTAAAAATTTCTAAAATGTGATTCATTCAGTGGTAATATCTTTTACATTATCACAGTACTACAGTAATTTATTATACTTAAATATTTAAAACTGTATCGAAATATAAATCATCTGATTCTTTATGCAAAATCAATGAATATTTCATTCATATAACTTGTATTCCAGACTCCAGAGCTAAATAATTTTGTGTGAAAAAAATTCAGCAATTCTTATGTAATTCATCTTACAATCGCTTGAGATATTTGCATTCTGCATATGGTAAAATTAGGCTTCCTTGAAGAAATAATAAAAGTTTAGGGATCATTTAAAATCACAACTATTGTAATTGCATAGGCACGGAATTTAGATACACAGATAATACACAGATAATATATATGTGTATGTGTATGTACTCAAAGTATTGGAATCGTGCCGAAGATCGGAACTCGAATTTTCAAAGGATCTACACGTTTTGGGACTTCTAGAACACGAAAAAACTACTTTTAGGAAGACGTCTGTGTGTGTAAGGGTGTATCTGTGTATGTTTCTGTGTGTCTGTGTGGATATTACATCCACTCTAATTGAAAAACTAATGGACCGAATTTCATACAATTTGGTAGGTATGTTTTTTGTGGGAAATCCTGATGTTCATTAGATTATAGTACGATTCGTAATAAAAGAATCTGTCTTCTTTGCGAAATGGCCGCAGAAATTGCCTTTATCCACTCTAGCTAAAAACTAATGAACCAAATTTAACAAAATTTGGAGTATAATATTTCAATAACCTACAAGTGATTTATATACCAAATTTAACAAAATTTTGTATATAAATCATTTGTAGGTTATTCTACTACGATTCGGGAAAAAGGAACGGGCTATTTTTGCGAAATTGCCAGCAAAAATCGTTATATATAAAAATAAAAGACTACGTGTGCTCAATTATATCAATTAAATTCCTATTTTATATGTGATTTTTGACAACAAAAAGAATAAGACTAACCCCATTACTCTAGGACTAGCCATTCTTGAGATATTCTAGTTTTTTCGCGTTTTCGCTACGCCACCTTTGACAATAAGTCCAGCTATCAAATGAGAACCAAATTTAAGTTTAATGTGTAAATTCAATGTCATTTAAAATACTTATGTTGTGCAGATAAACTCAAATTATCATTGAATATATAAAGAGAACGAATATGAGTCTGCAGAGAAAGACATGTGCTGTCCACATCAGAATTTTTAACAATATTACACCAATGATTTATAGAAGTGAACGGGGATTATTTTCGTGAACGGGGATTATTTTCAGGCCATTTCGAAAAAAATGTATGATCTATATTTAAAGATCCATCAAATTTTTGTCGAATAAAATGTTCAACAAATTTAAGCTGTGTACCAAATTTTAACTCTCTAGGACGTAGGAAAGTGCATTTAAAATGCCATCAATTAAATTTATCAAGAAGAGTTATATAAAATTTAAAAAAAATGAAAAATTGTTATCTACCAAATTTATTTTAAAATATGAAGCCACTCCCATATGCAAAACGTTTAAACAAATGGAGAGATATTTATTATATAATATCTCTCTCTTTTCTTTCTGGAAGATATCCCAAAGTCAGAATTTAATTGAATTTGTTTTTTTCCCTATATTAAATATTTTTTTAATTAAAAAACTACTTAACATATTTTACTCAATTTTTTTTTATATATTCTATGGGATAATGTGAATATTTCCTAAAAATTTCGAAGCAATTCGTGAATTTTAAATTTACTTAAAAAATGTTTGAAAAATTAGGTCCCATAGGGTTCAATGTATTTCATTTTTTCAACCCGGGTTCAATAAAAAACTAATTGGGTGATATTATTTATTTATATTGCCATAGGTTCTACAGACCGTCTGAACAACATACTAAAATTTCATTTTGATAAACTCATTTTTACGGCAGTTATCGTGCTAACGGACAGACAGACAGACAGACAGACAGACAGACAGACAGAATGAACAAAGTCATAAACACTTTTCAACTTTGTTGTAAAGTGTTAAAAACCGTGAAAAGGTACATTGTCCCCGGGGTTCAGCTATCGCTGTATTGAATTTTTACGATGTCGACAGCTTCGATTTACCGTTACGACTGTCACACATACACTAAGAAACACCTTTTTATTAAGTAAAGATAATATGAATACAATTTGAAAAAATTTTATAACAATTTTCGAAACATTAGATACTTATAACATTTGGTAAAGTTAACTAAAATCTTACTTATTACAGCATATTCTGACAAACAATTATATGATTTTTAAGCATAAAATGCATAATCTGTGAATGCATAAAATGACACCTGTTTACGCATATCTTATATTCTACAGAGACTAGGATGTATCATTGTATCATTACAATAACACCTCAGAGGCGCAACATGTTGGGGGCAATAGTCACATTATGAAACTTCTTGGAAGATAAATTGGTACTACATACCCTGCTAAATAAGAAATTTGCTTCGCCTAGTGTAAAGCATTAGCTTTGGCACATCTCTCCCTAAAAGTGTCAAAATGATATATGAATTTTCCCTTAGCAAATAAAATATAAAACTGTTTTATTTACTCTACTTGAATTATGTAGCATCTAAAACAGTCTAAAATCCCCAAGTAACAACTACAATAAAATTATATTGTTTGCTTTGTGTAAATTTTTATCAGATTTCTAATCACGCCAAATTATTATATTTTTACTTTAACGTGTTTTGATATGGGTTCAGCCTCAAAAACTTTTGGTTATTGCTTCATGACCAAGGTGTGTTGGATTGTAGCAACGCGTATTGAAACATTGCAAGATAATATTTCGGGTTAGATTCTGATACGGACACTCGGAGCCCTATAATTCAAATATTTTTAATAGAAATAATTAATGTTGATACCATTATACACTATTTAATAAAATGTGTATATATTTCTAAATATCAGTAGCTGAGCCATATAAATTCGGTCTAGGACTTTGGACTGAATTGCTATAAATGTCAGTAGTAAAAAAATTAGAGATTTATCAGTGAAAATACATTTTTCTAACAGCAAACCAAAATGTTGAGTTTATGATCTCTAGAAAATGTTAGTGTCGTCGTCGGAATCAAAATTGGGTCCTGTGTCCAATCAATTTTGTGAGATTCACCAACGAAATTATATGTAATTGGATTATAATATATGCATATTTAAAATTGTGGGTTTGAGGGAGTATAAAATGCAAAGTGTACTGAACTCATGTCTAAAAATTTTAAGCGAAAATCAGCTTCATGCCTCGGGCTTCTGGAAATTTTGATAAATCTAGATTTGTACACGTTGTTTATAAAGTTCCATTATCATTGCAACATGCTATTACGTACGAATCATATATGGTATAAAAATGCGGTTTTCTTTACAAAGTGTGTCATAAGAATTTCAGTTTGTGATTCTGCAGTCACACCAATCAACTTGTGTGCATCAACTTGTGTAGTAACCCTCAAAGTCACACAGTGTCGCCGTAAATGTAGTATTGTCACCCTCACCATAATTCTCGTAGTGTTAGAAATTGGAAATGTGCACGTAATCCTTCGTATACCCTCACAGATAAAGTAAAACTGTGTTACATATGAGGATTGTATGTGACATGTTATTTATATACTGCAACAAACATTGAGCAGTCTTCTGTGATGCAGTCGCTTGTCATTCAGATCCTGCAAGATAGACAACTAACATTAGTAAAGCAATCTGTGGCCTTGTGGAACATTTTGCAAAATGCCGCAGCTTTCCATTAACTGCGATTCTTGCGTAATAAAACTTTATAATGTTACCAAGACTTTATGAGAAGAGTGTATTTTAAGAAGAAATACAATATTGCAAATTAAAAATACATCTACGAACTAATATTTTGATTTGAAAAATGACTTCTTCAAATTGACTTTACTATAATTCTTGCAAGAAATAAATTTTATAACTAAGTAAACTGTTATAAAATTATGCTTCATATGGATTATGCAGTACTTTCTTTTGTTAAGGTCCTTTTATCTTTGGATTTCATCTCTCCAATAAAACATGTGAGGTTGATTGTTCGCTTTTTTGTTAAAACAGATTCAAAGTATGTTCTTTCCCTGAATCCAAAATAAACACAATTGTCATAGAACTAGCATTTGAACGGAAATTTGCGTGGTGCCATCATTCGCCAAGATAAGGATTCTGTATTATTTTCTTCTACCAGAAGCATTCCAGTCTGACTTCGCTATGATAAATGTACTTTTCAATCGTTAAACATGTGATTTTCTAATTTTATCACCAAAAATACAAACGTATTTTGTCACCAAAATTACAAACATATTTTGTCAAAATACATACCTTCCAATATTTACCATTATGTGGATGCTTCAAGAGTGCATAGTGTGCTTTGATAGTTTATGAATATATATTTGACAATTTATTGATATATCACTTAAGAATGTAATTTTGAAGATTTAAAATATATTCATTGGTTTAAAAATGAATATTTTATATTTAAATAAATGTATTTAAGTATAATATATCGTAAATAATACAATTAGTTAAATAATTTTATTTTTAATGTAATAAGATTAATCTAATTCAAAAAATATTTTGTAATTGTATTTAAAAAAAACAATTTAATATTTTAAGTCCCGAAATATAAAATACTTTAGTTTCCTACATAATAATTCATAAAATGGGTAAAATATTTTATGATACTTCTCAAAATGTAAATTTCTTAGAAGTTTTCCATTTTCCCAGCACTTTTCAAGATACATTCTTCCGCTGCAAATGTTTCCATTTTTTTACACCAAAACAAAAGCACAGATTAAACTACGTAATTTTAAAATTTCTACTTCATATGTATTATGCCCTACTTTCTTTTGTTAGGTCCTTTCATCTTTGGATTTCATCTCTCCATTAAAACATGTGAGGTTGATTGTTCGCTTTTTTGTTAAAACAGATTCAAAGAATGTTCTTTCCCTGAATCTGAAAATACATGAAATATGCTAGATTTAAATGTTTAATCGCTGTTATACATTTTTATATGTTCTAAAAAATTCTTATTTTAAGGACGGTTTTAAGCGTAAAATTATGCATTATGTCAGTTTATTATAGTTACTTCTCTGCGGTAATAGAAAAAAAAATCTTATGTGAGCAGTGTCATAAGGTAAAATTGTCCTTATCAAAATTTACCAGTATAGGACTTACCTATGATGCCGCCACTAAGGGTGGAGCATGTAAGCTCCCGGTTCTCAAGCTCGGACTACGAACACACAAAACATAAAGAAACACACATGCTTAATTGCTCAATTTATTTTAATATTTTACTTAATAGATATCTATTATATCTGGAGTAACTATGCTCTAATTAAATCAATTACTAAAAGACACATAATACTGACAATATTACATTAATAGCTATATATATATTTACACACATAATATCTTTGATTTAAATTTCTTAGAAAACAGTTTCCTTTAAACAATCGATAAAGAATGGTTCTTATAGTTCAATATTACGAACTCGTTCATATGGTGTACTCATATGAACTGGTAGTCAATTATTTTAATAATCGTTAAAGGTGTGCCTTCCGTGCTAATAGTGACAATTGAAAGTTGGTTACCTTTACTCTTTGTTACGTGCATATTCGTGCCATCTCAATGATGTGGGAAAATCGTTGCACTTCGCGTACTTGCGCAGGCTACCATTCTATTGCTCACAATCTACAGACACTTTTTTCACAAAAACCAAAAACATGATGCTGACTCGTTCGAAAGTTTTAAGACGACTACCAAAAACTTCAGGTGCGTCTAGGACGCTGTCGAAATTGCATCATCTGGAAAGTTCTAGAACATTCTCTCAAACCTTTTTCTTTTCACATTGTAGTGTCGTTGTTGATTCGTTGAAGTGAAGAAGGGGATGCGCTGCTTATTTATGTTTGTATTGCCATTGGCTCCCTCCGCAGCATTTAAATAGCTCATTAGCTAGGTTGGCATCCGCAATTGGAATTTCGAAATGGCTATGTTGGCATCCGTAATTGGAATGTAACATGTAATACAAATATTGTGTTACAAGCAGCACATGATTTTCCCTACATAATGCAATGAATTTATTTTCTTTCATAAAGAAAATCTGATGTACAGGATTCATAACACAATGTTTGTAACGTTGAATTCTACATTTGGTACTCTTTTTAGATGTTTGCATGTAAAACTATTAAGAAGTATTCAATTTACTTATCGTTCAAATCCAAATTGACACAATAAGAAATATATTTCATAAATTAAAATGTAATAAATAATTTTAATCAAGCTATATTATATTCATATATTAAAATGGTAATTAATTGTAATAATTAGTTCAATTTAACGTCATTTTTGTGAATTTGTGCGATATTTTTACCAATTTAGCCCTGATAAAAATAGCCAATTTAGCGATACTCCGCCAAATTAGTCCCCAAGTTCGTCAAGTATATGAAGTGCTACAGATATACGAATATGGATTTTCATATATTTAAATTAATGACTTTTGGCGAAATGTTTGAGTCAGAATAGGTAACAATTATACAACGTATAATCTCTCGTGAATTTAGCAAACCAGATCAACAAGTATGGTGTAAATAAATTTGCGGCATAATATTGCATATGAGAGAACTTAGATAGTTAATACTTTTGATTTTAAATTTATTGAATTTGTCGGGTAAATTTATTTGAAATACTTGCAATATTTCCCAAACGGTAATGCGTTATAGTTTATTTAATTTGTTGTCTAATGGAAAATTACATAAATAATTATTATTTTTGCAGATATTTTTCTTTCGAATGTAACTTTATTTATGTAATATTGATTTTTTTGTATCGTAAATGCGCTTTTTAAACTTTTATGATGTTAATATATTACATTTTACTTACATTGATAGGCTTGTGTATAATCGATTCATAGACAGGATGTGTAACTTTTAACAATAAAATTTTTTAAATCGTGTTGAGAAATAAAATTCACTATTTTTAAACCATCAATGATACGCTGTCTTAAATATGCCTTGCTCTTCACGGTAAAGGAATCATATCCCAGCAGCCAATACCAATTTCATACATAACACATTTTACATAATAGTACTGAGCTATGCATATCCACCTGCGTTTCGCCTATTCAAAATGGAAAGTGGCCAATGAATGTGATACATACACACTAAATAAAAATTAATATGTTTTTCTAAATGCCAAAACCCATATCAGACTTGAGCATAACAGTGCACGCATTAATATTTTTTCATGCTTCATGTGAAGATATAATGGTTATTTTAGATAAATTTAATTAATTATTTAATTTTAACCTATTATTAGCAAACAGATAATAAATTATGTTTTTATTAATTTTGTTTCATTTTATCATAGACTATGGCTTGTCTGAATGTTTTGAAATTAATAACAAAAATGTAATGAAAATTATATACGTCTTACTTAAAACGGAATCTGTGAAAATATGAATTTATAATTTTAATAAATACTTTTTTATTTTACATACATACACTGCAGCCTGCCGTTTTTAACACTTTACAACAAAGTTGAAAAGTGTTTATGACTTTGTTCATTCTGTCTGTCTGTCTGTCTGTCCTTAGCACGATAACTGCCGTAAAAATGACTTAATCTAAATGAAATTTTAGTATGATGTTCAGACGGTCTGTAGAACCTATGGGAATATAAATGAACAATATTACCCAATTAGTTTTGGATTGAACCTGGGTCGAAAAAATGAAATAATTTGAGCCCTATGGGACCTAATTTTTCAAACATTTTTTAAGCGGATTTAAAATTTACAAATTGCTTCGAACATTTTAGGTAATATTCAAATTGTTCCATAAAATATATAAAAAAAATTCAGCGAAATATATTCAGTAGTTTTTTAAATAAAAATTAAAATAATAATTACACATCTTATATGAAACGATCACGTGACCATGATATCAAACGATCACATGACCCACTTTAAAATGATATATGACATCCATCTTGTTTCAAAATCGTGATTTTTTTAAGTTCTTTTTAATTCATATTGAGAGTTATATCCGTCCTAAAATTACTTTATTTTTGCTTAAGTTATGTGCATCTACATACTGAAACAACGCAATGACAATATATTTGAGTTTAAATGCTCATCTGAATTTGATTGTTTCTACAACTAAGCCTATTTTTCACCTATGTAAAATGTAAACAGCAAAATATATAGAATGAGTTGTATTAGAATTCCTGTATTTTTTTAACACAAAATAATTTAGTCCATGGAGTCTGGCATGGCTGATATGAATGAAATATTAATTGATTTCATAAAGAGAAGGACGATATTTTCGATGAAGTTTCAAGCATAGAGTTTAATTTTTTGTAGCTCCATGGTCTTAAACAAAATGTTTAAATAAAATAAATTATTATAGTATTGTGATGAATGAAATGAATGGGAGAAAGTTATGAATGGAATCCTGTTTTTATAAAAAGATCCAGGCGTGTTATTTTTTCTATGACGTCATTTGAATTAATTTCAGTTGTTTTCGATGAAGTTTGCAAATATAATAAATTATCGTAGTATTATGATAATTCTAAAACTATTACCGAGGAATGTATAACATTTTAGAGATGTTTAAACCAGGCAATTTATATTTCAATGCCGTCATTTGAATGAAGTTCATTTTTTTCGATGAAGGTTTGAGTTTTCAATCGCAAATATCTCTTCAATCGCAACGTTAACACTAATTCGAATAGTTGAGATGTTTAATTTTTCTTTAGCATCGAAGCTGGGACTGATTTAATGACACAGAAATCAACATTCTATTTATAATTGATGTGCTCGATAATTTACGATAGTCATACGGTCAGTCAACTTGTGCCTATTATATCGTCACGACGTAATCATGGGTGCCCGCTCAGGAAAAAAAATAGTCCATATGTCTGGATAACTAACACGTTTATTCACATGCGCAGCGTAAACAAGAATAGCATACATTAAAAGAAGGCTTAATTGCTACTCTTGAAACATTGACAAAAGTCCACATTTCACAAAGTAACTCAGTTCAGTGTACCTTGTCTCATGTCCACTGCTTTCCTTCTGAGTGATGGTGCCTTTCATAGACTCTCCATAGAATCTTCTGGAAATCTGTAATATCCCTTAGAATATTGTTTATTTCGGGTGCTTTTCAAACCTCAGAGAAGTCGCCAAATTGTCGATAAGTCGCCAAATATGACGCCCTTCTTCGATCTTCGGCAAATGGCAACCTTAGTCTCATGTTATGGGAAAGGATTCACATACGAGTGTTTTCTCCGTTTGATCTTCGATAGAGACGAAACCATGGAGGGAGAGAAAGAGGAATCCGATTTTGTTTTACCAGTTCGTAACAATATAGATTTAAAGATAATTTTTAAATTGCATAAATCACAGTCTTCGATAATTATAATTTTTGCAGAAATGCAATTTACACATTGATTTTACATTTTTATTCCCCTTTCTATAAACTGAAAAAGAGCAAAGCTAAAATTACTTGTTTAGAAATTTTTCGCTTCATGTGGATTATGACATACAGTTCTTAATCTCTTTCATCTTTTAAGTATTTAAGATTTTATGTTTTCATTAAAATATGCTCATATGTTCATAAGTTCATCTTTTGCTAATTTTTTTTTCTTTATTACTAAACCTAAAATCGTATGTGGCAAGTCTTAAATGCTGCATCGATGTTACACATTTTGAAATGTTCTTTTAAATGATATTTGTGTTTGTAAGAGGAATTGCGAAATATTTCATGTTATTATCCTGCAATAATCTAGAAATAAACTAAATGCATGATAGAATCGAGTATAACCGATAGAAGAGTGATTTTTGTATGTTTGCATTATTGAATTTCAATGTAAGCATGATCAACATGTAAAAAAATCTGATGTGGGCAGCATATGGCTTTCCTTATATAATGTAATGAATTTACTACTTTAACAGTAAAAAAATATATTTTTCTTATAGTAGATACTAATATTCTTTCCAAGATATTGAATTTTCGACAATTAGTCGTCATTTTCATTGATTTAGCCTCATTTTTATCCATTTGGCGATATTTTCGTTAATTTGGCAATATTTAAAAAAGTCGCCAAGTTGGCGACATTCCGCCAAATTCGCCAATATGAAAATGTTTTGTTCTTCACGCTATTAGCCCTTCCCAGGGGGGCAAGTTGCCCTCCTTCCGTGGGTATATTTTCAAGTATGGTATTAATCCCTTTAAAATGAAGGGTAACACTCTATAAATGTTATGGACGAAGAAATAAGTTATTCTTAGAGCAGAAAAATGACTATTGGCGTTCAAATACAAAAGTATTACTTAAAGTATCTTTTTTCATGAATGGAACGAGCTAGATCCACGAGAATAATGTCACCCACTTTATCGCATGGTATTACATATGAAAAGTGAACATGTTTCTCAATAGGAATTTTTTTTTTATTTTATATGACTTTTTGATAATTTTTGTTTAAAATACAATATCTCGAGAACGTTTACAATATCTCGAGAACGGTTCATGTTAGCGTTCTAAAATTTATGTCAATCGTTTTGTAATGAAAAATTACGTACGAAATGTCTATCTGTGCAACTTTATTAACGGTTTTGATTTTTTGACGATTTTTTCAATATTTCATTCGAAAATTTAGGGAGGTTCTGAACATTCGATTGCATATAAAAACAATAGGCTTCCAGCGTTTACGAATTGGGGTTTTTGTACCAAATTTTGTTCGAATCGGTCCATTCGTTCGTCAGTTATTGTCTCCACAGACTCACTGACACACACACACACACACACACACAGACATCACTTCAAAAATGCTTGATTCGTGATCAGGGATGCTTGAAACGTGCTCTCCCGTCGAAAACTCGAATTCGAATTTTCTACCCCGTCACAATACTTTCCTTATACATTATTTATATAAGGAAAGTAATAAGCTATGGAATAAATTGCACGTGTGAGACCAAGTATCACGCAGACAGTTTGTATGTGAATTTATGATATCTAGCATGGCAGACAATGGCACCAGACTGCAAGACGTCAGGATATTACAGCTCTGACCCGAGCGGTTAGCAGTGCCATTAATTAGGGGGGGAGCTTAAAATACAGATTGGGTCGAGGCAGAACAGTTACTGGAGGCTAAAGGAAAAATCTTGGAATTGGTTAAAATATTAAGCAATAAGGAAGTATTTCCACGTCTGATGTCAATCAATTGTGGCCGAAGAGGCGTCGAAAGCCCAGACCATCCGTCTCGTCCGAGGACTTAGAGAAACCATTTGGATGGCCGGGCCGAAGAGGCGTATCAGACCTAAAGAAAAAGGAGGTGGCCGCCGATAGAATGTTCTACATAACTACGGTGATATGATAAAGACAGTTGAAGAAGAGAGAGATCAGTAACAGTAAGAGGCTACCACAGTAAGAAGGACTATAATGATGAGAACAGATCAGTAAGCAAGAGTTGAGAATTGAATTAAAATATGAGAAATGTATAAAAATGGTGAAACAACTAAGTCGCCCATTAACATATTCATGAAGTTACGCGCACGCAGTGATGATGTGTCAGCGTTCAGACCAGAGTCAGTAGTGTGTGTCATCATAAAATAGAGGAGTAAGGTTACGGAAGTGGCAATGTGTTATAACAAGTTTTTCGAGTGCCTATAATGAAAGGCAATAGGCTGTGTATCAATGTCCAAAGACAAAATAGGAGGTATGTACCTATCAAATATTATGAAAGGTCATAATCAGTTTTATAATAATTATTTTTAATTTGACCTGATTTTACGTGTCCAATCACCTCCTTAAATATATGTGCTAATTAATGTTATAATTAATTTAATAATACATAGAATGCTCTTATTAAATAAAGTCAAGTTAAAGTTAAAATGGGTGCAGTTAATCGTGTGTAGTATATGTTATTATATTCTATTCCAGGATCTCGTACTAAATATAAAATGGTGGGAAAAATCGGCACAATGCAATGTTACGATCAACGACGCCGTTTAATTATGCGTAATTTAATAATTCTTAAATCCAACATAAAGTTTCACTTTAAATGTATAGAACAGCGCGCTTACTTCCAACTTTTTTTAGAGTAATCTGCGCAATACTTAAAAACTCCGTAAACACAACATAAATAAAAATATATATTGGGCTACTATTCAATGGGAATAACAGCTTTCGTTTTCAATACCGTTAAGTTAAATTAGCCCCCTTACCTGCTAGCTTAGAATTTACTCTTTTGGGATGGGAGGCGGGGAAGTACTAATCTACCACCCAGAGAAAACACAACCAGGGGAGCGCGGTCAGAAGATAGTTCCGCCGACTCTCTACCCCAGGAAATCAACATGATATGGCTCAGGTCATGAATAGACAACCCGTTAAAGTCCCAGACAGCCGGGTGGGTGCGCGACAGCCGGGTTCTTGGAATTTATGCATCCCCCAGGAAGAGAAGGGAATTCCTCCGAGCTAAGATCTGTACACCACCCTCAAGGAGTGAGTCCCTCGTGGAAGGATTCAGGACTGACAAGGAGTGTGGCTTCATTTACTTAGAGCAAGTCGTCAATTGTGGACAGCACACGGGGAGAATTGTGAGAAAAATAAGTTTCTATCATTGTGGGAATTAAGAGGAAGAAACCAAATCGACAGGCAGGAAAATATAAGGGTGATACTACAATGGTAAAAAGAATGAAATAATGTGGTCAAAAACGGATAGCAGTATGAACATAAATTAATGAATAGAAGCAAAGCTTGCTAACTGCATTAACAAAAAAAGTATACGTTTTAACTATATGTGAAATCCATGTAGGAAAAATTGAAATGCTTAAAAAATTTAGAACAAACAAACAAAAACATATATGAAAGAAACAACAGGTTTTGAAGCCATGTGCGCTAATATTGTCAAAAAATAACGAATAACCAAATGACGGAAAATGAGGAAAATTAAAGGAATAGAATAAAATATATGAACCAAAGATTTCTAAGCGGAAATATAGAAGGGTTAGAAATCGTCAACAAATGTAATGTCGGGATTCGACCCTGCATTACTTCTGTGTATAAGTTATAAATTCATCTAATGTGTTTTAAGCCATTTAATTTATTTAAAGCCATCTAACTATTTTTATTCTGTTTTAAACCCCTAGTCATATTTTTGTGTAATTCATGTATTTCAGAGCCATTTAAACTTTTAAACCTTAATCTGAAATTTAATCGGAGTTCATTTTAAAGTATTATTTCAAGCGAGCACTAGACGAGCCGTTTTTACTGTTGCACCGAGGTCATCCGTTTTCGCATGATGAAATCGGATGTTTAGTTTCATTTCTCCTTCAATTAGTGTGTATCATGCTAGATGTAAATGTAAAAGCTCATCTCCGTATATGTTTCCCCGCCTTTGTGGCGCGACTGCTTGTCCGGCTCTGATTCGGATTGTGCGACAATTTTATTTGGTTAATTTTGAATTAGTAGCTCTCTATATGGTCAGTGATATTTTGGTATAAAAGCTTCGTACACCAATTTGCGGCGCACATTTCCCCCTTGGACTGCTTAACATTATATGGATGTCCGAGCTTCGGCCCCGTTGTTTTCGATGATCACTCCGGGACTCCGGAACTTGGCTTGATTGCCGACTCCCTGGGGTTCGTGGGCGGATGCTTCCTACTGCTATTATGTCTGGGACAATGTCGCCCTGAGATGTCCGAGCCCTACCAAAGCCTTACCGGATCAAAGATGAGATGTCCCAGGATGATTCGAGGCCATGCCGGATTGAAGAGTCGACGCTTCCTGCGGGGATGACCGGAGGCCATGCTGAGTCTGACTCTGTGCCTTGATGGAGCGAAAATAAAGAGAGAACCCATATGGTACTGTATGTCCAGGTCGGGCGATGTTTAGTACAGCCTAGAGATGTATGTGTGCCGACCTTTTCTTCACGAAAATCGGTAAATATTCTGTTCGGTTCCACATGTTGATACCCTTCGTTTCATCTTGGATTTTCGCCTCCGGTGGTGTCGACTTCTTCGTACCTTGATGTAAGCCACCTTTCCGCTCCAGTTTTAGGAATCCTGATGTTCCTGGCGTCTCAGATTATTTGTAACATCTGAAGTCGACTCCTAGATGAACTGCGAGGCGAGCGTTATTAGTTTTTTTTGCTGGCTCTCCAAATTAAATTAATCCATTACTTACTTCAAATTGAAATTTAATTATATTCCAAATTTATATTGAAATTAGTATTTTATTTGAATTTCTTTCGACTTCTCTTCCCTGTTGTTTAATTGCCTATACCATAATTTATGATATTATCATTATAATTTTTGACACTTATTTTATTACGATTTTGATTACTAATACGTTGAAGATTTGGAGGCTTGTACCATTTGTTTAACTAAGATACTTCTGCGCCTGGGTCCAGTGGGTGATGCTGATAAGGATTCAGTTGATGTTTTGATAACTCCTTGCATAATTACGTATCATAAATAATATTTGATTTATCTTCAATTTACGAGTGTATTTATTTTGTTTTAACTGTGATGCTGATTTTATTTTAATTTATTTCTGAAGAAGATGAAGTTCCACAAGGTAAGGGTTTAAGTTTTAAGTGTATTTTGTTCTACTTGGTTTTCAGGCAGGTTACCTTGTAAATTTACTTCTCCGGACAGGAAGGTGAACCCAAATGGGGTTATTGCAGCCTATTCGATCACGGGTTTATAATGGTGGTGCTGGTGGTGCTTTGCTCTAAATGCTAAATTTAAGAAGGTCACGATTCCGTCCATACACAAGGGAGTTAATTGGGGCATAATAGAAATATGATCAAGAAAATTCAAATCACAAATTGAATTTGGAGAGAAAAAATATCTTATTTTCCCAAAAATGGAAAACATATTTATATTCCAAAGAATGTTCAGCAATTAAAGGTTTTTTGAGATATATAACTCATGCATTACTTACTAAGGAACATTAGAGCCATTTTCCTTTAATAAAAAAAAGACGCCGGATGACTTCCATCAGTAAACGTTGGTTTCATGAAAAGTAGACCTCCTTTTAAACATTTTACAAAACGAATATCATTTTTTTTTATTCTCGACAAGAAAAGGAAATCACTCATACTATTTCAGAGAAGTGAATTTCAAATTAAAAAATATTTTGCTTGCCAAATTGCTTTTATAAATTAACACAGTTGCTGACAACTTTTCAGAAAATCAACGTTTCTGAATTTCCGGAATCGAATTCTTGTCCAAATTTGTATGTCTAAGCTATCTTTTAGAGTTATTTTTTCCTCTGAGTCTCCACGTGTTTAACAAACTTCTATTACCTACAAAAAGTATAAAGCATTTTGAGAATCCCTTAACAAAATGTAGAACCTTTTTTATTTAGTTATTGTTATTTAGAAAACAAATTTGCATATCTTAAAGTTTGTTTTCCTTCTCGACCAGAAAGAGTATACTTTCATAGTATAATTTTAAATTGATAGCTAAATGGTGTGTGATTCCACTCGACTTACCAGAATTCATTTTTAGTAATTTTTTTTTCAAAAATTACAAGAGAAAACGGTATTATGGGTTCAAATGATTACAATTATAGTGCATTACCCTTCAGTTTAAAGAACTTATTTTTTTTTGTATTGTTTCCATACATGATATTATACCCTCGGGGGAAAGAGAGTAACTGGCCCCCGAGGAGGGGTAATGACGTGACGAACAAGACATCTTTTTCTCGCGTATATATTTCACTACAATTATTGAAATTACTTGTGATCATTGAGGCATAAATAAACATATTGTTGCATGATTAAAAATATAATAATGCCATGTTATAAAAATATAAAAATTAAAATACATTTCGAAGTTGAGAAAGTAACGTACAAGGTATGAGAATGTAAATACCGTCCAGACTGAATTGTTTTCACAGATTAATATAACTGCTAAGAAAAATTTTAACAACTTATTAGCAACTCATTCATATCATATCAACAACATATATTTTCAGTAGGGTAAGTCTGCACATCTTAATTTTTTTTTTAATATATTGTTTTATCGAGGCAGACTTTACTTATTCAAAATTCTAAGTACTTTATGAGCTTCCAAAATGGCAAACTGCTTTTAATGTCTTTCGATTTTAAAGCTAAATTCTTCATAATCCTTTATTTTTGTACCAGAAAATCAAATTAATCACAGTATTAAAGAGACAATTTCAAATCAAAAAGTATTTTGCTGACAGAATTGTTTTCAAAGATGAATTGAACTGCTGGCACAAATGTTCCATAATGTATCACTCATTATTTTTGGATTATTTGAACTGAATCGTTTATCCTTTCCGATGTTACTAAGTAGCCTTTGAGAAATGACGTTTTTCTCAAAGTCTCTTCCCCTTAGTTAAATAATCTACATAAAAAGCTTTCACATCAGAAAAGTTAGAGTATTTTAACTTTCAAAGAGGTTCGTGCTATTTTAAATTTTACTAGTATAAAATAAATAATCCTCGTTATTTAAAAAAATAAACAACTATTTTAAAATATTTTCTAGCAAAGACCACAAAAACATTGTAAACTGTATTTAAACTCACCAAAGTGGTGCTTCTACGGTGATTTTAAATAAAGAAATGATCTATTTTTGGTATTTGCTAGAAATTGTTTTTAAATATTTGTAGGATATATTTCCCATACTGATAAATACAATCAGTATACCCGCTCGTTGCATGGAATTCATATAATATAACAAGAAAGATCAATCATGCATAAGCATTGATTATGAAACACTTCCCAACTGAAATGCAATTTCACTTAAAAATTTCTAAAATGTGATACATTCAGTGGTGATATCTTTTACATTATCATAGTGCTACAGTGATTTATTATACGTAGTTATTTAAAACTGTATCGAAATATAAATCATCTGATTCTCTATGCAAAATCAATGAATATTTCATTCATATAACTTTTATTCCAGACTCCAGAGCTAAATAATTTTGTGTGACAAAAATTCAGCAATTCTTATGTAACTCACCTTACAATCTCTTGAGATATTTGCATTCTGCATGAGTTAAAATTAGGCTTCGTTGAAGAAATAATAAAAGTAGAAGGATCATTTAAAATCACAACTATTGTAATTGCATAGGCACGGAATTTAGATACACAGATAATACACAGATACACAGAAAATATATGTGTGTGTGTGTGTGTATGTATTCAAAGTATTGGAATCGGGCCGAAGATCAGAACTCGAATTTTCGAAGGATCTACACGTTTTGGGACTTATAGAACACGAAAATACTATTTTTAGGAAGACGTCTGTGTGTGTAAGGGTGTATCTGTGTATGTTTCTGTGTGTCTGTGAGGATATTACATCCACTCTAATTGAAAAACTAATGGACCGAATTTCATACAATTTCGTAGGTATGTTTTTTGAGGGAAATCCTGATGTTCATTAGATTATAGTACGATTCGTAATAAAAGAATCTGCCTTCTTTGCGAAATTGCCGCAGTAATTGCCTTTATCCACTCCAGCTAAAAACTAATGGAACAAATTTAACAAAATTTGGTGTATAATATTTCAATAACCTACAAGTGATTTATATACCAAATTTAACAAAATTTTGTATATAAATCATTTGTAGGTTATTCTAATACGATTCGGAAAAAAGGAACCGGCTATTTTTGGGAAATGGCCCGCAAAAATCGTTATATATAAAAATAAAAGACTACGTGTGCTCAATTATATCAATTAAATTCCTATTTTATACGTGATTCTTGACAACAAAAATAATAAGACTAACCCCATTACTCTAGGACTAGCCGTTCTTGAGATATGCCAGTTTTTTCGCGTTTTCGCTACGCCACCTTTGACAATAAGTCCAGCTATCATATGAGAACCAAATTTAAGTTTAACGTGCAAATTCAATGTCATTTAAAATACTTATGGCTGTTATTTTGTGCAGATAAACTAAAATTATTATTGAAGAAATAAAGAGAACGAATATGAGTCTGCAGAAAAAGACATGTGCTGTCCACATCAGAATTTTTAACAATATTACAAGAATGATTTATAGAAGAGAACGGGGGTTATTTTCAGGTCATTTCGAAAAAAATGTATGATCTATATTTAAAGATCTAACAAATTTTTCCAGAATAAAATGTTCAACAAATTTAAGCTGTGTACAAAATTTTAACTCTCTAGGAAGTAGGAAAGGGCATTAAAAATGCCATCAAATAAGTATATCATGAAGAGTTATATAAAATTTAAAAAAATGTGAAAAATTGTTATCTACCAAATTTATTTTAAAATGTGTAGCCTCTCTCCTATACAAAACGGTTAAACTGTTGGAAAGATATTTATTATATAATATATCTCTTTTTTCTTTCTGGATGATATCGCAAAAGTCAGAATTTAATTGAAATTGTTTTTTTCCCTATATTAAATAATTTTTAATTAAAATACTACTTAATATATTTTACTGAATTTTTTTTTACATATTTTATGAGATAATATGAATATTTTCTAAAAATTTCGAAGGAATTTGTGAATTTTAAATTTGTTTAAAAAATGTTTGAAAAATTAGGTCCCATAGGGTTCAATGTATTTCATTTTTTCAACCAATTTTCAACCAATCATTTTTTCAATTTTTAAATAAATTTGGTATATAACAATTTTTCAATTTTTTTTTAATTTTATATAGCTCTTCGTGATATATTTATTTGATGGCATTTTTAATGCACTTTCCTAAGTCCTAGAGAGTTAAAATTTGGTACACAGCTTAAATTTGTTGAACATTTTTTTCTACAAAAATTTGGTGGATCTTTAATTATAGATCATACATTTTTTTCGAAATGGCCTGCAAATAATCCCCGTTTACTTCTATAAATCATTATTGTAGTATTGTTAAAAATTATGATGTGGGCAGCACATGCCTTTCCCTGCAGACTCATATTCACGTTCTCTTTATTTCTTCAATAAAAATTTGAGTTTATCTGCACAAAATAACAGCCATAAGTATTTTAAATGACATTTAATTTGCACGTTAAACTTAAATTTGGTTCTCATTTGATAGCTGGACTTATTGTCAAAGGTGGCGTACATCTATAAATCATTGTTGTAATACTGTTAAAAATTCTGATGTGGGCAGCACATTCTTAAATTCTGTGCATCTACATACTGAAACAACGCAATTACAATATATTTGAGTTTAAATCATCATCCAAATTTGATTATTTCTACAACGAAGCCTATTTTTCACTTATGTAAAATGTAAACAACAAAATATGTAGAATGAGTTGTATAAGAATTGCTGTATTTCTTTAACGCAAAATTATTTAGCTCATGGAGTTTGCATAGCTGATATGAATGAAATATTCATTGATTTTACAGAGAGAAGGACGATTTTTTTCGATGAAGTTTTAAGTATAGAGTTTAATTACTTGTAGCCCCATGGTCTTAATTTTTAAATAAAATAAATCATTATAGTATTGTGATGAATGAAATGAATGGGAAAATGTTATGAATAAGATACTGCTTTTATAGAGAGAGCCAGGTGTGTTATTTTTCCTATGATGTCATTTGAATGAATTTCTGTTGTTTTCGATGATGTTTTCAAATATAATAAATTATCGTAGTATTATTATAATTTTAAAAGTATTATCGAGGAATGTAGTGCATTTTAGAGATGTTTAAACGAGGACACAACACAACAATTTCGCAACTAAACACTACCATTTTTATAGACTGCCTTTTTAGACTTTCTATTGGAGGCAAAACTGTTTTGGTCTTATAATCGTCAATTATCGTCATGGTCGGAGATAAACAGGTTTATCTTTTATTTTGGCAATTTATAAATTTTTTCATTTTTTTTCTACATAGAGACAAAAACAACGATATCGGATTTTGAATGACATTCACTGTGGATAAGCTCAATAAACTGTTAGATCATGTACAATTTGGTGAGTTAAATAATAATTAGATCATGTTTAGTTGGGGACTTTTATAAATATTGGGTCATGCTCAAAGTGGGGAAATTGTCAAAAGGATTTCAAGCCCAGTGGTACCCTACAAAGAATACCTATCAAAATTTCATGTGCAGCTGTTCTGCAACGATGATGAGACACATTGATGCATTTTCAATTTTACTCATATAGATGTGACATCTTCCTTCATACTTTCAAATTTCTGAATATTAGAAACTGTTTCAATATTTAAGCACAATTCAATTATTCAATTTAAAATGGGGCATATTTTACAGTTGTGTTAATGCTGAAATTGCAATGTGTAAAACACTTTTCCATCTCTTATCATTGTATATTGTCTTATTTTTAAGGTTTTTATATGTTTAAATCTGATTATTAAGTAAGTATAACATTATTTTTCAATAGTTTGATTGAAATAATGACCAGCAAAGAATTTCGGTATTTGAAATGTAATTCAGTTACCATAGTTACTACAGTTACCATAATGGTATCAAAAACTGTAAATACATTCAGTGTTAAAATGCAATAAAAATCATCTGTTTTAACTACTTTGCTCACAAATGAAATTAAAAACACTCAGAAGGGACATAATTATATACAGACCGAAGAATATAATGACGTCAAAATGTTAAATGGGAGACTATAGTAACACACTAAAGTTTCATGTTATTTGGCATAACTATTCTCCCGTAATGATGAGACAAACAAGAAAACAAATAAACTGATATTTTGCCAATTGTATTTATATACATATGTGTAGGTCTACATTTTTATAATCTTATACGTAACTATGTATAAAAGAAATGGAAAAAAATAAAATGTATCAATGATTCAAAATAAGATCATTTATAAATTGTTTTATAGAATTATAATTCAAATGTATAAAATGATGTTTCATCTTGAAACTTCAACATTACAAAAAAAAGGTAATAATTCAAATAATAAAGTTGTTGGCAAAATGGTTGCTTTTGCATATTTCATAAATTTTTAAAATTATGAAAAATAATTGTATTATTTATATGGTTTACGAAATAAAGTCAAACATTAGTTCTTATTTATATATATATTATCTTATTTATATATATATTAGTTCTTATTTATATATATATATATATATATATATATATATAATATCTTAATTAATGCATTCAAAATAGAAATAACGACAAATTTATAGTTTTAAATTTACACATTGATAAATAATATCTTTATTTAGAAGTAATAATTATTTAAATCGATACATGACAAAATATGTTAATATGTTGTGTTGCAGGATATACAAAATAAATGAAATAAAATACGTACTCCATTTTATGTAATATATTTCAAATATATAACTAATAATGTACCAGTATTTAGGACAAAGACAGATACCAAAACACTTCCACCATTTTGTCTACTTCTGTAAAAAAAATTAAAATATGGTTCAATTATATTTGGACAAGTAGTGGATAACATATGTGAGCTGAGATTCAGATTTCTAAGTCATCGAATGGTTGTTCAATCAAAACTCAAACTACCATAGGTTCTCTGCTGCTAAGTGTTGCAATGAATTAGCCTTCTATGTTAATACGGGGCTTTCGTAGGGTCTGAAAATACTTTTAGAAAAAATCAAATTTCCTTCACTCTTGTGGAGTAAACCGAAAATTCGGATATGCTAAATATTATCGGTTGGTCTATACTATGACTGGGCAAAGATTGGACTTTATACGCAACCACAGCGGCTTCTGGAAGATGTAAAAAGTATTTTCGAGAACACTCCTTTCCACTGCCCCCCCCCTCCCCTGATGGAATAAATCGAAAATCAAGCTTCGTTTGATTTGAACCTTAATCAACACTGTGAGTTAGCAGAAAATCTGCCTTCTGGGTACAGTGGATGGCTTTTGGGGGGCTTACAAAGACAAAATGGCATTAAACTCCTTAGACAATTATTTAAATTTGATGAAATTGTCCTCACAATCAGATATATGCATTTCAGTAAGACACACAATTTTATGATTTCATTCTCAAGGATTATAAAAAAATCTAACTCAGGTTAAATTTTGTAACTTTTCTGTAAGTTAACTTTTGTGTATATTTAATATGTGATATCGTCTTTAATTTAAACTTTTCGCCATGATGTGCAAACCTTCCATCACTTCTTAATAACTGATGTGGACAACACATGACTTTATAATGCAATGAAATTACCACTTTTAAAGTAAAAAAATAATATAAAAGATCCATGGTATAGCGTTTTTAACGTTGAATTATGCATTTAGCGGTTTATTGTATGACAACATGTAAAACTATATCGAAGTACTTACACAATTGACATATAATTCGTGCAACTTTAAATAAGCAATTATCATCCTTAATAAGCGATATAGTCCATATATTAAAATATTTGAATAATTAATTCATCAATAAGACGTCATATTCCTTAAAACGTGATTTCTGTAATTTTGACGATATTTTCGTCAATCTGGGGCGAAATATCGCAAAGTTGGAGATAATTTGCTAAAGTATTCGCCAAGTTTTTAAATACATCACCAAGTATTACAGGCAAACCGAGAGCAAATCATTTATTATATACTAGAACGTATACCAGTCATATGACATAAATCAGAATTTGCGAAACATAACTTCCAATCTGGCTTCATTTTTATCAATTTGATGCTATTTTTGTCACTTTGACCATAATGAAAGTAGTCGCCAAGTTGGAGACATCCGGAAAAATGCCTCACCAAGCGTTACGGGCGTGCTAACGGAGATATAAATGGGTTATTCTTATAGTTTACTCTTATTTTTTTCCAAGATATTAAACATCCATCTATTAGTCGTCATTTTAATAATTTAGTATCCACCAATTTGGGAATTTTTTAATTTGGTGACATGTTCGTCAATTTGGCAACATTGAAAACTCAGCAAGTTGGAGATATTTCGTCAAATACGTCACCAAAATTTTCTGAACATTACTGACGGAAAAATTGATTATTCATATAGTAGATTCTTATATTATTTCCAAATGATTGAATTTTTTGTCAATTAGTCGTCATTTTCATTGATTTCGCGCCATTTTTATCAATATGGCCATATATTTATTAATTTGGCAACATTTAAAATGTCATCAAGTTGAATTCCAAATTTGTTACCAAAATCTCGTCAAGCGTTATGGAAGGAGAAATAAGTTATTCTTATCGCAGATAAATGACTTTTGGCGTCCAAATACAAACGTATTATCCAAGATATATTTTTTCTAGAATAGAACGTGCTAGATCCACGAGGATAATGTCACCAAAATTATCGCATGTTATTACATATGAAAAGTGAACATATTTCACAGTAGTTATTAATTTAGTTTTATTTTATGTGATTTTTTGATAAATTTATTTGAAAAATTTTATTTGAAAATATTTATTTTGTACAATATAGCAAATTGTAAATATAACTACTGATTTAAAATTAAGCTATTAAAAATTTAATATTACTTATTATAATTAATAATGTTTTGTTTGAGAAATGTAATGTCTGTTTATTGGATAAGTGAAATTTCTTTATGTTTAATGAAAATATTGCTTTTCAGAAAAAACACCTTTACTCTTATGTTTTTTCCAAGATATTAAACATCCATCTATTAGTCGCCATTTTAATAATTTAGCATCCACCAATTTGGGGGATTTTTTTAATTTGGTGACATGTTCGTCACTTTGGCAACACTGAAAATTCAGCAAGTTGGAGATATTTCGACAAATACGTCACCAAAATTTTCTGAACATTACTGACGGAAAAATAGATTATTCATATAGTAGATTCTTATATTATTTCCAAATGATTGAATTTTTGTCAATTAGTCGTCATTTTCATTGATTTCGCGCCATTTTTATCAATATGGCCATACATTTATTAATTTGGAATATTTTCTTTATAGAAATATTTAAAAAAATCTAATAATCCAAACCCCTCTAATAAGGGTTATATGCAAGTTAAAGTGTTATAAGGTTAGTTTCATAACCATAAGATAAATAATGTTGGAACCCAATTCTAGAAAGGGTGCACCAGGGCAAGAACAACCATTGATGAAGCCTATTGTAGCAATAAGCATGCCCTTAGTGCATTAGCAAATTTGCTCCAAATGGAGAAATGAGCATTTGAGTTTAGAATTAATCTTCTATAATTTTGGTAAATTTGACGCAGCCTGTGCAAAGGTTGTCTTTCTTTGTTCCTTCATTGGTTTACTTATCAACCATTGTTAAATCATAAGAATGGCAAGCACTGTATTGGAAATATCTGATGGTGTACATGCTTTTACATTCCAAAACGTATTCATAATTCCCTACGTCATATGAGTTTTACTCACTGCTCATCTTCCATTGCTTCACTTAAATTGCATTCCTATTTGAATTCAATTAAACTTCAGTTTCAATGTTTTTTATCATTAATGCGTCTTGGTGCACTTTGAACAAATTGGTAAAGAGTGAAACAAATTGGTAAATATCTTAAAATATCTTTAAATTGAGTTTTCCAGCATGACATTAGTGGTTTTTCTTAGTTATCAACAATTAACATTTAACCCGTTATCTACTATCGTCTCTGTTTCAATAAGTTATTAGTCTCTTAATTTCTGGTTACAACACTGCGCTCATTATACGTTGAATGCGTTGCAAAACGATGATTGCTGAAGCGTTGCAAAACAATGGCTGTTTGGTCAGTTTTAGGAGTTTTAGTTACAAATACCTCTAATGACAGATTGGTGTGCAATTGATAAACTGACTGACGAACTCTTGCCATTTTTACCACATGTTAGCCTCATGATGCTGTTTTTATCCTCGAGGTTAGTTTCTTGTGTAGTTGTTGTCTGCCCTATTTAAAATAATCGGCGCTCAATATCTCAGATTTCACTGAATCCGTGGTAGTAGTACTAGAGTCATTTTTAAACTGACATATTTGCATTAATCCACAGGGTTATGATGTTTGAGCGTCATTGTAAAGTGCCTTGCTACCTCAATCGGGAATCAAACCCTGGATCTTCAAACTGACAAGCTGACGCTTTACTGTTGAGCTAATGTGACGAAATTTCAAGCTCTTATTGTCAGCGTGGACTCTGGAAAATAAAAAAAATAAAATTAAGAAACATATTACGTTTTACATATGCATTAAAATTAAAGATATTATGATACTTAGAAAATGCCTATTATAATAATCAATTCATTTTTTTGCTTAAAACGATGTTTTTTGTAAATGTACGATCTGTAAAAGTCTTATTTATTTTGTGGCATATAAATCTAAAGAAATGGTTTTACTAATGCGTATTTTATGAAAAAGACTACTTGATAATTTTAAATAAGCTATCACGTTAATTTTCACTATTTTTGAAGCATTGAAAAACTCGAAATTAAAAACATCACTTAAAATCACTTTATTTAACGACAATAAAGTAAAATAACTTCCTGGTTCGGAAAATATTTTTCAAATTAAAAGAAGTATTTTGCTGACAGAACTTTCCTTTAAGTTGCCCAGAAATGTCACACTCATTATTTGTGGATTACCGTAATATTTTTTTCCTTTCTGTTTTGGTTTCTAAGTGTATCTTCAAAAAATCCTTGTTTTGTCTGTTTGCAAACTTGATTTTATACAGATTTTTTAAAATAAAATCAGCGTTTGTATATAATGCTAGTTATTTCTCAAAAATGAAAGAAAAAAGCACTGGAATGTTCAGAATTCTACATACTTTATTAGGTTTATTACACAAGTTAATCACAAGTGTACATATAGCATTACTAGAACATTCACCCGCTGTTGCCAGGGATTAAATATTACACCCTAATTTATACGGCTAACCACCTTGCTGCTCTAAGTCTTAGGACGAGTCGGCTGGCCTGGGCTTTCGACCCTAATTTATCAAGTATATTGGTATCTTCTAAATAAAAAATCTGATGTGGGCAACACATGACTTTCCTTATATAATGTAATGAATTTACTACTTTTACAGTAAAAAAATAGGTTTTTCTTATAGTAGATACTTTTCAAATTTTCGACAATTAGTAGACATTTTCATTGATTTAGTGCCAATTTTATCCATTTGGCGATATTTTCGTTAATTTGGCAACATTTAAAAATGTCGCCAAGTTGGCTACATTCCGCCAAATTCGTCGAAAATTGTCAAAAATCGTATTCGTTAGAAATTGTATTTATACGTTTTCGAACATTTTTACCTATAACATCCCTTAAAAACAAAATATGTGAAAACTGCGATTATTCATATTAATTATATCATAGGGTTTACCATTGTACCAAATGTACTGTGGATAACATCGATAAATTTGACGTTTCAATTGTACAGAATATTTAAAACATTTTTATCTATGAGATGCTCCTAAAATAATAAATCGCAGATTATCCGTATTGATTTTATCATATGCTCCACCCTTGCACGACGTTTGAAGTTCCTACATCATTTAACTTTGAGTTTGCGGTCATTCGACAATTCGATTATTTTTGCTTATAATACCACTAAAATAATAAATATATACAAAACAAAGCTATTATACATGTTGATTTCACTACATGATGTAACTTTGTACCAGATTTTATGTCCCCTGTTCAATAAATATGGAGTTTTGCATTGACTCCAAATTTCGAACATTGCTGCCTATAACATCGTCTAAAATAATATAATAAATACTTAAAAACAGTCATTATTTATGTTGGTCTTATTATATGATCAACTTTTGAACAAAGTTTTGAATCTTTATTTGAATAAATCTGGAGCTTTACGTTCATTCGACAATTCGAACATTTTGGTTTGCAACGGCACTCCTTAGAATTTAATTTTTCTCTTGTCCGACATGTACTACGTATAATTTCAGGCCGCTATAACATTTAAAGTGCATTTTACGCTTGAAAGAAACATTTATTCCTTTGGTACACCGCTTAGAATAGTTGTGTCTGATTTGTAAACCTACTATGCTTTTTCTATTGTTCGATTTAGTCACCATGCTAAATTTGGTTGAGCTGACGTGAGCGGGAAGGATTTGTTTAACTGCAAAGGCAAACATCCATGCAGGCAGACAGATAAATAATCTTTAAGGATAATAAAATTATATTTAAAATATCAAATACAATGAAAATTAATCTATACGTAAATAATATTTACTGATTAGATAGAAGTCTAATGGCATTTGATGAAAAAAAATAGATATAACATATGTGGAAGCTATTGGTGGCAAATACACTACTTGATGATGACAATGACACGACAAGAAAGAGTGGGCAGAAAAATATGCAAATTTCAGGGTAGACATATATCACCGAGTTATGTAAATGATGCGAAATGTGCAGCTGTCCGGCGCACATTGAGTGAGATATAAGGAAAGGAACCTGCAGAATTGGCAATAGTCGAGCCGCTCTGTCTGCTGGGGAAATAATTTTACAATTTTATTTCTTCTCTCAGAGGACATGTGTAGTAACACAGAATGATAGGCGCCGCCAACCGAGGCAGTTTCAGCAGACATACGATTTTACGAGAGGTGTCGTGATCGGACTCAGAAGGGCAGGTTGGTCCATACGTCAAATCTCAGCGGACAGCCACCTTCATGCGTACACGGTGCACCTGCTGCGTCGAAGATGGTTGGAAAAGGGGGATGTCGTACGTTTGAGGGGTGCCAGTACGGCCCGAGCGACGACCGCACCCTTAGCATTCCCGTAGAGCAACACATTCGCCGTCAAGAGTTGGCGACCCCGCAGGCCACTTCCGTCGACCTTTTGCAGCATGTGCTGGACACCATTGATGGTCCCAGTTCGACCAGAACCGTTATTCGCCGATTGGTTGCCAGCGACCTGCACTCATGGGGCTCGTTAAGAAGACTGCCACTGACCCAACAGCACAGACGCCTTCGCTTACAATGGTGTATGAATATAACCACGTGAACAGTGGAATGACACAGTATCGTATTCTCAGACGAGTCACGCGTCTGTTTTAGCAATTACAGTCGCCGTGTACGAGCCTAGCGCCGAAGTGGTGACGGGTCCAATCCGACCGCATCTGTGGAACGGCACACCGCACCATCATGGATTGGAGCGTCATCGTCTACGATAGCAGGTCACATCTGATCCTTATTGAGGGCACTATGACGAGCCATCGATACGTGGATGACGTGCGGAGGCCGTTGACACTACCCTTCCTTCAGGGGGTGCCCAATGCCATTTAGCAACAGGATAACGTCCGACCACACACGACACGCATCAGCCAATGTGCCCTGTAAGGTACCCAGATATTTCTCTGCCAACCAGTCTCCCCTGATCTCTTCCCAATCGAACACGTCTGGGATATGATTTGGCGTCGCTTGCGTGCGCTGCCACCGCAGCGTTTAGAAGACGAACTTAGGCAAATGGTTGACAAAGAATGGGCAGCCATCCCACAGGACACCATCCGCACACTCATTGACTCTATACTTAGACGTGTTGCTGCCTGTATCTCCGATCGCTGTGGTCCTACAACCTACTGATCAGATGATGTTATCGCTCATTGTATAGGTGTATCATGTTGCAATAAACATAACTTATTGTTCCTTTCTATCTCTCTCTGGCCGATTTTCATCAATTTCTGTTCACTCCTCCTTGGTTTCTCATTTTCAGTGTCACATAGTGTATATTGTCAGCCAATTGTTTTTACTAAATTTTTTTAAACGTATCTTTTTAAAAATGTGTTATAGATAAATCTTTGACCTATGTTTTGTATTTAGCATGGTGCATTTAGCATCCAAATCTCGAGGAGATAAAGGGTTTACAAAGGATTTCTCTTTCAGGTACATTTTCCTTTTCCGCTTAAAATTTTTTCATTTTACGTTAAAAGTCTTAGCTTTTAAAAGATGACTGTTATGAATTTAGGATCAAATTCTGGAGATAATCTTACTAATGAATTCTACTTCCGATTCTAGAGATGTTACCCCCGATTTCAAAATTTGCATTTTACTTACCATTGAATTTTCTCAGTGTTGTTTATAGATATAGCTCAGACAAAGAATGACATGATATTTGCATATAATTTCGTAAAGATTGAAGAGTTCACCAAAATTTTCTACTTCCCATTCCGCAGATGTCACTTTCATTTTCTCCGAAAATTATTGACCGTACGAAATATAAGTGCACAAAATATTATAAAAATGTTTAATAATAACGTGAAAATGTAGTATACACATAATTGTCCACCATAAAAAGGCTTCTTTATGAATTTATTGTTCGAATTACTCTCTTTAACGATAAGGGAGAAGAATAACTTTTTGCTAAACAAAATATATTTCACTACAAAACAAACATTTTGCTGACAGGGTTATTTTCAAAGTTGACCAATGATGTGACACTCATTATTTCTGGATTACTGGATTTTGCTTAACTTTATATTTGTCTGGGATTTTAAATTGCCTTTAAGAATCGTTGATTTTGTCTTGACTTTTCAATCTTGACTTTTAAACAGGATTTTTTAATACAATCAGCGATGAGATATAATGAGAGTGACGTGTCATCATAAAAGGATAAATTCGGGAAAATGCGCAGACTTCTGCATAATTTATTATGCATGAAAGTCAGCATACAACAGCTTATTGATTTCAAGAGAGACCATGTTATATGCCCAAGTATATGCTCAAGTTTATTTTATCATTTTCACACAATAACCGCAGCTAAAGTCATTTATTGCATATCTCATGTTTTTTATTCTTCAGACTATTAATATTTAAAATTAGTCTCCGTTGCAAAAATAGATATGTACCCAAACAGAATTATCATTCATGAGATGGAAAATATATTTTGAAAGTGATATTTCAATGGTAAAATGTTTGGCACAATCTGATTGCATTTACTTAAAAAAAAATATGTGTGCCGTGGATTTTGGAAATGTTCTTTAGTTCTGAGTGTTTTATGAGTTCAAATATTTTGTGGTACAAATAATTTAATAATATAATAGCAAATAATTTAATAATATAATATCAATAATTAATAATATAATAGCATAGTTTGTGTAACCCTTAAGAGTATGTAAATTGGTCATTTTGAATGGATAAAATCTTAAATCACATTAAGTGAAATGGTATATAATATTTTACGATGAGATTCTTATTTAAAAATAATACTTTAAAGTTATTTTGGTAAATTCTGTGAATGGTATACATATTTTCGTATATTAAAAATTTATGATTTGGTCAAGAGTTTTGTCTAAAGATTATACTTACAATAGTTCTTCAGATCTATATCTGATTTAAATGAAACTTCAGTCATTGCTCAGTTCTTGTTGATGTGTTCTTATTTTTAAAATTTCGAAATCTGCCTTATTTATTCATATGATTAGCCTGATTATTTTTATTCACTTAATGCATACTGTGTTGTGATATTTGTTACAAATTTACTGCAGTTAATAACGTTTCGGCTGTTATAATATAATATAATTACATTTCCTGAGAAGTTTTGAATACAAATTACTGAGTTTTATTGCCAGATATTCACAGTAAACACAATTTTTATACACTGTGCCATAAATTGAGTTAACAATGGCAGGTAAAAAATCCACGCGTGCCAGTCAAATCACTAACTCTGCCTCACAGACTGTTAGTACGGTTCGTGCGCTTTCGGTGTCCCTACCCCGACTCTCCCCACAATCTGGGAAATCTGTTTCAGCTCAATGTAATGTCAATAAGACATCTTTGTTTTCATCACAGTTCTTGATCAGTATTTGTGAATTTTCTGGTGTCCCAATGAATGTATACATTATTTTTTGGACAAATTTGATTTAATTGCAGACCCTGTATATTTGTCCATGTCAGATAAAATTGTTGTGTTAAATTTGGAAATTTAGAATCAAGCTGAGAAATTAATAAAATGAATTCAAAAATTAAGAACAGTAAAAGTTTTAGGGAAATGCTCAATGCCCTAAAAAAATTTGCAGAAGAAAGAAGATGTTGCTAATCGTGTGATCTGCCTGCAGAAATCTGGTGAATCTGCTACACAATTTGCTATCCGAATTGAGTCGGAAACATTTCTTTTACCATTGTTGATGAACTTTGTGGCAGTGGAGAACATTCTCCAAGGACTGCTATTTTGAAAAATTATTTTCTACGTGGGTTACATTTAAGTATTCGAAAGGCTGTGCTGGGCTTCAATCCACAAACTTTTGAAGTTGCCAAGAAACTTGCTATTCTGGAAGACGGGTTTCAGAATGATGTCAATATGGTAGTGAATAGGAAGGATCAAGATGGGGAAGTAGAAGCTCTGAAAAATAAATTAGAAGAAAGGCAAAAGCAATTGGATTTTTTGAAGGAAATACTTCAGAAAATAGGTGAAAGACGATGAAGAATCAATAGTTAAAGAAGATAAATAAATATAAATTCAGAAAATTTAGAAGGAAGTTTTGATGAGCCATCAACAAATAATTACAGAAGAGAAGAAGATCTGGAAGAAAGTTTTGATGCAGTAACTTCAAAGAAGAAATTCAAAACTTCAACCCCTTATTAGAGAGCTGGAAATAGAAGAATGATATATCAAAAAAGAAGAATTTCATTTACTCCTAGAAGAGAAGAATGGAAGAAGATGAATTTTAGAGGAAACTAGCATTGGTTACAGAAGACCATTTAGAACTAGAAGACCATTAGACCATTAGATACTTTTAAAAGACCATTTAGAACTAGAGGCAATTCCAATACTGTAAAATCCTTTTCGAGAAATTCAAGAAATTATTGCGATAATTACAAAAGCCCTAGAAAGAATAATTTCAATCGAAGAGGTAGAATGCAGTTTAGAGATTAAAATTTTAAAAAATCAACCTTTTTTTTCAAGTCGGCAACAGAAGACCCCCTTTTGAAATGAACTCTATGGTGGACAGTGAACTTCCTAATCCAAATATTTTTCAAAATATTACTGGTTTTGTAGTAGGTGTTTACATGAATGTGTTGAGTGACACAGATAGTTCTGCTGACATAATTTATGAACAGTCACTTGTAAATTTTAGTAGTCAATTTTATCAACGTTGTCAGAAATCTACTGTTTCACATGGTGTCAATAGACAATATGTTATAATAAATTGGAAAGTGACAATTTACATTACAATTTGAAATGATGAAAATAAATTAGACTGTTGTGTGCTTAACAATCCTGCACCAAGAAGATATGGAATGATATTGGGATATTCATTTTTGAGAAATAGAAATGTGGTCATTGATTATAGACACAATCGAATTAATTTTCAATTTTGCAGTGTTCCCTTTCTTAACCAAGGACCTACGCACTCTGTTGCATTTGTTTCTGAGATCCATAGTTCCAATAGTAGTGAATGTAATTTTGCGGAACAATCTTCTATCTGTAACAATTCTAGTGCACGATGTTTTAATGACATTGATATTAGAGAAATGAATGACCATTTTTTGAGAAATTTAAAGGTAATAAAATCATTTTGTACTCAGATGCACAAAATTTTCCTCCAAGCATTTATTCAGATTTTAATTTTAGAGATGGTTATAGTTTTAATGACAGTGAATATGCTTTGAGAGATATAGAGTAGATAGTACAGGCAGACAAATAAGCTTTTAACTTATCCTAACTTTCCAAAAGGAAGACATTTACAGGAAAACCCCGATTTTAGTACAAGCATGAGAAATTCATCCTGACCTAGCGATACCTAGAGCCTAGAGATGACACTAAATTTTCAGGTGAATAAGCTTTTGCTTTATTTTTGCTCGTTTACTTTATTTTTGTTCGTGTTTGCTAATCCTTTTGATAAATGTATAAGCATTAATAAAGGTATGAAACTTGGCACTGTGCAACTTGTTAGAGAGGTGATTTCTGCAGTCATAAATAGAATTGATGAAGAGATCCCAATTGAGGATAATGAGAAAGTTTAAATTTGAAGGGAGATTTTGATCTCAGTCATACGGGAGGGCAACAGAAGAATGATTTGCAAAATTTGTTAAAAAAACATAAAAATATTTTTGACAAATCAGCCAGTGAGATTACTGAATGTGACACAATTCTCCATCGAATTAATTTAAAGACTGATATCCCAATAAGACAGAAACTATACCTTGTGCCACGACATTTACAGAAAGATTAAGCAAACAAGTGCCAGAACTTAATAGACGCCAAAATTATTCAACCGAGTGCTTCTCCACATAACACTCCTATACTTTTCGTAAAAAAACTAGACGGTTCTTACCATTTAGTGGCTGACTATAGCAGAATTATTTCTGTGACGACTAATGAAGTATTCCCGATTCCAAACATAAGTGAGCTAGCTTATAGGCAACTTATCTGGTGCAACTTATTTTTCTACGCTTGATCTGACTTCAGGTTTTTACCAGTTATGCTTACATCATAACGACTATGAAAGGACTGAATTTTCCACGCCGGATGGACACTTTGAGTGGTGCAGAACCCCCTTTGGGCTGAAAAATACCTCTGCACCATTTCAAAGGTTGATGTCTCTAGTCTTGTCAGGAATTTCTGGAATATACTATATTGATGATATCATTCTAATTTCTCGTTCATTTGAAGAACATTTATGGAAACTAGAGGATATTTTCATTCGCTTAAACAAACGTGGTTTAAAGCTTAAATCCTCTAAATGCCATTTTTAGTAAAACAATTAAATACTTAAGATTCCTGGTCTCTGAAGAAAAAGTGCAACCTGACCTACAGAATGCAGAAGTTGTGAAAAAATTTAAGATTCCTAGTTCAGTGAAGAATGTGCGCCGATTTTTTAAATTGACCGGTTTTTACTAAATTCGTACCCAATTATGCTGAAATCACTCTATCATTGACCAATAATTTGAAGACTAAAGATAAAGGTAAAAAGAAAAAAAAATTGAATGATCTGATGATGCCCAAAAATATTTTTAAGTGTTCAAAGATAAACTTCTGTGTAAACATATTTTGGCACTTCTTGATTTCAGTAGACCAATTGTGCTACATACAGATGCTTCCAACCATTCGATTGGGGCATATTTATCAGAGGAGGATGACAAAAGTCATTCCCATCCAATTTCTTATGCCAGTCGCAAACTGAATGATGCTGAATGTAAATATTGTGTTGTGGAACGTTAAATTCTTGCTGTGGTTTGGCCCACGAATTATTTTAAACATTATCTTATAGGTAGACATTTCACAGTTTATTGTGATCAACATTCCATATCTTTTATTTTTAAACTCAAAGACCCTACTTCTAGATTAGCTTGATAGAGTGCTTCTATATTTCAATATGATTAAACAACTATTCACAAACTTGGTAGAATGAATGCAGTTGCTGAATATTTATCGTGGAATGTTGCTGAAAGTTCGCTGAAAGTCTGTTTCTAAAATATCTGTATCCAGATATAAAGTTATTAATACTAGAGAAAAATTCAATTCATCTAATGTCAACTAAAATAATAATTCTGGTTATTCAAGTAAAAGTAATGCTGGTGAAATTAATATTATTGGTAATAATTCCAATGAGAATTCCTTAAATCAGAGTAGCAACAGTATCCAAGATGTTGAAGTGGATTAAACTTCAACCAATTCTACCTTACTTAATAAAATTAAAAATGCACATCAGATCCTAGGTGCAATAAAATAAAAGGATTTTTGAAAAAAAATATTAAACCACACCCTCAGAATTTGACATATTTTATGAAAGATGAGATGCTTAGATGCACTCATAAAAGTCCTAAATTTAGACATCAGTATCAAGAAAGAGTTGCTGTATCTTAGTAATTAGTTTCAGACGTGTTTTAGTTACATCATGATTGTCCAACATTTGCACTTTGTGGTTTTAGAAGGACTTTAACTTCAATTACTCGAATATTTTATTGATAGGGAATGTATAAAAAACAAGTAATTATGTTTCTCCTTGTGAAGTGTGTGTTATAAATAGAGGATTTAAGAATAACAAAGCTCCAATTCAGAGGTTTACGAAATCTAATTATCCATTTCAGCGTTTTGATTGCGTTAGACATTTACCTTTCTCTAATTCTGGAAAGAAATTTATTCTGGTGATTACTGACTACTTTACACGTTGGCCTAAAATTTACCCACATGCTTCTATAAAAACTGAAAACGTTCAAACGTACTTGAGTGCTTGGAGAAATTCAGCGCCAAGCACGGAGTACCTCAACAAATAGTGACAGATCGTGAAAATAACTTCATGTCTAAGACAGCACAATGTTTTTAAGAATATATGCTTTGTTTAACATTCCATCCACAGTTAGACGGCTGTGTAGAACGCCTCGACGACACGCTCGTGAACTCGTTCAAGAATATTGTTTACGACGAACATGGAAACTGGGCCAGATTAATTCATTTTGAGCTTCTAGCGCACCGTAATACATTCCATGCTTCCACAGGGGAATCGCCTGCTTACTTAGCTTATGGAAGATATTTAACAGTCCCAAATACTTTAATTACTGGATTTAAGACTCCAGCCTATGATGCAATCTATGAGTATGGAGAAGACCTGCAATATCGTCTGAAGAAAATGTATGACATGTTCAAAATCAATCTTGAAAAAGGGAATATTATCAATTTAGCAGTAGCACAAAAAGGCAAAACGGCCTGGAATTAAACCAGGGGACTTTGTATATTTATACACTCCTTATTTACCCCAGGGACAATCAAAGAAATTCAGCTCCTTCAATAAAGGACCATTTAGCGTAATAATGAAAACATCTCCAGTTAATTTCTACATTCAACACGTAATGAACCCTATGAATGAGCAACTGGTCCATGTAAATCGCCTTACATTAATACCCCCTAGAAAGAAGGAACTTTGAACTTATGCTCAACATAAATATGTAAGCAGAAGTGTCAAGTCTTCATCAAATAGTCCTTCAACAGTTAATCCTTCATCAAATAATTCTTCAGTGCCGAAACCTTCATGATTTTGGACTTATCAAATAATAATTACAATAATGCCAATAGGACTGTGGAAAGAGCTTCATTTAACCTTCCATCACCAAATAACTCACCTGTTTCTGGAAATCAACTAAGTGTTCCAGCAGCTAGAAACACACGACTTTCTCCAGCATTCAATGCTAATTCTGAGAGTGGGAGAAATAGAGTTGCTTACAACAAGGACTGCCACAACAAAAGCAAAATTTTTACTCTGCAAATAGGGGTACTGAAACACCATATAATGTAAGTGCTTATTGAATCATTGGTGAATGTTGGCACTTTAAAATGAGTCTCACAGATATTCATAAAATTTTTATTTATATGCAAATGATAATTACGACAGTCACATTTATGTATTTCTTATATTGAATTGTTTACGTTTAATTAACAATTATTATGGCTTTATAAATCTTTAAAATTTATGATAGAATATCTTTGTAAATCAGTTTTAAAAATCTTACGTATTTAATTATAATTCTGTTTAATTATTGAAAAATTTAATTCTGTTAATTCTGCGAGAAGCCTGATTTTATGTTGGTGGTTAATTATGTTTAAATTTAAATAATCGTGTTTAATTAATACAAATCCTTATCGAGCAAATTCTCAGTTAATTACTGAACTTTGAACATTTTGATAGAAATTGCTTTGACTTGATGTGGTTGAATGATTTGTCTAAATTTTGACAATGTAATTTTGCAATTTTACTATGTAATTTGTACAAATGAAAATGGTTCATTCATGAAACTAATTTATTGAAATAATTTATTTTGTTAATTGAGAAGAAATTTTCTTTTTAATTTCTGAAACTTTGAAATTTGTTGTCGCATATGAAATTTATTTGAAGAATTAAATTGGATGATTTTTAAATTGGAATTTTGAAAATTGAAATATTTTATTAGTTTGTTGACATGTGACATATTTAAATGATAATCTGAATTTAGTTCACGAATATTTAATTTCAAGTTAAAGGAAACTTAAGTCATCCTTATTTGATAAATTCCGAACTGTGTACGTGAGTCTGAGGGAGATGGATTTGACTTTGAATTTATTTTCAACATTTTTAATTTATTTGTGCTCCTGTTTACACGTATTTTATTTTGACAGGTAGTTTCTTTTCACACAAGTTTAGTCAGTCATCGTTAGGTCATGGAGCCTACTGCTTCAATTGTTTTTCATTTTTGGGTTCTACTGCTGTACGCAAACATATTCAGTTTTTGAATTGAAGAAGTCTTGATGTCAACAATTTAATTTCCCGGCTTGCATTGCAGTGATTTAGTCCAGAATCGACTTTCTTCCCTAAGAGAGCAGTTATAAAGCTGAACCAGCAGGACATGTGAAGCTGGTGAAGGAGATGAAGAAGTGTCTGTGGGCAGCTGACTGCTCTGAGGTGATTTTTTTTAGTTTTTCACATCCCTTCTTATAGCCAACGGCCCTACCGTGCTGAAAACACCGGTTCTCGTTAGATCACCGAAGTCAAGCAGCATCGGGCGCGGTTAGTACTTGGGTGGGTGACCACCTGGGAACACCGCGTGCTGTTTGCACATTTCGGGTGCGGTAGCCCGGTGGTTTGCGCGCTGGATTTGCACGATGTCACAACTGCTGCCGTGTTAATGCGGAGTACGATCACGTTAAACATGTGGGTCCGAAAGTCCTTTCGAGAGGTTGGTGGTAGGGGAAGGAGGGTACGGTCCCTGTGGATGCCTCCCCCACTAGGTTCCGGTCTAAATTGGGTGGCACTTCCCGGCCGTCCAAACAGTTACTTTACACCTTTCTGGTAGGCCATGTATTTCAATCTCGCAGGTGTGGTCATACACACACTAGCCTTCTTCAAAATTTCATCCAAATTGCTGATATCAGTATCCATGTTTTCTGGCAGACAGCGTTACACTTAAAGTTTCCTATTGTTATTTGTGAGAGATAATTATTTCCCCTATGTTCGAAAATGCTTACGCCGAAGGGTAGGGGAGTGTCGTATCGACTTTTGGAACGCCATCTCAATTTCCTGAATTTCAGAACCATTTTGCCGAAATATTTTCTATCCCCGTAGATTAACGCGGGGAAATATAGTTCGGTTTTCATTGTCGTCAGCGTTCGTCTGAAAGTGACGTTTATTGCGGTTTTAATTACGATACGTCACTGATGCAGGTGTCGTTTAGCCAATGTATCTTTATTCATAGGTGACGTATGAGCTGTTCGTATGACGCTCCTGGCATTTGACACTAAATTTTGGTGGAATGCGGATGACAGAGAGGTGACGGTGATTCTATGAAGATTGAGTTCACGTGGATTGGAAAATATGAGTATAAGATGTACGTATTAAAATTCGGATCGTGGGAATTAGTGTTATGGGCGAGCTGTAATGCTCGCTTGTAATCTAATGAAAAGTAATGATTTTGCGAGGGTTTGACGACATTCGGTTCGGACCACAGAAGATGCAATGGCGCTGTATTCACATATGAAAGTGCTACCGGAGAATGAATAACCTGCATGCCTAGTGCAGTAACAAGTAGTGCCGATGGATTTAAAGCGTCCCAGTAGGATTATACCAGACTTTAATATTTTGGCTATCCAAGGCCCATCGAGTGTTCAAATGGCGGTGGGAGTTAGGATGGCCCGCCCTCCCCGCTCCTCGGATATGTGCGAAAGGTATTTCCAATTCCATCTACAATTGTATGTACATTTTTATAATTAATATGATCTGCATAAAGAACATTGCTAATTACTAGTGAACAAGGAGTTGCTTGTATGTAATTGCTTGAAAATGTAGTCAATTTCTATTTGAATAAAATTTATCATTTAATCAATTTGTTCTGTTCTCCACAACTTGTTTCATTTGTGTGTTGATCCTTTCCTTTAATATTGATCTATGGCTGACCGACCGATTATTACAATTGGCCAGGGTCAACACGACCTGGTCAACACGACGCATAACGTTATAATGTGATATCTACAATACTATACGATCACTAGTACTCTTCTAAAAAATTACCTTCAAATTATTCTATGTTGGACGGTAGTTCCCGATCTCTTACTTATTTTCAACTACTTATTTACAAAAAACTTATTTCAGAGCAGCCTTCTCAGAATACGACTAAATAATCTGATCAGTTGAAACATTTTGGCAGAATATTTAGCAGAGGATCACAAGCATCTTAATTGACACTACGCCGCACCGAATATCGGCTTGTATATCTGCAAGGGGAGAAATTACACTTTACTAAAATGTAATTTTCTTGTTGCCACCGTTTCTTAATAAAACTATTTTGCTCCCAACTTCTAATCATTTGCATATCTCCTCAAACGATACATACATTGTGAGTCTCGCAGCTCTAGCTCAATTTCCTATGGGTGCATATAATTTTTGCAGCAGCGTGAATGGGTCGTTTTGGCATCAGTGATAAGTCATGGTTTGATAAGTCAAGTTTTGCATCAGAGTAAATTTATATAAAAATAGTAATCATTATGTATAATGGTATAGTAAATTTGATAATTTGTTTAATATCATAGTCTATGATATTGTATAATGAAGAAAGACTAAAAATATCTAAAATAATTTTAAAAAATCATTGTTTACAGTAGTGGATAGATGCCAATTTCGGTTAGAAATACATATTCGGGTTAAATATATGATAAAAAATATAATTTTACACATACAAATTGACATTGCGGAGAAATATGTGCAATGTTCAATATGATATGTATGGTGATTTGGGTGAAGTTAAAAAAAGGATTTTTGGAAATTCATTTGAGCTGGGTATGGAAAAGTTGCCTTTTGGCACAAGATAAATTGTGGTAAAAGCATTTTGCCCTAGGTTAATATTTCGGTCAGCCCCAACCCACTTGAAAATTTGGGTTTTTCGACCATTTCGCAATTTTCGGCGTAAATGTTAGTAATTTCCTATCATTGCTTATTAATGTTGGCTGGGTATACAAAAGTTGCCTTTTAGTACAAGGTAAACTGTCGTAAAAGAATTTTGCCATGGATTAATATATAGGTCTGCCCAAGGCACTTGAAAATTTGGGAATTTTATGGTTTTTGGCGAAAAAGTTATTAATTTCCTATAATTACAAATTTCAGTGTTTGAATTATTTTGTTTGAATTATTTTGTTTGAAATTTATTATTTTATTTATTTCTTTTATTTTTGATTAGAAAATAACAAGAATGGCTGGTGTTAGTGGGTGTAACAAGCAGAAGACAAGGCTGCGTACCAATTACCCAATTTTTGAAAATCCTTCAGATTTACCAAAGACAATTCTTCCTACCAATGCTGATGTGATGAAATGTTACTTCTTCCTTAAAGACGAAATGACAGAGAGATCTGCAAAGAACTGATGCCCATTTCCCCCCAATACGCAAGGATTCAACTACTGGAACAGCATAGAAAAACCACAGATGAGAGCAAACATTCCAAACCTCGCAAAGGGAATCGATGCCTTGTGCCACAACACTTAGACTTGAGATGCAACACAACTTGAAACTTCGGTAACTGCTGGGTTCTCTGCAGATCTTTCTGTCATTTCGTCTTAAAGGAACAAGTAACATTACATCACATCCGCATTGGTGTGCAGAATTGCCTTTGTAAATCTGAAGGATTTCCAAAAATAGGACAATTGGTACGCAGCCGTGTCTTCTGCTTGTTACACCCACTAACACCAGCCATTCTTGTTATTTTCCAATCAAAAATAAAAGAAATAAATAAAATAATAAATTTCAAACAAAATAATTCAAACAAAATAATTCAAACACTGAAATTTGTAATTATAGGAAATTATTAACTTTTTCGCCGAAAACCACAAAATGGACGAAAAACCCAAATTTTCAAGTGGCTTGGGGCAGACCTAAATATTAACCTAGGGCAAAATGTTTTTACGACAGTTTATCTTGTGCCAAAAGGCAACTTTTCCATACCCAGCTCAAATGAATTTCCAAAAAAAGTTTTTTTCACTCCACCCTAATGGTGATATAATTTGTTTTGATAGTTTGAATAATGGTATAACCGGATGATATAACAGCTTGTTAAATTTCTTATTGAAGAAAATTATTTGAATTTTTATATAAATTAAATTAGACATAATTAATATTTATATAATAACAATTTAGTTTAGATAATTTATTTTTAATTAACTATTATTGGAGAACGTTTAACTTATTCATAAATTGGGACAGAAAAAGTAAATATTTCTAATATAATAAGCATTATTTTTTAAATATATATATTAATTTGAAAAAGTATGTGTCATGTCGTATTCAAAACATTTTTTATGCACTCTACGCATGACCTGTCATTTTTTTAATAAGTCTCTAATCCTTTATATGTTTGCGATGACAATAACGTTAATGAAAATAGCGTATAACAACAATGGTATAAAAAATCCATTTATATTACTGTATACTTTCTTTTTTAATGTCAATATGTATTTTTTTCTGTAGTAATTAAGAACTCTTCTTTTTACAAATGTAGATCATGCTCTTGTTCGGACTTACAAAAATCTCAAACTTGGCACTTTCACTTTTTGTACATGAGTAAAAAAAAAATCATAATTATTTTCTTGGAATTTTTTTCCGCGTCAAAACTTAATTCTTAGACATATTTTTTTCCTTTTTCAACTGCTTTAAATCATTTATTTTACTTGTCTTTCTCTTGTATTTTTTGATACACTTTAACTGACTTTTCAACGTTTATAACTTTAGATATTTTGTAAGGTGATTTACAGTTGTTTGAAAAGGAGGCCATTTAAATTGGTGTTTTTTTAAATAAGAAAGGTTATGATTTGGTCGTTGTTAATAAAATAATTTACTTTTTAAAAGTATAAAATTATTTGAAATCAAATTTAGTAGGAACTGTAAGTGTGCTGCAATACAGTGACGGGTTTATTATTCAAAGTTTAGGTTATGTACATTTCTATAAAATATCATTTCAAAAGTATTTAAATATTCTATAAATCATCATGTTAATGATATTTAAAATGCTTTAAGTTAATAAGAAATTATTCAAATAAAGTGCTCTAGATAATCATGTGAGTTGTTCCGAGGAACTAAATTTGGATCTATATTTTTACCAAATAGTAGTTTGTAATAATTATGAGACCAAATGGGCAATTTTTGATTTAGGAAATACAACAACCATGGCAAGTTGAACATAGGATTTAAACAAGTGGTACCAAGGTAAACAAATTTGCGAGGAGACGTTTACGGTAATTACTAATTACAAAAATCACGAATTAGCGATGAAAGCATCAGATGGAAAAGTCATGATGGCAACATGAGAGTAACAAATGCTTCCGGACAAGACGCAAACAAGCTCCATAGCTACCCCAAAATATCATTAAAAGCAAGGCCAATTATATACGAGTAAGGCGTGATTCCCCGACACAATATAAAATTAAATGAAGGGTTTGAAAGGTATCGTGGAACTATAAGGAACTTAAGAGTTGGAAAGGTTCGGCATGCTACTAAGACGACAGCAGTCGGTTCAGCTACTAAAATGAAAAGCTCTTTGGAAAATAAAATTACATTTACCACGACGACGTTAAACTTGTGAGGTAGATATCGATTCAACTGCCATATACACTTAGCCAAGCCAATAATCATTAATGCAGTAAATGCATAAAAATACGTACCAACAAAATATATTTACAATACGCAGATGTTCGCAGATGTAAATACGCAGATGTATATACCCAGATGTTGAGTAATAATTACCGATCTCATATTGCCCTCTAGGTAATTTCTAAAAGAGTTTAAATTCATGGTTATTGTAAATTTATTAATATTTAATGATTATTGTAGAAATGTACTGTGATAATTTAGAACTGCGCAAATAAATATCTAATTTAAAAGCTAAGCTTTGTGGTTAATTACCAATCTATTATTTGCAGCTATGGTAAAGGAACTTGCCCTTTTGAGGTAAAATTGGAGGGTTATTGCGAACTCAAGCAATTTACTGAATCATACTATACGTACGGATATATATAATTTAAAACCTAAATATTTAAATAAAGAGTAATTGATTTAAATTAACTTCTTTTTAATATCCCCACTTTTGGTTTCCAACGCTTTTTTATGCGAAAATAGTATCCTTAGTGTAAATTATAGCAATCTGCAGACACTAGATAGATTACTACTCCCTAATGATAAGTATTGCATGTTAACATAAAGAGCTTAAAGTTACTGTTTCATTAACATAAAGTTTTCATTTACATTTTGAGGAATAACATATGTAATTTACCATCCCATTTTCAGTTAGGCAAAATTTAAGTAAACGTTTATATAAATGGACTGCTAACCAAAGTCTTAAACCGTTAAATAGAAAAAACATATGAATTAAAGGATACAATAATGCGGCTGAATCTGAGTAACATCAAGAACTTGCATCATATTACATTTAATAAAAACTATTTAATCATTTTGAAGTCAAATCTGAACTCTATATTCTGTGGTTTTCAATTGCTAATTTGAGAACCACCAAGCTGGTTAAAAGTGTTTGTGCAAATATCATTTCATATTTCAGAAATTTATTTCGAAAAAGAAAGGCACTAACACATAGAAATACTTTCTCAATACAATTTTGTAAATTACATTATATATAGCATAAAGGAATTTAAAGTATGATTTGTGGATACCTTAAAGTTTAAACAGCATTTGTGCTGCTTCAAAATCCCTCTTAATACAAGAGGAAAATATATTTTAAATTTTAAATGACTGCATGCATTTTTTTATCTTGGATGTACTGTGTTGTACTATATATGGATGGCTGTCTTTCAATAACAGGGAATACAAAAGGTTTTATATCTTTGGCGAAATAACAAAATTAGGAAATAGTTACCACGTATTGCTTTATAAAACGAGAAGTGCTTGATATAAAAACTTTTAGGGGAGATTTAAAGACAGTTTTAGACAAATTAAAGTAGCTGGTAAATTTTATTAAAACTATACCCTATAAATCACGAATTTGCTCTCATATGATTCGATATCGGCGCAAAACACCACAGTATTCTCTTCTATATTGAAGTGCAATACTCTATACTTATGAGCAGTATCCATATTCTTTCCAACAAAAAATAAATCAAATTTGCAAGCACATGTAAACCGCTGAACCTGAGGATAAAAATATGTATCCCTCCGTTCTGCTCTTAGAATAGCATTCCAATATGTTTATTTTACCGTATATGTTTATTTTACTTTATATGTATATTTTACCTCTTTTTGGTTTACCTTATTTGTTATACTTTATGTACATGTTTTTGCAAATGCCAGTCTTTACATGCTAAACAGACATCGCTCTTCTACTTTTTAATTTAAATTGTTCCTCTGAAAATTTTCGTTATCTGAAAAAGATTCCTAACCTAAATTTGCCACAAGAGGCGCTGCAAGCAGTTTCGATCGATAGCTTATAGTCGCTTTATATTAGTAGAAATTGTTTCTGCAGTTCTATAACACTTCAATCATATTCTAAAGGAATGCACAAAGCCTTAGGATGGTAACCTATAAATATTAATCTGGCGCAGTTTCCAGTGAAATTATTCCATAAAATTCATATTTAATTTTACAGTATGCTCGGTCTAATATTAGCATATGCGAATTTAATATCTAAGAATGTTCAAGTGTTATAAGATTGAAAGAAAGATATAATTTTGCAGTCTCAGAATTTTGATACTTGCCCATAGGACAAGCAAGTCATATGTTAGAAATATCATATTTTATACAATAAATCGGTCATTTCTTAGAAATTTTACAGTTAGTGATATCAGTTTGATAAACATTTTTTCAGCTAATTGAAATATTTTATAGAATATTTTAATTACTTATCGTCATGCAAATGCAGTATTATTACATATCTTAATAGAGTTTCAGAAATGTCTCTGTGGCAAACATGAAATAACTTATTTATGTCATCGCAAGGGAGACAAGAATTTTTGCGGACAGCATAATCGACATGTTTTACATATTTATTGAAGTTTATAATGCAATAAAATGTTGTTGTCGCGACAAGTTTACATTTTCGGAGAATTCGTTTTATTTATGCATTCAAACTATTGTAAATATTTTTGCATGTAACATTTAAAAATATAACATATAAAAAGATAAATACTTTGTGCAAAGTGAGATACACACACACACACACACATATATATATATATATATATATATGTATATATATATGTATATATATTTATATATATATATATGTATATATATGTATATATATCTATATGTATATATATATATATATATATATATATATATATATATGTATATATATATATATATATATATATATATATATATATATATATATATATATATATATATATATATATAAAACCAATTAGGATTGGCAGAATCGAATCAGACTAATAGGAATTAACAATGCTATGTCTTAAGGCGGAATTCCAAAGCACTTCAGTAATGAATCCTTATGCGCTGTGATAACAGCCTGTATATTTGGTCGAAATTACATTTCCTATATTAATTGATGCAATTTGAAAATCCCTTATCTTCTTTGACATACATTGAGTTGTTTTCGGATATATCTCATTCTACACTCATGTGATTTAACAGTGTGAAAAATAATACGTATCGAATCAACCTCAAAGTTATATAACGAATAAAATGTCCAGTGTCTGTCATTTTATTAGTGCTTTTGAGGATCATCAGTCAACATGCAAAGATAGATCTACTTGTCAAGCCTTTAAACAGATTGCTAATAATAGGAGACCATTCGAATATTCCCAATATAAAGAAAGGGGGTTTTGGTATTTTTTATCACATTCAATGGCTAGTTTTCGAAAAATGGAAGAAACACTGAAACGCATATGTGTTCCTATAGCTGGAATGTTCGAAGATAAATATTCCATTTTTGCTCTTATGTAAATCAAATTGCCTATTAATCGCCTAATTTACTTCAATTGCGTATCCAGAACCGTTTCTGATATACATCAGACTAGAAACTTTACTCTCAGTTGTCCAGGGTTTAAAGGCGGGATTGATTTAATTCATTCCTTAAATTGTCAAAAGCTTGTCGCTCGCTGCGCGAGCAGAAACTTAAACTACAAAACATACAGAAACACGTGTTGCGCCCTAAATAAGCACCTAATCACACATTAGAACGCTGATCAGGTACGTATTACACATTGGTCCCGAAGATGGGCACATTCAACGCTAGACTATAACACGACTGCTTATTACGTCCTAACAACGATTTTTGCCTTCTGCGCGGGAGTATTAGCTCTTTTGATACGCACTAAAAAAATTCTTATGATGCGCTTTAAATAAGAGTCACACTAATTTTAGTTTAATATTATCTCGATAAACACATGATATTTCTGCCAGTAAATATAAATTTAAAATTTTTATTTTTGTTCCACAACACAATAATTTTTATTGCCTGTCCGATTTTGAGAAAAAAAAAGCATCAATTCAAAAATTTCATATTTTAATATTCTAACAGCTCTCAACATTTATATTGGACCACTTTTAATCGTATGTTTTATTTCTTCCTAACCCAAAGTATTTGGCGTCAGATTGGCGCTTCCCGGATAACTCTTTTGGCGATGCTTCGAAGACACAGACTTTGAATTGGGCGCTGCCAGTGAGTCTAGAGGAGGAAACAACATTCAGTTGAGAGACGTAGAGTGTAAAGTATGTTTCTCCTCTGTCTAAACTATATTGTGTGATCCTGCTAAAATAAAGCTGTGCTTGTTTATCTGCATTCGCTCTTTAGTTATCTCAACATTATGGAGGGATAAAGAGGGAAAATGTGAATTGTGACTTTTATGAGTTAAATACTTGGATTTATCAAGCAGACTTTCATGTATCTGAAAGATATTTTGTAAAATAATTAAAAACTACTTCAAGTAAATATTTAGAGGATTTTTTTTTTATTTATTCTGGTTTGTGTAAAGATCTTGAAGATCCCAGTACACAACGTCGTGACAAGATGAACGGAATAAGTAGGATTTGGAATTATTTGTTTGTATTTAGTGTTTTCTTGAAAGTTATAATTTGTGGTAAGTACTGAGCTATTTAGTATTATTTACTACATTTTTAATTAAATATTTCAACAGATGTGGTGATTGGTAAAGCATTCATTTATCTTTTATGTAACAAAACCTTTTCAAATGCATAAATTAAATGCGAAAGTTATAATGTTTTATAACATTAAAACTTTTATAGGCTCTGTGGCTGAAAAATAGTCATTATTTAACTGGGCACAGCATATTTAATTATCGAATTCTATGATGTATATGACAAATCTTTTATGAAGTAATTTCAATTATAAAGTAATTTATTTAAAATTATCGGCAAGTTGAAATTATCACGTTGGATTTAAAAGTCACAAACACAATGGATCGAATTATTATGTCATAAAAAGTATTTAGTAGACGTTGTCTTTTAGCAGTTTTAGACAACTGTGTAAAAGTTCTTTGGTTAAAAAAATCGTGACTTAACTGGGTATATTATATTTTACTATAAAATTTCTTAACAGTTAATGAAAAACTATTATGGAGTAATTTTTATTACGAAATAAATTAACTATAATTATCAATAAGGTTACATTATCACGTTGTATTTTATAAATGATAAACACAATAGATTGGATTCTCATGTTATATAAACAATGTAATGAACAATGGTTTTACACGTTATAAATATAACTCTTTACAGGTTCTGTGGCTAAAAAATATTCATGATCTAACTGGATATAGTATATTTCATTACCTGCTTTTATAATGGTCATTGAAAAATTATTATGGAATAAGAGTTATAAAATAAATGAATTAAAATGATTAATAAGATCAAATTATCACGTTGGGTTTTGCAGTTTATAAAACACATGGAATTCACATTGACATTTATTTCATTAGATTGACGTAATAAAGAAATGTGAATCATATTATTGTGAGAAGTTTTACACTTTCACCTTTTTGTACATTTTCCTTTAACTATTTAGGAAGAAGATGGTATTAAAAGTTTTATCGAAAGTTTGCATACAGTTATACATTATGTATATTCTACAACATACTACATATTTTACTATTGACTAATTAATGCAATAGTAAAATTATTTATTTTACCATAGACTATAAAGTTTATTAAGCATGCAACGCTTTTTTTATGTTACCCTTTATGAAATCGCAATTAATTTTTATATATTTGAAATTTTGTGTTTTTTAGATTCAACAATAAATAGTTTTAATATTAAGAAATGAAATAAAACAAGTTTATGTTATTCTTTTAATTTTAGAATTAATTTATATATCAATTTGAGAAGCATAAATGGTTCAAAAAAAGATGTGTTAACTGAAAATTATTAATATTCGTCATAATGTAGTCAAACATAACACATTCAAAGATCATATAATTATACTACACCTTACATCTGAAATTCGCCATAAATAGAAATCAATGGTAATGGAGATTACTTTTCTAGAAGTTAATATTTATGACTTTTAAAGTGTATTTTAGATTTATTTTATTTATCGTCTCCATTTATTAATGCTCCATTGCAAATATTCATGTACCATATGTTTCTAATGAACAAATTTATCTGAATAATATTTCATAATCATTTCATTGCTTAATATCGATATAGTCCGATTAAAGGATACCTACAGAAATTATAATTTACATGATTTGGTAATTTATGCAGTCTAGTAAGTAAAATAAGTATTTAATGTACAAATTATTAATATAACGAAAATTATTTGTAGTAATACACATTTTTGAAAATAATGTGATAAACCGAAAACGTAATATAGAAATCAACATTAATAATAATTTAACTATCTTGAGTATACACATTAACCTTTAATATGTAAGAACTGTGATAATGGGACTTAAAGTTTGGTTTTTTTACACATAAGCTATATAAATTGAATTAATCCAATTTTAAGAACTTGTAACATCTAATAGGAAAATATAAAAAAAAGGAAAATACTAATATTTTTATAATTAAAAAAGTATTGATTAAAGATATTTAATATAGTTTTGAACTTTTTGTGTTTTATTGGATCCAAAATAACCTATTATTGGTTACTGATAAGTTTAATTTATTATTACTACTAAACAAAGATATCAAAGTGCTTGATTGTTGTGGACCTTCCGTTATTTATATTTTTGACCTTTTAATTAGGTAATTGGAAGAAAAATCAATTTTTTACTTTTGAGTTTTGGAACAATGTATATACCAACAATTTCATTTTAGAAGATGAAGAAAATATAACAATTAATGCCAAGCATCTTTACATCATTATTTGTATGATTCATAATATTTCAAAAATTTATCCATGATATACCATGAAGAAAAGGGAATCTTTTGAGATAAATATGGTTAAAACTATAAACTAAATATCAAAATAAATTGCTTAATGTTTACTTATTTTTTATGAACACACTATTTATTAAAATTATATTACAATTGTATGTATCAAACAATTTATAATATATTGGTTACAAAACTATATTAAAAGTACAGAGTGATAAAAAATGGTATGTTTTCCCAAGGTATGTTACCCATATAACGTATGTTATCCCATTAAAAGCTAAAGGTATGTTACAACAATAAATGCTAAAATATCCAGGCAGATTGTGTAATTATAATGTGATCAAGGAAAGTGAGATAGATAAACTAATAGGAAAGTAGCATAGTGAAGGGCAGTTAAAATTTTTTGATTAAATATAATTCTTAAAATTTGCACGAATATTATAATTATTATTCATAGGATGCGAAAAACTTTAAAGAATATTTTTGAGACAATAAATAATAGAATTTGGTACGAATTGTGTATGTTCACAGCTATATGTTTGCAACATATATGTTTACAAATTACTCACTGTTCATTTATAATACTCTATTTATATAGCACAAGTTTATTCAGGCCTTATATACATAAACGTTCTTATGACTGTCTGTGATGTATAGGTAGAAGCAGTCATTTGTGGAAATAACCATACTAAAAGTACTTTGTAAAATTACAAACACGAAAAGCAGTCAACAAGGTAACTATAAAACATATTTAGAAGCTGTATTGAAATAAACAAAAACTTCAATAAAATGAATAAAACAAAAACCCGACTTCAATAAAATATAATCATTTACGAAATACTCCAAACATCCTCCAGCGATGAACGTAGTTGCTCATTTTTCAAGAACCCATCTCAATATATTTTTCTAAACTTTTTCCCTTTTTTTATCCACTTGACGGAACACGCTCATTTCAGCAAACTACAGTTTTTATTTATAAACTCTTTACACCCATCAGGAACTTTCTGGAAAATTAATTTCTTCGCCAAAATCTGGGTATTTACGTATAAGATATTGAAACTAATAGAAATTTCATTAGACTAAGTAATTAATTTGATAGATTGTGTCGCAATCCTCCGTGACACTTTACACGACAGACGCTAAACCTGGCGCATGATCAAATATTGATTTAAGGTTATAATGAAAATATTTTTCACAACAGTTGCCAATATTATTTCAATTGTTAGTGAAAGATGAAATGAGTGGAAAACTTTATCAACGTTTATTGGACAACAATTTATCCCCAAAATAAAAACACAAACTGAAATATATCGGAAATTATTTTGATTGTGATACTATATGTTTCATTCCGTTTCATGATAATAATTTATATAATAGTTGTGCAATTGAAAAGTAGATTTTTATTTTTATATTAAATCAATAGGATTTTATTTTTAAAATGAATATTAAAATATTGATATGTACATAACATAAACATGTTTTACGATATGCGTATTTACATAATATCAGTTAAAGTAGCATAAATTTGAGCTAACCACATCTAATCTAACGGAATCACTAGCGACTCTACAGTACTTTTGATTATTTATTGGGATCTCTCCTTATGACTGTATTGTAAAAATCGAAGTATTGTATCGAAGTAAATTTTTTATTCGTTTACGGATAAGTTTACTAATTGACTTTCACTATTATGTTTCAATTTATAAACATATAAAAATATTTCCATTCTACCAATCAATTTTACTTTTGGGGATACCTTATATACAATCTAGAAAATACGCTAAGGCTGATGAATAATTGATGATTTAATAAGCTTATTATATGAATATATTTAATATCAGGTCAAACATAACTGTACAATTTGATCAAAAATTTAACTTCATTTGTATAGCAGTTAATTGTTAATAACCATTTTCAGGACAGAAAATACCCTCAGTTTTCAGAATAAAAAGACGAAGCAGCTACCGAAGCCTAAAACAAGTAAGTTTCAGTGGCAGTAGCTACACCAGTAAACCAGAAAAGAAAGCGTTGCCTTCTAGGAAATTAAAATTATAAGAATAAAACTAATGAGCTGCATTTCTTTATGAAATCAAAGTAAGTTAAAACGCAATCGAAAATGGACGGACACTGTAGAACATGCTCTAAGACAGAACAGGGAGGGCTATGATATTCTATATCCAAAGATAATTATGATGTCAAATCTGGGGAGATAGTTTCATTGATGTAGCATCTATTCTAATGTTTGGCATGTAAGATAATCTTGGAAGCTGAAGATAAAATTCATATCAATTTATAATTTTAGTAACACACAACTTGATTTTGATACTCATTTTATGAATCTATTGCTTTCGCTGAGGTAGCTTCTCTATCTTTTTATCCTGATAAAGGGGGATGCATTTTACCTTCAGTGGCGGTCTATATCTATTATCAATTAATTATTGAATTAATTAAAATTCAGTTGTTCTCAGTGTTTATTTTGAGCAAATTGATTTAAAAACTTACTCTCAAACTGCTGCAGAAAATTTATAAATTATATAAAATAAGGTTGAAATTATATACATTTTCAATGTGGGGAATATCATAACTACTTTTCTTATTTTCAACTTTTATGATTTTCGTGTCATAATCTACAATCGTAAACTCTGTGACAATTGCGCAATTTATGCGTCCCTTGTCACCCTTGAAGTATAAGTTAAAGTGTCTTTTTTAACAATATATTTTTGTTTGGCATATTTTTTTATAGTTAATCATAGGCATATCATTGGGAACAAAATCAACAAGCAAAACTAACTTATATAATTTTTTTTGCATTTCATAAATTTAGCATTTTAAAAATCAATTTTGAGCGACATACATTTTTATAAAACAGCTGATTGTTCTTACCACTTTCCAACACAGTTGAAAAGTGCTTATGAATTTGTTCATTCTGTCTGTCTGCCCTTTTGCACGATAACTGCCATAAAAATGACTTTATCAAAATGAAATTTTAGTATATTGTTGTGACGGTTTGTGGGACATATATAAATGTAAATGAATAATACCACATAAAAGTTTTGGATTGAACACGGGTTGAAAAAATGAGATACGTTGAACCCTATGGAACTAAATTGTTCAAACATTTTTTAAGTAATGTTAAAATTCACAAATTGCTTCGAACATCTTTGGAAATATTCAAATTGTCCCTTAAAATAATATATAAAAAAAATCAGAAAATCGGGTTCGGTAGTTTTTAAATAAAAATTAAAGTAATGATTAAACCCAAATTATATGAAGAGATCACGTGATTCACTTCAAAATAAAATATGACATCCATCTGTTTTACCGAATGTAAAAATTGCGATTTTTAAAGTTCTTTTAAATTTATATTGAATGTTGCATACGTCCAGAAACCGTTTCATTTTTCCGTATTTTTGTGTATCTGTATTCTGCGTGTGTATCTGTATTCTGCGTGTATCTGTATTCTGCGTGTGCGTAATTTTGTGTATCTGTATTCTGCGCCAACGCAATTATAATATTTTCCAGTTTAAATGATCATCAAATTTTGATTATTTCTACAACGAAGCCTAATTGTAATGAATGCAGAATGCAAACAAGTTATTGTAATATGATTTGTATAAGAATTGCTGAATTTTTCACGCAAAAATATTTTGCTCTGTAGTCTGAAAAAAGTGATATTAATGACATTTTCTTTGATTTTACTTAGAGAGCCAGACGATTTATAATTCTATGACGTCATTTGAATAAAATCCATTTTGATCCATGGAGTTTTAAATTTTCAAGCATAATAAATTATTGTAGTACTGTGATAATAAAAATATATCAGCGCTGAATGTATCGTATTTTAGAGATGTTTAAATTAAATTGCATTCCAGTTGAAAAGTGTTTCATAATCAATGTTTTATGGGTGATTGATCTTTCTTGTTTAAACGTATGTTAGCATTTACATCATGTTTACAGCATGTTAAACGTATGTTAGCATTTACATGGTATATGATGGTATATGAATCATGGTGTATGGTATATCAATCAAGGTTATATATGTGCATGATAGATAACCAACCCGCAATGAAATGACTATCATTACGACTCCAGCATATTACAATGTTACAAATGAAGACTACAAATCATATTTGTGGACATTTATGGAAACCAGTGGTGATTGAATAAATTCAAAAATAGGTTTATAAAGTGTAAATTGTAATTTAGCATTTAGTAGATTGACGCCAAATTGATAATGGTGACTTCTTACGCTATTTTTTAATTGTAGTTACTTGTGGAAAATAAACATGTTGTAATTAATTACAAACTTGTGTGATGTCCGAAAAAGTGTCTACTTTTCAAGAAAACTGCGAACAGCTATTAACACATTTATATAATTATATCACACTATTTGATTTTATGATTGTGAACTAAGATAACAAAATATTACTGATTGTGAACTAAGATAACAAAATCTTGTTCAAACGTATGTTAGAATTTGCAGACGAGTGCACATTTTACTATTATTTAAATAAGGACATAGTAGTAGCCATTTATGAAATACTTATTGGACAAATATTTAAAATAAAATTTGTTATATGAATCACGGTTTATCATGGTATATGAATCATAGTATATGGTATATCAATCGAAACATATGTACATGATAACTAACCAACCCTTAATGCAATGGCTATCGTTACGATTCCAACATATTCCAATGTTCTCATAAGTTGTCTCAAAATCATGCTGTAAGATGTCTGCATATCATATAAAAATATCAATTATAGCAAACAATTAATTACATTGAAAATAGATGTTAATATTAAAAAAGCTAGAAAGTGTACAATTTGCACGATTAGGTAATAATACTAATAAAATTATGATTTCCTAATTATAATTGGTATACTGAGTTATTAATACAGATACTTATAATTTGCATTCCGAAAAAATAATATTAATTATCGCTTGCATAATAAAACTTATAATAATAGTTATACGTTGTTTACTGAATTAATAATGCGAGTAATTAAATTTTTCATACTAAACATAATGACAATTATTTAGAAAATAGCGTAAGACAAATTATATGTTGCACTATTATGGTTTTTTTACTGTATCATATGTTCTTTAGTAATATGATAATATATTTTTCTATGATAATAATAAAATATTTATATCTTGACAATGCAAAACAGAAAATATTTGTAAGCATATTCCCTGGCGCCACTAAGTTGACTACTACGATTTACCGAGAATTCTCATTTTGGTTGATATGGAAGTCATATAAAGATGTTCTTTTTTGTTTCATTTCTCTCTTTTATGATGAAATAACATATAAGCATATATAGGAACAGGAACATAAAAGTTTCATTCCCATTTTCTGTTACGTTTCCTTCACGTTTCTTTCAAAAGAATGTTATTTAAGATTGACAAATTACAAATCTCGACTACTGACAAGATCCGAAAAACACATACCATATATTATGACAGATTTAAGGATATATATATATATATATATATATATATATATGTGTGTGTATATGTATATATATATATATATATATATATATATATATATATATGTGTATATGTATATATATATATATATATATATATATATATATATATATATATATATATATAAATATATATATATATATATATATATATATATATATATATATATATATATATATATATATATATATATATATATATATATATATATATATATATATATATATATATATATATATATATATATATATATATATATATGTGTAAGTAAATATAAAAAATAAAATTTAACATTAAGTATTGAATGTATAAAAAAGATTAAGGTGTCAAAGGACCTACGATTATAAATATCTATTGTCTTTTGATTTCAAGATTTTGGGGATACATAAATTACATTTTAACATATACTTACTACACACGATCTGAATGTACGTAGGTAAGTAATTTATAAGGAGAAAGATTTAAATTGTAATATTTTGAAAATTGCAATAACTAATCTTAGAAATAATTCTATGCCTGTAGCCACTATTATCTTATTACTATATTAAAATTATTATGACATATTATGCTTATATATATACGTAAGCTGTGATATTTTATTACTTAGAATTAACTGAAGAAACATTTTTTTTTACTTTATGCATCATGTCCTATTTTCGGATATTTGTCTTCAACAAAAACGTAATAACATGTTATGGAATTTCATATTTTCAAGATTCTGTGCATTAGTTTACTAATTTAATGTTAAAAATGCGAAAACCTTTCCATTGATACCATGCACCTTAGTAATGCATGATTATGTCCAATTTTACCACATGCCGACATGCTAAAACACGAACTTTCGAATAGATTTCGAAATGCTAGTTCAAATTAAAAAAAATTCAATATATTTCTAGATATGTAGTTAACGAATAGGGATATAATATTTCATGACAATACATTAATAATTTTGGCATCTGTCCTACACACTAGAAATCGAGCAAAGATAGACAAACATAGAGCTGGCCATCACTCTAAGAATAACCAAACATATTTTGGAGGTCCTCACATTTTCATTCACATCAAAGTCTAGCGTTGAATATGCTAATCTTCGAGACCAATGTGTATTACGTACCTGATCAGTGGTCTAATGTGTGATTAGGTGCTTATGTAGGGCGCAACACGTGCTCCTGTATGTTTTGTAGTAAAAGTTTGTGCTCGCGCAGCGGCCAACAACCTTTCTACAATTTAAAGAAGGAATTAAATCAGTCCCTTCTTTAAATCCTGGACAACTGCGAGTTCAGTTTCTAGTCTGATGTATATCAGAAACGGTTCTAGATACGCACTTGAAGTAAATTAGGCGATTGATAGGCAATTTTATTTACACAAGAGCTAAAATGGAATATTTATCTTCCAACATTCAAGCTATAGGAACACTTGTGCGTTTCATTGTTTCTTCCATTTTTTTAGAAACTAGCCATTGAATGAGATCAAATATAGCAAAAACTTATTCCTTTATATTGGGATGATTCGAATAGTCGCCTAATATTAGCAATTTGTTTAAAGGTTTGACCTGTAGATCCGCCTTTGCATATTGACTGACGATCCACGAAAACAATAACAAAATGCCAGACACTGGACATTTTATTCGTTATATAACTGTGAGCTAGATTCGACACGCATTATTTGTCACACTGTTAAATGACATGAGTGTAGAATAAGATATAGCCCAAAACAACAGTATGTCCGAATAATAAGATATGTCCAAAAACAATGCATGTCAAAGAAGATACCGGATCTTCACATTGCGTCAATTAATATAGGAAATGTAATTTCGGCCAAATATACAGGCGGTTATCACAGCGTATAAGGACTCATTACTGAAGTGCTTTGGAATTACGCTTTAAGGCAAAGCAATATTTATTCCTAATAGTATGCTTCAAGTTTGGCAATCCTAATTGGTTTGTCTCTGACAGTGCCCCTTAATGCAGTCTTGAATGAATATAAATATATATATATATAAACAAATAAATAAATAAATATATATATATATATATATATATATATATATATATATATATATATATATATATATATATATATATATATATATATATATATATATATATATATACATATATATATATATATATATATATATATGAATATATATATATATATATATATATATATATATATATGAATATATATATATATATATATATATATATATATATATATATATACATATATATATATACATATATATATATATATATATACATATATATATATATATATATACATATATATATATATATATATATATATATATATATATATATATATATATATATATATATATATATATATATATATATATATATATATATATATATATATATAATAATAATAGAAGTTTGAAAATCCAATGAACGAAAAGTAAGAAGATGTAACACGATAAACCTAACTTTTTAAAACACCCACAGAATAAAATATAATACAGCAAATCATCAATCAAATGGATAAAAAATACAAAACCCAAGCCACCAAGTTACAGAAAATCAACAAAATTAAAAGGTATGGAAACAAAAAAAGAAAAACTTAAACTAAATTCAACTATCGAACTGGCTTACAAAACAAAAGTAAAAATCAACTAATCCTCAAGCAAATGGAAAAAAATAAATAAAATAAATATCGAATCAAAAAGTCAATGAAAATTATATAATAATAAGGTATGGAATCGAAATAAGTATAACAAACGAAATCAAGCACAAACGCCATACACGTGGCCGAGGCTCTAAGCCTAAATCCTGAATTGTTAACCTCTACAAAAATCTAATCATGTTCAAGTTTTTTGTAGAAGCAAACACAAAAATCTATGTTTCTGAAGAAATAGATAGATTATATCTATAAACTATTTCTACTTGGACGACATACATAAAGAAGGAATAAAAAGAAAAAATGAATACCTGGAAAAAGCACAGCGTATGTACAATCGAGTCGATACATGGAACACTGATAGAAGAGACCAGTGTTGCCATTCTTAAATAAAAAATAAAAAAAACATTTACTGTTGCCATTCATAGGAATTGAAAAACAGTGAAGCGAAATGTTAAGAAAAAGTATTAATATACAAAAAGAGCTACTAAAAGGAGGGGCAAATAATAGTAATGCTGAAGTGGGAAGTGAATGTAAAAAAAAACAAAAACAAAAAAACAAACAAACAAGAGAATGGAGATGTCTGACTAATATAAGATACTATGAATAGAATTATATGATACTATGAAAAGAATTATAAAAATCCAGCTATTTTAATTTTTTTAACAATACTATTTACTAAATAAGAGGGATATTTATATAAATTACTAGTAATTTTGAGATTATTGATATGCATAGCATGAAATTTTTTATCAGATAATCTATAAATTCTAAAAAGCTGATTGAGTATAATATTTCTAAGCAATTGAATCGAGTTACAGGAATTAAATGGTAAAGATTTTATTAATATTAAAATTATAAAAGTCTTTTTTATCATATAAATTTGTAACAATTCTATTAGAAGGATCAATAAAAAGATTTAAATCCAAAAAAATAACATTTTTACTAATAGTAGCTTCATTAGGAATTAATTCTAAATTGTCTGGATAGTAATCTATATCTATGGGATAATTTTCTGTATGTACTAAGCAAATCAGATCATCAACATATCTGTAAAAAGTATAATCTATTGAAGTAAATGACTTTTCATAATGATAAAGGCATAAATTAGCTAGCATACTGCTACTGCAGCCCCCCTGTGGGACTCCTGAGACTTGTAAGTATAATTTATTTCCTTGAAAAATATAATTATTGAAAATAACAAAGTGAAGAAGTTTAGGAAAATTTATAAATTTAATTTGATTTGAAAGATGTGTAATATAAGCATTATATAGAGCTAAAATTACATCATATAGATCAGATATATATATATATATATATATATATATATATATATATATATATATATATAGAATAATAAATAGTAGTAGGCAACACATTTCATAATACGCTTTTTATCCCCTTCCCTCTCGCAAAAAGGAAATTACTTTTCCAGTCGTTTTAAAATTATATTTTTCTGAAGGAGAGTACACACCAATAACCGTTATTTAAACATTTTTTAATTTTCAAGATTAAAGCTATTGCTCTTCGTTTATAATAAAATATCAGTCTTTTAACCGTGATTGAAGAAAGATACATATTTTTTCCATAACATTGTAAATGGGACTATCATTTGTGAGTCTATTCTTTAGTGACAGTAAATTTACGGTCCCCATTTACAGAGTATCCATTTTAGGATTGTGATAGTCATTCCATAAAGATGTATTTCTTTGTTACTAACCATTTCTCATCCTTACGATGAACACCACATGCAATAAAAATGTATGTGAACGCAAAATATTCTTACTTCGCTATTTCCTGCTGCATACTTTGAACATATCTGATATAATGTACTCTCAATGATTAACCTCTTAAAACATATTGAGTTATTATTTTCTTTTGAAATATATATATATATATATATATATATATATATATATATATATATATATATATATATATATATATATATATATATATATATATATATATCAGATAATAATGGGCAATACATTTCAAAATGTGTATTTTATTATCTTCCTCCACAAAAAGAAAATTAGTTTTCTAGATATTTCTAAAATTATTTTTTTTTAAGGGGAACATGTTATACCTAAGACTTCTTGTATATTTTAAATGTATACCTCACCATTATAAATTTGTTAATTCTAGGGAGTTAACAATGACATACTCATTTTTTTAGAACTTCGGGTCTGTCGTGTGGTCCGGGTTTTTCACACTCTTTTTTAGTCGGTAGCATATTAAAAAAACTTTAGATTCCACCGTTTAAACCCATGGTTCCTATTTTTTAAAGTTCTTTAAGATTCTGAACTTATCCAAATTTCATTCCAAGAATTATTTACATCATAACATGTTTTCAATGCGATCTTTTGAAATATCATTCCATTTGAAAGGAGACATTTTTCTTAAGTTTAGTAGAAAAAATATTATATTTATTTTAGAAGTATCTATATATTGTCCTTCTATGTTCCTTAGATTCCACTGTTTAAACCAATGGTTCATAGTTTCTAATTTCTTTAAGATTTATCTAAAGTGCGTTTCTAAAATTATTTACTTCATAACAAGGTTTCTAAAGGTATGCTTTGAGTAAACATTCCATTTAAAAAAGCAAAGCTGTTTTATGATTAGGAGAAACAAATGCAGTCGAACCTGTTTGAAACGGAATACTGTAATAAGCGGAAAATATTTTAGCCCTGTCCAAAAGAATAGGAAATCCACGTTATTTTCCTCTGTATGATACGGAACCTGCACAATGATGAAACGGACAGCCAAATTGCAATGTTTTATTAATAAAATCACATACTGTAACGAACATTTACTGGAAAAATCATTCAACTGTTTTAGCCCTTTATTTACATGAGAAATAATTTTCACAGAACTTTCCAGTAAATTGTAACACGATGTTCTGAAAACTATGTCAGAACTTCAAGAATTTTTTGTTAATCAGGAAGACTCTGAAATGATAGAAATATTAATCAATGAACGGTTTTCAGCTGAAAGTCACATCGTTAGTAAGATATACATGCCCAAGAAACCACGTTGGAATATTTTGAGTGCTCCTCTCACATTTTTAAACATTTATTTTTATTTTTATTTTATGGTAAGTAGTACTATTTTTCCAATAGGACAATTCATCTGGGTTCTAAGGTATGGTAATAAGCTAACAGTTATGGACACTGTGTACATTATATTTTTATTACATATTATACTCCTGTGATCGCAGTATGCAAAAATGTACGCATATACATATTTAAAATAATTATCTATTATCGCATGATATAGTATTAACCGGATTTATCTAAAAACATTTTTTAGAATTTTTAAAATCTGATATACAGGTGAGCAATTCCATATCGACTATCAGCATTTCCTACAAAACTCTAAAAATTTGCTTTACCTAAAATGACCTGCATGAAACGGCAACCTTTCCAAGACGAAAAATTATTTCAATGAATTCCATTTAAGGCAAGTTCGACTGTATTATATTCTTTAGAAGTCTCTATATTCCGCCTCTAAGTGTAGTGCATCCTTGATTATTCTAAGGATAGTACCTCATGAAAGGAGAACTGTAAACATGGTTACTATATCTTCCCAAAGATAGAATTAACATAGGAAATACGAGTAGAAAGGTTATCAGGCTATCATTGCAACTGATATCTTAGAATTAATTAAAGAATGGCGAAAGAAAAGAATAAGAACAAAGGAAGGACATAAAAAAACTTTAGTTAGACGAAAACGGAAGGTTATCAGACTATCATTTCAACCCATACCTTGGAATTAATTAAAGAAGGACGAACGAATAGAATAAGAAGAAAGAAATGACATCAAAAGAGTTTAGTTAGACGAAAACGAAAGGTTATCAGACTACCATATCAGCTGATTCCCTAGAATTAATTAAAGAAGGGCAAACGAAAAGAATAAGAAAAAATGAAGTGCATCACTAAAATTTTGTTAGACGAAAACGAAAGGTTTTCAGACTATCATTTTAACTGATATCTTAGAATTAATTAAAGAAGGGCGAATGAAAAGAATAAGAAAAAAGGATGGACATCGCAAGAGTTTAGTTAGACTCAAACGAAAGGTTATCAGGCTATCATTTCAACTGATACCTTAGAATTAATTAAAGAAGGACGGACGAAAAGAATAAGAACAAAGGAAGAACATCAATAAAATTTTGTTAGACGGAAACAAAAATTTTAAGAAAACGAGAAGAATTCATAATTTAATGAAATACACAATGAAAGTGAGAAAATTATGTCTCCCGAACAGAAAAATGGTTTTCAGCTAATAAGGGGCATATTGAAGACAATTTTATTATCGTGAAAGCAATTGATAAATTAAATGGAGTCAACCACATAATAGAAATTAATTTATTTCTAGAATTAATTCCACTTTAAATATTACAAAATAAATTTGGATAACTGAAAATGTTTAACAGGATAGATGAAATTTAATGCTATATTGAGTTCGATGATAATATACTACAATGCATTTCCCAAGTACGACTTTAATTTCGAAGAGCTTTTTTTTCATTTCATATATTTATAATTATATATTAATCTATAAACTTGTTCCGATGAGAATCCATTTTTTGAGATAAATATCCATTCCAGTTTAAAGTAAATAAATATTCTGTGCTCAGCAAAATATTTTATTTAATTTTTACTTCCGCATTTGGGATTACAAAATTACAACGTCCTCCATTTAAAAGTACCACACACGTCTAATATATTTAACCTTTTATCTGCCGATGGTACTTTAAAGTACCAGAAGATTCAAACCCTAATAAAACTAATTTTATTCGAACAATCCCAATGGTACTTTTGAGAATCAATGCTATATACTTCACTTTAGTACCACTAGATAACAGTAGGACTTCTAGGCAATAGTTCTCGTTCAACAAGGAATATTGTAACATCCCTTTCTACTTGTGAACGTGTATTTTTATGACCGACGTTACTGTGAAGTTCCCTGTATAACCTCAAATTTTGAAGGTAAGTCAATCAGACATTCTTTTTGTTTAATATCGCCTATGAATTGATATTATTGTAAAATTTTCATAATGGATGTGTTTATATATTACTTGCACGGGATTTTTTGCAATGGTACTTCAAAATACCGCTGGGGTCGTAGCTAGGTCGTAGAGCAAGATCATAGCTAGAGATATTAGTGCCCACGGCAAACAGTAGAATTAACGACCGTCCACCCGATTTCTATTACCGATTTATTTTTACTTAAAAAAAAGTCTACATCTTAATTGTTCCCCCTCTCCAGATCGCCGTCTGGGACGATTGTCCGGCTCTGATCATAGAAGCTGTAGGGCAATGGTAATTTAATGAAAGAAAGAACAGCTAACGAATTACTTGTCATGGATTAATGGATCCTTATTTTTGAATACATGTTGAGTACATAAATGCAATTGAAATAGGGGTGGAACTTTGCGCCAAAAACAATGTGCAGAGCAAACCTCATTCAAAATGCACCATGCGCAATGTGTTTCTGTGCCTTAATGAGAAGAAAAATTGCTTTTCTGACTACCACCAATCCTAAATCACTGACGCTAATAATATAGTAAATGATTTTCCATCCTACCCCGTGTAACCCTTATTTCATTTTTCAAAAGTACCAATATTTTTTTAAGCACAGTGTACCGACGATACTTTAAAGTACCAGTTCATTTAATTAGCTTTAATTTACCCTGTATTGCAAAATTGTTTATTTTTATGACATGTGCCTTCTAATGAGTCGTCAAGTAACAAGAAAAAAATATCTGTCATGTGAAAGTTTTAATTTTATCATAATTCGGTAAATAAAGGATTAAACGATTTGAAGAGTTTTTCAAAAGTTAAATGTCTTGAGGAATATTTTGAAATTAAAATTAGAATTCTTCAATAAGAATTTCAATGCCCAACTGCACATGAAAAAAATATCTTCACAATATCTAATTTTTATTTAGTTATTCAGCTTTTGTAATGCTATTACAAAATTTAAACTGTGATAGCTTACAAATTATTGTATTTTAAATGGCAATACATACTTATTCTTGGATGTTTCTATATTCTTTGATATAATAAAGTAAGTCCTCATAGAGAGAGTATTTGTATCTACACATACTTTCATGACAACATATAAAAGAGAAGTATTTATGAATCTATCCCTTGGTGACAGTGAATTTACTGCCTCGATTTACACAGAATTACTCTTTTGGTTTGTATGAATGTCACATAAATACGTCTTTCTTTGTTATGTGTTCCATGTCTTTTAGGATAAAAGCATATAACATGCGTGTGAACATGAAATATTCTCCATTTATGGATTCTGTTTGTTTTCACATGAATAGTGGGAAATAAAACAATGTTCAAGCATTTTTGAACGCGAAAAGCAGATGTAAGCAACTAGTAATAACCCAGGTGCTATAGATAAGTGTTTGAGTTTGGAAAAGTTTTGGGAATGCATTTTACAAAGACAAAATTGACTATTTTTTTGGAAAATAGTAATAAATCAATTTTAACTAACAATAGCAACATTAGGATTAGTATATAAAGCCTCTAATTTTGCAATGGACAATAATACATACTGTTGATAAAGTTGCAACTAATCTATTGCATTTATTATAGATGAATGCAGTATTTTTACTAGCTACAATTTTTCGTGTAAATTTCCTCAAAATGTACAGTGTAGGTCAGGAGTCAGGAATTTCTATACTGTAAAAACAGTACATAAAAAAGCTCACATTTTAATTGTTGAGGTTAGATCACATAGCTTCGGTAATCAGTTGCTTCCTTCATATTTTAATTTCATTTTTTTCCGCCATTTCACTTATGCCTTCGCTTCCAATTATTCCCTACATAATTTTCTAATTTTTGCTATTATTTCTTTTCCTCTATGGTTTTTACCATTCTTTCGCAATATTCTGCATTTCGTTTCCTGCCTCATTGGTTTTCCTTATTTTATTTATCCTGTTGTAGATGGCAACTTTTCTCTACCTCTAGACACTTGTGCATTTTTCCCCAATTGATAAACTTACTTGAATAATTTAAGACGTGATTTTTTTTAGTCCTGAAGAAGAATATTTTTTGTCTTCGAAACCTTGAGATACTTGTTTTTATGATGTATTTATGCATTTATTTTTTGTTAGTGTGTTCTTAAATAGCAAGCTAATCCTTTCTTTTTCCGTATACTTTAAAATAAAACAAATGAAAAATGCATTTGTGAAGCCAAAGTGCTTTAAATTGTGACAAATTTCATAGTATAAAATAGAATAAATATTTATGAAATCAACAATCTTTCATAAAAAAAGCTATATACTTATCCAATTTGGTTAATTTAGTACTAAAATTTCCAACTATGCTCTTCAGTCTTCAATTTGTATTTCGTGTCTCGTGTTATAAAATATTTATATTGTTAAATGTCAGCGGTGGAAATTGTTATGTCCGAAAAGAAATCTAGTTTATTCCTAAATAAAGAAATGAAAACTCATAGAAATCTTTCTGAACTATCTTGAAAACCAGCCTTATTCTTACAATTGAATGAAATGTGTGTTGTCTCAAAATGCGGGAACATGAATTGGATGAGAATGGAAGGCATAAAAGAGAAATGTTGCAGATATATTTTTCACTTATTTTTTGCCGTTTGAGAGGAATAAGCTAGGTTCGGGGTTTTCTTCTATATGTAGACCGAAACGTTTATTGGAATTGTGACAGTGTGGCACATATAATTCAATAAGGAAATAATTTGATATGGAACACAGAAAATAAAATTTTGAGCAGCTAAATAACTTCATATCTTACACCAATTATATACAGTAAAATATATTTAAGTTTCGAAATTATAAATTGAGTTAAATATTAAATACAAGATGGCAATGTAAGTTAAACTTATGAGTGTAAATCATGCCTTTAAAAACGATGAATATTAAAAATATATTTAAATGTTGAACATATGAAATTCTTATATGATCGTATAAGTGTACAATATTGATGGAACTTAATATCTTTGAACGAATATATATGTAAAATATATATTTAATTTTAGAACATATAAATTATGTTAAACTTTAAATACCAGATAAAAATGTAAGTGAGCAATATAAGTGAAACTACATATCTTTCAATAATTATAGATATTAAAATATATTTAATTTTTGAACATGTAATTGAGTTAAACTTTAAATTGACAGAACAAATGTAAAATATAGATGAAACTACATATCTTTCAATGAATATAGATATTAAAAATATATTTAACATTTGAACATATGAAGTTAAATTAAACTTTAAATATATATATACCATATAAAACTGTAAGTGGTCACTGTAAGTGTAACTTCTTATCTTTAAAAAATTATATATATTAAAAATATGTTTGACTTTTAAAAATATAAATTGAGTTACATGTTAAATAACAAATGAATGTTTACAAGGATTATTTAAGAAATTGACTACATAATTACTCCTATTCTCCAAATAACAACTGAATATAGAACACATTATAATAAAGTAGAATACAGCAGATATATAAAGGCATCAACCTGTTTTAGAATTGGAAAAATAGCTTCTTTCGTCATGATAAATTGGGCAACGCAAAAACTCTAGCAGAACAGATTAATGATTTTCAGAAAATAACTCACCTGGCTCTCACATAGAGAATTACTGCTAAAGGGATTAAATTAAAGGTAATAACGTATAAACTATATAAAACATAGGCATAAAGGACAGTTTTAAACAAATACCACATGAATGATAAAATTAAAATTTTTGCAAACATATTCTGTTAATTTTCACGAATTTTTGACATCTATATGTAATTCGGATATTGAAAGTCTCATTGTTTTTTAGTTCAACCCTATTTCTACCGGATTGGCAATGATTCTATGCCTGGTTCTTTTGGTTGCATGCATCTGAAACAACATTGGTGGCATTTCCACTGACAAAAGTTCAGTTTATATCCGTGCACTTAAAGATATTTTACGCACTTGAATCAAATAGTATTTTAGTATATTAGATGTCTTATGGAACATCTAATTTATATATTATATGTCTTATATAAAGCGTGTCTTCTACTTCTCGTTTTCGCACTGAGAAGAAATTGTCTTGTAGCTAAATGCCTGTAGAATGTTAGATAATGATGAGCAGATAGGAATTAAATGGTCCTCCTTGCTTATTCTCTAACACCCTACTGATGCTACAGCGGCTGGTTGGTTAAAACGTCAGATCTAAGATTGGATGCCTGTTGAATAATGGTTGTAGAATGTTTGGTGAGACTTAAATCATTTGTAATCAAATTCTTCCATTCGTAAATTTGAGTATCTGAGAGTCATAAAATTGTCCAATCTTTTTTTTTCGGAAACCAGCTTTAGTCTGACAGCTTCATTTTACAAATGATTTTTTGTAAAATTATGCTGTTTGAATAAATTAAAATATCACCAGTATTAACCATAGATCTTTTACAGATCACTGGAACAGTTAAAAGATCAGAAGAAGACCAAAAGTTAATGTTTAATTTCCCTACAATATATGGGAATATATAGGGATTGGAATCTATTGGAATCATGTTGAAAATCGCAAGTAAAGTGTTTGACGGATTTACACTGTTTTGGGACTTCTGGACAACGTAAAACAATTTTTAGGCTGACGCTTATGTGTATCTGTGTGTCCGTCGTGTTTCTAGAATGTATGTATGCACTCTAAACCCAAAACTAATTAATTTCATAACATTTCATAAAAATGCATATGTAAGTCACTTGTGGGTAACCCTGGTGCTGTTTAGATTTTGGTACGATTTAGGATAAAAGAATATGCCTTTTTTGCAAAATGGCCCGTTAAAATCGTACGCATAAACTCTATCTAAAATCTAATTAATTAAATTTCATAAAATTTGGTAAGTGACGAATAAGTTAGTTACCCTGGTGGTGCTGATTATATTTGGGTACGATTCGAATTTTATTTATTTATTTATTTATTTTTGCGAAATGGTCCACAAAAATCATCAAAAGAATACGTATACTCAAATGCATCATCAAATGCTTTTATATATAATAAGATCAGTCGTATTACTGTTGTCTAGATCTAGCTGTTCAAGAGATATTTTCGTTTTTTCGCATTTTTTCTGCGTTGCCCTTGAAAATACGTTCAGCTACAAAATGAAAACGAAAATAAAATTTTAAGTACAAATTCAGTGGTATTTCAAATAACTGTGCGTGCTATTTTGTGCCATTAAACTCAATTTAATGGATTATTAAAGAAATAACGTGAACATGAGTTTGGATCTGAAGTGATAGTTGTGATGGAGCAATCCCATATTTTTTTATACGTAACCCTGGGAGGAAAAAGGGCAGTCGTGATGTACTTGAAATGTATATAAGGGTTTTGGTATTATGTATATAGCTATGCCTCTGCACAGACAAAATTGGGATTTTGGGCGCCTTTGGCTTGTATGCACACTTGACATGGATTGTGAATATTCAGAGAATTAATTGCAGCAAAATGTCAAAGTTGAGCTAAAAATCTCTGAAAATTTATAGCCCTGTCAGGTGTGGCTCGCCTCGGGGTCCGGTCCTTGGACCACTCGGTTTGTAGAAAGCCCTCTGGTTCTTTTTTTTAGTGGAGCGCATAAAAAATGAGCGTCGCTTCGAAAACCAATGGCGCGAAACAAATTTGGACCGCATTTTTTATTGCGCTTGGGAAACAGAGTATGGGAATTGGGAGTCTTCCTCCCTTGTTTTGTCGTTCCCCTCGTCCTAAAAATTCTGGAAGTTTTTAGTAAAATGTAAAAATTCAGATGCTTTTCTGATTTCGAGAGAATAGCACTCCAAGTGCGTGGCATTTGTGTTTTTTGTGAAGCCCGATCCGGCATGCACTTTGATGCATTTCAGGCACGGTATCCGTGGTCCCTATCTAGGGCGGCCAATGCTTTCTGCTAGGATCCGACGTCGTGTGTCCGGTGATCTATGGCGACTCGTAGCCAAAAATAGCTAGAGCCTAATTCAAAGCGAGGGCGCAATTCTTCGGGCGGTGGCGACCAGTGAACTAAAGAAAAGTCGTCATTTTTTGGGGTGTCGCAGTGCAACACAGCTCTGCCTCTAAACGGCGTGCTGTGGGACCTTTGCTCCCTTAGCTACATTCAAGCTGTGGCAAATGTGACACTGCATGGACGAAGTTTTTGGGGAGCATCAATCCCTGGCTCCTATGCAGCAGACGAACGTCAACTGGGTGTCATCGTATGGATTCAGTGAGGTCCGTGGCAGATAATTTCTACTGAAATGTAATTGCTCTTGACTTATTGTAGCGCCTGTACGCAAGTTCTCACGATCCGCTGGGCCTAAGCCAACGTTAGGACGTGGAGAATTCCCTGTCTCAGCCTTAGCGGGTCTGATCCTGCTGACGATGATAGTTTACGTAATTGCTCTTGACTTATGGTAGCGCCTGTACGCAAGTTCTCACGCAAGTTCTCAGCCTAAGCCAACGTTAAGAGGAGGAGAATTGAAGTGGGCAGTGTGCCCATCTCCGGAATAATCCTTGTCTGAACTTTCGTCGCCTGTTTAACTTCAACCGAGCTGCTCAGACTGACAGTAATATTTATGAAATGTCCAATACTGAACTAGCCATTCAGATAATACTGCCACCCATTTCCAATGTGCAGAGAGATTTCTACCAGCGCACATTTGAGTGTCATTTCTTCTGTAATGAAGGTATGGAAATTATATTTGATTTTAAATGTTTTATAAGTAATGTGTAACAGTATTTGTATGTGATCTACAGTGTTTAAGGGTAACTTTAAGCTTCATGGGATATTTGCCCAAATAATTTTGTTTTCTTTAAAAGCAATCAAATGCAAAATTTGGATAATTTAAAAAAAATACAAATTATTGTAAAATTAACCGTACATCCGAGGTCATGCTGGGTAATTGGGAAGTAACTGTAATTGTGTATATTTGCTATTAGTGTTCATTGAGATTTCATGTGTTCTTTTAATAAATTGTTAAGTGGCCACAAAAAGGAAGTGACTCTTTAATTAGGGAATGCAATGTACTTAGGTCCAATCGGACCCCACTATACGAAACGCGGTTGAGCTGAGTGAAACTATTGGTGAGTAATATTTAGTGTATTTATGTGTTCTATTTTTGTATTTATGTGTAAAATTCACCTCACCACAATAGTCATGTACTGTCCACATTATTTAGATTTAAGATCATTATACTATTTTCGGACAAACGACAAAACCCTATATTCGTCTGTATTCAAATATGTATACTTTCCATATATATGTTTGCGTTTTAGATGCAGTTTCATTTTATATTTGAATATATTTCTTATATTTACGTTACATGAGATTTCTTAATTAAAATCTCACACATTATAAATATAATTATACTATATAACAAAAGTTAAATATTAGTTTGCACAATATTAGACATAAATACACTAATTAGAAATATATACTCTACAAAATATTATAGAATATTTCAAATAATTATATTTGTACTCATAAATAAGGCATATTAATAATAGCACTATTTGTGAATAATTACATACAACCCCCACAAAGTTATCAATATGATTCTGAAAAATGTGTAATTTTCGAAAATTTATGTTGAATATTCTCCCTTTTACTGTTTTCTGTTTTCGTTACAGCATTTAAAATTCTAATAAAGTTGACATAGCGAAAATTGTATTTCCCCAAACTCTCTGCTTAAGTTCTACGATAAGAATATCCTGATTCTGTTTTAATTGCGTTGGAAGTTATGCCGCATGGTCATTAAAATACTTTAAATGTATACTAACTGCAATACCCAGGGTTGCTTGAAAAATGATGTAGAATGTTTAACTCACCGGCAGATACATATTAAGGCATGTAGTAACGGATTATTTCGCCAATTTTACTTTAAAACAAAATTTTATCTATTTTATAAATTGGTAATATTAGATAAAAAGAAGAATTAGAGAATTTTAGAAGTATATTTCGCACTTAATTACGTAATTTGCAATTTTAAAATAAATGTACAAATGATTACTGTACAAATAATAACTGTACACATATTTATAAAGAACAATAAAACTATATATTATTATAAATGGTTTTTGCTATGCATAATCGATCTTTATTAATATGCGACGTAAATTAAAAACTGTACATATGAAATAAAAGGCCCGTGGACATCAGAAACTAAGCCCGTCCGGGTTTCATACCCTACTAGTTGTATACAAGTTTCACTCTCGTACTTTATTAATAAATATTAGCTAATATTTTATCTTTTTACCAAAAGCATTTGTTAGTTACAGTATTTAATTTATTTTTTAATTATAATATGTTTAATTGAAGTAAAATGTGTTCCGAGATATACTTTATTCCCAGAATAACAGCTAGAAATAAATTCGTAATAAAAAATTGGAAATTAATGGATTATTCCATAAAATAGAAACCATAAGTAATTATTTGTCCATAAATAATTATTTGTATAAATAAATTATGCAGTATGATATCTATCAATGTTAAATTATAACAAGTGATTTTGGATGTGTTTACAATAAAATAATTGATTAATTGCAAGGCATGTTTATGCATTTTTAATTTAACTATTGGTGTTATACTAGACTGAATGTCTTTTGAATGCGACAAGACTTGTTATTTACAGGAACAATTTTACTTGATAAGTTTACATTTGCTTAAAAATTCAGTACCAGCTTTTCGCTACGTATTACGAGAAAGAAATGAAAACTTGGGCAGGGATTTTTGCATGATATTTGTAATGGATATGCAATGGATATGTAATGGATATGCAATATTGTGCCTTTGAGTTGATAATAGTTAACAGGAAAACAGAAAATAATAATTTTTACCATGTTTTCTCATATAAAAATTGACATTTATATTATTTTACGAATTATTATAAGTAAACAAGTATTGTAAATTGTTAAAGAGATAAATTGTTTCCAAATCTATACCAGTGAGACATACATAAATACAAATATATATATACATTGAAAATGTGGTAACATCCTTTATTGATGTTTGAGAGAACCTATATTCCGTTTCTTAATGCATTTTCCTATGAACACATTTAAGGGTCCAGAAATTATCAAATTTTATATCTTTATATCGTACTGCAATCATTATATTATTCAACGAATTCGTCACTTTATCACGAATATTAGTAAGATTACATATAGTGATTCTTGAATGCAAACCATTCTAATGAGTTATTAATGATATTATTAATGAGTTCTAATGATATTATTTAATATATTATGATAAAATATATTGAGAGTTGTAGAGAGATAAGTCTAGTCGTTGCTTCCTGTAACCAACTGTGCTTAAAAGTTATATCGCTTATGATCCACAGTTTTTCATAAACCATTTTTCATAATCCATATGAATAAACAATTGAAATCTTATGATCCATAGTTTTAGAAATAATGCTTTATTGAGCATATGCTAACTTAATAAAGTGTTATATAATAACAAGAAAGATCAATCATGCTTAAAGCATTGATTATGAAACACTTTCCAACTTTAATGCAATTTTATTTAAATAAGTCTAAAATACAATACATTTCTCATTAATATTTTAAAACTTATCACAATACTACATTAATTAATTATATTTGAAAACATAAACCTTCATCGAAAAAAATGAACTTCATTCAAATGACGGCATTGAAATATAAATTGCCTGGTTTAAACATCTCTAAAATGTTATACATTCCTCGGTAATAATTTTAGAATTACCATAATACTGCGATAATTTATTATATTTGAAAACATCATCGAAAACAACTGAAATTCATTAAAATGACGTCATAGAAAAAATAACACGCCTGACTCTCTCTATAAAAGTAGCATTTCATTCATAAATAATTTGCCATTCATGTCATTCATCACAATACTATAATTATTTATTTTATTTAAAATTTAAGAACATGGAGCTGCAAGTAATTAAACTCTATGCGTAAAACTTCATCGAAAAAAATCGTCCTTCTCTTTGTAAAATCAATGACTATTTCATTCATATCAGCTATGCAGACTCCATGAACTAAATGATTTTGTGTTAAAGAAATACAACAATTCTAATACAACTCATTCTACATATTTTGCTGTTTATATTTTACATAGGTGAAAAATAGGCTTCGTTGCAGAAATAATCAAATTTGGATGAGCATTTAGACTCAAATATATTGTAATTGCGTTGTTTCAGTATGTAGATGCACAGAATTTAAGCAAAAATAAAGTGGTTTTAGGACGGATACAGCAGTCAATATGAATTAAAAAGAACTTTTAAAAATCACGATTTTGAGGCAAGATTGATCCCATATATGATTTTGAAGTGGTTCACGTGATCTTTTCATAGCATGGTCACGTGATCGCTTCATATACGTGGTGTTATTTTTATTTTTATTTTTATTTAGAAAACTACTGAATATATTTCGCAGAATTTTTTTTTATATATTTTATGGTACAATTTGAATATTACCTAAAATTTTCGAAGCAATTTGTGAATTTTAAATCCGCTTAAAAAATGTTTGAAAAATTAGGTCCCATAGGACTCAATGCATTTCATTTTTTCAACCCAGGTTCAATCCAAAACTAACTGGGTGATATTATTCATTTATATTCCCATAGACCATACAGACCGTCTGAACAACATACTAAAATTTCATATTGGATAAGTCATTTTTACAGCAGATAAAGTCAGATACGGATTTAGATAAAGTCATTTTTACGGCAGTTATCGTGCTAACAGACAGACAGACAGACAGAATGAACAAAGTCTTAAATACTTTTCAACTTTGTTGTAAAGTGTTAAAAAGCAATGCTTATATGATCAATTTGAGAAGTGTTCACATACTTAACACATAGCCTCGGAAAATGGTTACATATAAGCAAATGATCATCGTTGAGATATTAGTCACAGGTTTCATAAGATGTAACATAATAGTCACTGCTGATGAATCTCTACGTTTAAACTAGGCACTACTGACAAAGAAAATAAGAGCAGCATAGCAAAGAAAAATATATATATTAAAAAAATATCAGCTATTAAATATTAACAAGGAAGATCAATCATGCTTAAAGCATTGATTATGAAACACTTTCCAACTTCAATGCAATTTTATTTAAACAAGTCTAAAATGCAATACATTCCTCGGCAATATTTTGAAACTTATCACAATACTGCATTAATTTATTATATTTGAAAACTTAAACCTTCATCGAAAAATATGAACTTCATTCAAATGACGGCATTGAAATATAAATTTCCTGGTTTAAACATCTCTAAAATGTTATACATTCCTCGGTAACAGTTTTAGAATTGTCATAATACTACGATAATTTATTATATTTGAAAACTTCTTCAAAAACAACTGAAATTAATTCAAATGACGTCATAGAAAAAATAACACGCCTGGATCTCTCTATAAAAACAGGATTTCATTCATAACTTTCTCCCATTCATTTCATTCATCACAATGCTATAATAATTTATTTTACTTAAACATTTTGTTTAAGACCATGGAGCTACAAAAAATTAAACTCTATGCTTGAAACTTCATCGAAAAAAACCGTCCTTCTCTTTATGAAATCAATTAATATTTCATTCATATCAGCCATGCAGACTCCGTGGACTGAATTATTTTATGTTAAAAAAATACAGGAATTCTAATACAACTCATTCTATATATTTTGCTGTTTACATTTTTCATAGGTGAAAAATAGGCTTAGTTGTAGAAATAATCAAATTTAGATGAGCATTTAAACTTAAATATATTGTCATTGCGTTGTTTCAGTATGTAGATGCACAGAATTTAAGCAAAAATAAAGTAGTTTCAGGACGGATACAACACTCAATATGAATTAAAAATAACTTAAAAAAATCACGATTTTGAAACAAGATGGATGCCATATATCTTTTTGAAGTGGGTCATGTGATCGTTTCATATCATGGTCACGTGATCGTTTCATATAAGAGGTGTAATTATTATTTTAGTTTTTATTTAAAAAACTACTGAATATATTTCGCTGAAGTTTTTTTTTATATATTTTATGGAATAAAGTAAATATTACCTAAAATTTTCGAAGCAATTTGTGAATTTTAAATCCGCTTAAAAATGTTTGAAAAATTAGGTCCCATAGGGCTCAATGTATTTCATTTTTTCGACCCGGGTTCAATCCAAAACTGATTGGGTGATATTATTCATTTATATTCCCATAGGTTCTACAGACCGTCTGAACAACATACTAAAATTTCATTTTGATTAAGTCATTTTTACGGCAGTTATTGTGCAAACGGACAGGCAGACAGACAATCAGACAGACAGACAGACAGAATGAACAAAGTCATAAATACTTTTCAACTTTGTTGTAAAGTGTTAAAAATGATAATTTATGTTAGCAAATAATGATAGGTATAAGGGGCATGATAAACCAGAATAAAATTCGCACGTATTGTTATATTTCAAACAATAAATGATACACTGAGAGTACTTACCAAAAAAAGCAACCAGTGTACAATTCGTTATATTTTAATCGAATGGAGAAGAACGGATTTGTTTGAATCAAATTGAAGGAACCGATTTATGTGGTAATCACTCGAAATAATGTTGAAACTTATAACTAGAAAACTAAATCGAACTTTAGAAAAAGGTATATTGTGTCGGGAGATCAGCTAGTCGAGTGTCGAATTTCGGGACTGTACAAAGGTTAGATTTTCAGCTACAGACGACACATACACACAGACTAACATCTTATTTTTTTGTCAGATAAACTTAATTAATATTTATATAAATTGAGCAGTTTATTGAGAGAACAGATTTAAGTGGTTGTAAAATGTATTATTTCTTTGATCTATGAAGAGTTATTTGATGGTTTTTTAAGATGTCCCCATATGCTGCTGCGGGCCAGCCTCACTTTTTCCTACTGATTGATTCGAGTGACGGGTTTCATAATGTTAAGTGTTTCGGCACTATTGGGATTTTGACTTGCATGTAGATATTTACAAGCAATGCTGAAGAATTTCGTGACCTGGAGATGGCAAATCACATAATTATATAATGTCATTTATGGTGCCAGACTGGCCATTCTCTAAATTTTACGATCATTTTTCTACAATGCGGCAGAAAGTAAAACATATTATATTTTTTTCAATTTATAAATTTGGGAATTTGTAAAACCTGGCATCACACTCTACTGGTACGCAAGAAAAGAATCCATGCCATTGCAGCTTTCAATATTTGGAGTTTTAATGTTCAGAAAAAAAATATTTTTTGTTTTTATTAATTTGAAAGTAAATCTAAAATTATTAGCATTAACGTGCATCAAAGTGCCATACATTCATTATCATTTTACTTAAGGAAAAATACATATACTTTTGTTTAGTCACCGCAATCTTATGTAGAGGAAATTCAACACATGCTACGTATTTCCAATACTTTTCGTTATATTATATTATATTTTATTTCCTCGTGTGTGCCCAGTTTCTTTCTTTAGAATAAATTGCATATTTATTTTTATTTTTGTACTCGTATGCATAATATTATTTTAGTTTTGTATGCCATTTCATAAAAATGGCCCACCTAATAAATTGTATTACATAAACTCTGAAATAGGAAAGAAGGAAGCACCTCAAATTATTATAAATCAGAATGCATAAGTATGGTGCGAATATCTGTATCCGAATATATGCAGAAATATAAATACTTGGGTAAAATAAATAACTTTACCGACAATATCTGACGAGGTTATCCATGTCCCCAAGGCTCAATAAATCCAATCTGTCTGAGGTGGAAACTGTTTCAATCCTTTGAAATTCCTGGACAATTTATTAAATCCAGTGGCTCAGCAAAACTGAACAGAACGAACATAAATGGGGGTGAAACATAGAACTAAAAATATAAAAGTGGTTTTAGCGATGATTATATTGTGAACTTGGAAATATTAAATCAAATATTCCGTCTTAGAATCAATATCCCAATGCAGAAAGAGTAGCCAATACCGCTGTTATTGGAGTTTTATGTTACCTGATAACTCGATGTGTTACAGGCTATAATATCCTGCCTGGCAGAGCAGAGAACATTCGCTACTTCTAGCAAATCTGAGACTGTCTGTCGCGGCTGAGAAAATTAATTATATGCAAACAGGGCTGTCTCTCTCAGCGCAATTATATGCAGCTATCATTTAATAACGACTACACGATGGTGTAATAGGACGACAGCCGCGTGGAGTGACCTACTTTTTCAGTCACTACGCACAATTATAAAAAAAACAGTAATATTGTCATCACAGCATACACAAATATGTTAACCTCCATAAAGACCAAAACATGAAATACATTTCCATTGCAAATATAAGCATCTATGTACCATTTTATGCACATTCCAGCATTAAACGCCAATATATGTAATAGCAGCAATAAATATCTTATATGTCACATATTTAAAACTTTCTATTGGCACATCTAATACTAACATTTGTCTGGATTAACATTTTTTTTAAATTCAGCCCAGTCTACACGAGTATGCAACGTCCACATGAATAGTCACAGATTCACACACTATTTCATGCTAACTAGTACATAATAAATTAAAATTTGTCTAAGAATGCTGTAATTGAGAACAAAAGTGCATTCCAAAGAAATGAAAACACACCCTTCAGGCGGTTTCCGTGCTTACATTTTGGTTATGACATCCTATATCTACAGTTTGTAATACATCCCATCGTTTATTGCAACGGTTATAATCAGTGTATGCATCAAACAACTGTTTAAATACATTTATTACATTAATAGTTTGCAATAAATTGTGGTTAACCATGAGCTTTAATCGATTTTGAATAACTTGCAAAATATAAACCATTAATTAAGACATTGTTATGACGAAAGTGCATTTTGATTTTGCATTGCGAATGATTGCAGCCTTTAAGGCATTTATAGTCACAAACAACAAGTACCAGATGATGGAAATATACTTTGTTAGTGTCAACAAAAGCGCAGTCAGGTGGACGCCAGTGGTTGACATTATGTGCAAATATATATATATGGGATAATAAATAATCCCCGCACATATCGTAAGGTCAAGTCGTTCTGGGAACTCAGACTCTTACATCCAGCGTATCTACGTCCAATAATAGTTGGTGAAAAGTTGGTGAACCAAGTGGTTGCAAAATTGATGGTGATCGAAAAAGAATAACCCTAAAATCTAGACAATGCAAAGCCCCAATACATGACCATGTCCAAAATGATTCCAGCAACGAATTCTACAATAAGATGACATCCACACTACACGTACTCCCTTATTTCTCATGAGGAATACCAGCTCAGTTAATATCAGCTTTTTAAAAATGACTACGTCATTACACTCGTCTCCAAGTTAGATTGAAAATGAAAACAAATTGCAAAATTAAAAATCCTGTCGTCCTATTACACCATCGTGTAGTCATTATTAAATGATAGCTGCATATAAATGCGCTGAGAGAGACAGCACTGTTTGCATATAATTAATTTTCTCAGCCGCGACAGACAGTCTCAGATTTGCCAGAAGTAGCGAATGTTCTCTGCTCTGCCAGGCAGGATATTAAAGTCTGTAACACATCGAGTTATCAGATAACATAAAACTCCAATAACAGCTGTATTGGTTGCTCTCTCTGCATTGGGATATTGATTCTAAGACGGCATATTTGATTTAATATTTCAAAGTTCACAATATAATCATCGCTAAAACCACTTTTATATTTTTTAGTTCTGTGTTTCACCCCATTTATGTTCGTTCTGCTCAGTTTTGCTGAGCCACTGGATTTAATAAATTGTCCAGGAATTTCAAAGGATTGAAACAGTTTCCACCTCAGACAGAATGGATTTATTGAGCCTTGGGGACATGGATAACCTCGTCAGATATTGTCGGTAAAGTTATTTATTTTACACAATTATTTACATTTCTGCATATATACGGATACAGATATTTGCACCATACTTATGCATTCTGATTCATAATTATTTGAGGTGGTTCCTTCTCTTTGGCCTTTTTCTATTTTGTACGTCTTATAAGAAGTGTAATAAAATACCTTCTATCGAAGTTATGTGCTTAATCTTACAAATTATAAAAGTTGAGATGAATACAGCTGTAAAATTATTAATTGAAATAATTAGTGAAAGTTATGTGTTTGTGGAAATAAATGATTATATGAGAAAAATTAATAAGTATTCCATAATTAACACTTATCCTATGGGAATTAGGGACATTTACAGATTAACTCCGGAAGAGACAACAGATGGGTTATAATGTTGGATGCATGAACTCACTATTATGATCTCGAGTCCAAATTAACCTAATTATTAATTAATTGTTGAGTATTATTTTCACCAAATTTGGTGTCTGTCATCAAATTTGATGTATGTCATCAAATTTGGTGCCCTATATTTTAACACAGTAGCCATTTTTTCTTCTGTGAGTTTCTCAAACAGCGCACTATTGATTAGTCTCTATTTTTGCATGATAAACACTTAGCTTTAAAATTGAAACGAACCTCTACAGTGTAATCGCCAATATTTCTCAAATAGCATTGGAGAGATTGTACTGAAATTCAAATGGCAAATCAAGAGGTTTTCTTAAAAAACAAATATAATGCTTTGAAACATTTATATATTTTGCAGTATAATCTAGCGATGGTCAAGGCAAATAGAAAACTTAAAACAAATAGCAAATTTTGGTAAGTATTTTTAATTTATCAAGTTGCAATGCCCCTCTCAGAATACAGTGACCTTCTATATAGCTGCCTCTATTAAAGTAATCAAACAAAATGTTAAAAAAATATTCTTACCAATTTGCATAAGCATTCTGAAGAACAAACTTTAAGCTTGTTTTTAGAAAACCACTAATATTTCGTAAATTAAATTGAATTATATGATCTTGTATTTTGTCAAAACTGAATTTAAGAATGATTTTCCATATAAATTAACCATTTTATATAAATATGATTTCTTTTTCAGTTTAAAATTACATTTACAAAGGTATGTATTAACTTAACGTACATTAAACTCAATATGATGCGCATTCACCTGATTTTTCATATTAGTAGTGTGAAGCATAACAAAAATATCATATACACACGAGCAACAAAATAATACTTTATTTAAAATATTTTAATGTAATTGTTAATGGAATTAAAAGCAAATTCCCTCTCTAAATTTAAATCAAATAAACAAGACATTTATCGGTTGCAACATATACGAATTGTAGATATATGTAGTTCAACAATGCTATAAAGAATATCAGCCACACCAAAAAATCTGAAATACTCCGCAAAGGAATGGCATTTTTTTGCGGATGAGTTGAAGTAAATACATCAGAAGGAGTCACGTAGATTGTTGTTCCCACACGCATGGAATAGTAATGAAGTTTTCTATTTGGCATATTTCTCGAAAAAATTCTTTTTACACAAATACAATTTTGAAAATGCAGGAGTTGTCAGTTCTGACTATAAAACTCCTGAAAAAATTTCTAAAATTAAATGAAAGCGTATTAAATGACTTATAAGTGAAAAGAATTAGAAATGACATTCAGAAGAATACATTTATAGTGTACTATAAAATTTGTATTGCGTTTATCGTGATTTAAAGCAGGGTGTGATAAAATTCAATTTTTACAAACGTAGTCGCGCCTTGCCCGTTTTTTGATAAATAAGTTTTAAGATAAATTAAATGTTTTGAGCTAACTTAAATGTTTTAATGTTGTTATATTATAGATCATACAGTCCACTTATATAATCTGTGTATATCCATATAGTTATCAAGATAAGTTCTACATCAGCATCATTCACCGGACTTTTGTATGATTCTCTTGGGCACCATGGCGCATCATGCCCTACCCGGGTGCTGTTAATATGATCGGGTAGGGTCTGCCACATAGGCATCTAAAGGTAGTAGCCACTTAAGCCGCTAAATGTCTACTCGCTAAATAAGTCGAAACTATGTGCAATGAGTCCTAGATATGTATGGGGACTCGTAAAGGAACAGCATGAAACTCGAAGAGTAAGTGGTTAGTTGTCAAGTAGCAGGTTCTGTTAAAATGTAAAAGGCATGGATCTGAGTATGCCAGTGAAAATCATAGCCTGGAATAGATTAAACAGCAGTTAAAAACATGGATTAGTCTGATAATAATAGTAACTTAATGTATGTTTAGAAAACCATAGTAGTGACATAATTCAGAAACGAGTTCAAAATTTTGAAGCAGATAAAATTGTGGTTTTTAATAAATAACTATATTTTTTCAGAGAAGTATATATCAAAGCAGTAATAAAACAACAAGTGGGGTAGAAAAAACGAACAATTCCGCACCATAAAAGTGACAACAAAAAACTGTCGTGAAATAAACATGGAGAAATATGAATAATGTCACCAGTATCGATGTCGCCCAAGTTTGACAATTATGCCACTCCTCAATATACAAGTCATAAAGTCAACGTCACTAAGTTTATAAATAAAGCAAGGCTTATTGTAATAAAAATATTAGTTGCAAGTGTTCGGCTGACTCAGTCCACAGAGTTCTAAACGAGTAGCTTAAATTATACAACGTGAAATAAGATGTGAGCGCTCGTGAATTGGACAGCCAAAAGCTCGCTTGCCGAACTGGGATCATTTTTCTCAGAGAGAACTAGTAGACATATTTTGAGAAACGCGCCAGCCAATTTCTTCACTAATGTTCCTAGGTATGGCTTGAGCGATTAACTGTCAATACAAGGATATACAAACAGGAAACCGCAACGTGAAAATACACTTATGATGTTTCTGTATCAACTGTTGCAAATTGTATAGTAAATCAGTGTTCAAATTCAAGAAGACATTTCAATAAGACAATATATTTGATCATGAAAAACAGGAAACTAGCTCAGAGAATGTACTGCGACAATTCTAAACTGAAGAATATATGCTATTCAAGTTATAGTTTCCATGTATTGTGAAGTATTTTTGTAACTGAGTGCACTCGTAACACACCAATAACCCATCTGAACAATACCGAGCTCATATACCTTCTGTGGAAATTTCTGTTAAAAGAACGGAAATCGAGAAGTTATTTTCCATTCTACAAAATACAAAATTTTCACTCCAGAAAGTCGCTAAGTTGGCGATATTTTACTGAATTGTAATCAAGTATTACGGATGCGCTGCCGCGGTCAAGTGACATAGACCGTCAAATACTTAAATGGTTTCCTGTTAGGTATTCGTAACAATGTGGTGTCACTTCCGTTACAAACTTTCATTTTATCCCTGCCACGTTTGTTTCTTTATTTATTACGCAATAATCGGCCTGAGATGTTTCACATCAAAATTGAGATATTAGGAGGTCGTCCATTTCATGTCAGTTTAAAATATCAGGAAGAAAAATGTAGATAACGTTAAACGAGAGAAAAGTAGAATATCGTTTCTGTTACTCAATTGACCTTCGCTATTTGTCAAACGGATATCAAGAAAATGTATTCTGCCAGGGTCAATATTTATTTACACTTCCCTTTGTCAGTTCATCTGAAATTGTAAACAAGGATTGAAATATTATACATAGTGAGTATATAAAATATGTAAATAATAACTGGATTAAAACACACAATATTCAGTTTATGCAAATTTCAGTTATTTGTTGTGTGAGGAAAATCATCAGGCAGAGCGAAAGAATCATAGCAATTTCCACAATAAGAAAAGTAATGGAAAGCCGTCTTGGATGAGCTGAAGTAAATAGAGCAAAAGGAGTCACGTAGGCTTTTGTTTCTATGTGCAAGAAATTGTAACGAAGTTATGCAGCTGGCGCATTTGTAGTGTATGTATACCTTTCACAAAAGTGCTACTTTGAAAATACATAAGTCGTTCTTTTCGAGATAGATGATGAAATAGACACATTTGTGAAATTGAATGAGTACATTATTAAGTTCTGTAAATGTTAAATTCACTAGTGGAATTGAAGAGGATACATGTGAATAGTGAACTTTGTGATTTTTAATAATTAAGGAATAAATACAAATCCGACCATAATAAATCTCAAGGGAATAAAAAGTTCTTCATTATAAAGAATTGATTCTAGTGTTGCGGTAGAAAATTATGTAATACACGAGACAAATTATCGCAAATTATTCAGTGTAAATATTTTTCTACAATATCTTATTACTTTCCCTACAGTACTCGGTAATGTAAAGGGAAATTATTGAAATCAATCCGAAAATCGCAACTCGAGATTTCGAAGGATCTACACAATTTGACACCTCTAGAATACGAAAAAACATTTTAAGGGTGACGGCTGTGCGTGTGTCTGTATGTCTGTCCGTCTGTCTAACAGCGTGTTTGTTCGTCTGTCTGTCAGCGTGTCTGTCCGCCTGTCTGTCTATCTATCTGTCCGTGCAATGTATGAATCCACTCATACTAAATAACTAATTGACCGAATTTTATCAAATTTAGTAGGTAAGTTCTTTGTGGGTGACCCTGGTGCTGATTAGATTTTGGTAGGATTTAAGATGAAAGAACCCAACTTTTTTGCAAAATGGTGTATCCACACTAGCTGAAGAACTAATAAACCAAATTTAATGAGAACGGAAATTGAAATAAACGTGCACATTTAGTGTGATTTAAAATAATTACGGATGTTATTTTGTGTAATTAAAATCAATTTGATGAATTAGTTGAAGACATAAAGATAATGCGAATATGAGCCTGCAGATAATGTCATGTGCTGCCTACATCTTATTATTTAAGTTCAAACGTAGTAAATATGTATAGTCTCTTTTCAAATCTAACTAACTAGATCCCACTAATCACATTAACATAGAATTTGGCATGCTGCTGTGTTTGTGGTAGATTTTCAAACTTATCCAGCCAGCTCCCGCCGAAGATTATAAGGCGGTAATGATCAATAAGACAGTAAGGATTTTGAATCAATTATGTTACTATTTCAACTCATTTGTGCAAATTCTTTTTTATCTCTATTGGCTATTCTACTCTATTGACAACCGTTTTTAATTGTTATCTCTATATTGACTATAGCATCACACTTTAATCCCTGCATCTACATATAAATAACGTTATGCATATATTAAATTTTTAAGAATCCGTGTTACAATTAGGCAAATTGCAGACATTCGATCTAATTTTAGTTTTGGGTTTATAGATTTTTTAATTTATACTAGACTTTATATGTATATTTATATTTTATACTTACAATTTTATGGGTATACGCAGATTATTTATTGTGCCATCGTCCAACATACAGAAAGAAAGAATCATATACACAAGCATACGCATATACATATGGATATATTTATATATATGTTTGAAACTATTCAGAATGTTTAAAATATTATTTACCTTTAAAACCTAAATTTTAAAAAAATTATCTAAAACAATATTTTCTTTATTTTTTAGTATAAGATAGTAAAAATTAAGTAACGTAGAAAATAGGGGATTAGTATTAATAGATATGTGCGTTTTGTACTTTATTTTCTACCAATTTTCGCAGTCCATTGGTCCTATTTACCGTAAATAGTTTCATTAAAATTCATTTGCTACTACAAAATTAAATGTAGCAAAATTCAATCGTTTTCATTTAGAAAATCAAAAGTTTGCTCTTTCAGAAACATGTTATAATACTTTTTATGCCTTCAGCTCATACATTATACCTATAGCTCAGCTGTACAGAACCTTGGTGTCGCAACTGGATATCGAACTATGGCCAGCCGAACTGGCCAGCCGAAGCTCTACCGGTGAACTACTGGGACGAAATTGCAAGCTATTATCGAAGCGGACTCTGCGAACTTTATACAATTTTCATAACATTTCAGTGGCCAAACATGTTACTATCTTTACATTCCGAACGATTGGTGACAGTGTCCTTCCCAAGGATGATCATAGAGACTATATATACAAATAAAGTATTATGGTCTAAAAAAGAGCAGTTGAGTGTTAAAACATTCCAACCATTCAGTTGAAACAGAAAGCTGAAGAACACTTATTAAACTTCGTATTTAACGAAATAAACTACTGCACACACACAATCCTGATGAGTATTCATGAATGGAAAAGTAACTATCTGAAGTAAATAGAATGCAAGTAATTACCTGATAAGTTGTTGATATGCACATCGAATAGTAATTAAGTTTTTCAGATTATATTTTAATGTCTCTGTCAGGGATGATTTTTCTTCAGCTATAAGTAATGAGTCTGATTATTTTCAAGTAGAGCATTTAGAAGAGAATCTAGTAAAAGCGAATGAAAATGCAACGAGCATAATGGAATAACTGCCCAGAGATAACGTTCTATATAAGATGTTCCGAAGAAAAAGTCGTTCCATATAAGATGTTCTGAATAAATCTAATACGGATAGATCTAATACAGTAAAAAATACATAATACTCACAATTGGTCGATAATATGAACTGCACGAAGGAACTCTTGGAATAAACATTTTGTTTTTCTGTTACCAACTAGATATATTTATGATTTTTTAGAAAAGAGTCATATAACTAAAGTGGTAATTGCTTTAGACAGAAAAATAGACAATTAAAATGTGGGACCTCCTTTACCCAAGCAAGTTTAGCATTTACTGTAGAATATCACACGTGTCTGATTGTCGAAGAAATGTTGAGTGTGTCGCAAAGGGAAATAAAGTGTTAAATTCAAGGAGTACATGAAGCTTTCTATAACATTCTTAGATTTACTAGCAGTTTTGAGCGTATTCAGATAGATATTTTAAATATTGCAGGGTGGTACCATATTTAGGTTTATTCAATTAAATAGTTATAATTAATTGAGGAATATTTTATATAATACTTTAAGATAAACCTGGTGGTTTGAAATGCTATAAAATAAAGTGGATTGTTCACTTATTAAATATTAATACGTGACTTTAAATGTATCTCTGGCATGTCCGTAATTGGAAAACTCTTATAGATAAATCCAAACTCTTCTTGATAAATTAAAACTTTTCTCTTAAATTGCAAACTGTTCTACAACTTACCAAGTTCTTATAGATAAATTACATTGTATAAATATAATATCCTCAAGAACCCGCAGCTAAATATACTCTAATGGAAGTAATATTTAAAGTATGAGGGGAAATTAGAAGTTAAATTATATCCCAGTTTCAAGGAAAGTAAAATATATAACTAAAAAAAGCACAATAAGCTGTAAAAAATATAATCACAGTAATTAATATCACATGCCTACATTTCGGTTTGACATCAGCTTCAATTATCCGTTTCTGAGCTGTGGGAGAAATAACATCAGGCACAATGAAAGAATCTGAACTACTCTACGAAGAGCAAAGGAATGCAAAAAAACTTTTCCGCATGAGGGGGAGTAAATAGAGCAGAGGGAGTCACGTAGATTGTTGTTCCCATGCGCTTGGAATAATAACGAAGTTTTGCAGCTGGAATTTTTCTCTAAGTTGAATTATTTTTACACAAAGGTTATTTTTAAAATACAGAAGTGGTGCACTTCTGACTTGAATTCATAACATACAAATTGTTGAAATGAAATGAAAGTGCATAAAATACTTATCTCTGTAAATGGATAGCAATGAGAAGTGTATTTAAAATGATAAGGAAAAGGTATTTTCATAATGATTTCAGATAATTATGAAAACCTTTGAAAAGGAATTATCCTCACACTGCTTAACATATCAAAATTCCTAAAATGGTTTCGCTTTTATTTAAAATCATCAACAAAAATACATTTATGAAGGTCCCTTTACATATCAGTAAGTCGTGAATAAACTTTATTTTTGACGGAAATATTAAGCATTTTAATACTGTTCTACATTTATTTTATATAGTCATACGAATATTCGTAAAAATCGAAAATGACAGCTCCAGAACCGCAAATGAACATCCTTAGTGAACATTCTTAACCCCGCAGAAGTCTAATGCTAAATCCATATCAATCATCATCCAATCTTTATTCATAGAAAATCCTGAGATATGTGTTAAGGATGATTTTTCAACCGTAAATGGAAATCCTTAGATAACTTCCCTGTTCACTCTGAAACTTGATGCTGTATCCAATCCATATATGCCATTGTATTAGCTATATCCATTGCCGATCCGGAGAAATACATGTTCCATGAAAAATGTAAAACTTAAAATCGGCAGATTCGTGATATCCCTAGAAGAGAAAGTGAAAATCCTTAGTGAGGTATCTTATCCTACGGACTGAATGAAAAATCTATAACAGTTATTATCCAACATTTATTTACAGCCAATTATGAGAAATATATGTTTCAAAGAAAATGTTTTAATATGTAAAACAGCTGGAAAGAAGATTTCATTATGAACCACACTTTTTCATCCATAATTTGATGCTGAATCCGCTGGATTTTGAAAATTTATGAAATTTTGATGGAAAAGAAATGAAATTGGAAATATTTAGCGATACCTCTACAACCTCTGAAATTGTATGCTGAATCTGCTTGCAGCATCTTCTTCGCTTAGCCTGCATCTATTTCAGAGACTAAGAAATATAAGTTTAAAAATCATTTGAAAACAAGGATAATGCAATTTTTTTCCACCAATGACTAAAAATTGCTGCGTTGGCAGGAAGAAACACAAATCTAACGAAATGCTTCACACAACGTAATGCATGAGAAAAATGAGAGTAGAAGTCGTAGATTCTGATAACATTGAACTATAAGCCTAATGCAGCAACCAAAAGTGAACCTTTTGATACATTTAGAGATAATTATTCTCACTTAGTTGCTACTGGCCACACACGCACACACACACACACACACACACACACACACACACACATATATATATACATATATATATATATATATATGTATATATATATATATATATATATATATATATATATATATATATATATATATATATATATATATATATATATATATATATATATATATATATATCATACGGCATCATAGGTAAGTCCTATAGTGGTAATTTTGATAAGGTCAAGTTTACCTTATTACATCAGATTGCAACAAATAAAGTTGTTTAACATACCGTTAAACTTTATTGTAAACTTTCAAACCAAATACAACCGAAAATACGTTTAAAAAATCTTTAATAAAACCTCCTTTCCTCGACGTACAAAAATTACCTAACATCTTGTTCTCGCCAATCGTGATGATTATGTCTATGAAATGCAGAAATATACTGTCGAGATGCACTGTAATCAGGTTAAAATAAATATATATATATATCCATCCAAATACTAACATTGTTCCCGTTTCTGAACTTATGCCTTATACGTATAGTCTTCTATATCACCCAGCGATTTTTCGTCCTCTTTTTCATTTTTGCCATGAATTTAAGCCAGCTCATTCGACCGTTGTGAATACTTTATTTAATCGTATACGTTCGGATAAATATACGGATAAAAATAACTAATTCCCAGACTGTGATGTAAGTTGTCTCTCTTTTATTTCCTGATAATAACTTTAAATTCTGTATTGGGAGTGCTAAACGTTTTGTCAGTATTCGTTTAGCTGAACATGCTCGAGATGTTAAAAATGGTAAACTCTCTACGGCTCATGCCCAGTATGTTATTAACGATAATTTTTATTATATGTTTGATAAAACTTACCTTTTAATCAGTTGCAATAACCCCCGTAATATTTTACTTTATGAATATATTTTTATTTATCGGTACCGTGAGTCCATTTGCAATTTTGATCCAGTCGTAATTTTGATCCTAAGTTGTGCTTGACGACTCATTATCGACTCCCTACGTGTTAAACTTTAACTGTTTTTCTGAAAATTTAACAATTGATATAATCAGTGTTTAGACGATATTCATTTTGGTTATGAACTTCAAATGCATTGTAATTTGTATTTTATAATTATTTCGATTTTAAATGCCTTGTTTTAAAAAATGTAACAAATGTAAAATCGCAAATTGATGATATGTAATTTTTACCTGGCGTTTATGTCCTATATGTAAGCCCTTGTTTGCACTGTATCTTCACTTCGCCACTGATGAGGTCATATTGATGCCCCAAAGCACTTTGGTAGTGTAATTTTTGTACGACGAGGAAATGAGATTTTATTAAAGGACTTTTAAAGCTATTTTGGGATTATCTGATTTTCAAATTTAATTAAAGTTGTAATGCATCCATTCTAGTATTTATTTTATAGTAAACGTTGCACTTTAGTGTAAGTTTATTTCTTGGTGATTCAGACGAAAGCAATTGCATGCTGGCTTTAGGTATTAGAAATGCATAAATTGTGTTTGATATTTCAATACATTTAGGTGTATTTATTATGTTTAATATTTATTTATTAATCTTAGATTAATTTTATATAAATATGATAGCAGAAAATTTATAGCGATATTTGAACATTTTTTTAAAACTTCATTAATTTGAGGATATTTATGAAGGATAATACATTGTGCATATCGAATTTATCATCTGCAAAATATTAGCTGCATAGATATTTAAAGAAGGTTTTAAAAATCATGATTGACCTAAAAGTATGTATATATGTAAGAAAAGCGTAAACAAAAATTGATGCATTAAATAAAGTTGAAAATCGAAAATATTTTATAAGAATATTTTATAACAGTGAAAAATCTCAGTGAGAGTAATTATAAACATACAGCACATGGCAAAAATACATACAAAACAGTGCATAGTAATAAGGCCTTCATTTTTACCACTTAACAGCTCTATATATCTCTAATCGTTGTGTTAAATTTTAAAATTATTACAAGCACATTTTTGAATGTACCTATGTTGAAATTGCCCATTGGATAAGATATTGCATATAAACTCAAAAATATACTCTATTATACTATCACAGTTGATGCGAAGTTTCACTCGTTTTAATGCTCTGATACATTGTGGTTGGGGGCACATGCATAAACACATAGTGTAATTTTATATGGAAGTCCTCAGTATTTTTTAAATTATTAAACCATGCGTATTGTTTCTAACTAATTTTTAAAATACTTTTATTATCGATTAATTTATGTTTTATTTTACAGCACATACGCTATACATAAATAATATATTTTCTTCGTTTTAGAAATGAGAAGATATCGTTACATAGCATGCAATTTTTTTCCTTTTTAATTATACGATTGTCTAACGTATTTTACCTGCTTTTTTCTTTCCAGACCCTCCAGAAGCCCTTTTGTGGCCTATAAAACTGAAACTCTGCACATATAGTATTACGCAGCTTACAGAAATAAACGCATCCCGATTTACAATTTAATTCCTGTGAGCGAAGAAAGTATAATTTTTTCTAAAAGTCATTAAGATCTTTCAGAAACTTCCCTACTGACTTATAAGTCTGAGTTTTTGCAAATTTAAAGTATCAAACTATCAAACAAAACTTATCGTAGTCATAAATTCAATATCTTCTCTCCAAGGCTGAAATTATGAGTTTTATTAGTCTCACCAGACCATCAACTATTCGTCCATTCGCTTAGAAGGCTGAATTTTGTACACCAATTGCATCAACCACTGGACCAAACCTAATGGATTAGATTTATAGATTTTTCTTCTGAAGTAGAAGAAATATATGGGGAATTGTAAAGCCTCTTACTGAATCCAGGCATAAAAAGCATAACCGTACCAAGGGGCAAAACCTAACTGCGCCAATTTTCGGTTGAGACAGTCGTTTTTGACTTTAGGCACCACACATTATTATAAAAAATAAATCTTATTAGAAAAGTTGCAGTTTATTTTATTGACAGTGTCAATTTCAATGCCTTTGATATCCATAAATGCTAGTTTCGTAATAAAATTAAAAATCTGATGTGAGCAGCACATGACTTTCCCTGCAGACTTATATTAACGTTATCTTTATTTTAATTAAATTTATTTCACTTTTAATTCAATTTTCGTTCTCATTCGGTAACCTGGCTTATTTTCAAAGGTGGCGTAGGGAAAGTATGAAAAACTAAAATATCCCGAGAACGGCTAGTCCTAGTGTAATGGGGTTGATCTTATTCTTTTCGTCTTTAAAAATTGCGTATTACATCAGCATTTAATGTATATATTTGAGTATACCCAGTTCTTTAGTTTAGATGTGGACGATTTTTGCAGGCCATTTTGCAAAAAAAGCAGGTCATTTTTTTCCGAATCGTACCAAAATCTAATCAGCACCAGAGTAACCGATAAGTGACTCATCTACCGAATTTTGTGAAATTCGGTCCATTAGTTTTTCAGCTACAGTGGATACAAGCTTTTGCAGGCCATTTCACAAAAAAGGCGGGTTCTTTTATTCCGAATCTTACCCAAAACTAATCAGCCCCAGCCCCGGCCACAAGTGACTTACCTACAAAATTTTGTGAAATTCGGTCCATTAGTTATTTAGTTAGAGTGGATACAAAATCTGCACAGACAGACACACAGACAGACACACAGACAGACAGACACACAGACAGACAGACACACACACAGCCGTCACGCGACAATACACGCGACCTGATACACAGCAATCTATAGCACAAATCAAGTTTTCTTCCTAGTAATTATATTATACATGTTGAAGAATGCTAAAAAATCCAAACCGGTCATCGGATGCTGGTGCTTGTAATGATAACTAAATTCCTAATTTTAATATATGGCGTTGTCTTCAACTAAGAATTAGAAAGGCATACATTTATTTTACATTCGCTTTATAGCTAATTTGTGATAAGGCATTACCACTCATATTTAAAATTGTTCTGAAATTAAAAAAATTACCTGAAGAAAAGTTTATAAACAATTATTTCTTTTAGAGGGCATTATAAGTTGATTTGACTGTAGATATTAATTTGTTTCATTTATTCAAGCACAATACTTAAAGCACGGTTTCCAGGAAACGTTCAGAAAATGCCAAAGGGGGAAAGGCGAATATATAATCTTTCCGCTTCAACGAAAATAAATGAGGTAGGAAGTATCACGTAGACATTTTTTGTTTCCATAGACTCTTAATTGTGCAATCTGGCCTTTATTCATCCTAACAGGTAAAGTATTTTTCCTTTCTAGAAACATTTAAACAGACGCACTGTAATGGAAATTAAATTCCTAGCTTTAATTCTGGGCATGGTATTCGACTAAGGATTAGAAATGCACACATTTACTTTTCATTCGATATATTTTCACTGGTGATGAGCCATCGCCAATCATATTTGAAATTGTTCCATAATTTAAAAATATCATCTGAAGAAAAAGTGATGAACAATTCTTCATTTTAGAAGGCGTTAGAAGTTGACTTGACTGTAGATATTAATTTGTTTTATTTATTAAAGCACAATACTTAAAGCACAGTTTTCAGGAAACGTTCAGAAAATGCCAAAGGGGGAAAGGAGAATTAATTATATTTCCGCTTCAATAAAAAGAATTGAGGTAATATAACGTAGACATTTTTTGTTTCAATAGACTCTTAATTGTGCAAGCCAGACTTTATTAATTCTACAGGTAAAGTATTTCTCACTTTTTGGAGGCATTTAAACGGATACAATTCTACTGTTTCGAATTAAAATAAAATTAAAAAATCTGATGTGAGCAGCACATGACTTTCGCTGCAGACTCAAATTCATATGTTCTTTATTTCTTTAATAACTCATTAGACTGAGTTTAATTGAACCACATAACACTAAATTTGCATTTTTAATTTAATTTTTATTTTTATTCGGTAATTGGACATTTTTCCAAAGGCGGCATAACAAAAATGCGAAAAATCTCAAATATCTCGAGAACGGTTAGTCCTAGAGTAATAGAGGTGTTCTTATTCCTTTCCTCATCAAAAATTACGGATAAAACAAGCATTTAATTGATATATTTGAACATACGTAGCTTTTTTTCAGATTTTGGCGATTTTTGAGGGCCATTTCGTAAAAAAAGCAGGTTGTTCTTTTCCGAATAGTACAAAAATCTAATAAGCACCAGAGTATTGTACAAGTAACTTATCTACCAAATTTTGTGGAATTTGGTCAATTATTATTTTAGCTAGAGTGGATATATGATATTTTTTCGAGCCATTTCGTGAAAAAAGGCGGGTTCTGTTTTTACGAATCCTACTAAAATCTAATCAGCACCAGGGTCTCATCCAAGCGACGTACCTACCAAATTTTATGAAATTCGGTCCATTAGTTTTTCAGTTAGAGTGGATAAATACATTGCACAGACAGACAGACACACTCACAGACGTCACGCTAAAAATAGTTTTTTCGTATTCTAGAGGTCTCGAAATGTGTAGATCCGTTGAAAACTCGAGTTGCGATTTTCGTCATGATTCCAATACTTTCCCTATACATTACCATGTATTGCAGGGAAATTAAAAATATGATGTGGGCAGCACATGACATTCCCTGCAGACTTATATCCACGTTCTCTTTATTTCAATTGAATTTAATTCACTTTTAATTCAATTTTCGTTCTTATTTGATAACTGGACTTAATTTCAAAGGTGGCGTAGAGAAAATACGAAAAAAACTAATATATCTCGAGAACAGCTAGTCCTAGTGTAATTCGGTTGGTCTTATTCTTTTATTCGGTGAAAATTACGTTTTACACAAGCATTTAATGGATATATTTGAGCATACGTAGTTTTTAGTTTAGATTTGGACAATTTTTGCGGGCCATTTTGCAAAAAAAGCAGATTCTTTTTTTCCGAATCGCACCAAAATCTAATCAGCACCAGGGTGTCCCACAAGTGACTTACCTACCCAAATTTGTTTAATTCGGTCCATTAATTTTTCAGTTAGAGTGAACAAAAGCTTTTGCGGGCCATTTCGTAAAAAAAGGCGGGCTCTTTTATCCCAAATCGTACCCAAAACTAATCAGCACCAGATTCACACACAAGTGAATTACCTACCAAATTTTATGAAATTCGGTCAATTACTTTTTTAGTTAGAGTGGATACAAAATCTGGACAGACAGACAGACAGACAGACACATAGAAATACACACATACATACACATAGACAGACACACAGGCACACACATTTACGTCACGCTAAAAATAGTTTTTTCGTATTCTAGAGGTCTCGAAACGTGTACATCCGTCGAAAACTAGAGTCGCGATTTTCGGTATGATTCCAATACTTTCCCGAATCGTACCAAAATCTAATCAGCACCAGGGCGACCTATAAGTGACTCATCTACCGAATTTTGTGAAATTCTATCCATTATTTTTTCAGTTAGAGTGGATACAAGCTTTTGCGGGCCATTTCGCAAAAAAAAGGCGAGTTCGTTTATCCCGTATCGTACCCAAAGCTAATCAGCACCAGACCCGCTCACAAGTGACTTATGTACAAAATTTTGTGAAATTCGGTATATTAGATTTTTAGTTAGAGTGGATACAATATCTGCACAGACAAACAGACACACACAGAAGTATCACGCTAAAAATGGTGTTTTCGTATTCTAGAGGTCTTGAAACGTGCAGATCCGTCGAAAACTCGAATTGCGATTTTCGACATGATTCCAATGCTTTCCCTATACATTACCATGTATTGCAGGGAAAGTAAAAAACAGTCAACTAACGCATTGCCTACAATATTCCCATATTTCATAAAAACTCGTCAAATAATATTTGCGATAAAATACATTGAAATGTTCCTCAGAAGTGTATACAAATACCCATATCAATACGCAGACATCACAGTAAAAATAATCAACTCATAATCTTTGGTACTTAAATTGCATACATACAATGCGAAGTTCGAATTTTCTACACTATTATAATATATTTGCCAGGGCATAATTTATTTTGGAATCTGACGTTACGATTATTGAAGTCAATGAATTCACATGTTAGAAAAAAAATATAACAAGATTTGATAAAATTATATTATGGGAGCATTTTATAATTATTTAGTATATTGGTATCGCTATGTACTTTTATGTGAAAATATCTTACAGCAAAATAATTTACACAAGTATATTTTTTAATTTTTTATGCTTATTTATTTTAACCTTCCCCGGTGTTCATAATAATTTACTAGACAATTATTGTATGAGGTCAAAAATTTTAATATTTGTTGGAATTACGTAGGTCAAGATCACTAGAAATTGTATAGCTTAATGAATATTTTTCGAGTCTTCTATGGTATTTTACATTGTCTGTCACAGCATGTACACCTTATCAATAGTAATATCGCATTAATTGCAAGCACAGCAAATATTCAATGAATTTGTTGATTCAATGGACCCCTATCATAAAATACAAGTTGCTACACAGACAGCTTGTGTAATACCTTTAGGGTCACCCTCTGTAGGATATTTCAGTAACTATGAATTTGATCATTGTAAGTTCGTTCATTCTGAGCACGATTTTCTTTAAATTTATATTCGTCTGCGTGGTAAAACTGACTTGAGTGGACACAGCAAACGTTCGGAAAATTGTAACACATGAAGTATTTTCGTTTTGACAAGACAGTCATCGTCTATTTAGTGCTAAAGAACTAGCTATAAACAGAGCGAAACCTGCCGACGAATATTGATCGCCGCATTATTATAATTTCGAAATATAATTTTGATAGGATGATAAATATAATTTTGGTAAATAAAATTTTGAAATTATTAATTTTGAAATTAATGATTTTAATTATAATTTAGAAAATTTCTACATTTTAAATATAATTTGAAATTAATAATTTTTAAATGTATTTTTTAAATATAATTTTATTAAGATAAATTAAATATATTTTTGAAATATAATTTTGATGGGATGTATTAAATATAAATTAAATTCATAATTAATAGAAACATTGAGAATATAGATAGTAAGTAGAATCTAATATCATAGCACGATATTCTAAGATTGGATTAATAAGAGTATTATATAAGTGAGCAAGAGTATAGGTATTGACAAAAGAATGAGGCCGTTTAAGGTGAAGCCAATTATTACTTTCCCTGCAATACATGGTAATGTATAGGGAAAGTATTGGAATCATGCCGAAAATCGCAACTCGAGTTTTCGACGGATCTACACGTTTCGAGACCCCTAGAATACGAAAAAACTATTTTTAGCGTGACGTCTGTGTGTGTGTCTGTGTGTCTGTGTGTCTGTGTGTCTGTCTGTCTGTCTGTGCAGATTTTGTATCCACTCTAACTAAAAAACTAATGGACCGAATTTCACAAAATTTGGTAGGTGGTAAGTTACTTGTGAGCTAGTCTGGTGCTGATTAGTTTTGGGTACGATTCGAAATAAAAGAACTCGCCTTTTTTTTGCGAAATGGCCCGCAAAAGCTTGTATCCAATCTAACTTAAAAACTAATGGACCGAATTTCACAAAATTCGGTAGATGAGTCATTTGTGGGTTACCCTGCTGCTGATTAGATTTTGGTACGATTCGGAAAAAAATGACCTGCCTTTTTTTCCAAAATGGCCCGCAAAAATCGCGCCCAAATCTAAACTAAAGAACTGGGTATACTCAAATATATCCATTAAATGCTGATTTAATACGTAATTTTTAACGACGAAAAGAATAAGATCAACCCCATTACACTAAGACAAGCCGTTCTCGAGATATTTTAGTTTTTCGTACTTTCCCTACGCTACCTTTGAAAATAAGCCCGGTTACCGAATGAGAACGAAAATTGAATTGAAAGTGAAATAAATTTAATTAAAATAAAGAGAACGTTAATATAAGTCTGCAGGGAAAGTCATGTGCTGCTCACATCATATTTTTTCCTTTTAAAATCAGCTATTTTGTGAAATTCATATATTTCTCTTCTTGAAATTTCAAAGACTTATCTTTATTAGCTTTATTGTTATTTTTGTATTTTTTCCTTAAAAACATGTGCTGGTTGTGATCAAGAATCGTTGATATTAATACATCCATGTAATGTTAGTAGAATGAATATTGTGCGAATAAGAATAGTTTAATATATAGTGGCAGTTACTTAATGTACATATGTATATATTTACATACATATTTTTAAGGAACTTATGTACATATTTACTCATATATATTTAATATACATGGGTACATATATATTTAAGACACATAAGTACATATAAAATGTAAGAAATCTACATATTCAATATAAACACACCAATGTAATGATACCTATATTGTGAGGCATTTTAAATATCATAATTGTGAGTTTTAGAAATTATTTCTTAAAATATAGTTTTCCACTGTTTACCTTAATTGATTATTTATTTCCGCTAGTATAATAACTAAAATAATAAAACTAAGATCATAAGATTAATTTTGTTGTACGTTTTCTCAATTTCTATAATCATCAGTTCAAACGTGAACACTTGAAGAATGTGACTTCACAAGCAAGGGTCTGTCTTATACTCGTAAACTGTAAGTATTTATTTATCGAAGAAATCCTATAAGTCACATACAGGAGAATCCGGAAGATGTTTTATGGAAGTCTCAAAGTAAGAAGATAACCTCCCGTATAAGATAAAAGTAAATAAAGTGAATAGAAGAATACGCAGAGGTACTTCAATAGCAAATATATTTCCTTGAGACCTTTGGATGTGAAATATTTCTTATAGAAATACTGATGATTATTTCTTGCGGAATTTGATTGGACAGTTTAAATATGTTTAATTTAAATACGAGTCCGTTATAAACATTATGTGTGTTCTATCAATACGTAGCAATGTGAAATGATTAAAAATTTACTGTGACTCAATTCGACTTTTTCATACCAGAAATCATTTTCAGTAGCTTTTTCTTCAAATTTTACATGAAAATTATCGAATAATCGGTATTGTTGGTGAAAATGATTACAATTATAGAGTATAACCCTTCACTTTAAACGGCTTGAAAAATATGTCGATTGATACCACACTTGATAATGTACCCCCCGGATGCCAACTTGCCCCTCAAAGAGAGCTAATGACCTTACGAACAAAATAAAATGTAATGCAGCTATTTTTCACAACATTGTTTGGAACTATTAGGTATCGTGAACATTGAGATCCGAATAAAACATTATATGCATGATTGTGTCAAATGTTGCCCTATGCTGCCATGTTAAAAAAATTTAAAAATTCGAATACATTTCAAAGCTTTCGCTCCAATGTTAAAAGAAATATATCTAGTTCTAGATTTTTTTATAACAAGGCCGGATATAAACATTTGTGGTTGCTATTGTTGAGACTCAGACCGTCCGACCTACCAGAAAGGTGTAAGGTAACCGTTTAGTGCCGTAAGGCCGTAACCGTAAAGGCCGGGAAGTGCCACACAATTTAGACCGGAATCCAATGGGGGAGGCATCCACAGAGACCGTACCCTCCTTCCCCTACCACCAACCTCTCATAAGGACTTACGGACCCACATGTTTAACGTGAACGTACTACGCATGAACACGGCGGCAGTTGTGGCAGCGTGCAAATCCGGGGCGCAAACCACCGGGCAACAGCGCCCGAAATGTGTCAACATCATTCGGTGTTCCCAGGTGGTCACCCGCCCAAGTACTAACCGCGCCCGATGCTGCCTGACGAATATAAACTTTTGTGAAAATCCTATTACAAACATCCGATCACAGACAGAAATCGAACACAAACATACAGATAGATAGATTGATGGACACCAAACCAGAAAAATTCGAAACAATTTGTGAATTTTAACTTCACTTAAAAATATTTGAAAAATTAAGTCCGATAGAGTTAATGTATTTCATGTTTCCAACCCGGGTTAAATCTGAATGTAATTGCTTGATACTATTCATTTTCACTCCCATATGTTCCATAGACTGTTTCAATCACTCACTAAAATTTCATTTTGATAAAGTCATTTTTACGGTAGTTATCGTTCGAACGGACATTTAAGCAGACAAAATGGCAAAAGTGATAAACTCTTTTCAACTCTGTTGCAAAGTATTAAAGATAGATGTCGAAATATATGTATTATATAACATTATTAACAGTATAAAATTTTAAACTAACATATTTCGATTCTTTAGTTTAAACTTATCGTTGTAACTGTCGAACATGTTAATAAGAACATGTTAATGAGAATTCCCCTTCTTTCCAAAAAATGTTCTATTCAAGTGAATTAAACTGTTAACATAAATGTAGGAAGAGCATCTTCTTAACACACATAATTATCTACATAACTGAAATTTGTTTTCATTTCATTCTTCGTAAGAAATAAAAAAATCTGATGTGGGAAGCACATGACTTTCCTTATATAATGCAACAAATTTACTACTTTTACAGTAAAAAAATAGATTATTTTTATAGTAGTTATTCATATTCTTTCCAAGATATTGGATTTTCGTCAATGACTCGTCATTTTCCATGTCGTCCGCATCAATGAGTCGTCATTGATTTACCGTCATTTTTATCCATTTGGCGAGTTTTTCGTTAAATTAACAACATTTAAAACAGTCGCAAAGTTGGCGACATTCCACCAAAATCGTCGCCAAAATCTCGCCAAGCGTGATGGATGAAGAAATAAGTTATTATTACAGCGGATAAATGACTATTGGCGTTCAAATACAAATGTATTACTCAAAGTAACTTATTTCATGAATGGGACGAGCTAGAGCCACGAGAATGATATCATTCAATTTATCGCAGGGTTTTACATATGAAAAGTGAACATGTTTCTCAATTGGAAATATTTTTTTTTATTTTATAAGACTTTTTGATAATTTTTTGAAGAATGTTCAATATCTCGAGAACGGTTCATGTTAGCGTTCTAAAATTTATGTTAATCGTTTTCTAATGAAAAATTACATAAGAAATGTCTATTTGTGTAACTTTATTAGCAGTTTTGATTTTTTGAAAAATGTTTCAAAATATCACTCGAAATTTAAGGGAGTTCTGGACATTCGATTTCATATAAAAACAATAGGTTTCCAGTGTTTATGGATTGTGATTTGTGTACCACATTTCGTTCGAATCGGCCCATTCTTTCGTCAGTTATCGTCTCCATAGACTCACTGACACACACACACACACACACACACACACACATAATTTCACACACACACACAGAGAGAGACATCATTTCAAAAATGTTTGATTCGTGATCAGGGATGGTTGAAACGTGCTATCCCGTCGAAAACTCGAATTCGAATTTTCGACCCCGTCACAATACTTTCCTTATACATTATGTATATAAGGAAAGTAAAAATATACCGGAGGAGGATAATAATATAAAGGATTGTGATAGATTCCCCATTTTCGCATTTATTCAAGTAAATCTGAGTCACACACTAGAGAGAACCCGGAAGACTTTCAACGGGGGGGTAAAGGGAAAGAAAATTTCCTTCCGGGTAAAGTAAATAAAGCGGATATTAGAACAAAAAGTATGCTTCAATATCAATGCGAAAATATCAATGAAACTTACCAAAGATTTTATATCTGTGATTTCTCAAAAAATAAATAAATTCTTAGAATTTGTAACGCGTAAAAATTAAACGAATTCAATATGTTGGAAAATTATGTGTAAATTGCACAAACAAAACTAATAAAAAATAGTAATCAAAATATCCCCCTTCATTACAATCATGCATTAAAATAAAAATGAAGCTATGAAGTGGGTTTTACCATGTCAAGACTGGTCCTTAATATTACACGTAGAAATTTACTATTTAACAGGAATCAAAATTAAATTAATTTTGCGTATTAAACATTCCGCTTCTGACATTATACTTTGTGATTGATAAATATTTCATAATATTACAGTTTTGATTTCTTTCCTGACTTTTTATTTAAAAAATTCTATACTTATATCATGAATTCATAACGAACTTAAACATAAGTAACGCATCTTATTAACACAAATAAGTACTTACATAAATGAAATCAGATTTCATTCTTCATAAGAAATAAGCATAATAACGTAGACTGCGCTGAAGGTATTATGATAGATTCCTTTTTTTTCGCATTTATCCAAGAAAATCTATCAGTCACCCACTAGAGAGAACCCGGAAGACGTTCAACGGAGGGCAGAGGGGAAGAAAATTTCCTTCCGGGAGAAGTAAAGTAAATAAAGCGGATATTAGAACAAAAAGGGTGCCTCAATATCTATGTGAGAATATATATGAAACCCAGGCAAAATTTTCGTATCTATGATTTCTCAAGAACAAATTACTCATGTATTAATGTGTAACGTGTATAACTTAAACGGATTAAATATGTGTGAAAATATATGCAAATCAGACAAAAAAGAAGATTGAAAAAAAATCGTCATAAAAAGTATTTGAAATATACATATATTCTTGGCTGTATAAAAGTTTAAACTAACAAATTTCGATTTGTTAGAAAATGATAACAAATATTAGAGAGCTATTATAAATCAATTTTGTTAAGGATTTTTCTTTATTGTTGTCGATTAATAAATTTTGATGTGGGCAACACATGTATTTCCATGTATAAGAAGAATTGTATTTCCATGTATAGAGAAAAATTGTGTATAGTATATACAATACAATATATTTATTGTTGAATTGTTCATTTGTCGCTTTTCCGGATGGCAGCATGTTAAACTATCTTCTCTCGTGAATGGAACAAACTGGATCCGCAAGAATGATGTTAACAAATTCATTTATTTCAAAATTTCATTCGGAAATTTGTGGGTCTACCGGACATTCGATTGCGTTTAAAATTTAAAATCATCAGTCTTCCAATATTCACTCATTGTTATTTCTGTACAAAATTTTATCCGAAAAACCCCATTCGTTTGTGGGATATCGTCTCCACAGACTCACGGATACACATAAGCACCTATACACGCACATACACACACATACACACGCATATGAACACACGAATACAGACAGACACACATACAGACATCACCTCAAAACCGATTGATTCGATTTCAGGAATATTCGAAACGTACTCTGTCATCATAAACTCGTATTCGACTTTTTGACTCCGTCACAATACAACCCCATACATCGTACTATGTATGTATATAGAAAAATTAAAACAGTCAGATCTTATGTCGTAGTTACAGCCCGCTTTTTCGCATTTCTGACCCAGTTTAGTATTTCTTTCTATTGAAAAATTTCACAGAAAAATTTAATTTTTCCGATGGACACTCTTTTTAAAAGAAATAAGATTTCAGGTATATCCAGAACTGCTTAAAATTGATTTCTATTAATTTATAATAATACAAAATTCCATGTATAATATATATTTTGAACACTTTACAACAAAGTTGAAAAGTGTTTATGACTTTGTTCATTCTGTCTGTCTGTCCGTTAGCACGATAACTACAGTAAAAATGACTTAATTAAAGTGAAATTTTAGTATGTCGTTCAGACGGTCTGTAGGACCTATGGGAATATAAATGCCTAAATAATATTTTGCCTAAATAATATCCCCAATTAGTTTTGGATTGAAATACATTGAGCCCTACGGGACCTAATTTTTCAATCATTTTTTAAGCGGATTTAAAATTCCCAAATTGCTTCGAAAATGTTAGATAATATTCAAATTGCTCCATAAAATATATAAAAAAAATTCAGCGAAATATATTCAGTAGTTTTTTAAATAAAAATTAAAATATTAATTACACCTCTTATATGAAGCGATCGCGTGACCATAATATGAAAAGATCACATGACCCACTTCAAAATGATATATGGCAACCATCTTGTTTCAAAATCGTGATTTTTTAAGTTCTTTTTAACACTTTACAACAAAGTTGAAAAGTGTTTATGACTTTGTTCATTCTGTCTGTCTGTCTGTCTGTCCGTTAGCACGATAACTGCCGTAAAAATGAGTTTATCAAAATGAAATTTTAGTATGTTGTTCAGACGGTCTGTAGGACCTATGGGAATATAAATAAATAATATCACCCAATTAGTTTTTTATTGAACCCGGGTTGAAAAAATGAAATACATTGAACCCTATGGGACCTAATTTTTCAAACATTTTTTAAGTACATTTAAAATTCACGAATTGCTTCGAAATTTTTAGGAAATATTCACATTATCCCATAGAATATATAAAAAAAATTCAGTAAAATATGTTAAGTAGTTTTTTAATTAAAAAAATTATTTAATATAGGGAAAAAAACAAATTCAATTAAATTCTGACTTTGGGATATCTTCCAGAAAGAAAAGAGAGAGATATTATATAATAAATATCTCTCCATTTGTTTAAACGTTTTGCATATGGGAGTGGCTTCATATTTTAAAATAAATTTGGTAGATAACAATTTTTCATTTTTTTTAACACTTTACAACAAAGTTGAAAAGTGTTTATGACTTTGTTCATTCTGTCTGTCTGTCTGTCTGTCTGTCCGTTAGCACGATAACTGCCGTAAAAATGAGTTTATCAAAATGAAATTTTAGTATGTTGTTCAGACGGTCTGTAGGACCTATGGGAATATAAATAAATAACATCACCCAATTAGTTTTTTATTGAACCCGGGTTGAAAAAATGAAATACATTGAACCCTATGGGACCTAATTTTTCAAACATTTTTTAAGTAAATTTAAAATTCACGAATTGCTTCGAAATTTTTAGGAAATATTCACATTATCCCATAGAATATATAAAAAAAAATTCAGTAAAATATGTTAAGTAGTTTTTTAATTAAAAAAATTATTTAATATAGGGAAAAAAACAAATTCAATTAAATTCTGACTTTGGGATATCTTCCAGAAAGAAAAGAGAGAGATATTATATAATAAATATCTCGCCATTTGTTTAAACGTTTTGCATATGGGAGTGGCTTCATATTTTAAAATAAATTTGGTAGATAACAATTTTTCATTTTTTTTAAATTTTATATAACTCTTCTTGATAAATTTAATTGATGGCATTTTAAATGCACTTTCCTACGTCCTAGAGAGTTAAAATTTTGTACACAGCTTAACATTGAACATTTGCTTGTTGAACATTTTATTCGACAAAAATTTGATGGATCTTTAAATATAGATCATACATTTTTTTCGAAATGGCCTGAAAATAATCCCCGTTCACTTCTATAAATCATTGGTGTAATATTGTTAAAAATTCTGATGTGGACAGCACATGTCCTTCTCTGCAGATTCATATTCGTTCTCTTTATTTATTCAATGATAATTTGAGTTTATCTGCACAACATAGGTATTTTAAATGACATTGAATTTACACGTTAAACTTAAATTTGGTTCTCATTTGATAGCTGGACTTATTGTCAAAGGTGGCGTAGCGAAAACGCGAAAAAACTAGAATATCTCAAGAACGGCTAGTCCTAGAGTAATGGGGTTAGTCTTATTCTTTTTGTTGTCAAAAATCACATATAAAATAGGAATTTAATTGATATAATTGAGCACACGTAGTCTTTTATTTTTATATATAACGATTTTTGCTGGCCATTTCGCAAAAATAGCCCGTTCCTTTTTCCCGAATCGTAGTAGAATAACCTACAAATGATTTATATACAAAATTTTGTTAAATTTGGTATATAAATCACTTGTAGGTTATTGAAATATTATACTCCAAATTTTGTTAAATTTGGTTCATTAGTTTTTAGCTAGAGTGGATAAAGGCAATTTCTGCGGCCATTTCGCAAAGAAGGCAGATTCTTTTATTGCGAATCGTACTATAATCTAATGAACATCAGGATTTCCCACAAAAAACATACCTACCAAATTGTATGAAATTCGGTCCATTAGTTTTTCAATTAGAGTGGATGTAATATCCACACAGACACACAGAAACATACACAGATACACCCTTACACACACAGACGTCTTCCTAAAAGTAGTTTTTTCGTGTTCTAGAAGTCCCAAAACGTGTAGATCCTTTGAAAATTCGAGTTCCGATCTTCGGCACGATTCCAATACTTTGAGTACATACACATACACATATATATTATCTGTGTATTATCTGTGTATCTAAATTCCGTGGCTATGCAATTACAATAGTTGTGATTTTAAATGATCCCTAAACTTTTATTATTTCTTCAAGGAAGCCTAATTTTAACATATGCAGAATGCAAATATCTCAAGCGATTGTAAGATGAATTACATAAGAATTGCTGAATTTTTTTCACACAAAATTATTTAGCTCTGGAGTCTGAAATACAAGTTATATGAATGAAATATTCATTGATTTTGCATAAAGAATCAGATGATTTATATTTCGATACAGTTTTAAATATTTAAGTATAATAAATTACTGTAGTACTGTGATAATGTAAAAGATATTACCACTGAATGAATCACATTTTAGAAATTTTTAAATGAAATTACATTTCAGTTGGAAAGTGTTTCATAATCAATGCTTATGCATGATTGATCTTTCTTGTTAATTTATATTGAGTGTTGTATCCGTCCTAAAACTACCTTATTTTTGCCTAAATTCTGTGCATCTACATACTGAAACAACGCAAATACGATATATTTGAGTTTAAATGATTATCCAAATTTGATTATTTCTACAACGAAGACTATTTTTCACTTATGTAAAATGTAAACAGCAAAATATGTAGAATGAGATGTATTAGAATTGCTGTATTTCTTTAACACAAAATAATTTAGCCCATGGAGTCTGCATGGCTGATATGAATGAAATATTAATTGATTTTATAAAGAGAAGGACGAATTTTTTCGATGAAGTTTTAAACATATAGTTTAATTACTTGTAGCTCCATGGTCTTAATTTTTAAATAAAATAAATTATTATAGTATTGTGATGAATGAAATGAATGGGAGGCAGTTATGAATGAAATGCTGTTTTCATAGAGAGATCCAGGCGTGTTATTTTTTCTTTGACGTCATTTGAATTAATTTCAGTTGTTTTGGATGAAGTTTTCAAATATAATAAATTATCGTAGTATTATGATAGTTTAAAAAATATTACCGTGGAATGTATGACATTTTAGAGATATTTAAACCAGGCAATTTATATTTCAATGCCGCCATTTGAATGAAGTTCATTTTTTTCAATGAAGGTTAAAGTTTTCAAATATAATAAATTAATGTAGTATTGTGATAAGTTTTAAAATATTACCGAGGAATGTATTGAATTTTAGACTTTTTAAATAAAATTGCATTGAAGTTGGAAAATGTTTCATAATCAATGCTTTAAGCATGATTGATCTTTCTTGTTATTATATTTATTTTGTTCAATATTTTATAGGTTTTTTAATTTTTCTATCAGATATATATGGAAAATACAAAACGTTAGCTTTCTTTACATTATATCATTCGTAATCAAACTAAAAATTTCGAATTGTTATATTTTATCATTTTAACGAAATCATTTTTATAATAATAGTTTTTATATTTAAAATAATGAAACATATAAATCTTTCTCTGCACCCTGAAACTCAATGCATCGAAAAATAACAGTCATTTTGCATTCAGCAATTGTAATGTTCTTATCGAGATTTATTTGATTGGAGTAGTTTATTCAATAGTGCAATCATGCAAATATATATTCATTTATTAAAAAACTGTGCGTGTTTAAACATTTTATAAACATAAGTACATCAAAACTCTAAATTGCCTAATTTTATAGTTATTTTTTCCTACTCAGTGTGCAAAAAGTATATTAACATCAGATTAATATTTGCAATGTTTAAAATAATTTATCTCTCCTATTATGTACGGAAAAATAATAATTTTAATTTTAAATTTTAATTTTTATGTTTAGAAATAAAATTATTTAATTTTTATATATCAATTACATTTCTTCAAGCGTCTACTATTTAATCAAATACATAAAAATATTTGGTCAGAAGTGAAATAGTGCCCATGCTTAAGTCTGATTATGACAACTGTGCTAATAATAACAACTGTACAGATGGACCTGATAAGAACTGATTAAGGTAATATTAATTCAGAACTGAAACAGTAAATTATAATACAAAACCTAACTAAATTATAAAACAATTATTCAAATAACGGTTGTTTTTATAAAATTATATATACTAACACAAAGAGTAAAATCATATCGAATAAAATGAAATTTGGCACTCTATATATATGAACAGGGCATGATTTTTCAACATGGCCGCAATCTAGGACGCCTCAACTGTAATATTTGGTATTAGAAAACAAGTCCCATCTGTAAGTGGTCTGTAAAAATTGGAAGACAATACGATTCCAGATAACAGCATCCATGAACCGGTTTTGCTCTATATTGGGCCGGCTTTGCGCTAATATGATCATTTCAGAGCTATATTGTAGAACAGGCGGCCCTCGACTTTCGCACAATTCGCTATTTCGCACATTTTTAAAAATTCAATTTTTTACTGATTTTGTCGATAATGCAAAAATCGTTCACTTCCATGCAGTCCCTCCCACGGAGCGCGGTAGCTTGCGCTCACTCACATATTGCCGCCTAGAGTAGCGGACTTTTCGGAATCGTTGTGAGGTCACTATTGTTCCGATACGCGGTGGTGGTGGTGGGGGGGGGGGGGCAAATGTCTACAATGTATTAAACAGGTGTAGTCTTGCGTTAGCAAGTGATAGCTTCAGTGATAGATACTTTTAAACGATATTATATGAGGATAATAATTTAATCAGGCCATCAAGGCAACTGACAAGGAAGGTGGGCCTACATTAAGGGATTTTTGGAAGAACTATAATATATGGAACTCAATAAACAATTTAAGGGACTCGAAGGTTGAAATTAAAGAGTCAATAATGAAAGGTTCCTGGAAACAATTATGTCCACAGATGGTGAATGATTTTATAAATTCTGAAGAAACTGCGGAAATTATCGCAGATGAAATAGTTAGCTTAATGGATGAACTAAACTTGGACTTCAACAATGAAGATGTTAATGAGTTGATTGAATCTCACTCAGTATCTCTGTCAAATGAATACGTAATTGAGCAACAAGAGTTAAATGAAATACACAGTGAAAAAAAGTGAGGAAGAAGAAGCTGATAAAATCGTCAAGAATTTGACAATCAAAAATATGAATGAAGCCTTCATGCATCTTGACAAATTTTTGACTATCATGGAAGAATGTGATTCCAATAGAGAACGTATATCTCAAGTCAGTAGGGTGATTGAGAAAGACATAGCATCTTATAGAACTCTTTATCAAGAAAAGAAAAAAAAATGTGGTATTCAACTAACTCTTGACAAGTTTATAAAGAAAATACATGAATATAAAAAAGATACATGAAAGCACTTCAACACACCTCGTTAACACTTAATTATGTACATTGATAAATAAGTACTATTATTATTGATAAATAAATATTTTAAAATACAATTTTTGATGGGGTTTTTATATCTCTCTACTTTCGAACATTCAACATTCGCACACATTTTCAGGAACAAATTATGTGCGAAAGTCGATAGCCGCCTATATATGAAATTGATTCCAACTACATGTAAGGACTTGAATTGCCTGTTCTACAGAAGTTTACAAATATTTTGGATTACACGAGTTTCCTGATGCCATCAGAGTTATCGGCTGTTCCATGTTGATGAGAGTATAGTAACCCCAAAACCGATCTATGAATCTTGTTATATGTAATAGGATTGCTTCCATATGTAATATTTAGGTCCATGGTGGGGACTAATAGTACTCATGCAAATTTGAGGCTTGCGCTTTTTAACCACGGCGTTTTAGTTTATGCAATCGAATTGGAAATATTTATTTTGCAAAGAAGAAATTCACCACATTTGTTCGGAAATCAGGTAAAGAGTCTTGGTGTCTCAACTGGAATCCAACATTGGATCTTCGAAATAACCAACCGACGCTGTACTACTGAGCTACTTGGATGAAATTGCGAGCTCTTATTATCGAAGTGGGTGCTGCAATCATCATACCGTCTTATTCACGGGAATTCTTGTACCTCCGACTTCGGAATATCTAGAACTACACTCTATAGAATATGACATTTAAAAATGGTGTGTGTGTGTAGTGGGGAGATCCCTAATGTGTCAACAAACAAAATTAAATTAAATTTCATAAAGTTCATAAAAATGATTATTTTGGTTTTCGACATAAAGCAATTGTTCCACATTCACATAGCTCGCATATATATCCAAGATATTCCATCAATCATATACTATAGAATCCAGAAGACGCTGAACGGAGGGAAGAGGCGAAGAAAATATCCTTCCGGGTGCGATAAAGTAAATAGAGTGAATGGATCACGTAGAGAGATATTTTAGTCTGAATGGAATATTGATGAAACTTTCTTGACAGCTCAAAAAGCTTGCTTGGAAAAAAAATCATCCAGATTTTGAGCTGGAAATAAATTAGAAAATTAAATTATGCGTTGGATAAATATATGTGGTAATATTCTCATAGTGGGCAATTATGTGAAAATTAATAATACATCCAAGTGCACTGCTATAAATATTTAAAGTTACTAATTGCGCAAAAGAGACTGAAAATATAAATAAAAAATATGAATTTCTGTGAAAGCAACAAAGGGATCTGACACTCATTTTTAACACTTTACAACAAAGTTGAAAAGTGTTTATGACTTTGTTCATTCTGTCTGTCTGTCTGTCTGTCTATCTGTCTGTCCGTTAGCACGATAACTGCCGTAAAAATGACTTAATCAAAATGAAATTTTAGTATGTTGTTCAGACGGTCTGTAGGACCTATGGGAATATAAATGAATAATATCACACAATTAGTTTTGGATTGAACCCGGGTTGAAAAAATGAAATACATTGAGCCCTATGGGACCTAATTTTTCTAACATTTTTTAAGCGGATTTAAAATTCACAAATTGCTTCGAAAATTATAGGTAATAGTCAAATTGTTCCATAAAATATATAAAAAAAAATTCAGCTAAATATATTCAGTAGTTTTTTAAATAAAAATTAAAATAATAATTACACATCTTATATGAAACGATCACGTGACCATGATATGAAACGATCACATGACCCACTTCAAAATGAAATATGGCATCCATCTTGTTTCAAATTCGTGATTTTTTAAAGTTCTTTTTAATTCATATTGAGTGTTCTATCCATCCTAAAACTACTTTATTTCTGCTTAAATTCTGTGCATCTACATACTAAAACAACACAATGACAATATATTTGAGTTTAAATTCTCATTCAAATTTGATTATTTCTACAATTAAGCCTATTTTTCACCTATGTAAAATGTAAACAGCAAAATATGTAGAATGAGTTGTCTTAGAATTACTGTATTTCTTTAACACAAAATAATTCAGTCCATGGAGTCTGCATGGCTGATATGAATGAAATATAAATTGATTTTATAAACAGAAGGACGATATTTTTCGATGAAGTTTTAAGCATAAAGTTTATGAATTGTAGCTCCATGGTCTTAATTTTTAAATAAAATAAATTATTATAGTATTGTGATGAATGAAATGGAGAAAGTTATGAATGAAATGCTGCTTTTATCGAGAGATCCAGGCGTGTTATTTTTTCTATGACGTCATTTGAATTAATTCCAGTTGTTTTCGATGAAGTTTTCAAATATAATAAATTATCGTTGTATTATGATAGATTTAAAAATATTACCGTGGAATGTATTGCATTTTAGAGATATTTAAACCACGCAATTTATATTTCAATGCCGTCTTTTGAATGAAGTTCATTTTTTTCAATGAAGGTTTAAGTTTTCAAATATAATAAATCAATGTAGTATCGTGATAAGTTTTAAAATATTACCGAGGAATGTATTGCATTTTCGACTTTTTTAAATAAAATTGCATTGAAGTTGGAAAGTGTTTCATAATCAATGCTTTAAGCATGATTGATCTTTCTTGTTCACAATTTTGCCGTAGTTGCTGGTACAAGTGATGGTACAGGTGGTACAGGCGATGAGATGAGCAGTAACTACAATACTCTTTAAATCAACGATAGAATGGCGATTGGTAATGGACAAAAAACAATGGTACACGGGTAGTGAAAAAAAGGTGGAATTAGCAGTTTATATGTTTTAAGCAAAGCCCTGTTATAGGGTACAAGTCGTTTCACTGTAATCCTGAGGTCTTAAAATGTTGTTAATGGTGGGAAATAATTTGGACATGATCCCTGAAAGATTTCCATATTTGAAATTGCAATATTTCCGGGTATTCTAAGATAAACTTCATAATAAATTGTAAATACATTAATTTGGGGATGTAAAATATACTGAATCAAAACTGACTTGGAAATTTTGAAGTTTGTGCGCATCTGGATATGGCGGTCCCTTATGCAATTTTTTGCATATACAAGTAACTTCGTAGAAATATTTATTTATCGCATGTTTTTTCTTTCTTATTTGCTTTATTGAGAATGATGCGAATAAATGAGTAACGCGGAACTATTATGGATAACGCGGAGTGATCTATAAGTAAAATACATTTTGTGCGAAGTATGAGGAAAATTTGAGCAGCGTGTATAAGCACAAATAAAATGATAATGCGGCATATAACTGTCCAAAAGCGAAAATTTATTTTGGACTTCAGGTTGTTTGGTTTCCTTGCACTGCCGAAGGGGATCGAATATATTTTCGAAACAACTGTAAGGTGCATGATCATTTATTTTATGTGTGCTTATATACGTTGATCAAGTTTTCCTCAAAGTGGCGTGAATCTGATTTTTTCTGCATTTTTTCATATTACGATATAATATTAGTAGTAATAATAATAATAATAATAATAATAATAATAATGATAATGATATAAATAGTTATTTTCATTTTAAATAACTAGGGAGCTCCGTTCCAGCATTTTTGTCCCAGCACTGTGGTTTTCCTTATTTCCTTCATCATGGCTAATTTTGAACACTGTGAAAGATGTGAAATACATAAGAATATGATTTTACTGTTATTTCAGATTTATTATAATAAACCTACAGTTTTAGAGCTACATCTATAAAACCATTATAGGATATGCCATTTCTAGCATAATGTTCTATTGAAAAGAGTTTTTAAATTTCAATCATGGTGTTTATTATTCATGCCTAGAACTTTCAGCACGGTTATAAGATACGTCGATTGCTACATAGCAGAGATAAAAGTTTAATACATTTTCTCATAGAATCGTAACATATTTATTTTCTTTGGCATTACGTATTCAATAACGTCCATCAGTCATGTTGGTAGATACCCAGAAGAGCAGAGGCGAAGAAATATCTTCTTAGGTGAGATACGATAAATAAAGTGAAGAGGGCCATTGTTTAGAGGACGTCCAGTTTGAAAAAATTTAAAAAATAATAATTCACGCAGACACAATGTATTATATTCTCAAAAAGTATTCTAACACCTTTATCGCGACCACATATTGTTTATTAAGAAATACATTAATTCAGCAGGTTACGACATGATTTTTTGATTTTTGAACTCATGGAATTGAATGCATTATGTCGCCAGTTATTTCGGGCAGTTTTGCCTCTTTCCACTTTTGTGCCAAATATATTTTCTTCTCATATCCAAGAAACTTTTGTTCAAAATTCACGGTGTGCATATAAGCAATTTGTAGAGACAACAATAGAAATGTTGGGATATACTGCTAAAAGTTCTTTTTCCACAAATTGCCACATTAAAATTCTGGGACAAGCTGCAAATTGAACAATTTTGCAGAGAATTTTATCCCATCGGATAATTTGCAGGAAATTTTGTCCCATTAGATATTTTGCAGCTCCTATTTTGGCCACAATCAGCATTGTGATCAAAATAGGAACTAAAATATTTCCAGAAGTATAATGGTCAGATATGATTTTTGAAAAGGCTAGGCTAACATTTACATATACATTTTCACAAACATTTCTTGTGCACCCAGTGAAGTTTAAGAACAAGCTCCGCTGAACTGAAAAATAATACATTTAATAAAAATGGCGCGATGTAAAATATTCATATACATTTAGAATATTATTAAATTCACAAATTCCAAGCTGTCATCACCAAAACTCAATGGACTTATTCCCTTGCTGCATGAAAAAATATTTGTAACATAGAAATTTCGTAAGATGTTCAAATACATTTGATAATATATTGTATATCTAGCCATATATCTAACAATTCAAAGAAGTATATTTATTATTGTACATAATTTCCACGTGGGGATGCATCAGGTATAACATTTAAGAAATGAGATGTCATATTTTATGATGCAATATATATTTTTTTAAAGACATAGGCGAAATAATGAATTATAATGTATTAAACATTAAATTACTCATAATATATTTAAATTTTTTCAACAAATTTTTTAATAGATTATTTTATATAATTTTAAATTATGAACTATTCATGTAAAATATTCAATATTTCTTGCGCAGAAAAATATTCAAATAGAGAAACAAGCATATTGTGAGCAAGGTTAATCTTCTTTAAGCTAACAAATTTAACCTTCTTTACAACGAATAATTTCAAAGCGGTTTATTTTCAAACACCGTTCTGATCGTTGATATTCCAGCAGAAACTGAGTTTCATAATACATTATCGGAGACAATGATTTATTACACGAAAATATTTTCATAAAACATATTTTTTGGTAATAACCTTTATTTCAAAAACTGCATGTATATATCATTTTTTTTAGTATTGGGGGTAAATATTTTGCCATACCAAAATGTTTAACGAAATATGATTATTTGAAACATTTATATCGCAGCTTCTGCTATAGATGAGGATCTGCTGACATTTGGTTTAAACATTTGCCTTTAAATATTTATTTCTCGGTTTCTGCTATAGATGAGGTTCTTCTGACTTCTGATTCAAAAAATTTCCTTTAGATATATATATATATTAAACAAGAAAGATCAATCATGCTTAAAGCATTGATTATGAAACACTTTCCAACTTCAATGCAATTTTATTTAAAAAAGTCGAAAATGCAATGCATTCCTCGGTAATATTTTAAAACTTATCACAATACTACATTGATTTATTATATTTGAAAACTTAAACCTTCATCGAAAAAAATGAACTTCATTCAAATGACGGCATTGAAATATAAATTGCGTGGTTTAAATATCTCTAAAATGCAATACATTCCACGGTAATATTTTTAAATCTATCATAATACTACGATAATTTATCATATTTGAAAACTTCATCGAAAACAACTGAAATTAGTTCAAATGACGTCATAGAAGAAATAACACGCCTGGATCTCTCTATAAAAGCAGGATTTCATTCATAACTTTCTCCATTTCATTCATCACAATACTATAATAATTTATTTTATTTAAAAATTAAGGCCATGGAGCTACAATTCATAAACTTTATGCTTAAAACTTCATCGAAAAAAATTGTCCTTCTGTTTATAAAATCAATAAATATTTCATTCATATCAGCCATGCAGACTCCATGGACTGAATTATTTTGTGTTAAAGAAATACAGTAATTCTAATACAACTCATTCTACATATTTTGCTGTTTACATTTTACATTGGTGAAAAATAGGCTTAGTTGTAGAAATAATCATATTTGAATGAGAATTTAAACTCAAATATATTGTCATTGTGTTGTTTTAGTATGTAGATGCACAGAATTTAAGCAAAAATAAAGTAGTTTTAGGACGGATACAACACTCAAAATGAATTAAAAAGAACTTAAAAAATTCACGATTTTGAAACAAGATGGATACCATATATCATTTTGAAGTGGGTCATGTGATCGTTTCATATCATGATCACGTGATCGTTTCATATAAGATGTGTAATTATTATTTTAATTTTTATTTAAAAAACTACTGAATATATTTCGCTGAATTTTTTTTATATATTTTATGGAACAATTTGACTATTACCTAAAATTTTCGAAGCAATTTGTGAATTTTAAAATCCGCTTAAAAAATGTTAGAAAAATTAACTCCCATAGGGCTCAATGTATTTCATTTTTTCAACCCGGGTTCAATCCAAAACTAATTGTGTGATATTATTCATTTATATTCCCATAGGTCCTACAGATCGTCTGAACAACATACTAAAATTTCATTTTGATTAATTCATTTTTTACGGCAGTTATCGTGCTAACGGACAGACAGACAGACAGACAGACAGAATGAACAAAGTCATAAACACTTTTCAACTTTGTTGTAAAGTGTTAAAAAGTTCAATTCTTTCAATTGAATTCCAGAGGGCGTAAAATTGTTCACTAAAGATTTTCATTCAGATCTTGGATATGTTAGTTCCTTAAAACATATTTTGTCTCGGGAATTGCTATAGATATAGCTTAGATGATAACTGCTATATATTTAGCATAGACGAATAAGGATTTTTACTTCCAATTTTTCACATCTGGCTCAAATTTTTTATGAAACCCACTTCTCGAAATTTGCAAAATATGTAGTTTAGATGATGCAAGAATGCGGCATTAAATTCTGGAATATGTAGAGGAGTTGAATAGATATTTTTTCTCAGTAATGTAAACCATACTTTCATCATCTAAACTGTAAATTTGCAAAATATATAGTTCCGATAATGCAAGAATGTGGCATTAAATTCTGAAAGATGTAGAGGAGTTGGATAGATATTTTTCCTTTCGGAATTTGTTTTCACTTCTAGTTCAAAAATTTTTTCTTTTAAACTCCCCTTTCTTAGGATTGGTTATTAGATCTTAATTGATGACTGATGTGTATTTAACTTCAAATTTCAATGGGAATAAGATGGTTCACTAATGATTTACGTTTCAGGTTCTGGAAATGTCGCTTCCGTTAATTTCCGAAAATGTGTATGATGGTGCGAAATAAGTATACAAAATAGAATAAAATTACCTTAATATTTTCATCAAATTTAAAGTGTACGCACCATAATCTACAGTATAAAGGTACAGCATAATCGGCACGATATTCACACGTTAAATATAACAGAACTAGCAGAATGGAAGTTATCGTGAGTATTATTAAAATCATATCTGAGTATTCTGCCATCTACTACACATATATAATTATAGTAAATTACTTGGACAATTTCCTAAATAACCTGGACGATATTTATTCCAAAAGGAAACCAAAGCATTGGATGCTTAAGTAACTATTTTGGTTGATCGACTGAATCCGCATTAGGTGTAATATCTCAATGCATCATCACGCTGTCAGCAGCAGTTCGGAAAACGGCCGTCTTGAAGAGCATTTATTGCTCTTTTCCGTTAAAGTTTGGCTTACTCATCATCCATTTTTCGTGACTCATTTTCGTTGTGACTACTTTTCTAGACGAATCCATCATGGAAAACAATATTCTCGTGAAAGTGATCGAGTGTTTTTAGCAATTGTTATTTCCCAGACTGCAGACATTACAGGCTAGGTTAAGGTGAAGCAACATATGTTCTAAAACATGATGTTGCATGTACATGCAAAAAATATCTAATGGTCATTGCTTCATAAATAGTGGGACATGGTTTTGTGGTGACTGCCACTGGTCTGCATAGGGTAGGTGATAAGATGATCTGAGAATACAAAACTGGATAATGCAGGAATAGTTTAATTATTCTACTAGAAGTTTTAATATGCAAAATTTCGTAACATGTTTCAACAGAAATTTGAATATTCTGATCAGTAACAATTCAGTGATGCATTTTACTTTCCCTGCAATACATGGTAAGGTATAGGGAAAGTATTGGAATCGCACCAAATATCACAACTCGAGTTTTCGACAGATCTACATGTTTCGAGACCTCTAGAATACGAAAAAAATATTTTTAGCGTGAAATCTGTGTGTGTGTCTGTCTGCCTCTCTGTCAATGTGTCTGTCTGTCTGTCTGTCTGTGTATCTGTCTGTGCATCTGTGCAATGTACGTATCCAATCTAACTCAAAAACTAATTTTCATAAAATTTGGTAGGTAAGTCACTTGGGTATGACCCTAATGCTGATTAAATTTTGGTACGATTCGCAAATACAGAACCCGCCTTTTTCTGCGAAATGGCCCGTAAAAATTTCATGTATCCACTCTAGCTAAAATACTATTTTACCAAATTTCACAAAATTTTGTAAATAAATTACTTGTTGGATACTCTGATGAGTAGAATTTGATATGATTCGGAAAATAACCCGCATTTTTTACGAAATGTCTCGCAAAAATATTATGTATCCACCCTAACTAAAATACTAATTGACCAAATTTCACAATATTTGGTAGATAAGTTACTTGTGGGACACTCTGGTGTTGATTAGATTTTGGTATGATTCGGAAAATAACAACCTGCCTCTTTTTTTCGATATGGCCCGCAAAAATCTCCAAAATCTAAAAAGAAAATAAAGACTGCGTATGCTGAAATGTATCAATTAAATTCTTGTTTTATACGCAATTTTTGACTAGGAATATAATATAACACACTCCACTATACTTTAGGACTAACTGTTCTCAAGATATTTGAGATTTCTGGCATTTTTGTTACGCCGCTACTGGAAAAATGTCCAATTACCAAATAAAAAGAAAAATTGAATTAAAAATGCAAATTTAGTGTTACTTGGTGCAATTGAACTCAATCTAATGCATCATTAAAGAAATAAAGAAAATATGAATTTAAGTCTCCAGGGAAAGTCATGTGCTGTCCACATCAGATTTTTAGTACTATCCACCATTTATATTCATTTATGTGCACTTTATTTTACCGAATAGACGCTTTATAAAACTTAGCTTCATATAAACAAAAAATGATGAACAGCCCATTGTACACCACCTGAGGATGATAGCTTTAAGCTCATTGTCGCTCGTTTGGATGAGACACTCAGGCTATGGGACGATCATTTAACACTTAACTCCATTAAATATTAATGTTAAAATTCTGGTTGATACCTAAAATATTTACTTCGAGTCAACAGTAATTTATATATTATTTCTGTCGCACTCACGGTTGATTTAAGGAATTTTTATTTCATGGAATTTTAAACTTGTTTGATATCTGATAGGCCGTCTAGTTTTAATGGGCGACAATGCCTGCAATACTTTGGACCACGTGTGGTGAACCATTTGAGATCTTTTCGTCGGGAGTATAATTTACGGAAAACTTATCTAGGGAAGCAAAATAATGATACCGACCGAGTGTTCATGGTTACATGAACTGATTGACAAGACAGAGAAGTATAGTATTTACGGAGATATAATATAAAAGTGACAGTTAAGTGATGTTGTAAATCATATTGTACAAGACATACATTTTGGAACAAGAAATTGAATTAATGGTAACAAATATATACTATCCGATTACCCGTTGAAATTCAACGGTGTCACAATAAACAACCTTTAAATTAGGTGAATTTTTGAATGATTCGATTTTTCCAGTGGTCCTCTTCGAACTGTCCACATGTGCACCAAATATGAAATATGTATGTCACTTTAGACAGGGCATTTCTCATTCTTTCAGGCAATTATACATTTAAGTGTGCGGCATCCCAAAATTAGCAAATATTAGAAAGCTGAAATTATACACTTTATTATTATCTAACGATCTATCCTTATACCAAATTGCAAAGTTCGGTTTGGTATCATTTTACATTTCGAACCTTTTGGGGTGGTACACCCATTGAATGAAATTTTTTTAAAAATACGATTTTTCCCCAGGTTTTATCGACTGATTGGCCCGTGTATCAGATTTCAAGTCTTTATCTCTCAATTCTCCTTTCAAACGTTTTGGTGTGGAGCATACTCCTCTGCAGAATATTTTAGAAAAACTAAATTTTTCCAAGGGTTTTTATTGAACGATTGACTTGAGTACCGAATTGCAAGACTTTATCTCACATAAAAAGGCGTTCTTCATTTATTCGGCAAATCGAACATTTTTCGCGTACAGCAAATATTAGAAATCTGATATTGCACATTTTCTTACCTTCAAACTATCTAACCGTACACCATATTTGAAGTCTTTATTCCATCACTAAGCATGTTTTTCCTATCATTTTACTATTCGAACATTTTTATGTGTAGCACCCCCTTAAATGAAGATTTTTGAAAAACTGTATTACTTTTTCATATGATTAGCACTTATATTAAATTTCAAGCTTTTATCACATTGTAAAGGAGGCGTTTTTAATTAGTTCGTTAAATCTTATTCCCCTACAATAACAAATATTGGAAAACTGAAATTGCACACGTTCCTCTTTTCCAACTATTTACCAGTACACCAAATACGAAGTCTCTATCCCATCACAAAGTATGCCTTTTCTATCATTTCACTTTTCGAACGCTTTTGTGTGGAGTATCCACCCCCTTAAATATACATTTACGAAAAACTCCAAAACTCCATTCTTCTTGGGTTTTGGTCTATGATATGATTCGCCCATATACTAAATATCAAGCCTCTATCACTTTTTAAACGGAGCGTTTCTCCTTTTTTGCGAAAATCGACAATTTTGTTGTGCGGTATCCCCTAAAGAAGAAAATAATGGAAAACTGAAATTGTACACTTTCTTTGTTCCAAACTATCCACCCTTACACCAAATTTGAAATCTCTATCTCATTCCCGAAGCATGTTTTTTTTTTATCAATTCGCCTTTCGAATATTTTTCTCTGGAGCACTCCCTTAAACGAATATTTTTGAAAAACTATATTCGTCTTGGGTGTTTTCATAAAATGATTAACCCATATATAAAATTTCAAGCCTCCATCAAATTTTAAAGCAGCTGTTTCTCATTTATTCGACAAAATCGAACATTTTGTTATACCGCACCCCTTAAGTAGAAAATATTGGATATCTGAAATTGCACATTTTCTTCCTTTCGAACGATTTACCCATACAACAAATTTTAAGCCTCTATCTTATCGTAAAGCATGCTCTTCTATCACTTCACTTTTCGAATATTTTGGTGTGCAGCACCCTCTTTACAGAAAATTTTCGGAAAATACGATACCACTAGAGCGAATGACATGGCGTTGTACGGGTGGGTTTTAAATAGGCTCAGATTACTTAAATCATTCACTTACCATGAATTGTGCAGTCAATCGGGTAGAAAAATTCACAGAACATTTTTCTCAGTGCACAATTTACATTTCTATGCTTTTGTTTTAAACGAAAAGTGAGCAATCTGAATTATAGAAATGGATATTCTCGGGAAGATTTTTTCAAAATCATAAAAATTGTGAACCAATGTTCCTGTGTCTGAATTTTATAAAGAATAAGAATCATGTTAACACAATAGTTTTACGTTTATAAAAGTAAAAACACATGGCGGCAGCAGCAACCATGAAAAGTGTAGCTGCTCATGAACGGGAACTAGATAATAGAACGTTTGCATCAAAAATCAGAAGTGATGAGTTTAAATTCCTTCATGTATGTGGCGATATATTAGTTTTCTAAACATCAATTTTTACAAAAATGGATGTGCATTTACTTTTTTAATTAGATGTTTAACCCAAAATAAATTGCTGAAGCTGCTACAAAAATTTAAAAGTATATATTTCGTTAAAGCACTGCATAAACTAAAATATTAATGCCATTAACCGGTTTCAGAGGCCAAAACAGTCGCATTGTTTTAAAGAACAGAGATACAGCAGCCACGCTAACAAATATAAGTTTTACTTGAAAGTTTACAGCGATAAACATGTTTTCCTTAAATGCCATGGGAAATTTTACTCTCTTTATATCTGTCCATTATCCTCAAAATCCAGTTGTAAATGGAATGCATCATAATCAATGACTTAACAATCCACTGTGGATTATGGTCTTCTTCAGAAATTTCTGGCAAATAGTCATCCTTGGAGCAAAGCTTCTCAATTATTTTTATTATTATTCTTTTTTATGTTTAACACATCAAAGCTCTTATCCACACAATTGATTCATGCCAACTTACGTATTTCGCCTGTTGGTATGAACATAAAAATTGTCTTTTGAAATATTTGTTATTCATTCTTAGTAATTAGCCTAACCGTTTCATTCTATTAATTTTGATGGGTTTGTATATATCAGCATCTTCATATAATATGTGTGGTTCGAAATTGTATATTCTTCTCCAAATATTATTTTTCTAAATTTCAATAAGACTACTACGGAAAGTATTCTGGCAAAGAACAAAGTTCATGTTTTTGAAGCATATGTTAAAGTAGGTCATATAAGTATTAAGATAGTAGTAATTTTGTTTTCTCCCAATCGAGTGTGATATAACAAAATTCATAATTCTTGAAAACGATAAACTTATTTTGTTTTATGAGATGTTTTAATGTACATATTTTATTCTGGATAGACACATAATATTTAAAGATTATGTAAGATTTGAAGTACAAAATTACAGTATATTTCAAGTATAAAATTGCAGTATATTTCAAGTATAAAAGTACAGTATATTTCAAGTATAAAATTACAGTATATTTCAAGTATAAAATTGCGGTATATTTCAAGTATAAAATTACAGTATATTTCAAGTATAAATTACAATTTCCTATATTAACTAATATGAGTTTCATGTGTACGAATATTTTATTTTAATTATAATAAACATAAAAATCTGATGTGGACAGCACATGACTTTCCACGCAGACTCAAATTCATATTTTCTTTATTTCTTTAATAATTCATTAGATTGAGTTTAATTGCACCAAATAACACTACATTTACATTTTTAATTCAATTTTTGTTTTTATTTGGTAACTGGACATTTTTCCGATAGAGGGATAACAAAAATGCAAGAAATGTCAAATATCTTGAAAACGGCTAGTTAGTTCTAAAGTATAATGGAGTGTGTTATATTCTTTTCCTCGTCAAAAATTTCGAATGAAACAGGAATTTTATTAATACATTTCAGCATACGTAGTCTTTTTTTTTAATTTTGGCGATTTTTGCGTGTCATTTCGTAAAAAAATGCAGGTTGTTCTTTTCCGAATCGTACCAAAATCTAATCAGCACCAGAGTGTCCCACAAGTAACTTATTTACTAAATTTTGTGAAGTTTGGTCCATTAGTATTTTAGCTAGTGTGGATACAAGACATTTTTACTGGCTTTTCGCAAAAAAAGGCGGGTTCTGTTTTTCCGAATCCTACCAAAAACTAATCAGCACCAGGTTCTCACCCAAGTGACGTACATACCACATTTTATGAAATTCGGTCCATTAGTTTTTGAGCTAGATTGGATAAATTCATTGCACAGACAGACAGACATACAGACAGACAGACACACAGACAGACACACACACAGATGTCACGCCAGAAAAAGGTTTTTCGTATTCAAGAGGTCTCGAAAGTCGTAGATCCGTCGAAAACGCGAGTTGCGATTTTCGACGGATCCAATACTTTCTCTATACATTACCATGTATTGCAGGGAAAGTAAAAATATCTCCAACAAATTCAGAAACTCCAATAAACTCTTATAATTAGTATATAAAGCATTATAGGAATTCTTGACAGTTTTTCACATATTCCATATACTTTCAGTAATTATATGACCATATTTTATAAATAGGTTTCTAGAGTATGATTCATTCGCAATAATGATAGCTCTCATATCCAAGCTGATTGATAGAGATCTATAATGAATTTTACGTAGCACATAATTACAGTATGAGGATATCCAGTTTCTCATTCATCTGGGAAACAATATGTGCAGCGAAATATAATTGTACTGCATAGATGCAACAGCAGATTTAATCATATTTTTATTTGCATGTGATGTGTGTATTTATGTTTGAATGTGAAATAATGTATGTGTATGCATAAAATTACATTTTATATATACGAAAGAATGAAGGTAAAGATACATTTTATTACTATTTTCCGGTAATCTTCTTGTATAATATATATATATATATATATATATATATATATATATAATATTTAAAATGAAAAAAGAAAATATATAAGTGGAATGATTGTGTTTACAGGGTTGCAGAAAGATCAAGGGGGATTGCGATGCGACCCCTATTTCCTGGTTAGAAGCTAGCTTTGACTTCATGAAAACGCTCCCAGAGACTCTGCACGCCCGAAACAACAATCGATCATGCCCGTGGGGAAAAAATGGCCGAATCCCAGACAACATAAAAATGATCAAAATAACAATAAAATTGGAAATTTTACCAACCAGAAAGACGAGAATCATGGAAGAGTTGCATAAAGCGTATAAACTTCGGTTAGGAAAGCATATATAAAAAAGTCGCGTCTAACTTATAGAGCCATCTGGATGTGAAGCAATCAGATAATCATAGGTAAGAGATCCTAGGTAAGAGGTATCACTTGAACAGATACAGATTATTAAATTCATATATTACAGAATGTAATAAATGCATGATGCATTAAATCAACGGAACTCGGGAACAACCATATCCCTTCCGCTTTGTACAGCACTATTATGATGTTTTTTGCAGAAATGATTGTGATAAAAATTATGTTAATTTATCCGACATCCTAGAATACAACTCAACTCTTACTTAGGATTATCTGATTGTTTCACATCCAGATGGCTCTATAAGTTAGACGCGACTTTTTTATGGATGCTTTCCTAACCGAAGTTTATACGCTTTATGCAACTCTTCCATGGTTCTCGCATTTCTGGTTAGTAAAATTTCCAATTTTATTGTTATTTTATTCATTTTTATGTTGTTTGGGATTCGGCCATTTTTTCCCCACGGGCATGATCGATTGTTGTTTCGGGCGTGCAGACTCTCTGGGAGCGTTTTCATGAAGTCAAAGCCAGCTTCTAACCAGGAAATAGGGGTCGCAATCCCCCTTGACCTTTCTGCAACCATGTAAACACAATCATTCCACCTATATATTTTCTTTTTTCATTTTAAATCTTATATTTCAAGACTCTGATGGTGCGGCAATTTGCGCCTTTCTCTTTCTTGAATTTCATACTTTTTGGGATTGTATTTCTTTATATATATATATATATATATATATATATATATATATATATATATATATATATATATATATATATATATATATATATATATATATATACAGGATACAGAAAGGTATAGAATTTTATGAAATCGATTAAAATTTTCCAGAGGAATAAATTTTAAGAAATACAAAATTCAATTTTTTATACGGCCCCCCGTACAAAAACATTTGCAATCAGTAATATGTGCCCCATACACTAAGGTGATGTACAAAATTTCAGCATTTTATCATAAAAAGTCTCAGATATGAAAATACTGCTGACTTAATCCACTTTTCGATGCATCGACATGGGTTCTCAGAGGGGTGAAATAATATCGGCAGATCGCGCTTCAAGGGTCATACACAAATTACGAAAAAAAATAATGATAAATAAGTAAAAATCGTGCTATTTATTGGTACAAAAGTTTCAACACTGTGTATAAATAATAATTTTACACAAATATTACAAAGCTTGCTCAAAATGTTTTCCATCCATGTCAATACAGAGCAGCATTCGCCTGATTACACTTCTGTGTAATCGATCAAGTTCTTGTTCGGTGATGTCACGACAAACATCTTGAATGCGTTGTTGCAACTCTGCTTTATTTAAGCGAGGTGACAGATAAACAGTTGCGCGTAAACGACCCCACAAATAAAAATCGATATACGTTAAATCAGGTGATCTAGGGGGAAATTCAATTGGCCCATGCAAGCCAATCCAATTGTCTAGAAACTCATTATTTACCAGTTTTTCACAACTGCTTTGGATCCGTCCTGTTGAAACCATACATGTGGAAGTTTTTTTGAGGGTTAGTTCATCCATACAATCCGGAATAATCGCATTCATATTCTCATTAACATACCTGTCACCCGTAAACGTACCATTCTCTAGTATGGGTCCAAGCAAACTTTTTCTAAAAATACTACACCATACATTCACATCAAGATGATTATCACGTGCCACGAATGTACATGTGTCAGACCAGTTGTGCTCATTTTGAGGATTCATGCATCCATTTTGTTTAAAACAGCATTCGGCAGTCCAAATTGCGTTTTTCTAGAAAGAGGGATTTGCATCTTCCTGATTTAGAGCCCAATTACAAAAATCTAGACAACGTTGATAATATGTTGACTCCTGTCCTTGCACACCATGAATGTTAAACGAATGCAATTTATTCCGTATCAGTATTTTCCACACTGCTGTACGTGGTACATTCAGTCATGAATATATATATATATAAATATATATATATATATATATATATATATATATATATATATATATATATATATATATATATATATATATATATATATCAATAATGACGAAGTTGCTATAAGGCGTGTGCTTCTCTAAGAAAAATCAATGAATATTTCTTTCATATCACTTATATTCTAGACTCCAGCGCTAAATAATTTTGCGTGTGAAAATTCAGCACTTCTTATGCAATTAATCATACAATCGCTTGATTTGCTTACATTCTGCATGCTATAGAAATTAGGCTTCGTCGCAAGAATAATCAATGTTTGGAGATCATTTAAAATAAATATTGTAATTGCGTTGGCACAGAATGTAGATACACAGGTAATATGCAAAACTACAGCGGATTTCTGAAGTGTGCAGCACTAAATATACATTTAAATGATTTTCACATATCACGATTTTCACACATGGTAAAAATTGATGCTATATTAGTTTCCTTATATACATTGTATATTGTATAAGTATTGTGACGGGGTCAAAAACTCGAATTCGAGTTTCAAGTTTTCGACAGGAGAGCACGTTTCAAGCATCTCTGATCGCGAATTGAACATTTTTGAGGTGATTTCTCTCTCTGTGTGTATGTGTGTGTTTGTGTGTCAGTGAGACTTTGGAGACAATATCTCACGAACGAATGGAGCGATTTGAGTGAAATTTGGTACACAAATTAATATCCATGTATACTGGAAGCTTATTGTTTTTAAATACAATTGAATTTTCAGAGCCCTTCTAAATTTCCGAGTAAAATTTTGAAAAAAACATCAAAAATCGAAACCTCTAATAGAATAGAACCGCAATCAGACATGTATTATGTAATGTTTCCATAGAAAAAGATTGATATAAACGTTAGAACGCTAGCTAGCATGAACCATTGTCTAGATATTGCACATTTTTCAAATAAATTTATCAAAAAATCTCATAAATTAAAAACAAATATTAACTGTCGGGAAACATGTTCACTTTTCATGTATAATATAATGCGATATATTTGGTGACATCCTTCTCGTGGATCTAGCTCGTTCCATTAATGAGAAAAGCACTTTATGTAATATTTTTGTATTTGAACGCCAATAGTCATTTATATGCTATAAGAATAACTTATTTCTCCGTCCATAACGCTTGGCGAGATTTTGGCGACGAATGTTGCCAACTTGGCGACTTTTTTTAAATGTTGCCAAATTAACGAAAATCTCGCCAAATGGATAAAAATGACGCTAAGTCAACAAAAATGACGACTAATTGACGAAAATTCAATATCTTGGAAACATTTTACTCTAAGAATAACCTATTGTTTTTACTGTAAAAGTAGTAAATCTATTGCATTATATAAGGTAATTCATGTGTTGCCGACATCAGATTTTTTTTATTTTGAAATGAGTAGTGAGATCTCTTCATATAATATGTGTGTAATTATTATTTTGCTCAAATGTCTTTTGCACATTTTCTTGATACTTTGATTATTTTCTAAAATTGTTGAAGCAATCCGTGAATTTTAACGCCGTTTAAGAAATGTTTGAAAATCTAGATCCCATAGGGTTCAATTTAATTCATTTTTTAATATGTGATAAATCCGAAACTGGTTGGTTGATATTATTTATTTTCAGTTCCGTATGTCCCTCAGACCTTCTCAACAATATTCTAAAATTGCATTATGATAAAGCTATTTTATTGCAGTTATCATCTGAACGGTCTGTCAGACAAAATGAACTTAGTCATCGACAATTTACAACCATATTGGAAAGTGTTAAAAGAGTTGCACTAATATTTCAAGAGTATTAGTGTTCCTGTGTTTGACAGACTCAGAACCAGTAATATGATGCAATCATGATAATCGATGATTGCAATATATCATATTGCAATCAATGTATTGTAATCTTTATATATCGATGCCCTTTGTATATTGAAATCGATTATTGCAATATATAAAGCGTGAGACCAGAAAGTGTTCTCACATTTGATGATACACTTTTATGTGAGTATTTATGGTGGCCAGAACGGCAAACAAATATTCTAGTCTTGCTGGCACCAGGGTTTATTAGGACTTGAACCTAAAGGTCAAAAGACTATAAATTTAGGGGTGCTATACAAGAGGGGCTGAGTTGGGCCGTACTAAATGTGCAATGATGCAGTTGGGTAAGGAGTAGCCAGTAAGCGCCAAAAAGAAGCAAATGCGGAGTTACTCCCCCCCACCACCACCACCATCGAGGGAAACACAGCCTGTGACCAAAGAACGAGATGATATGTTAACGAACGGAGAACGAGATCAGACATGGGAGAAGACAGATGGAATTTTGAGACAAGAGCAGACCAGAAATAAGACAATCATAATTTTTGACTTAATGCGATATACTAAAATGACTTAAGAAAGATGCTGGTGTACAGTTGTTCAGAGTTGATTGGTGCAGATATGTTATGATGAATTGTGGATAGAACCGCCTAATAGCATGAAATAAGTGGAGTGTTTGAGTTAGCAGTATTCAATGAAGTTACGAGTGGGCATTACACTTCCAGTTGATGCGAGTAACTACAGACGAGATTGACCAAGTGCTGCTAACAAGACCCAGATAGAAGGTGTGTGTTCATCAATAATCCACTGGTTAATAAATACGCTAGGTATATGGTTAAGGGTCTCACATGCTCCCCTATCAAATCCTATCTTAATAAATAATTAATAGGAAGAATAGTTACTGTATTGGAATTGAATAGGCATGTTGTGTCTTTAATAAATGTTATTGTTAAGTTTAAATTGGTCTAATCCTTTTATTAAAATTATATTCCTTTTCAGGACTCACACGAAAGGTAAAAATAATTGGAGGGTTTATAGCGGCACAACATAGCAATGCACGATTTAATGATAATTCCACTACATGAGAAATAACGGACATGGCAAATTGATGAATTTAATATATAAAATAATAATCCTTAAACGAATTTAAGATTTAAAGGTTCAACTTTAATTTCTATTTATAAATGTGTCCCACATAAGGCAATATATATGATGCAATATATTTATGATAATCGATGATTGCAACAATAAGCTTGTAAAAAGTCTCAGAATATTGTAATTCGATATTAATTAAATTGTATTTATAGACATGCTATCGCAAAAATGTACTTTATAGAGTGGATAACCGATATTACAGGGTATTTTATTCAAATAAGAATGTGCAGTACTTTATGGGAAAATTGGATATTTTGGAGTATTAAAAGTTTAACATCTCCATGAATCATCAAGCTGCCAAGAGAAGACTCGTGTAAAAGGCTTCCAGAAGAAGACGGGAGTAAAAGGCTGACAGGAAGGGCATTTGTTACCTTTTTACGGAAAACTTTTGCTCACCTATCATCCATTCTCAGAGGCTCATTCATAATTTGACTACTTTTCTGGAGCAATCCATCACTGAAAACAATATCCTCGTGACCTAGATCGAGTGCTTTTGACGCAAGCTAATTAAAAAAAAATAATGTTTCAGACAAGAAATATTGCATCAATAGTTTAATGATTATATATTTTATATAATAAATTTTATTATTTTTTTTAATTAAACATCATTTTGTTCGACAAAGGGCACCTATATGACATGTTGAATATTACATAATTTCATTAAATTGCTAACATTTTTAAAACTCTGATCTCTAATTATGTTTAAAGGATTTGTTGCCATTCAATCTAAAAACCTCCATGAAATATACACTTTCACGATATCAATGAAATACAATTAAAGAATTATATTGAGATCGATTTATAATTTGGATAAGAAAACTTACTTAAGGACAATTTGGAATATTTAAACTGATAATAAGAATTGCACATTGAACTTACTTATTATTAAATTGGAAACATACATCAATTCATTAATTAATGAAGGTCTATGTGCAAGATGATATCTTTACACTGTAAAACTGCAGAGGATGTCGAGCTGATATCCTTAAGGTTACCAATTAAAGTTTAATAAATCATAAAAAGTAATTTCTAAAACAATTGTTTCCGAAATATAGTTACGCAGTAACGGATGTATTAACTTGGAACTCCTTGTCATAATTTTTATCTTTCATTACTCAAGTTAAAAAGCATAAACTTCAATATCAAGTTAATATAACCCGTAGTGGATACAAAATTTACAGTAGTGGACACATAAGATTCAGTAATTGACATTTGTAGAACAGTATAAAAGTGATTCTACATTTTAAAGAAAGGAATTTCGCTCGATTAATTTTATATTTACTTGGTCCACACTATACAATTTAAGAAGGTTTTAGGATATTAAATCAAGTTTTTTCCATCTCCTTTATCAATGCCTTACCACTATTTACTTTGTGTATGCTCTTAATTAACATGCATCTTTTTAAAACCCTTGAAATACAGAACTGTGCACAAGTAAATGTGATCTAACGGTGAAAGTAATTACCCGAGACTGTCATAAAATCGCCTGTAAGATAATACAGTCCCAGCATCCGAAAACGTAATACAGTTGATAATTGGTTTATAAAACTAAATGACTAAAATAAATATTTAGTATCTTTGAAAATCTAAACAAATTTATATACTATTTTGAAATAGGTTGTAATCTTTTCAAGTGATTATACATTCAAAGTATCAAACTTCCCTAGAAATATGCTCCCTTAACTGGTACCATAACTTACCGTAACTTACCGTAAATTACCATACCTGCCTAATACCTGTCTAATACCTGTCTAATAGAAGTATATTTTCCCTCAATTAATTTTAATAAAATTAAATTTCTCTATTACATACATAAGGATATATCTGCAAATCTCAACTACTGAATAATTTTAAATTTTAGGAATAACTATTCCAAATATAAGAATAATTATTAGATGCATAAAATAAACTGAGTTTAATTATGTCAAATCAACAAAAATATAACAAAATATTAAATAATTAAACTTTTTATTGTTAAACACCAGTGCTGATAATTAAAACAGCAGTTTCATAAGGTACATACATAGAGGCTGCCCCTTAGTAGAATTTCAAGATTATTCTGTTCCAGTAGTGGTCATCTAATCTCAATTTTAATTTATGAAATATATTTTCTGCTATTCAGTAAAAATTGTTTTTATTATCTATACTAGCAGCATACCCGTTCTTCGTACGGAGTATATAATATAAAGAAACTTGAAATTCATAATCATGCCCAAATTCTTATAGTATACTAAATGACATGTTTAATCAAAATATTCTGTTAAAATATTTAATATAATGCTCCTAAAAAGAAGTTTAAGAATCTCTGTTCTCGCTATATAAAATTATCTTCATGGACATATCTGAAGAATAAAACATCTTGAACCCCTTATGTAAGCAAATATAAAAAAAAATATGGAATTGAATCAATATATGCAAAATAAAAGCGTTAAAATTGTATGGGACCCGTACTAATTATATACGCGAATATTAGAAAATATAACCTGTATTAGTAGATTACATGTATAAATTGAAAATACCAATAAACCCGTAATCTTTAAATCTGAAGACAGTCATTTATTCCAATATATGTCAAAATTAAAGTGCTAAAATTATATGGGAAGATATACACGTACTACTTATAATGTCCGATTTTTAGTAGAAGATTACCCGTTTTGCAATATGGGTCACAAATGTTTTTTGGTAAAATGCAACAGACGACGTAATAAATTAAATATATAATTAATCCCCTTAATCTTCATACCAGAAGACTGTACTTGATTCCAATATATATGCCAATATATGTCAAAATATATGCCAATATACCTGTACTACTTATATTCTCGTAGGTTAGAAGATATACCCGTGCATTCCTAGAAGATTACTCGTACAATGTACAATATGCGTGTGTCAGCAATTTTTGCCGCAATAAAACAATGGCGTAATAACTTAAAAATATCAATAATCCCTGAATCAATAATTCCGGAAAATATCAATAATAATAATGTTTAAACCTGAGGAGTATAATTGATATTATCCAGTCCAAAATGAAATGGCAATGAAATTTATTTTATATACATATCTTTATTATTCAAATCGGAAAGGATTTAATGAAAATCGTCTGCCGCATAAACACATTGGATTTAAATCCGTTGCTAAGCGACATGATATCATTTGCTTCAAATAAATTGGTAGAAAAAATATCGTCTAAATAGTTATATTCCTATGGAACATTTGGCAACAGTTTCGTCAAATTAGCGACATTTTAAAAAATCGCCAAATTTATCGCCAAGTGGGACTGTAGAACTGACAGTTCCACTTTGCGACAAATTGACGAAATATCATCACAATACTATCCCCTAACAAAAAGCAATTAATATCATTTATGTAGCGCAATTTTATCAATTTCAAGATATTTTTATAGATTTGAAAACATTTTTATCAATTTTGTGACATTTTAAAAATTCGCTAAATGTATTACCAAGTAGGATGGTTGGTCTGACAGATGAATGCTAACCAAACATCATTTCAGTACTCTCTTCTAACAAAAAAAAAATTCCATTGATATGTAGAAGACCCAAGCCACACGACCAACCCGAAAGTTTATGGCAGCTGTTTGTGTGTCGTTTATATCAATTTGGCGACATTTCCGTCAATTTGGCAAAGTTTAAGAAAAGTTGTCAAATTAGCGATATCCCTCCAAATTCGTAGCTTTGAATTTGCAGATCTGAATGAAACATTCTTATCCCGTTTCAATATACTAAATGAAAACACTACAATTGCATTAGAAGATATACCCGCTCTACTCTTTTTCTGTTTCAACAATCGGCTATATGAATTTATTGGCTAAACACAATATATGAGTTTAGTAGCTAAATACGATATAAGCTTGAAAACTCTTTGCCAAAATAAATGAAATTGATGTACGCAGTCAGCAATTAATATAATTAAAAGAAAAATCAAACCGTCCATTCATAAGATATACTTTTATATCCATTTATCCATTTATTTATTATTTAAATCGAAAAAAAATAATAAAAACATTAACAAACACATAATTTAATTGCGATGCCGAGCAACATGATATATCCTCCTAAAGTGTTAAAATTTATTAACCACTAACAGCACACCCGTTATTCGTACGGAGTGTATAATTTAAAGAAATTTAAAGTTCGCAATCATGTGCGAATTCTGTTAAAATATTAAATTTATTGCTCCTAAAGAGAAGTTTAAGAATATATGTTCTCACTATGCAAAATTATCTTCACGATCAGATCTGAAGAATAAAACATCCTGCCCCCTTTTGTAAGCAAATTTACAGAAGAAAAAATAGGAATTGAATGAATATATGCAACCCCGTACTAATTATATTGTCGCAGATCAGAAAATATGCCAATGCGTTAGTAGAAGATTACCCGTATTACAATATGCGTCTCAAAAATATTTGCCAAAATAAAAGAGATGACGTAATAAATTGAAAACATCAATAATATCCGTACTCTTTATACCAGAAGGTCGTAATTGATTCCAATATATGCCAATATATATCAAAACATATGTCAATATACCTGTACTGCTTATATTCTCGTAGATTAAAAGATATACACGTGTATTTGTAGAAGATTCGTACAACATACAATATATGAGTTTAAACAATTTTTGTCATAATAAAATAATTGCATAATAACTTGAAAATATCAATAATCCTTGAATTAATAATCCCCGAAAATATAAATAATAATAATTTTTAAACCTGAAGACCGTAATTGATATTATCCAGTCAAAAATGCTATAAGAAAAATCAAATCGTTCTTTTCTAAAATATATTTTTATATCCATTTATTTATTATTCAAATCGAAAAAATAATTATTAAAATTAACAGACAGATTTAATTTAATTGCGTTTCTGATTAACATGATATAAGATAGAATCTTATAACATGTTAAATATGCTATAAGAAAAATCAAATCGTTCTTTTCTAAAATATATTTTTATATCCATTTATTTATTATTCAAATCGAAAAAATAATTATTAAAATTAACAGACAGATTTAATTTAATTGCGTTTCTGAGTAACATGATATAAGATAGAATCTTATAACATGTTAAATATGCCATGTCTTGTAACATAAACTGCGAAATTAAATAACGATTTTGATTTCTCTATACTTCTCATTGTTCCGTAAAAGCTTGTTTTAAATAAACCATGAACCATGGAGATAGATTTCCCCTTTAAATCATGTTTCAAACAATTCATGTTTTCAGAAAGTGACTAATTAACGCAAAATATCTCCCATCAAACTCAGAGATTAAATTTTAATTCACTTTCAAACGATTTTCAAGGTTTTCGTTTGGATAAACCACGGAGTTAGGGAGTAGAACTCCTAGGAAAAAGTTCCGTTTTTCATTAATATCTCGACAACCCCAGGCCTTAGAAACTCGAAACTTGGATAAAAGTTATGGGGGGATATTTCAAGGCTATTCACCAAATTTCATTAAATTCGGTTCAGCCGTTTTTCCGTGATGATGAGACAAACGAAAATTTCGTTTTTTACTAATATCTCGAGAACCACTGGTCGTAGAAACTCAAAACACGGATATAATTTTAAGTGGGGCTATTTCTGGGCTACCCACAAAATTTCATCAAATTCGGTTCAGCCGTTCTCCCGTGATGGTGTGACAAACAGACAGACAGACAGACAGACAGACAGATTTTCATTTTTATTTATATAGATTACCAATAAATATAAAATAAATAAATATTATTACAAATATGGGACTACTAAACAAATAAGCTTATTGTTAATGGAATATGGAACAATTTATAAAATTTTAATTCCAGCTGACATCGAATTATAAATTATAACAATTTATAGACACTCATCATCAATTAGTGGCATTCAAGAATATAAAGAATCTATATGATTTATTTTGAAATGTAAAGTTATTTAAAATTAATGTGTGCCACCAATTAGATTAATGACCTACAGGATCGGTACCCTATTCGAAAAAATATGAAGATCTTTTAAAATTATTTTTACGCTGCTGAATGAGACTCTTTATACTTGAATTTCTCTCCTTTACATTGAAAACAAGAGAGTCAGAAATATATTTACTGTATATATATTTTTCAGTGGCATTGCTATGATAGCAGTTAGGATTTTCGTGAACTATGAATATTAACATTGCATACTTAAATTCTATAAACAGCATAGGCGATTTCTCATTAATGGAGTCGCGCTGCACTGTATCTTGGAAAAGGACTAAACATTTTTTAAATACAGTGACGCTGTTTCAGAATGGCTCAATCGCGTTACACTAAATAAAACTGATTTATTGTCTAATCATATTAAGTTATTTTGCATGTAAAGTTTGGCATCAATGTAAAAAGTCTAATATGGGCAGCACACAACTTTAAGGCCGATGTGGTGGCCAAGTGGTCAAAGAGGCAGGCGTTTCCTCGTGATGGCTCGGCTGCCAGATTGCGGGTTCGAGTCACGCCTGCGGGCATGGATGTTGTGATGTCTTATTGGGGCAGAAGTCAGACTTCTACCTTCGGGTGCCCCGGGTCTTTGACTAAGCAAAAGCAGTGCACACATTCTTCCTTAATAAATATGTTAGGGACAAGGCACCAGCCAATCAACCAACACAACTTTAAGTTATATAACACAATCAATTTACTTTTTTCACAGTAAAAATGATGTGTAATATCCATAGTACATCGTTTTCAACATTGGATTGTACAATTAGAGAGTTTTTCCGGAAAAAAACACGTGTAAAACTATTTTGAAATACACAATTAACTCGTATTTAGCGCAATTCTAATTTGACAATTATCAGTATTGATAGCACTCGCAGTCAGTGATATAGTCAATATAGTAAAATATGTAATCTAATAAACACACATACGCACTCTCTCACACACACGCACACACACACACACACACACAGACATCACTACCTTACATCTACTTAAAAATGTTATTATAAACATTAAATTAACGAAGCCTAGGTATCCTTTTAAACAACTCCTATCTGCTATCAAAGAACTTCAACAACATTTTGTCATAACTTATGTAGATAAAGCTTCTAATAATTATGCCATCATTTGTAAAAAATATTATGTTTCTCTGTTACAGAATTACTTAAAAAATAATCAGATTTTTAAACCCATTAATAATCAGTCTATCTATATCAAAACTAAAATGCTAAAATTATATACACAATTAAATATTAATTGTAAGTTTTTTAAATTTCCTTATGTTACTTTGGTTCCTAAATTCCACAAATCTCCTCTCAGTTTTAGAACAGTCACTTGTGGACATAATACCTTTACCACTACAGCTAGTAAGTACTTGCTTAACTGTTTAAATCGAATTAATGAATCTCTTAAATTCAGGATATTTCATTTTGAACAATAGTTTTGATTTAGTTAATCATCTTAGCAAGTTTCCACAAATTCTTGGTTTCCAAACCTTTGATTTTAAAGACCTATTTAATAATATTGTCATTAAAGATTTACATAAAGTTATTATCTCTCATTATCATGACTATATATCTTCCAATCATGTTGCTTTTAATGTCGAAAATTTCCTATGCTCTTGCACTTTGTGTTATACAACAATTATATTATCCAAGGTGATAACATTTATTTACAGCCTTGCGTTAGTCAAACTGTTAATTTTTTAGACCTAAATTTAGATACCCTCAATAATCATGTAATCACCAATCTATATGATAAAAAAGATTCTTACAACTTCACTATCATAAAGCTGCTATCATATCATTCTTGTAATTCTATTCAATTGTTTAGAAACATCATTTTAAACCAGCTATTTCGAATACATCGACTTTCTGATCCTCAGTTTCACTTTCTCCACATCAATAAACTTAAACGCATTTGTCAAAATTACCAATACCCTGAAGTATTTTTAAATAATATTATTAATAATTTCGAATATACCACGTAATGGTTTTACACATGCATTATTTGTCTTTGACTGGTTTACTCATTTTTGAAAATTCACCCATTCTTATCACCTCACTTTCCACTAGGCCTGAGTCTGATACTGTTTGCTATTTTCGAATGACTATTTTCCACTTGTCCTGAGTCCTATACTGTTTGCTATTTTTGAGGGTCTCCATGCATATTATGTGTCGTTCAAGTGTATTCATTCCGGTGCCCACTCGCATTGACGAAGTGAGGTGAAATGCTCAGTCACTAGTTTATCTTACACGTGGTGCTATGCTTTTGATTTCGTGTTTCAGTTCGAGGAGGTATTGTTTTTCAGATTTGTATAATTCGTTTGATTTATTTTTCTCCTTCCACTAGCCAGTAAACAGTTCCAATGGTGTCTATAGTTAAATACTATCGCCATTGTCAGAAACTGGCTATTCTATCGGTTTTAATTCGAATTGTATGGCTGTCCTGATGAGAATGCAATTTCGAACTAACCGCCATTTTTTGTGGGGTTTCAAATGATTGTTATCTATTCTTAATCTCTTATCTTAAGCTGATTGTTATTGCCTATTCTCATTTTTGCCGAGTTTTATTTTTATTTATTTTTATATACTTTTAATTGTGATTTTTGAATCCCAATATTCTTCTCATCCCCCTTTCCATTGTAGTGATATGTTACCTTCTCTCTTTATCCTTAGTCTTGGCCTATAATTACTCATTTGTAACAGATATGCTAGAGATGGGGTTTTTTGTACATACAGTAGTTTATGCATTATTTTCGTTTAAAATCCTTTAATTTATATATATATATATATATATATATATATATATATATATATATATATATATATCATGGGCTGGGCCGGAACCATGATGGAAGGTCCCACATACCTCCACATCTTTGACAAGGGGTCGGTTACCGGTCAAATTTACATATACGAAGTTCTTGAGCCTACAGTTCGATTGTTTAGAGGTGCTGTTGGTCCTGATTTCATATTCATGGATTATAACGCGTCGCCTCACTATGTGGTCTTGGTCGGCGACTTCCATCAAACTGAAGATATACAGCACATGCAGTGGTCTGCCAGCTCTCCTGATCTGAATCCAATAAAGCATATATGAGATATGCTCTATAGACATTTTGCAGCCCTCCACTATCCTCCAAGCTCCTATCCGGGATTGAAATCAGTTATCCATTAGGCTTGGAACTCTTTGAGCACACAATTCGTCTAAGCCCTCATCGAAAGTATGGTACATCGTTGTGCAGCATGCGTGGCTGCACGAGATTCCCGCACACCGTGTTAAACTGCAGCATTACATTGCATTACAATCAGCATTACAATCATTATGTTTCACTAAGGTTGACACTCGTATTTTGACCCTTTTCCTTCAACCCTCTTCTTTGGATTATAGAAGTCGTTATTATCTCTGCTTTGCATTGTTTTCTTCTTCTATAACCTTATTAAACGCGCATACCCGCGTTTCCACCCATTCCGATGTAGATTTCCTGAAATTATCATATAAACCGCAGAAATATTTAAAACAGGATTTTTTATTAGTATTTGTATATGTATTATTTAAGTAACTGACCCTTATTTAAGACCCGAGCAGCATCAAGTAATTCGTGGTATTCATGTAAAAAAAAATTTCTGTCAATGTATACAATTGCTTGCCATTTAAAAGCTGCAGAAACACTTGATCGCTTTCATAGATATTGTTTTTCGCAATCAATTACTAAAGATACAAAAATCAAAACAAAATGAGTCGTAGAAAATGGATGATATGTGAGCAAAACATTTTTCTGATCCTTCTCCTGACAGGCAGATGATGCATTGAGATATTACACATAATGCATTTCACTTCATCCAGCAAAAGAGCCACATTTCGGCATTCAATGAAGCGTAGTTTTCGCTGAATAAAATATATCTTATGTTTAGCCTTTTCCACCCACGCTTTGCAAAGGCGAAATGGATAGTGTTTACTGTGGCATTTATATAGTAAAAAAATGTTCTAAATATCAAAACCCTTTTCAAATTAATAAATAGTTAATTGATGCGAAAAAGTAATGTACATTTTATAAATTGAAAAAAATCTCGCTACCCCTAAAAGGGAATTAAACATCGGATATTCCTACTGGCCAACCGACTCTCTTCCATTGAGCTATTGGGAGAATTGCAGGTTTTTATCTTGAAACGGGACGTTTCGTTCACCATGTTCCAATGCCAAATTGACATGCACTAACCATCTGATTGATCACATCTTGCTATTTCAAGATAACATATTGCTACTGTTTCACCGTCCAGGTTAACTTCCTTTATAATCGTCCCTCAATATGCCAGAAGTATCTGGATCAGAGCTAGTCATAGAAGGGTCACTTTCTGACCTCCTCACTAATATAGAGGGTTGATTTATTTGGGTAGCATTGTAAACCGCCATGTTGTCCAAGCAGGAATCGTAAAACAGAACTTCGTTATGGTCAACCGAAGCTCTCCCGTTGAGCTATTGGTACAGAATCGAAAGTTCTTATTGTTGAAGTGGACTCCTCAATTTCTTTTAAATGGGAATTGCAGTATGAAAACTGTAATTCATTTTCAATCATTATATGTTGTCCTTTTTACTTTCCATATATACATAATGTATAAGGAAAGTATTGTGACGGGGTCGAAAATTCGAATTCGAGTCTTCGACGGGAGAGCACGTTTCAAGCATGCCTGATCACAAATCAAACATTTTTGAAGTGATGTCTGTGCGTGTGTGTGTGTGTGTGTGCGTGTGTGTGTGTCAGTGAGTCTGTGGAGACGATAACTGACGAACGAATAGACCGATTCGAACGAAATTCGGTACAAAAATCACAATCCGTAAACACTGGAAGCCTATTGTTTTAATATGCAATCGAATGTTCAGAACCACCCTAAATTCTCGAGTGAAATTTTGAAAAAATCGTCAAAAAATCAAAACTGCTAATAAAGTTACTTAAATAGTCATTTATTTTGAACGCCAATAGTTATTTATCTGCTGTAAGAACAACATATTTCTTCGTCTATAACGCTTGGCGAGATTTTGGCGACGAATTTGGCGGAATGTCGCCAACTTGACGACTTTTTGAAATATTGCCAAATTAACGAAAATCTCACCAAATGGATAAAAATGACGCTAAATCAAAGAAAATGACGATTAATTGTCGAAAATTCAATATCTTGGAAAGAATATTAGTATCTACTATATGAAAAATCTATTTTTACTTTCCTTATATACATATTGTATAAGGAAAATTTCGTGACGGGGTCGAAAATTCGAATTCGAGTTTTCTACGGGAGAGCACGTTTCAAGCATCCCTGATCACGAATCAAACATTTATAGAGTGATGTCTGTGTATGTGTGTGTGTGTGATAGTATGTGTGTGTGTGTGAAAGTATGTGTGTGTGTGGGGGGCGGGTGTCAGTGAGACTGTGGAGACGATAACTGACTAACAAATGGACCGATTCCAACGAAATTTGGTACAAAAATCACAATCCGTAAACACAGGAAACCTATTGTTGTTATACGCAATCGAATGTTCAGAATCCCCCTAAATTTTCGAGTGAAATTTTGAAAAAAAAGTCAAAAAATCAAAACTGCTAATAAAATTACGCAAATAGACATTTCTTATGTAATTTTTCATTAGAAAACGATTGGCATAAATTTTAGAACTCTAACATGAACCGTTCTCGATATATTGCACATTTTTCAAAAAAATTATCAAAAAGTCATATAAAATAAAAAAAAATATTTCCTATTGAGAAACTTGTTCACTTTTCATATGTAATACCATGCGATAAATTTCGTGACATCATTCTGGTGGATCTAGCACGTTCCATTCATGAGAAAAAATTCTTTGAGTACTACTTTTGTATTTGAATGCCAATATTCATTTATCTGCCGTAAGAATAACTTATTTCTCCTTCCATAACACTTGGTGAGATTTTAGCGACGAACTTGGCGGAATGTCGCCATCTTGGCGACTTTTTAAAATGTTGCCAAATTAACGAAAATCTCGCCAAATTGATGAAATTGGCACAAAATCAATGAAAATTACGACTAATTGGCGAAAATTTAATATCTTAGAAAGAAAATAAGTATCTACTAATCTACTGTAAGAAAAACCTATTTTTTTACTGTAAAAGTTGTAAATTCACTGCATTATATAAGGAAAGTCATGTGTTGCCCACATCAGATTTTTTAAACGTTTTCAGATATTTCAATAAAAATGTCATTTTAATAATATTAATACTTTACCTATATACAAACCATAATGTATGGTGATATTATTGTAAATTGGTTAAAAGTTTGAATTCGAGCTTTCGGCAAAAGATTACCTATCAAGCATCAATAAACTTGAATCGAACGTTTTTGAGGGGATGTTTATGTGTGTATGCAAGTATGTGTCTGTAATAGTATTTAGTATGAAATCAATAGACTTGACGTCTTTTGATTTAAAATGGAATCGAATGCTCCCTCCGCCCATTTTTGTAATAAAACTTAAATAAAAATTCATCGAAAAATCAGAATCTTTAATAATGTTACGTAAATATTCATTTCGTGTTTATTTAATTTAGAAAACGATTTACAACATTTTAGAACTTAAGCACGAACCATTCACAAGTTATTATACTTTTTCAAATAAATGTATAAAATAAATCACATAAAATTGGAAATTATTAACTATTGCAAAATATGTTCGTTTTTCATATATAATAACATGCGATAAATTTGTTAACATCATACTTGTGGATCCAGTCGGGTTCATTCACGGGGACAGATATTCCCCAACTGCCATTTAACAATTAATTGGCAACATTCATTTAACAGTCAATTATCCAACATTTAAATGTAAGAAATACTCATCTCTCCGTCTGTCAGTAACGCTGGGTGATAAATTAGGTAAACTTGGCCACTTATTTAATGAAATATCACCAACTTGGCAGAATTTCACCTCAGATTGAAGAAAATTTAGATAAAATTGTAAAACTGTCTCCAAATTGATGATATAACTATTATACTATATATGGAACTATATTGTTATTGAAGAAGCTAACAATATTGCTAATTATATTATAATTAAGGTTATATTATAATTGTACATGTAGTCATCCGGAAGAACGTCAAAAATACACTTTAACAATAAAGACTTTGGGCCGTAACTATTAAGCAATATTTTTTCATTGTGAAAGAAATAAATTCATTGCATTATAAAGTGAAAGTCAAGTGATGCAAACAGCATATTTTTACTTTCCTTATATACATAATGTATTAGGAAAGTATTGTGAAGGGGTCGAAATTTCAAATTCGAGTTTTCGAAAGGAGACCATATTTCAAGCATCCCTGATCACGAATCAAGCATTTTTGAGGTGTATGTGTGTGTGTGTGTGTGTGTCAGTGAGTATGTGGACGATATCTCTCGAATAAATGGAGCGATTCGAATGAAATTTAGATCAAAAATCACAATCCGTTAATACTGGAAGCCTATTGCATTTAAACGCAATCGAATGTTCAGAACCCCCTTAAATTTTCGAGTGAAATTTTGAAAAAATCATCAAAAAATTAAAACCTTTCATAAAGTTACACAAATTGATAGTTCTTATGTAATTTTTCCTTAGAAAACTATTGACATAAACATTGGAATGCTTGTATGGACCGTTCTCGGCATATTGCACATTTTTCAAATAAATTTATCAAAAAATTCCACAAATTAAAAAAAAAATTAACTGTTGAGAAACATGCTTACGTTTCATATGTAATATTATGCCATAAATTTGGTGACATCATTTTCGTGGATCTAACTCGTTTCATTCATGAGAAAATATACTTTGAGTAATACTTTTGCATTTAAACGCCAATAGTCATTTAACTGCTAAAAGAATAATTTATTTCTCCATCCATAACGCTTGGCGAGATTTTGGCGGCGAAATTGGCGGAATATCGCCAACTCGGCTACATTTTTAAATGTTGCCAAATTAACGAAAATCTTGCCAAATGGATAAACATGACGCTAAATCAATGAAAATAATGACTAATGGACGACATTTCAATATCTTGGAAATAATATGTCTACTATAAGAATAATTTATTTTTTACTGTAAAAGTAGTGAATTCATTGTATTATATAAGGAAAATCATATGCTGCCTACATCAGTTTTTTTCTAATAATTTGGTTAGAAAAATAGGCAGCAGACGATTTTAGTATTCAAAGCGCAACACTGTTACTATGAATATAAATAGAATAAAAAGCTGTATAAAACATGAATTATAAAATATACTAAAAATCGTCTGATATAACTATAAATTTAAAATCTCAAAAACGATTGAATACACACAACTGGAGTTATCTAAGACAATCCTATTGCAGATACCAGTATCCGCGGATCGGTATCTGATATGGTTACCCTAGTTAAATTTAATCAATTTATGAAATCTGAGAAAGAAGTTTTTTCATTCTGATACTGGTTATGATACAAAAACTAAACTGTTTGAAAATATGAATCCATGGGAAATTCAAACTGACACTACAAATATATTTTTCTACAATATATTCTGTGAAGTAAAAGTGTATCACAAGCATTCGATCACTTTCACGAAGATATTGTTTCTCATGATGGATACGTAAAGGAAAGCAGTCGAAATAAGAATGAGCTGCAGAAATTGGATGACAGATGAGCAACACTTCACCGAAAAAAAACAACAGCATATTCTATTCAAGGCACCAATTTTCTGAGTCTTTGCATGACAGCTCTATGGTAATGGATTACTACACCTTGCATGCCTTCAGATACAAAATAAATCTGATTACGGCAAGACATGACTTTCCTAATATAATGTATTCCTCCTTTTACAGTAAAAAAATAATGTATAAGATCAAGGTACTGCGTTTTTAACGTTGAATTGTACATTTGGAGAATTTTTGAGTGACAGCATGTATAATACTATTTTAAAGTACCCAATTAACTTATATTTTACACAACTCTAAACTAACAATTATCAATATTGATAGCATACTCAATACGTGATATAGTCCATATATTAAAATATTTTAATAATTTATTTATCAAATTAGTCGTCATTTTCATTAATTTAACATCATTATTCTTATAGTCATCACTTTGGTAAATTTTTATCAATTGGTTGACATTTTCATCAGTTTGGCAACATTTAAAAAGTCAGCAAGTTGATAATATTCCGAAAATGTGTCACTAATATTTAATCAAAAAGTTACGGCCAAAAACTAGGGCATTCTTAAAGTACTTGTGCGACTTATATTTTTTCCAAGATATTGAAAATTCGTCAATTAGTCATCATTTTAATTGATTAAGCGTCATTTTTATCAATTTGGCGATATCTTCATTAATTTGGCTGCATTATAATAGTCACCATGTAGGCGAAATTTCGCCTAATTCGTCGCCAATATCTCGACAAGCGATATGGATGGAGAAACGTGTTGTTTTTATTGCAGATAAATTACTATTGGTGTCCAACTACAAAAGTTTTACACAAAGTATCTTCTCTCATGAATGGAATGAACTAGACCCACGAGAATGAGGTGACCAAATTTATCATATGATATTACATATAAAAGTGAACATATTTCTCAAAAGTTAGTATTTTTTTATTTTATATTGTTTTGATTTTTTTTTCAAATGTTTATTAGCTAAAATGATTCATGCTAGTTCTAAAGTTTGTGTCAATCGTTTTCTAATGAAAAATTACATAAGAAATATCCATTTGCTTACCTTTTTCAAAAGTTTTATTTTTTGATGATTTTTTAAAAATTTCACTCGAAAATTTAGCGGGTTCTGAATATTCGATTGCGTCTAAAAACAATAGGCTTCCAGTATTCATGGATTGTGATTTTTGTACTAAATGTTTATCGAATCGCTCCATTCGTTAGTGAGATATCGTCTCCACAGGCTTACTGACACACACACACAGACATCAGCTCAAAAATTTTTGATTCGTGATCAGGGATGTTTGAAACGTGCTCTACCGTCGAAAACTCGAATTCAAATTTTCGGCCCCGTCACAGTACTTTCCTTATGCATTATGTATATAAGGAAATTAAAAAGGTCCCGGAAGCAAAAAACACTTAAAAATCACTGTTTGAGATACATTTTAAGGGTACATTAATCAAAAAATGTGCACAGTATTCTAAAAAAGAAAAGAACAATTATTTTGGAAGCATTGGACTAGCATTACGGCAATTGGACAAGCATTACGTGCAATATGAGAATCCATTAACAAAAAATCATAAATAGTCTCAGAAATGACTACATATAAAGAAGTTTTTCACATACCCATTAATCGCCTGCTCAATAATCATAAATCGGTTGCATTGACGAAATAGTTGATATTTTTGAAAATATCGGAAATTAATTTATCACTTTTTCAGCTCAGTCTTTTTCATTTTGATTACAGTCTCAGAGAAATCAATAAAACTACATACATTGATGTCATCAATAAAACAAATTTACAATGGAATATACATTTATGCTAGATAGATCAATTTAATGCATCATAATTTTTAGAAATTCACATAGTTTCAGTGAATGTGCGTGAAATTGAGTCCTGCTAAGACATACGAAATGTCCAAGATAAGCATTTCTATAAATCCTTTCATTCGAGATATTTTAAGAAAATTGTTCAGTGGGAGTTTGACAAGTCTTCGCCCCATGCTCCAAAAATATAAGCTGAACACCTTAATGCATCATCGAACTGTCAAGTAAAGATTCATGATTGCACCTTTAAAGAAAATTAGTCAAACTTTAATAAAGTTTTGTGCTCACGAATTATTAATTTTATAAGACCCATTCATATTCTGGACAATTATTGAAATATTTGTCAAGAGAGAAATTACGCTTGCCAAATTGCGTTAGTACATAATAAATGATATTACTTAACAGGATAAGAATCTGATTAAAACAGAAATATTTTACAAACACGTTTTACTTTCCCTATATACATAGAACTTGTATAATGTATAATGAAAGTGTTGTGACGGGGTCGAAAATTCGAAATCGAGTTTTCGGCTGGAGAACACGTTTCAAGCATCTCTGAACATGCATCAAATATTTTTGAGGTGATGTCTATAATAATATATTGTAGGTACAATACCGTGTTATAAGGATGAACTTGCTTCTTTGGATTATTTAACATTTTAATAGAAAGTGAAGTTTTATTACACGATAAATATCTACCAAAATAAAAACATAGAAAATAAAAACATAGATAAAAACATACCAAAATAAAAGCATAGATAAAACATACCAGAATAAAAACATGGATATCCTTTATCTATACAGACACCAAGGGGATAGATAATGGAGTAAAACTTCAATAAACATAAAACAGAACTTTACAACTTCAAAATATACCTTCCAATTTAACTATACATAGCGTTTGAAATGAATAGCAAAAAATGGCATATAACTTTGATTTTATAAAGGACATTTCACATCAGAATTTGTAAAATAAAAATCAACATTTTCCAGGCCGTGGAATAAGAAAAATTATTTTTGTGACATTTCTTACGATAGTCGGCCGGCCGATTTTTATAAAACCGATATTAAAGTTTTATTTTGAAAATTAATCAACAACAGCAGGATCTTTTGGTACAGATATATGTTGTCTTGGGCAATACCTTTATGCGTACGTTTCTCTACATTTTAAGATCTCTGAAAACACTAAGCCATTTACACTTAAATATACGAAACGAAATAACATATCATGAATAAACATTGCAATTTTAAAACGTATTGGTATTGTAAGCATTGTAAAGTAGCATTGTAAACTATCCAAAAACCTAATATAGATTAATATAGTCAAATATAGTCAATAATATATGCCAATATCACCTAGTACCAATATAGTCAAATTATATTTGTTACAAATATAGGACCAAGACCAAGACGCTTGTTTTCGGGGACCCTATGTCAGAGACACTCATCCCCACATCGAAAATAAGTTAACGTACCAGTTGAGGTGTAGTTTGGAATTGCAGGTGGTCAGCAATGTCGCTCCACCTCAGTGGGCGTGATGCTTTGGTCAGTGCAAATATAAAATATTATATGCATATAAAAATTACCATACTACTTTTTCTGTACGCCTTTAACTTTAAATCGTCCATTTTTACGTCCAATATATGCATAGCATAATGTATAGGGAAAGTATTGTGTCGAGGTCGAAAATATGAATTTGAGTTTTCGACGAAAGAGCACGTTTCATACATCCCTTAACTGAGATAGAACGATTCCGAGGTATACTTCCATTGATTGAATGCTTCAATAGGAATAGAATGTGAACAAGCAAGTTTATATATGAATTTATCAAAATCAAATGATAGAGACTGAAGAAGTTGTTTAGGGTGATGGCAGAATGGAATGCGAAATTTAGACCCTTTATTCATAATATCCCTAAGAATATCATCCTGAACTATACTGAGATCCCCTGTAATAATGTGACCATGAGTGGAGTTGACAAAAGGGGTAAGATTTTGATTGCTGCATACACATGATGTAAGATCATCGGAGTTTAATGTCCTGGAAACTTCATTGTAATTGTAAATAGTTCTACCAATTGGTAAATTATATTTGAATGATTTTTGTATTTTGATATCTTTTACTGGTAACAAGTGCTGATGTTTTGCAAATAAATTATTGAAGTTAAGAGAATTAAGAATAGGGTGTTTAAAAGAAATTACACAGTAAGCTATTTTAGTATGTGGATTAGGTGAATGGAGTAGGTGGTAATTTAAGAAATTTGTACGTGAAAGAAGCAAATCAAAAAATAAATGTTTAAAATGTTCATGAGTTAATTTTAATTTTAAAAAATTAGTATATACAATACTTAATTTGCTTTTTCTGACTTTATATAACCATGTTCTAACAGGTAGAAAATTGAAAGTTTGAGAATAATTATATTGTAATTTCAAAATGTCTGCTTTGTAATCAATAGTTTTACTTAAGTTACTTTTTCCTTTGCCACGCTTATATCGCTTTTTACTAGGAGTTGATGACTTTGAATAATGAAAAAGATGTTTATATACTGAAGATTTATTAGAATTGTATTCAAAACTATTGTTAACAACATTATTATTATTATAAATTTGATTTAAGCCATAGGGGAAGAAAGTTTTATATTTTTAATGTAATAATTTTCAAATACTAATCTATCAGTGAGTGAAATTTTAATATCTAAAATATGAAGGGATACATTTTTAAATCCGTGTGTAGCAAAGTGCTGATATTCAAATTGATTTTTAGTAGGGAGATCATTAAAGACTTTATGGTCAAATTTTTTAATATGATCCCTGTGAACATTCATTCTCAGATGTAAAGGGTTGCTGGTTTGGCCAATATAGGATAAGTTACAAATAGTACAATTAAGTTTGTATATGCAATTAAAAACTTTGCAGAATTTTTGTGATGTGGAATTATTATTAATTTGAAATGGGTCAGCATATGGACAAGTTTTGCACCTAAGATTGTTGCATCTATTGAAGGAATATGATTTAGATTGAGAGAAGGTATGGTATTCTTCCAAATCGTCTATAACGCTTAATTGGTCAATGTTTGTCGATCTATAATTATCCCAATTCATAATAATAATAGACCGGACACTAGGTAATGAAAAAAAATTACATCACGAATTCTAATTAAAATTCCCAATATAAACCCCTTCAAAAACTATTTTGTCAGGTACGAATTTCAAATTTTAACTAATACCATAGAATTGAAACGAAATTTTTGGAGAGTAACATAACAAGCATAGTAGAAAAGAGAGATTTTCATACGAAATATTCATAAATAAGCGAAGTGTGGACAAATAATCATATTCATCCGGAATGGAAGATATACAAAACCGTTAATACGTATGTGTCTGACTGAATCCCTACAACTGCGGGCAAAAGAGGGCCACATATAGTGGAAATACTTGTCTAGATTAAAATATAAATAAGCAATAAAAGATATTGACGTCTGGGTTAACTAAAAGATACAGAAATAAATAACACAAAAAACACAATAAACTCTAATGCCTGCCGAGAGATGTCAGCACAATACACATACATATATAACGAATGAAGAATCGAGTGTGAAATCTACCAAAAAGAGCAATAACCCGCAGAAAAAATCATAAAAGCGATGTGAGAACTCAAACCAAAATACTCCATAATGCGAAATGTGAAGACATACCATAATCAATCAATAGAAGGAATGAAAAGGTTAGATAAATAAAAACAATATCCCAAGAGGGCCATATTAAGACATAGTTGGGCTCGTAGTTAAACTATAGAAATGCGTTAGCGATAATAATAATAAACAAAATAAAATTAAAATTAAAAAGAGAATAAAATCTGCAATAAGCGCAAATGCAGCTTTACAACAGGTTTTACCTTTTTAAAAAAGTTTTCTGCAAGTATGAAAATCAAAAGATAGATGTTTGAATTCAGAAGTAAATAATAAATATAAATGTACAATTAAAAGATGTAATAGAAGTCAGTATGTAGAAAACAGATTATAAAACACAAAATAATACAGAATATAAAACTTTCATCATGATATTGCGCAAAGCAGCTAATAACATAATGGATTTATAAATGAAAATTAAAGGATTTTAATCGAAAATAATGCATAAACTACTGTATGTACAAAAAACCCCATCTCTAGCATATCTGTTACAAATGAGTAATTATAGGCCAAGACTAAGGATAAAGAGAGAAGGTAACATATCACTACAATGGAAAGGGGGATGAGAAGAATATTAGGATTCAAAAATCACAATTAAAAGTATATAAAAATAAATAAAAATAAAACTCGGCAAAAATGAGAATAGGCAATAACAATCAGCTTAAGATAAGAGATTAAGAATAGATAACAATCAATTGAAACCCCACAAAAAATGGCGGTTAGTTCGAAATTGCATTCTCATCAGGACAGCCATACAATTCGAATTAAAACCGATAGAATAGCCAGTTTCTGACAATGGCGATAGTATTTAACTATAGACACCATTGGAACTGTTTACTGGCTAGTGGAAGGAGAAAAATAAATCAAACGAATTATACAAATCTGAAAAACAATACCTCCTCGAACTGAAACACGAAATCAAAAGCATAGCACCACGTGTAAGATAAACTAGTGACTGAGCATTTCACCTCACTTCGTCAATGCGAGTGGGCACCGGAATGAATACACTTGAACGACACATAATATGCATGGAGACCCTCAAAAATAGCAAACAGTATAGGACTCAGGACAAGTGGAAAATAGTCATTCGAAAATAGCAAACAGTATCAGACTCAGGCCTAGTGGAAAGTGAGGTGATAAGAATGGGTGAATTTTCAAAAATGAGTAAACCAGTCAAAGACAAATAATGCATGTGTAAAACCATTACGTGGTATATTCGAAATTATTAATAATATTATTTAAATATACTTCCGGGTATTGGAAATTTTGACAAATGCGTTTAAGTTTATTGATGTGGAGAAAGTGAAACTGAGGATCGGAAAGTCGATGTATTCGAAATAGCTGGTTTAAAATGATGTTTCTAAACAATTGAATAGAATTACAAGAATGATATGATAGCAGCTTTATGATAGTGAAGTTGTAAGAATCTTTTTTATCATATAGATTGGTGATTACATGATTATTGAGGGTATCTAAATTTAGGTCTAAAAAATTAACAGTTTGACTAACGCAAGGCTCATTAGGAATTAATTCAAGATATATATATATATATATATATATGTGGGGGGGGGGGGTGTTTCCCAGAAGTAGCTGGCATTTTAGCATTTTAGCAAGGTAATCTCAAGAAAACATTTCTGTTCTATTTTATGCGAAATGCAATGTGTATTTTTGATGTTATATTGTATTGTGTTATTTCAATGTTCAAATCGGGCAAAGACTGTTGCTGTCTATCTACTTCCGTTCAGATATAAATAGTCTAAAATCAATAAATAAGTAGTGAAAATGAATTATTGATAATATTAATATTATAAATTACATTTATATTTCATACGAATTAACACATTAATGAAGACATATTTATTTATAAAACCACACACATTTATTTTATAAAACCACACTAAATGTAAATATATATTGTAACTATGGATATTTTTAAAAATCATGTATATTTCATCACACATTAATTGAAGTAATTACTATTCAAGATAAACAACATTTTACTGTCCGCCTACTTCCTTTCTGACATAAATAGGGTAAAAGGAATAAATAAGTAGTAACAATGCTTCGAGAAATATGTTTTCTAACATGTATAAAATAAATTTATTCAATATAAAGTTTCTTTCATTATCCCAGTAATTCCTGATATATATATATATATATATATATATATATATATATATATATATATATATATATATATATATATATATATATAAGGATATAAACAAGAAGAAAAAATAATAATTAAAATCACAAAAATATACATTATTATCCCTACCACAAGCATATAATTACTGGAAACTTAGATTTTATAAAAGATAATAAACTCAAAAATTTATTACAACTCGGTACTAAGTACCGAATGCAAGAATTTAATAGTATTTATAATGAATTCAATTACGATCTTCAGACCTTCATGTACAAGATGGCAGTCAAACACAGTTTACCTGTACAGACTTTTAACGCATGGAAATATGCCTTTTACAGTGCTTTTTGCCAATACTACCCGAGAAGAAACAAGGATTCTGGGAGTTCTCAATTTCCGCCTTCAATCAAGCAATTTAATGAAGAATTCGTATTGGCATACACCGACAAAATCGTTTCGAATTTTGCATTCACGTGTAAAAAATTCTATGTCGGTACTTTAACCCAATGCTATAAGGATAGTGCCATGTATACCGAAATTCCTAGCAACGAATCAATCATCATTAATAGAATAAAACCACTATATAAAAGAATTGGCATGGACATTAAATCAGTAAAATTTCCATACTTGATCCTCATTCCCAAGTTACACAAAAAACCAGTCAAGTTCTGAACTGTAACAGCGGGATGCGGATCGTACCTGGAACAAGCAAATAAAAAACTTCTGAAATTACTCCAATGCGTTATGACTGATATTAAGAGGCAAAACTCCATAATGTTAAAAAACGGACTGGAATTGATAGACCGACTGAAATTTTGCCATAAAGATTTGAACTTCAGAAGCTACGATTTCCGAGATCTGTTTAATAACATCGATTTAACAAACCTACAAATGATCTTGAAAGAATTACATGAGGAATACAATTTAAAACCATATATAACTCTTAGAAGATATTTGGATTTGATTGAGTTGGTTTTGAATGAAAACATACTATATGACGGTACGCATTACTACAAACAAGTCAAGGGCATACCCATGAGTGGTGCATGCTCATCAATATTGGCGGATATTTATCTATCCAAATATGAAAGAGGAACCCATATATTATCGGAAATACCTTATTTCCGTTATGTTGACGATGTGATATTAGGGGGTTATGCAAACACCCCTGACATAGATTTTGCATTCTACCCAAAAGAATTAGACTTAATTGAAAACCCGATCAATGAGGATGGATCGACAGACTTCCTGGATTTGTCAATAAGAAAGCACCAACGGTATGGAATTTATACAACCACACAAGACAAGAGAAATTCATACAATATCAAAATTAATAATATTATTGATTGGAATTCAAACCTCACTAAAAATATATTCAGAAATATTATTATCGGATACATCAGAAGAAACAGAAACTACAGTACTTTTAAAAAAGGCTGCATTTATGAATGTAATAAAATAATAAATGATGCATTGAAAAGAAATTACCCTAGATATTTTTTACAACATTATTACTATTCCTTTTTCAAAGAAAGAAATTGTGCTTTGTTTGAATCTAAATGAGCATTTTAAATCATATATATATTCATATCTGCGATCCTATCATCATGAAATCTTTTCGCGCATGTGCGACTTTCCCGTATAAAATGTTGTGTTTTCATGTTGGATTGTAGGGTGTATCTCTTCCTTGTTTGGTTCCATCTCTGTTTTTGTGTCCGTTCGGGTGCTTCTGTCTTTGCACATGTGGGAGATTGATCATTGAGTTACATTGGTGCCGTGAGCGTTGCCCGGGTCGTAAAAGCTGCTTTAAGCGGGAAAGGGGTGTCGCAATCCACCCCTGCCATTCTATGCAAATCATATGGTCACTCCTGTTCTCGCTTATTTTTTCTTCTTGTTTATATCCTTATATGCCACTCTGGATGCAGAGCTGCTAAGCGCCACATCCTCTTTGTAAGGTTTCTATTCTCTCCTTTACTTAAATAGGAGTTCCTTTCGTGATATATTTATTTTTATTTGTATATATATATATATATATATATATATATATATATATATATATAGTGTGATTTTTCAGTCAGTTTTTTGGTATCCATATTTCTTTTTATTTTTATTATTTATGTATTTCGTCCAAGTAGAAATATTTTATAGATATAATCTATCTATTTCTTCAGAAACATCAATTTTTGTGGTTGCTTCTACAAAAAACGAGGACCTGATTACGATTTTTGTAGAAGTGAACCAATCATGATTTAGGCTTAGAGCCTTGTACACGTGTATAACATTTGTGCTTGATTTCGTTTGTTATTCTTTTTTCGATTCCATACCTTTGTATTTAGATACTTTTCATTGACTTGTTGATTCTAAATTTATTTTATTTATTTATTTATTTTTTATTTTTTTCCATTTGCTTGAAGATTTATTGATTTATACTTTTATTTCGTAAGCCTGTTAGATATTTGAATTCTCGTGTTACAGCTTCTCACTTTTCTTTCATTGGATCTTCAAACCTTTTTTTCTTTGATATATATATATATATATATATATATATATATATATATATATATATATATATATATATATATATATATATATATATATATATATATATATATATATCAAAGAAAAAAGGTTTGAAGATCCAATGAAAGAAAAGTAAAATGCATTTTATTTTATTTATACATAGGTATATCGCCACACACATTTATTTTATAAAACCTATAAATATTTATATATATTTAACAAAGTATAAATAGTATTTTCAATTAAATAAGTATATATACTCTCGTCAAAATGATTTTATATTCTGAGAAGATATACTAATGGATAAAAATTGCAGAGAAATAATATAATTATATACATTCTACTAGCTAAATTAGAACAGGGGAAGGGGAGTCACACATATCTAAATTTTCGTATATACTGTTCATATTGTAATCTTTGAAATCATTTACTTCAAATTTTAATGCAATGCAAAAACTATAAACATCCATTTTGAGATTTAACTATCAATAATATTTATGAAATAATTATAATTAAATTGCTACAGTTTTTATTACTTTACAACCTAGTTGAAAAGTATTTATGACATTGTGCATTCTGTCTGTCTGCCCATTCGCACGATAACTGCTGCAAGAATGACTTTATCAAAATGACATTTTAGTATGTTGTTCAGATATTCTGTAGGACCTATGAGAATATACATGGATATCGCCATGCAATTAGTTTTGGATTGAACCCGGATTGAAAAAATGACATATATTGAACGCTATGGGACCTAATTTTTCAAACAATTTTTAAGCAAATTAAATATTCCAAATTGCTTCGAAAGTTTCAGGAAATATTCAAATTATCCCATAAAAAATATAAAAAAAATTTCAAAATACATTCGGTAGTTTTTTAAATAAAACTGAAAATACTAATTGCACCCATATCATATGAAGAGATCACGTGACCCACTTCAAAATAAAATATGGCATCTTTCTTTTGTCAGAATCGTTATATTTAATGTTCTTTTGAATTTATATTAAGTGTTGTATCCGTCCTGAAACAGCTTTATATTTGCTTAACCTCTGAGCACCTATGTTTGAAACAGCGCATTTACAATATATTTGAGTTTAAATGATCAATGCCATCCATCTTGTGTCAAAATCGTGACTTTTAAAATCCTTAATTTATATTTAGTGTTGTGTCCGTCGAAAAATGGCTTTATTTTTCTTAATTTTTGTGAACCTTTTCTGAAACAACGCAATTACAATATATTTGAGTTTAAATGATCATTATTTTGAATGAACTTTGATTATTTTTACAACTTAGCCTACTTTTCACTTATAGAGAACGTAAAAACATCAATCTGTAAGATGAGTTGTATCAGAATTGCTGAATTCCTTTAACGCAAAATTATTTAACTCCGAAGTCTGCAATATAGTTGATAGGAATGAAACATTCTTCGATTTTATATAGAGAAACAGCAGATTTTCAGCAGATTTTTTCGATGAAGTTTTATGAATAAAGTTAAATTTCTTTTACCTCCATGGTTTCAAGTTTTCAAGTAGAAAAAATTGTTGTAGTATTGTAATGAATGAAAATAATAGAATAAAAGTGTATGATTGATATATTTACTGCGCTTTTAGTACTTTGTTACCTGTCAATAGAATGTATGTACGCAACTAGAATTTATATGCGATTGTTTTAAATATTTCGATTCGTTTTCTTTACTTCCGTCACACTGACGGCTGTAGACTGAAAAAGTATATAACTCAATTAAAAAATAATAATAATTATTATTAAAGTCTTAAAAACGGCTGTATATTTTTCACGTAAAATCAGGAAAATTCATAAAATTTCAATAGCCTGAAGCAAAAAATATATGCATAATTTTCGAAAGTGCAGCTGAACCATCAAAATGACTGCAGTCATATTTCAAGTGTTAACAATGATGTTTATTCACAAAATCGTTTTACATAGCATGTAGTATGCGTATGTAGCTAAAATGAAGGAACATACTCATCAGTATCAACTATTTTAAGAGTTGTACTGATGAGCATGTCAGTATCAACTAATTTAAGAGTTGATACTGACATTCATTAAAATGACAGTCGTTTGAATTGCTTTCCCTCCTCGCGTAAGCAGCTGCTTTGAGTTCTTTTCGGCTATGCCGATGTTGTCTGTGGAATAATTGCATTTTCTGGACACCGCAGTACCGAACGAGAAATGCACTCAACCATATAGACTACCACGTTGCTGTATATGATCGACATCTTACCATTATGGGGGCAAATTAAACGACCAACCATTATGCTGACACACAACCATCATGCTGACACACAACCATTATGCTGACACATCTAACTATTATGTTAACACATCTTGCCATTATGCTGATACACACAAAAAAAGCTTAAAATATGTCATAAATACATGGCAATGGACTAGATTATTCCCTATTTGCCATCTGTGACGTGGTCAGATTACGATATAAGTTCAAATTTATATATATATATATATATAAATAAAAATGAAAATCTGTCTGTCTGTCTGTCTGTCTGTCTGTCTGTCTGTCTGTCTGTCTGTCTGTTTGTCACACCATCACGGGAGAACGGCTAAACCGAATTTGATGAAATTTCGTGGGTAGCCCAGAAATAGCCCCACTTAAAATTATATCCGTGTTTTGAGTTTCTACGACCAGTGGTTCTCGAGATATTAGTAAAAAACGAAATTTTCGTTTGTCTCATCATCACGGAAAAACGGCTGAACCGAATTTAATGAAATTTGGTGAATAGCCTTGAAATATCCCCCCATAAATTTTGTCCAAGTTTCGAGTTTCTAAGACCTGGGATTGTCGAGATATTAATGAAAAACGGAACTTTTCCCTAGGAGTTCTACTCCCTAACTCCGTGGTTTATCCAAACGAAAAGCTTGAAAATCGTTTGAAAGTGAATTAAAATTTAATCTCTGAGTTTGATGGGAGATTTTTTGCGTCAATTAGTCACTTTCTGAAAACATGAATTGTTGGAAACATGATTTAAAGGGGAAATCTATCTCCATGGTTCATGGTTTATTTAAAACAAGCTTTTACGGAACAATGAGAAGTATAGAGAAATCAAAATCGTTATTTAATTTCGCAGTTTATGTTACACGACATGACATATTTAACATGTTATAAGATTCTATCTTATATCATGTTACACAGAAACGCAATTAAATTAAATCTGTCTGTTAATTTTAATAATTATTTTTTCGATTTGAATAATAAATAAATGGATATAAAAATATATTTTAGAAAAGAACGATTTGATTTTTCTTATAGCATTTTTGACTGGATAATATCAATTACGGTCTTCAGGTTTAAAAATTATTATTATTTATATTTTCGGGGATTATTGATTCAAGGATTATTGATATTTTCAAGTTATTATGCAATTATTTTATTATGACAAAAATTGTTTAAACTCATATATTGTATGTTGTACGAATCTTCTACAAATACACGTGTATATCTTTTAATCTACGAGAATATAAGCAGTACAGGTATATTGACATATGTTTTGATATATATTGGCATATATTGGAATCAATTACGACCTTCTGGTATAAAGAGTACGGATATTATTGATGTTTTCAATTTATTACGTCATCTCTTTTATTTTGGCAAATATTTTTGAGACGCATATTGTAATACGGGTAATCTTCTACTAACACATTGGCATATTTTCTGATCTGCGACAATATAGTACAACCCCGTACTCGTAATTAGTACGGGGTTGCATATATTCATTCAATTCCTATTTTTTCTTCTGTAAATTTGCTTATAAAAGGGGGCAGGATGTTTTATTCTTCAGATCTGATCGTGAAGATAATTTTGCATAGTGAGAACATATATTCTTAAACTTCTCTTTAGGAGCAATAAATTTAATATTTTAACAGAATTTGCACATGATTGCGAACTTTAAGTTTCTTTAAATTATACACTCCGTACGAATAACGGGTATGCTGTTAGTGGTTAATAAATTTTAACATTTTAGGAGGATATATCATGTTGCTCGGCATCGCAATTAAATTAAATGTGTTTGTTAATGTTTTTATTATTTTTTTTCGATTTAAATTATCAATAAATGGATAAATGGATATAAAAGTATATCTTATGAATGGACGGTTTGATTTTTCTTTTAATTATATTAATTGCTGACTGCGTACATCAATTTCATTTATTTTGGCAAAGAGTTTTCAAGCTTATATCGTATTTAGCTACTAAACTCATATATTGTGTTTAGCCAATAAATTCATATAGCCGATTGTTGAAACAGAAAAAGAGTAGAGCGGGTATATCTTCTAATGCAATTGTAGTGTTTTCATTTAGTATATTGAAACGGGATAAGAATGTTTCATTCAGATCTGCAAATTCAAAGCTACGAATTTGGAGGGATATCGCTAATTTGACAACTTTTCTTAAACTTTGCAAAATTGACGGAATTGTCGCCAAATTGATATAAACGACACACAAACAGCTGCCATAAACCTTCGGGTTGGTCGTGTGGCTTGGGTCTTCTACATATCAATGAAATTTTTTTTTGTTTTGTTAGAAGAGAGTACTGAAATGATGTTTGGTTAGCATTTATCTGTCAGACCAACCATCCTACTTAGTAATACATTTAGCGAATTTTTAAAATGTCACCAAATTGATAAAAATGTTTTCAAATCTATAAAAATATCTTGAAATTGATAAAATTGCGCTACATAAATGATATTAATTGTTTTTTGTTAGGGGATAGTATTGTGATGATATTTCGTCAATTTGTCGCAAAGTGGAACTGTCAGTTCTACAGTCCCACTTGGCGATAAATTTGGCGATTTTTTAAAATGTCGCTAATTTGACGGAACTGTCGCCAAATGTTCCATAGAAATATAACTATTTAGACGATATTTTTTCTACCAATTTATTTGAAGCAAATGATATCATGTCGCTTAGCAACGGATTTAAATCCAATGTGTTTATGCGGCAGACGATTTTTATTAAATCCTTTCCGATTTGAATAATGAAGATATGTATATAAAATAAATTTCATTGCCATTTCATTTTGGACTGGATAATATCAATTATACTCTTCAGGTTTAAACATTATTATTATTGATATTTTCCGGAATTATTGATTCAGGGATTATTGATATTTTTAAGTTATTACGCCATTGTTTTATTGCGGCAAAAATTGCTGACACACGCATATTGTACGTTGTACGAGTAATCTTCTAGGAATGCACGGGTATATCTTCTAACCTACGAGAATATAAGTAGTACAGGTATATTGGCATATATTTTGACATATATTTGCATATATATTGGAATCAAGTACAGTCTTCTGGTATGAAGATTAAGGGGATTAATTATATATTCAATTTATTACGTCGTCTGTTGTATTTTACCAAAAAACATTTGTGACTCATATTGCAAAACGGGTAATATTCTACTAATAATCGGACATTATAAGTAGTACGTGTATATCTTCCCATATAATTTTAGCACATTAATTTTGACATATATTGGAATAAATGACTGTCTTCAGATTTGAAGATTACGGGTTTATTAGTATTTTCAATTTATACATGTAATCTACTAATACAGGTTATATTTTCTAATATTCGCGTATATAATTAGTACGGGTCCCATACAATTTTAACGCTTTTATTTTGCATATATTGATTCAATTCCATATCTTTTTTATATTTGCTTACATAAGGGGTCCAAGATGTTTTATTCTTCAGATATGTCCATGAAGATAATTTTATATAGCGAGAACAGAGATTCTTAAACTTCTTTTTAGGAGCATTATATTAAATATTTTAACAGAATATTTTGATTAAACATGTCATTTAGTATACTATAAGAATTTGGGCATGATTATGAATTTCAAGTTTCTTTATATTATATACTCCGTACGAAGAACGGGTATGCTGCTAGTATATATATATAAATAAATAAATATATATATATATATATATATATATATATATATATATATATATATATATATATATATATATATATATATATATATATATATAAATATACTTGAAATTTGTTGGAGTTAAGTTGTCGAGGCGAGTACCAGTTTCATTGTAATTGTATGCTTTGATAAATGTAACACATATGGCAGTGATTGGCTGTTTCCTGGAACTTCACAAAGGCATTTAGAGACAGAAATTTTGGAAGTACTAAACGCATTAAAAATATAGATGAAATAACGGCATAAATACTCGTAATTAAGAAGTGTATATTTTGCATCAAGAACACATGCAATAAAGATTTTTTACTACAACTGTTTTTCGAAGTGAATTATTTCTATCTGTTCAGATGAGACCTACAATCCCAAGTTTTAGATCTTTTGTGAATAACTAGAAATATTTCATTTTTTTTTGTTTGAACAGCTAATGATTTTCTTCAGGAATAGGAAATTTACTACGTAACGACGGCGATTGCAGATGCGCCAATAAGATGAGGTAAATGATGGACATAGTTACATAGTCGAACATGCATGAATAGTGAACTTAATTGGCACATATTGCGTGATAATACTCTAATCAAATATCAGCCCATAATACAAATACGCCAGATGACATTTTATTCAAATATTATTTTTAGAATCTTCAATGAAAATACCAAAGTTTAAATGCCAATAATTTCAAACTTCTGATGGTGTCCAAGAATATACAATTTCGTAGAACCTGTTACAAAAGAAATATATGGTTGTACAAAGTTATAACTTTCGAATTGAACATGAGTATGATTCTATTACAGTTTATAGGCTGCTGACGAAACGTAACGGAAGATGGGGAGTAATATTGCTTACCTAAGAACGTGAAACATTGCGTAACAAACTTTCAAAACAAAGACACTAAATTATAATTAGTTCTGTATAAATTAGATTTCTTCGTGTGGCTTTTCCGTTTACAACTCCTTTAGGAGCAATAAAAGCTCAAGAGATTTTACGATATTCCTCGAGAGTTAGTTGGAGAAAACAAATTTTGAACCGTGATATCTTTCTCCCTGTAAAGCGACAGTTTTTGGAAAATTGTGGAGGTTAATGAGGTGTAAACGCAAAATTGATTTGAAAATCATTTGTTTCAATACACAAGGCTAAAGTAAATGTTTGCACTATAAAACTAAAAATATCAATGTTAATATACACACACACACACACACACTCACATATATATATATGTATATATATATATGCTATATATATGCTATATATATGCTATATATATATATATATATATATATATATATATTTGTGTATATATATATATATATATATATATATATATATATGCATATATATATATATCTTCGTCAACAAGGGAGTAAATAATGTGTTACTTAATACGAAATTTAAGAATCCTTTGGATTGATCGAGAATATAAGCAAAGAGGAAGATAATGTTGATTTTCTAGACATCACTCTAAAACATGACAGTAGATATGGTACTTATACCGTCTTATATGACAAGAGAAACAATTTCAATATGGAAACCAATCACATTATTGATTGGAGACAATTTGACCAAAAACATTTTCAGAAAGGTCGTCATTGGTCACCTCAAAAGAAATCAACGGATGAATACTTTCAATTCTGATTGCATCATGCATAATAGGAATATTATGAAGGAGGCAATAAAACGGAATTATCCAATTGGCTTCCTGACATATTATTATAATTCCCTATTTAATACAAAAAAGGGAGTAAATGCTTACTTAAAGGATATGGCAGAGGTATAGAACGATGAAGGTGAAAATAACGAATTACGCATGCGTAAACTGCTTTTATATATAATGCACTCTGGCATTTGCTTCATTTCCATTCTTTTCCTCTCCTTTACGATTCTGGTTGATTCCTATTTGTTTACTTTGCACTTTTTCGAGTGTTTTTGACTTGACACATTTATGGAAGTATGTCTACTGCATGGCATTGGTACCGTGAGTGTTGCCCGGGCATAAAAGCAGTCTTTTAAACTGGAAAGAGGGGTCGCCAACCCCCTCTACAATTTTATGCCTTGCATTTGGTCATTTCCCCACCTTTTTTCATATGAATCTTGTATGTTACTTTAGGAGAGTATTCTGCTTTGCGCCAACTTCTGGAGATAAATTATATAACTGTGGAATTATTTTATGTTTACTATGCTATATATATATATATATATATATATATATATATATATATATATATATATATATATATATATATATATATATATATATATATATATATATATATATATTTATATGTGTATATATATATATATATATATATATATTTATATGTGTATATATATATATATATATATACACATATAAATACATATATATATATATATATATCTTCGTCAACAAGGGAGTAAATAATGTGTTACTTAATACGAAATTTAAGAATCCTTTTCGTTTAACCAAAGCAAGCTGCAGTGCATGTATGTAAACTAAAAAGTATTTATAAAAATTATAGTTTCAAGATTTTATAAAGTATACATACATAAGAAAAAATCAAATTTTCATAGTTTCTGTTTTAAATAAAAGAATATAGTTTTTATTACATTTTTGTTATTAAGTTCTAAGTAAATGATACAGTACTTTTTTTTAGTAATCATAAGGACAGACACACAGATTTAATACAGAGAAAAATGGATAATAAATAAAGTGGGGGAAAATGAAATGTATACAATTGCTCATTTTATTGCCTAATACCTAATTTACGTAAGATTTCGATGCAGTTTGCTTTAAATTAATATAAATGTAAAGTATAAATATGAAGTTTAAATTAATATTAATGTGAAAAATAAACCATGGTGATGGAATTTCCATTTAATTCCATGATTCAAACATTCACGTTTTCAACCAATGCATGTTTTCAAATGTGACTATTTAGAGCAATAATCCCCCACCAAACTCAGAGATATAGTTTTAATTCATTTTCACGTTTTAAACCACCGATTTTCCACCTGCTTCGTTTAGAGAAACCAGGGAGTTAGAGTCCAGAGCTCTTATGAAAAGTTTCGGTTTTCATTAATGTCTCGACAACCCCTGGTTTTTGAAACTCGAAACAAACTAACTAGCTCGAACTTGTTAAACTGAACTAAATTTTAAATGGGATTCATCCAAGGCTACCCACAAAATTTTATCAAATTCGGTTCAGTCGTACTCCCGTGTGGAGAGACAAACAGACAGACAGACAGGCATATTTTCAATTTTATTTATATAAATTTTCGAGAAAGATTACGAAAGTTGGCCATAAAGTGTCCTACTCCACACTTTCAGCAATATTCTGTTATGGATCTGTACTTATGATGAAATATAATTTATATATACTGTAACACCGTTTTAAAGTGATTTTAGAAATTTAATGCTGTTAGTGATCAAAATTAGTTAATTTTACATGCAAAACAACGTCTGCCAAATGTGTAATTTAAATTATAAACCAATTGAAGCTCTTTGTGTATTTTTAACCTATAGAAAAGCACGATAAGTCCCATATAGCAGAAAGCTAGTTTGCTACAGAATTTATTACATAACATTAATGTAGTTATGTTGTTTTACAACCAATTTGAATATATAATATTTGTTGATAGTGCTTTTGCTTTTAAGTTTCTGGATTATTTACTATGAATTAATATATGTTTAGATCATTTATCTTACTTATATAGTTTCTAGTTTCAAATTTAATTTGGTGTGAATTTTTTTAAAATAATTTCTGATAAAATATGTTCCTCATCTTTGAAGCACAATTTTGTTTTGGTTAAATTTCTGCAATAAGGTTATGCGGGTTTCGAATATAACTGATTAACTTTTGATCGCCCCTTGGAGTGCATTTTCGATTGTCTGTACCCATTATAGTTACAAACTCAATCGCAAAGACTCTTGTGCATATTGCGGAATTCCTTCAGAATTTCTGACATTGAGTCTACATTCCATTTCCGTATAGCATTCCTTACTTGTTCAAAATTTGGCGTTAATAGGTTTAGTAGTATATATTATATTTATTTCTGTATACTGAAAACATGCCAGTTTTCTGTCGAAATTCATTGTTTCACTGATCGTCGTATTGCATTCTAAATTTGTTCGAAATATTATAATAATCGGTGAATAGTTTCTACCGATATATGATAGATATACACAAATATAAAAACAATTTAAAAATAATTACAGTCAATGTTCAAAGTATAGACACAGCCCTAAAATTGTGTTTGCAAAAAAAGTGTACCAACCATGATCACAGTGATATGTTCTATTGTATGAATCAGTTCATCATAAAGAAAGCTAAAATTCAAACCATATAATATTTTAGTACAATTTCCAAAATGTGATGTGTCATAAACATACAGGCAATTTCTATTATATCTAATAGAAAACAATGATAATAAATATAAATATATTTCTAATGTTTAATAGTATTTCCATTATTACGTATAGATTCATAGATTATTTTCCAGCGAAAAAACAAAGTTTTCCTTAACTTTAGCACTGATTTCATATCATGTTTTTCATATAAATCATTTCAAATATTCTATCGGTAAGTACTTCATTCCATTCGTGTGCACTGTGCGGCTCAGCATTGCCTATAAATTCTATGTGGGATCTAGATCTTAGTTCAGCGCTGGCCAGTCTAAAACCGATGTATGTTGTTTTTGGAACCATATTTAGAGTACGAAGTAAAGATGAGTGTACTCTCTTTCTGCAAAACATAAGTTGCTCTCTCACTTAGTTGAAGAAAGCAGAACTGCCCTGTCTTTCTCGGCCCAGCCAATTAGATTGCTTGCTTTTGCTCGTGACACCTTGCGTCAGACCAGTACTCTATTCCACGTTACTTACCATTTTAATTAATTAAATTTACTTTAAACTTACTTTAATATTACTTTAATGCTGTTCAGAACTTAATTTCTGTTTATCCTGATCATATTTTTTACTTTAACTAACTTTTGCTAATTGAGCCCTTTTCTATTCTAAGAGTTCTCACTGGCTAATTGTATTTACGGTTCCCTTCCTTGCTCTTCTTTTTGAACTTACTTATCAGATTCAGCCATCCAAGACAGAATGTCTTAATATATTATATACTAAAATATTACCAAGCTACTTCCACGCAGCACCCTCCTAGAGCGAAGTAATAATGCTATGCTTCATACTGATTACTATAACATCAGGATATCTTTCTATATTCAATGTGGAGTTAAGTGACTCTGGTCGCAGGAACCCCGTAAAGATGCGCCTTAGCTCAAAAAACCGATTTAAACCTCGCAGCTTGTCATCAAATGAAATTACATTATTCTTCAAAAGTTCGTTGTTTGGTTTTGGACTCAATTTTCCATTTAACATAATAGATAGGTTTGGCACGTAAATCTAACTCCACCCACGTCATGACGGATCTTTCACCTTATTGTCTACTAAAATAACTTTTAAGTTCTCTCCGTAGATCATACTAATAAGTATGATGCGCAACCTTTAGGACTATCCAGATGCCACTTTTTCCAATAATAAATGTTACAGATATCAATTTGTCACTGTAGAATATATCCTTCCGTGACCACTTCAAATTTTTCATCTGCTGACGAGATTTTGAAGCTGGTTCCAGAGCCATTTTCTTGTAAACCAGTGTTCCTCTTGTAATCCGTATATGAATAGATTTTTTTCGAAGTTTTTAGTGCAATTTCTGTTTTAATTTTACTTAAAGACATAATCTGTAAAATTACAGAAAGGGTTTCTGGCAGCCGTTCATCGCCACCAACCAGTGTCCGATAGATGCTACATTTGGTAAACGTAACATTCATATGCAACTAAAAATCCTGCCATATGCAACTAAAATTTTACATATATTTGTGAATTGTGGGTATAATTTTCACATATGATAATTTACAAATGTAGTCATAAAGTATAATATTTTCCTTAATTTAGTAATTAGTTTCATTGTATAGGCTATCTGATATTCCTTTTAGTAATATATTCATATTTTAAGGACATAATGCCTTATGCTTTTCTGTGTTCTAGTTGAGTATCTTAATTTTAACATTGGCTATAATGCCCTAGATTTTAATGCCATCTAGATTTTAAATTTGACTTGAAAATTCAGTAACAATATTTTGCTTTAACATAAAGTGATGTCTGCGATCATACGTTCAATGTATTCTCTTGATGGTTCCAGATGTAGAACCTGCATTCTTTGAAAGAGCCAATTAGAAAATTCTTCCATTTCTAAAAGTCTAAGTAATTCATTAGAAGCATGTAAAAAATAATAATTTTAAAAGATTTATAGTATTTGCTTTAACTTTATATTGCATATGTATTGTAAATTGTAGATTATGGCACATAGAAAATATGTTTTATTCTTAAACAAATGCAATTTTTTAAATTAATGCAGCCGAAAATCGTTTATTTATCTCCTAAATTTAGCATATTTTCATAAGTAACTTTAAATAACTGTGAGGTGTTTCGATTTAATTGTGCAATACAATATTATAAAAAAGGAATTTAAAAAATCAATAATGTATATTGCATGTAGCGTATTCTAAAATAATCATACATAAGACTTCGAATCTCCAAAGCAATTACAATATACTTAATATTTTAATCAATGCATTAAACTTAAATTACATTTTAACTTTCTGATTGCATTCTTAGAAGCATAAAAGTAAATAAATGTCGCTGTATAAACTACATGAATTATCATAAAAAAGACACTTAGAAATACTTCTTCTGATACCTAGTATTAAATCATTGTGATTTGAAAATAATTTTAATCTTTTCATTTATTTCACAGTTTACAGAACTCATTGCATATGTATAATGCTTGAAGCTAAATAACGGTAAAGGAACTTTGGAAATAAATAACTTTTACAAACATATATGTTGGTTTCAGATGGCTGAATAGTAATATAAATTCTTATTTCAACAATCTCCCTAAAACTTATTAATTTTGCCCCAGGCACTGCACACATAATCTTCGATTCGCGCCACAACACTTTTGATACCTTCTTTTGGCTCAATGAAGTATCATTTGACTTTTTTATTTGAACTTTACCAGAGTTAAAGATATATTTTTTTAATTAAAAACATGATATTTTAAGTGAAATACAATATACTGAATGTTTTTTTTTGTATTTATAGTTATTCATAAGAGATGTAAAAAAAATATAAATTTTATATAAAATGCTAACTTGTTCGAATTATTCAAAATATCATTAAACTGGATGGAATTTATGAAGTCGGTGCTGACTTGACTATGATGAGATAGATTGCAACATTAATTTAGTAGTGCTTTAAGGAATATTAAATATACCAGAGAGTGCGTTTCTATGCTTCACATTATTTTTGAACCTGAATGATCATTTGTAACTGTAATTCCGGTTTGGAACATTTATGTTTCACATAAATATGATATTTAGAATTTGGAGCTTTTTCTGTTGCAATCTTATAGTATTGTGGCAATTAATTGAGAAATGCAGTTTTTTTTATAAAATTCAGTTTTATTCAAGTTTTCTATGGATACATTTAAAACTAATAAGTGATATGACCTCCCCGAGACTTTATAACATCACAGACACGTTTCGGCATGGAATGTACTAGACTAGCACATGTAGTTTTAATTTCAACGTCTCTGAACTATATGTCAATAACGGCCGAAATTAGCTTGTCCATCGTCGTACAGTCAAATTTGTGAAGCCGTTTTTTGACAATAGCCCACAAATTCTCTGTGGGATTCAAGTCTGGTGAATTCCCGGGCCAATCCAGTACGGTAATATTTTTTTTGAGCAGAAATTTTTGATTCGCTTCGAAGTGTGACATGGCGCGCTGTCTTGTTGGAAAACGCAATCTCCGTTCGGCCACTGTTTAGCCATGGTTGGAAGCACTTTTCGGGTCAATATGACTTCGTAACTGGCACTGTTCATCATTCCCTCTACGGGAACAAGAGATTCTGTAACCAAAACATCTTTTTGGGCGGATGCTTGGGTGCTTGATTGATGTGGTGCTGATTGAGAGGTTCTCCTAGGCTCCTTCTTACGAACATAGATCTAAGTCCCTGAACCACAAAATGTGTTTCGTCAGAAAAGATAACTTTGTCCCAGTCCTTCTCAGTCCATGTTTTGTATTTCCGTGCCCATTCCAACCTTTTTTCTTTCATGCGAAGCGTCAGAAGCTGCTTCTTGTACGGTCGACGTGCTCTCCGTCCGCGTTCTAACAGCCTGTATCGCACTGTTGAAGGTGCAATATCAACACCAGCTGCCACCATGGACTTAGACAGGTCAAAACTGGTTAATCGAGGATTTTTAACACTCATTCGATGTAAAGTTTTGTCGTCACGAGTCGAAGTTGATCTTTTTCGGCCGCATCTTCCAGAGCGGTTGGTTCCAGCATTTCCTGTTTCTTGAAACCGCTTCCAGATCCTCCCGACACTTGCTGTACTCACTCCACATATTTTACCTATTTCCTCGAACGTCTTAGAAGTGTTTTCTCTAAGCGCAATCACTTTAGCACGTGTTTCCGCGCTGATATCCTTGACGCTAATGAGCCCCGCAACAACTGAGAAACTACCACTGTGTAACACCTGCCACCTGGCGGAGGAATTTGAACACCTGCTACTTACCAGGTGCATATTAACACCTGCTACTTTGATAATAACTGCAATTTGAACTCTGAGCTAATTTGGAGTGCTTCTTCCTAAGCTTACGTGTGATAAAACGAAAAAAATGACATTTCTCAATTAATTGCCACAATACTGTATTTATATGACATGCAAATAGACTGGGATTACATAGCTGCAAATCAACTTATGCACGCTGAATGATACCATAAAATCATTTACATTTAAAAATGTAATCAACTATTAATTTTAAATGAATTTAGTGTTGAATTAAAATTATTTTAAAATACATGTGACGACGGTTTTAATTTAGACTTTGAAATATTTAATTTAAATACGATTATTCAAGATTTTTCTATTATTGAGATATATAAGTACAGTTATAAAAATGGAGACTATTAAAATAGGAAGAAGATAAAAAACTATCAGGATTTACTGGAAGTTTCAAATCACGTTGACGAGTGCTCATTTTAAGTATAATATTTAATTTTATGCTTTCCTAATAAAAACCAAATACATTGTTGCATATCTACCAAATTCTGTCTTCTTGTTGGATCCTCCAAATTCCAATCTATCATCGCTGAATATTTCAGAACGAAAACGATGAAATGATGGTAAATGAGTCCCCGTACTATTTTTTTCCGTTTCACTAATATTTAAAAAAAAATCGGAATTATAAAAAATAAATCAACAAACTGGCTGACAACTGTTAAAAATAACTGTTGCTAAAATAAATTAGGTAATTTGAAAAGCTTTAAATAACAATATTATGCGGTATTCTTAAATACCAAAGTCGTAAATCATATAATACAAACAAATGTATTATACACATTGGTGTCCAAAGGTAAAGCACAATTGCAAAAATGAGAAAAACCCAAAAATAAGGAAACTGATTATTGCAGGTCATTGAGTGCAAGTTAATATGGAATGAAAATGCTGTTTTCAAATAGCTACTAGAATATATTTTGAGAAACGATAAATTGTGTAAATGTTTTAATTTTTACAATGACAAGAAAATTGAACAACTTACCAAGAGACTTATTTCCTAATATAAATGTTTTTAAATGGAGTGTGATAACCCCTTTCTGCTACTCAAATTGTATAACATTCCATGCTGTTTATAAGAGTGTTAATCAAATATTTGTATTAAATATTTTAAGTATCAATCTAATACCTAACTAGGTTAAACTTTCAACATGTTCATTGATTCATTAACATATCACATCAAAACATTAATCATTTGTCATTTTTCAATCATTATAAAAGAAAGAAAATTTTGCATTCTGCGAGAGCGTTTCTATTTCTTCGAGAATGCTCTGAAATACGCTCTTGGAGCTCATGTGTTCCGTGGAACCCTGATTGGGAATCACTTCCCTAATCGCTGAAACTGCACGTAACAATAATTTGATGGTGTTGTTAAAAGCATCAGACCCTATAAATATCATCTATGAGCATTTCTTGTAGATTTGTACTTTTGCCAAAGATTTTGCACATTTATGACTTGGTATCTGCATATTCGGTTACATTATTATGTGTACGCCCCGATTCCAACATAGCAAACACTCGCATGCGCGTAAATTAGTCCATTTTCTATCGATGCTTTTAATAAAAATATCTCAGTCGGTGGAATAAAATACTCGAGTGGAATAAAAGTGGAATAAAATACTCGATAGAAAGAGTATTTCTTTCCATTTTTATGTTTAAATTCCAATTTCCTATTTTGCGTATCACCCGTTCTGTTTGTCCAATACGATAGTTCTGATTACCTTACACGGAAAACATAATTACTCTGAATCTGCTTCCCACTTTCCAAGTCTACATATTCATTTTTAGCATTTCCTCGCGAAAAGATTCCATCAAACAGTAATGTACTCAATTAGGCATTTCTTTCGGAGACCAAAATATGCATTAAATAAATATATTTATTATTGCAATCGTATGTGAATATATACATAATCGGATGAAAGTTAGATAAAGAAATTAAAATCGTATGTGTGACATACAAATAAATTTCATTTAATTATGTCATTATCCGACAAGATATACTTTTCCAACCAAGTTTCGGGAAAAATCGACAGTACAATGATATTGATTCGAATGTTTTAGTTTTGCGTATTTAATAAATAAGTCAACAAACTTGGTCTTTAGAAACAGAAACTGGAAACATGGACTTTGTCACCTACAGTGAAGATAAAAGTAACAAGAATGATCAATCATGCATACAACATTGATTATGAAACACTTTCCAACTTCAATGCAATTGTATTTAAACATGTCTAAAATACGATGCGTTATTCGGTGATATTTTTATAATTATCACAATAATATATTAATTTATTATATTTGAAAACTTATAACATCATCGAAAAAAATTAATTTTATTCAAATGACGTCATTGAAATATAAATTGCCTGGTTTAAACATCTCTAATGTGCAGTATATTCAGCGGTAATATTTTTTTAAATTATAACAGTACTACAATAATTTATTATATTTGAAAATTTCATCGGAAACAAATGGACTTTATTTAAATGACGTCACCCAAATATAAATCGCCTGGATTTCCATAAAAAATAGCATTTCATTTAAAACTTTTATCCATTCTTTTCATTCATCACAATACTACGATAATTTATTTTATTTAAAAACTTAAATCCATGGGGGTACAAGAAATTTAACTCCATTTCTAATATAACTTCATCGAAAAAACCGTCAATTTCTCTAAGTTAAATCCATGAATGTCTCAGTTATAACAGCTATATTGCAGACTCTAGAGCTAAATAATTTTGCGTTAAAGAAATGAGGCAGTTCTTATGCAACTCTTCGTATATCTTTTGGTGTTTACATTCTCTATGATTGAAAATTAGGCTTCGTTCTGGAAATAATCAAAGTTGGATGATTATTTAAACTCAGATATATTATATTTGCGTTGTTTCAGAATGTAGATGCACAGAATTTAAGCAAAAATAAAGATCTTTTTGAACGGATACAACACCAAATATAAATTAAAAAGAACTTTAAAAAGTACGATTTTGACACAAAATGGATGCCATATTTTATTTTGAAGAGGGTCATTTGATCTCTTCATATAATGGTCACGTGATCTCCTCATATAAAGGGTGTAATTATTATTTTTATTTTTATTTTAAAAACTGCTGAATATATTTTGAAATGTTTTTCAAATATTTTATGGGATAATTTGAATATATCCTAAAACGTTCGAAGCAATTTGTGATTTTTTAATTCGTTTAGAAATGTTTGAAGAATTAGGGTTCAATGTATTTCATTTTTACAACCCGGATTCAATACAAAACTAATTGGTTGATATTATTAATTTATATTTAAACAAGTTAAAAATGTGGACGGTTTATCTTTGCTCGATGTCGGCATTGCAGTTCAGTGGAGAAACAACAAATAATGCCGTTACGATATTGCCGAAGACCGTATAAGCAATTAGACGAGTTCGAACGTGGTCGTATATTCGGTATGCGTGAAGCTGAATGGTCATACCGAGTAACAGGCTGCCATCTGCACAGAACGGACACTACTGTGCAAAGGTGGCTGCAGGGAACTCGTCAGCTGAATGAATGGTCTGAAAGGCCAAGGCGCACGAATGCGAGGCAAGATCCGATGATTTTTGCGACAGGTCCGAACTGGCCCAACAGCATTTATGTCCGCCATCCAAAGTGCTACAACCTCTTCCATACCCAACGGCCATACCGTGCTGAAAACACCGGTTCTTGTTAGATCACCAAAGTCAAGCAGCATCGGGCGCGGTTAGTACTTGGGTGGGTGACCACCCGGGAACACCTCGTGCTTTTGGCACATTTCGGGCGCGGAAGTCCGGTGGTTTGCGCGCTGGATTTGCCACAACTGCCGCTGTGTTCATGCGGAGTACGATCACTTTAAACATGTGGGTCCGTAAGTCCTTCCGAGAGGTTGCCGGTAGGGGGAGGAAGGTACGGTCCCTGCGGATGCCTCCCCCACAGGGTTCCGGTCTAAATTGGTTGGCACTTCCCGGCCGTCCAAACGGTTATCTTACACCTTTCTGGGTAGATCGGACGGTTTGGGTCTCAACAACAACCTCTTCCATACAACCCGTGGTACCTTCCACCCTCTCACGGCGCTTAGATAATGTGGGGTTGCACTCACGTCGGCCTTTAGGACGTCTGGCCATAACCCCACAACGTCGAAAGAGTTATGGTTAACTCACAGCTCTGCCCTTTTAACTTTTGTACGTCTTATAGGATGGTTTTGTTTAATTAAATGACCTTTTTATCTATGATATGTGTCTTAAATTTTATTGCTTATATATTAAAGTAGACGTGATGCCACCTTAATTATTGACGAGTCGTTTGGAGTGGTGTCGTAGCCGAGCATCATGGCTGCCAGCAGACTGGCATCGCATAGTGTTCAGCGATGAATCACGTTTCAGTCTTTCAGCAGAAAACCATCGGGTGATCGGGGGCGACAGGGCTAGCGGTCCCAATCTGCCTTTGTTTCACACAGGCTCACAGCAATAACCCCCGGGGTGATGGTGTGGCTTTCTATCTCTTACGACAGCAGGTCGCCCCTAGTGATCCGGCGTACAGCATTAACAGAGCAAAGATATCTTGACGAAATTCTGCGACCATTTGCGTTATCCGCCATGGCTCGTCATGCTGGGGACATTTTCCAACAAGATAATGCCACACATCATGCTGCTCGCATATTTTTCGTCCGTCTCCATGCTGTTGATACTGTTCATTGGCCAGCAAGATCACCAGACCATTCGCCCATCGAGCATGTATTGGACATTCTAGGTCACCTGATTCGGGCTACCCGAATGTAGCAGATCTGGAGGAACAATTGAGGAACGCTTGGTATTGCTTGGCATTGGAGCGATGTGCAATTGCTAACCATTGATGGTTTCCTGCGGCCTTGATACAAATTCATTTCATTGCCTGAGTTCAGCGCATATACTTAATTTCAATAAAAACATGCACATTCTTCATGGTTCTCCGTTTTTTGCAAAAGAGTGTATATATATATATATATATATATATATATATATATATATATATATATATATATATATATATATATATATATATATATATATATATATATATATATATATATATATATATATATATATACATATATATATATATATATATATATAAATATTTGTGTATATATATAGGGTGTCCCAAAAATATTGAAACACGCTTTAATTATTTAACTGTTGGAGATAAGTCTGCAATGTAAATTCCAAAAATGTTGAAAGTAAGGTATGAAATAAGACTACGTTAATGAAATAGCCTTCCCATTAATTTTCAAAAAGGTACAATTTTAAAATTTTTATACGATCCCCTTAGACACATTTGATCAATCAGAATTTTTTTTTATTTTTAATGCAAGAAGATCATTAAAAAGAAACGCATATCTGTGTCTTTAAAATTGAGCGAGTGATATTTAATTGAAAATTGAACATTATGAATGGAGAGCATACATCAAATTAGAAATATAAATGTGTGACTTATCACAAAAACGGTAAAACCGGATGATAATACATAAAATACCCAACCGCGTAGTGAGTACCACTGCTTTATATATTAACTGTGTGTGTAATATTTTATTTAGTTGCATTTGTGATAAGAAATGTTGATAAATATTAACGTATTTTTGAACTAAACGTATTCCATCGTCAATTTGTGTATGATCCCTATTTTCACTGATGACACATCTTTTCACATGGTACGGAAAATTGGCATAAGACAGATTGTTTCCTTTATCATAATTCAGTTGATTTTAAAGAAACATATATACGGGGTTTTTAATGATCTTCTTGCATTAAAAATAAAATTTTTCTGATTGAACAAATTTGTCTAAGATGGTCGACTACTTCATTAACGTAGTTTTACTCTGTGTGTGTTATATATATATATATATATATATATATATATATATATATATATATATATATATATATATATATCACTATATTCCTTTTTAACTTAATTGAGACAACTAAGATTTCCACTTACACGAAAATCTCTAATCTCTTAGACTGTTAAGTTTTCTTCTTTCACAGTCTCTTTTTTGAAACCGATATTTCCAACAAATTGCTAAAAATTAATGGCCCATGGATAACGCTTCGTCATTTACAATATTTATTGGTAATCTCTAAGCTGTTGTTTTACTGCTTCCGTCAGTTTCACAGCAGAATTTAAGTACGCTGTATTTAGTTTGTTTTACAAATGAAAGAACTGGACTATTGAAGCGTAATAATCTGAATTCTGAAAGTGTTTTATACATAAAGCATTTTCATCCCTCATAAGCAATAACTGCGTTTTCAGTGAACTTAATTACAATTATGCATACATTTCCTCATATATTTCTAAAACAAAATTTTATTTCTTTTATTTTGAAAAACTGATACTTACATATAAAATATGATAATATTTTTTTAATATTTCTACATCTATAGTACTTCGAGTAACAAGACATATTCTTTGGAATCTTCTAAATACGACGCCTGTATTATTGTAAATAGGCCAGACTACTACAGGTTTACATTGTGCTGGCTAGTAAAATCGATTTGAATTTATAGAGATTTGCAATTTGTCCTCATGGCCATACGTCTTTGATTTTTCCTGTAGAAGGGAAAGTATAAATAAATAGTTTTATGCTCAATATCAGAAGTGAAGTAGGACAAGCCTGTCTATGTGAAGCACTAGTTATATGAAAAACGGGAAAACAACATTTATTTCAGACCGAACACTATAGTTTCACAAACAAATGACAGTGATTCTGCCTTATTAAACATTAATATATGGGGCAAAGGTTTCTCTTACAAAATTGCAGACAAAAAATGTTTTCAATTTCGGCTAATTTCAAATACACATTTTTGTTGTAAATAAAGATGTCAGCAGATCGCTTCCAAAATTTTAGTTATATGTGTAACACATTTTAGTTCTTTGAAATCGAAATTCTTGCTTTTGCATTGAATTTTTTTATCAACTAAGTTGTATATCTAGGCCTTGCCAATAGTGTAAAATAAATTGAAAGCAAATTTGGTGCAAATATCGAATTTAACACTCGGTCACGTTTGATAGAAATACACAATAAAACACTCTGTAATATCTATATAAATAAAATTGAAAATCTGTCTGTCTGTTTGTCTCATCATCACGGGAGAACGGCTAAACCGCATTTGATGAAATTTCGTGGGTATCCTGGAAATAATCTAACTTAAAATTTAGTCTATGTATGGAGTTCCTACGATCAGTGGTTCTTGAGATATTAGTTAAAAGCGAGATTTTCGTTTTTCTCATCATCACAGAAGAACTGCTTAACCGAATTTGATGAAATTTTGTGAATATCCCTGAAATAGCCCCGCGTAAATTTAGCCAAAGTGTCGAGTATCTAAGACCAGAGGTTATCGAGATATTAATGAAAAATAATTTCTTTTCCTTGGAGTTCTACTCTATAACTCCGTGGTTTATCCAAACGAAAATCTTGAAAATCGTTTGAAAGTGAATTAAAATATTATCTCTGAGTTTGATGTGAGATTTTTTGCTCTAATTAGTCACTTTCTGAAAACTTGAATTGTTTGAAACATGGTTTAAATGAGGAATCTATCTCCATGGTTTATTTTACACAAGCTTTTACTGAACAATAAAAAGTATAAAGAAATCAAAATTATTATTTAATTTCGCAGTTTATGAGGAAGATTCTATCTTTTATTATGTTGCTCAGAAACGCAATTAAATTAAATATGTCTGTTAATTTTAATTATTATTTTTTTCGATTTGAATAATAAATAAATGGATATAAAAATATATTTTAGAAAAGAGCAATTTGATTTTCCTTATAGCATTTTTGACTGGATAATATCAATTACGGTGTTCAGGTTTAAACGTTATTATTATTGATATTTTCGGGGATTATTGATGCAGGGATAATTGATATTAGGTTATTATGCCATTGTTTTATTATGACAAAAATTGTTTATACTCATATATTGTACGTTGTACGAGTACGTTGTACGTTGTACGATCTTCTACAAATACACGAGTATATCTTATAATCTACGAGAATATAAGTAGTACAGGTTTATTGGCATATGTTTCGATATATATTGGCATATATTGGAATCAATTACGACCTTCTGGTATAAAGAGTATGGGGATTACTGATATTTTCAATGTATTATGTCATGTCTTTTATTTTGGCAAATATTTTTCAGACTCATATTGTGATACGGATAATCTTCTACTAACGCACTGGCATATTTTCTAATCTGCGACAATATAAATAGTATGAGGTTGCATATATTGATTCAATTCCTTTTTTTTGTAAATTTGCTTACAAAAGGGGCCAGGGTGTTTTATTCTTCAGATCTGCCCGTGAAGATAATTTTGCATAGTGAGAACATATATTCTTAAACTTATATATATATATATATATATATATATATATATACTCGTATATATATATATATATATATATATATTAGAAATATGTAATAATGAAAAAAAAAATTCAAGTAATATTAACATCACCATAGAAGCAAATTCACGTCCATAATGCCGATAAGAGAAGAGAACAGCACCAGCCCAAATTCGATGATTAGTCAGAGTTTAATTCCTCCTCAGGTCTGAGTATTTAACTCTAACTAACACAAATACATGCCTGTTTCAGATAGAGCAATATATATATACATATATATATACATATATATACATATATATACATATATATATACATATATATATACATATTTACATATATATATATATATATATATATATACGTATATATATATATATATATATATATATATATATATATATATATATATATATATATATATATATATATATATATATATATATATATACATATAAAAATATAAATTAGTAGATCCAATATTAGAATGTAAATAGTAACTCATAATACACTATTCCAAAAATTTTTTTTACAAAATACAAAGAAATAAAATAAATTAAAACATAAAGAGGAAATTATAAAGCGTAATGCAGGTCATAAAGACAAAGACAATCAACAAATTTCAAAGATGAGGAATGAAAATAGGAAAACAAAACAATCAAGCAAAAAAGCTTGCACACACATGGAAGAGCTTTAGGCTTAAGCTAAGTTCATTTCGAATAAAATTCTCGTCAAGTCCATATATCCCTTCGAAATGAACACAAAAATACTTGTTTCTGAAACACAAGATATATTTTATCTATAAACTTGTGTTATATGGACGACAAGCATATAGATTGGAAAGATAAAGGAAACATAAATACCTTAAAATACACATCATTAATACAACCATGACGAGCAAAATATGACTAGACCAATGTTGCCATATGCAGAAATGAAAAGATGTGATTTGCTGTTGCCAAAGAGAGTAATAAAAACTGTACTGCGTAAAAGCAATAAAATGAGATATTCAACAGTTAAAGCTTCAAGATAAAAAGATGAAAATATAATTTCAAGAGAATGAAGAAGTACGGATAAATTAAGATACTAAGGATAGATTATGAGAATTAGGCTAATCGAAACTTATTAACTATACCATTTACTAAATATGCAGGTTATTTATACATTTTACTGGTATTTTTGAGGTTATTAATGTGTAAAGCATGAAATTTTTTATCTGATAATCTATAAATTCTAAAAAGTTGATTAAGAATAATATTTCTAAACAATTGAATCGAGTTGCAGGAATTAAAAGGTAATAATGAATTAATATTAAATTAAAAAAAATATTTTTTATCATATAAATTAGTAACTATCCCATGAGCAGGTTCTATAATTACATTTAAATCCAAATAATAAATATTATTACTAATAGTAGTTTCGTTAGGTATTAATTCCAAATTATCCGGATTGAAATCTATATCTATGACATAGTTATCAGTAAATACAAGACAAATCAGATCATTTACATATCTGTAAATTTTATAATCTGTTGAAGTAAAGAATTTTTCATATTGATATAGGTATAAATTAGCTAACATAATGCTACTACAGACACCTTGTGGAACACCTGGGACTTGTAAGTATAATTTATTACCTTGAAAGATATAACTATTTAAAAGAACAAAATGGAGAAGCTTAGGAAAATTGGAAAATTTAGTAAGATGAGAATGATTAGTATTATAAGCATTATATAAAGCTAAAATGACATCATATAGATCAGTGATCTTAATATTATTAAATATATCTTTAAAATCAAAAGTTTGAAATCCTATTATTTTACCAAGTGTTTTTAATTTATTTTTTAATTATTTACTGTTATTTAGAATAATGTAGTTATCACTAGAATCTCGTAAATTAATATTTAGTATATTTAAATAATTTAGTAATAATTTACTAGCAGTAGTAGAGTTTGAATTATGACCACTGGTTACAGTTCTAAATGTAATAGGATTTTTATGAAATGTAGGTATAAGCACAATATATGGAAATGTCAAAAACTTATTATTAATATCTAAATCACCATACATATTGATAATTGTCAATTTGATACTATTAACAGAGTGTGAATCAATTTTATATAGACTATTATTTTTTAAAGAATCTAGCAGATATTGAATATAGAATATTTTACAAATAGCATAATTATTAGAGGCTTTATCAACATAAGTAATAGCAAAAGATCTATGTAAATCATTAACAGAGTGTTTTATATTATCCATATTATATATAGATCTAGATAAATTAATACTACAAATGGCATTTTTAATAGATCTTAAAATAGTAAATTTCCACATATTAAATCCCTCTAAGGGCTGAGCATATTTAGAAGCTAATTCATAAATAAATTTATCAAGGTTCAGATTGATTGACTTTAAGACTTATTTAGAATTATTACATGAAGGTAACCTGAATGTAGTGCCAAATGACATTATAGTTCTTAAAGATTTATCTTTTACAATGGCTAAGTCACCAGTAACTATATTCCCCAAGTGTGGATTTATAAATTCAGCATAATTATTAACACTACAAATACATTCACCATCTACATTTGTTGAGGAATCTATGTCGACTGAGAGAGATTTCGAAATTGCATTGTAATTAAAAATAGTTCTTCCAATAGGCTTGTTATATTTAAATGTTTTATTAACATTCAAATTCTTTACAGGCAATAAATGATGAAAATGATTAAATAAATTCATAAAGTTTATGGAATTATAAATAGGATGTTTAAATGATATTACACAATAAGAATTATAACAGTTATTATTATGAAATTGATTAAGTTTTATTTTTAAATATTTTGATCTAGTAATGGGCAAATCATAGAAAATATGATTAAAATGTTCATTAGTAAGATTTAACTTTAAGAAAATAGCATAAACTGTGTTTAATTGTTTTTTCTTAACTGCAAATACCCATGATTTAATAAATTTCCATTGAAATGTGTTATTGAATTGCTTATGCATACTTTTAATCTCCGCTTTAAAATCATGTTGGGAGGAGCTTCCTTTACCGCGTTAAAATCTTTTGAGTTTAGCCAATTTACTATTATGTAAAAGAGGATTAAAAAAAAGGTGATTAAAAATAGAATATTTATTATCTACAAAATTATTCTTAACAATTTTACCATTGAGATATAATTGATTTAATCCATATGGAAACAGAGTACATTGTGATTTAATATATACGTTTTCAAAGCACAATCTATCAGCAGTATCTGTTTTAATGTCCAAAATATGTATAGTTATATTTTCAAAACCATAATGAGCAAAGTGTTTATATTCAATTTTATTAAAAGTAGGAAGAAAATTATTATTGTGGATATAGTTTTTAACATGATCTCTATGTACATTCATACGTAGATGAATAGGATTACTGGTATGTCCTATATAAGATAAATTACAAATATTACAAGATAATTTGTAGATGCAATTAAAAATTTTACAGAAAGTCTTACGTCTATTTAGATTAGTAATTTATGAGTTAGAAGCAAATGGGCAGGTTTTACAATTTTTATTCTTACATTTATTGAAGTTATAATTTTTAGCTGGGCAATTATTACATCCAAAACTATCCATGGCACACTGTTGGTAAAATTATATCGGTCTAAATAATTCCCATCAAAATTGAAAATACCGGGCAATATTTATCAAATTATATAATAATAACAAGAATAAATATATTTGCCAGTCACTAAATCAAATAAGATTTATAATTCATAATAGTTTAAGTAATATAAAGTGTATGGCAATAACATATATAGATAATATAAATAAAAATAAAATAATTGCTTATATATAAGTATAAATAACTAAGTCCATGTAAAACCTAATAAAATGTAGTAAGGATGATATTACAAGATAAAAAGAAATGATTAACAATATAATTATAATCAATTCTAAACTAGATTAGTTTTTAGTTAGACTATATTTTTTAACATGATCTCTATGTACATTCATACGTAGATGAATAGGATTACTGGTATGTCCTATATAAGATAAATTACAAATATTACAAGATAATTTGTAGATGCAATTAAAAATTTTATAGAAAGTCTTATGACTATTTAGATTCGTAATTTGTGAGTTAGAAGCAAATGGGCAGGTTTTACAATTTTTATTCTTACATTTATTGAAGTTATAATTTTTAGCTGGGCAATTATTATATCCAAAACTATCCATGGCACACTGTTGGTAAAATTATATCGGTCTAAATAATTCCCAACAAAATTGAAAATACCGGGCAATATTTATTAAATTATATAATAATAACAAGAATAAATATATTTGCCAGTCACTAAATCAAATAAGATGTATAATTCATAATAGTTTAAGTAATATAAAGTGTATGGCAATAACACATATAGATAATATAAATAAAAATAAAATAATTGCTTATATATAAGTATAAACAACTAAGTCCATGTAAAACCTAATAAAATGTAGTAAGGAGGATATTACAAGATAAAAAGAAATGATTAACAATATAATTAAAATCAATTCTAAACTAGATTAATTAAAACACCAGGTATAATAAAATACATACTGTGTAAAACTTGAATTCACATAGAATCCTGTCCAAAAAGGGAATATAAAGATTGTACTAAAAAGTACAGTTTATAAAAGGTATCAATAACACCAGTACAAAAATCCCAAAGGCAGTTACCCTGTCATAAAATCACAAAACCAATAAATTAGTAAGATATAATAACGATATATGGCAGCACTAGAATGAGAAACGAATATTTAACTACAAATAGCTAAAGAAAAATGCAGTAAGATTTAGATGCAGTAAGATTGCAGATAGATGGCAGCACTAGAATGAGAAATTTCTAATATGAAATTACTGATAGCTAAAGAATAATTGCAATACATATATTTACCAAATAATAAAGCAGAAAGGAAGACAATGATTAATAATACTTTAAGCAAAAATATAATAAGTAACTTAAGCAAATAAAAGAAAAGAATAAAATAGGAGAATGAGCCACAATAAACTTCAATTAACATTGGAAGAATGCAGAGATAGTAATACATAATAAATAAAATAAAAATAAAATTAAAATAAATTATATTACTAAATTTAGCGCTGATGCAGCATAAATTTCATAAATTTGAATAGATAGCAAATAGAATGTTTCTTTAATACGAAGCATACAGAAGGAATTAGGATAGTTCAGAAATGAAAAGTTAGATAAACTAAACATCGTAGTATAAGAAAGTGAATGACAATATATATATATATATATATATATATATATATATATATATATATATATATATATATATATATATATATATATATATATATATATATATATATATATATATATATATATATATATATATATATATGTATATATATATATATATATATATATATATATATATATATATATATATATGTATATATATATATATATATATATATATATATATATATATATATATATATATATATATATATATATATATATATACATATATATATATATATATATATGTATATATATATATATATATATGTATATATATATATATATATAAATATATATATATATATATGTATATTTATATATGTGTGTGTGTGTGTCTCACGAAGTCTCCTCTGGAATAGTGTTGTTGTTGAGACCAGACCGTCCGACCTATCAGAAAGGTGTAAGGAAACTGTTTGGACAGCCGGGAAGTGCCACCCAATTTAGACCGGAATACAATTGGGGGGGACCGGAACCCATCCACAGGGACCGTACCCTCCTTCCCTTACCACCAACCTCCCGGAAGGACCTACGGACCCACATGTTTAACGTGATCGTACTCCGCATGAACACGGCGGCAGTTGTGGCAGCGTGTAAATCCAGCGCGCAAACTACTGGGCTATCTCTAGAATAGTGTGCTTTCACATACTCTATGTAGAAAGGTCCAGAAGGGGTTCGTATCTTAAAGAATATTCGTTATTTGAAAAAAAGTTCTAGTACAATTGAAACCCTTGCTAGTTGACGATAATTCGGAATATCTGACAATTCCCCCTTTCGAATTTTAAAATATTGCAACTCTACATTTATGTAATAGGAATGGTTACAAGTAAAGGTGTTTACTTTTTAAATAAAGCAATTGCTTTGCCTTGACGCTAAAGTAAAATGGTATTATTAATATACGTGTGTATATTTGAATATTGAATATGCGATGCTATGTATTGTTTGAATAAAGACAAAACACAGTGATACTTTTTACATATTCGTAACAGAAAATTAAATAGTTTCCTGCATTAAATGCTTATGCTTATTGCCCAAAGCAAAATGACAAAGCTACTTTACCGAATGAATAGTTTTCGAAACAGATAGGCTGACATAGAATGAATGAACGAAATATATAAAACTATCTTATAAACCGCCAGTGCGATGTATTAATTTTGCCTCAGGCATTAAACAAATGGCATTTGCCTCACTCCAGAAATGCTTCTCATAACCGCTCATAAATAAAAAAAAAATGCACTTTCGGCACACTTGTTCCATGTTATATAACCAATGCTCTGTGAAAAGAATGATTTTACGGTACATAGTAATACATTTATGCTTTAAAAAAAAGAAAGTAGTTGATATTGCTTGAATAATCCTTTATTCTTTCTTTACATAGTATAATGTAAATGGAAAGTATTGAGACGAGGTCGGAAATTCAAATTTGAGGTTTTGACGGAATAGCACAGTTTATGCATGTTAGAGATCAAATGGAACGTTTCTAAGGTGGTGTCTTTGTATATATTAGTGTGTGTATTTTAATATGTGTATGTATGTTAGTGTGTAGTATATGTGTATGTGTATTAATGTGTATATATATTATTGTTTATGTTAGTGTGCAGTTTCATGCGTGTATGTATATTATTGTATATGTTAGTGTGCAGATTTCGTGCGAGTATAAATATTAGTGTGTATGTTAGTGTGTCGTTTAGTGTTTGTACGTATGTTGAATCCGCACCATCGATATTTGTTGATTATCTTAAGCTTGATGATTAGAAAAAGCATTTAGTTTTTCTCATGATGTTGATTTTCAATTTAATACTTCTTTTTTAATTTGTAGGCATATCTTAAGTTTGGCTTCTTTAGTTACAACTTCCATCTATTTTTTCATTTAATTAATTATTTTATTGTATATTTGGAATTGTATACTCTGTTCTTTCATTGTATAATTTATTCTTTCATTGTGTACTTTATTCTTTCATTGTATACTTGGAATTTTAAACTTAAAAGCTTCATTAAACCAAAATGAAAAAATCGAAAAATAACTCATGCCATACATGTTTAGATAATTTAAGCAATGCTTATCCATATAATAAACCGGATCAAACGGGCGTGAAAATACATGACTCCTGCCAAAACATTGGTAAAATAATGAAGTAGATAAAAGAGAAGGAATCGCGTACACTGTTCTTTCTATTCACTTTTCTGAATATCCGAAACAATCTGACAGAAATTAGACGAAAGAAGCAGTAAATGGAGCATATTGTGTCACATGCTTTGTTGTTTCAGAAAACTTGGCTGAAGATCTTTCACACCACACAGTGTTCTTTTTTATGACATTTAATAGTAATGATGTTTTTTTCTGTGCAATATTACAGTAAATAATTATTCTTCAATAATAGTTTTCTAAAATTTTAGCATATACACTTACATTACATATTGAATTGCATTACTACTTGATATACAGGAAAATCATATACTTTCCTGTATATCAAGTATCCTATATTTCCAGTATATTTAATTTAATTGGCGCATTTAATTGATATTTACACTATATAATCAAAAGTATCCGGACATTTTGGATGTTAGAAAATTTTTGTCGAATTTCCAAACAAATATTTGGCGAAGTGTTTTGAAACTTTGGCGATGTGAAGAAGATGCTTGAACGCACACTTTCCAGTAAAGTTTCGGTAACTTGTGCATTTAGGGAACCACTAAGATATTGAAAAAATGGAAAAATATATTTGATCAACCTGCATCATAAAAAGCTGGAAATGGTTTGAAACATTCACAAAATAGTTAACTGTCTTTGTTCAATGTGTATAAGCATTTTCGTAAAACAAAAACGTATATTCATGAAGATATAAACGATTCTTTAAAAAAAACGAAATTTCTTAACATGGTTTTTGCTTACAATATACATAGGTTTCAATTAAATTTTACGAAGCTCACAGAACATTTGCCAATGTCGAAGAAGAACATTATACTTCAATTGAAAAATTCCAAAAATATTTCATGCCATATGTGTTTAAATAATTTTAGACAAAGTTTATCTATATAATAAACCGGATTAAACGGGCGTGAAAATACATGACACCTGGCAAAACATTGTTAAACTAATGAAGTAGATAAAAGGAAAGGAATCGCGTACACTGTTCTTTCTATTCACTTTTCTGAATATCCGAAACAATCTGACATAAATTAGACGAAAGAAGCAGTAAATGGAGCATATTCTGTCACATGCTTTGTTGTTCCAGAAGACTCGGTTGAAGTTCCGCCACACCGCACAGTGTTATTTTTTATGACATTTAATTGTTAAGATGTTTTTTTCTGTGCAATATTACAGTAAATAATTATTCTTCAATAATAGTTTTCTAAAATTTAAACATATGCATTTACATTAAATAGTGAATTGCATTACTACTTGATATATAGGAAAATTATATATTTAATTCAATTGTCACATTTAATTGATATTTACACTATATAATCAAAAGTATCCGGACACTTTGGATGTTAGAAAATTTTTGTCGAATTTCTAAACAAATATTTGGAGAAGTATTTTGTAACTTTGGCGATGTGAAGAGCATTCTTGAACGCACACTTTCCAGTAAAGTTTCCGTGACTTGTGCATTTAGGGAACCACTAAGATATTGAAAAAATGGAAAAATATATGTGATCAACCTGCATCATAAAAAGCTGGAAATGATTTGTAACTTTCACAAAATAGTTAACTGACTTTGTTCAATGTGTATAAGCATTTTCGTGAAACAAAAACGTATATTCAAGAAGATATAAACGTTTCTTTAAAAAAAACGAAATTTCTTTACATGGTTTTTGCTTACAATATACATAGGTTTCAATTAAATTTTACGAAGCTTACAGAACATTTGCCAATGTCGAAGAAGAACATTATACTTCAATTGAAAAAATCCAAAAATATCTCATGCCATATGTGTTTAAATAATTTTAGACAAAGTTTATCTATATAATAAACCGGATTAAACGGGCGTGAAAATACATGACACCTGCCAAAACATTGTTAAACTAATGAAGTAGATAAAAGGGAAGGAATCGAGTACACTGTTCTTTCTATTCACTTTTCTGAATATCCGAAACAATCTGACATAAATTAGACGAAAGAAGCAGTAAATGGAGCATATTCTGTCACATGCTTTGTTGTTCCAGAAGACTCGGTTGAAGTTCCGCCACACCGCACAGTGTTATTTTTTATGACATTTAATAGTTAAGATGTATTTTTCTGTGCAATATTACAGTAAATAATTATTCTTCAATAATAGTTTTCTAAAATTTAAACATATGCATTTACATTACATATTGAATTGCATTACTACTTGATATATAGGAAAATTATATATTTAATTCAATTGTCACATTTAATTGATATTTACACTATATAATCAAAAGTATCCGGACACTTTGGATGTTAGAAAATTTTTGTCGAATTTCTAAACAAATATTTGGAGAAGTATTTTGTAACTTTGGCGATGTGAAGAGCATTCTTGAACGCACACTTTCCAGTAAAGTTTCGGTGACTTGTGCATTTAGGGAACCACTAAGATATTGAAAAAATGGAAAAATATATGTGATCAACCTGCATCATAAAAAGCTGGAAATGATTTGTAACTTTCACAAAATAGTTAACTGACTTTGTTCAATGTGTATAAGCATTTTCGTGAAACAAAAACGTATATTCAAGAAGATATAAACGTTTCTTTAAAAAAAACGAAATTTCTTTACATGGTTTTTGCTTACAATATACATAGGTTTCAATTAAATTTCTCGAAGCTTGCAGAACATTTGCCAACGTCGAAGAAGAACATTATACTCAATTCAAAAAATCCAAAAATAACCCATGCCATATATGTTTAAATAATTTTAGACAAAGTTTATCTATATAATAAACCGGATCAAACGGGCGTGAAAATATATGACACCTGCCAAAACATTCTTAAACTAATGAAGTAGATAAAAAAGAAGGAATCACGTACACTGTTCTTTCTATTCCCTTTTCTGAATATCTGAAACAATCTGACAGAAATTAGACGAAAGAAGCAGTAAATGGAGCATATTATGTTAGATGCTTTGTTGTTTCAGAAGACTTGTCTGAAGTGCCGTCACACCGCACAGTGTTTCTTATGACATTTAATAGTAATGATTTTTTGTCTGTGCAATATTACAGTAAATAATTATTCTTTAATAATGGTTTTCTAAAATTTAAACATATACATTTACATTACATATTGAATTGCATTACTACTTGCTAAACAGGAAAATTATATATTTAATTTAATTGGCACATTTAATTGATATTTACACGATACGATCAAAAGTATCCAGACACTTTGGATGTTAGAATGTTTTTCGAATCGTTAAACAAACCCTTGGCGAAGTGCTCTGTAACTTTGGCGATGTAAAGAACATGCTTGAACGCACAATTTCCAGTAAAGTTTCGGTGACTTGTGTATTTAGGGGACCACTAAGATATCGAAAAAATGGAAAAATATATTTGATGAATCTGCATCATAAAAAGCTGTAAATGATTTGTAACTTCCACAAAATAAATAACTGGCTTTGTTCAATGTGTATAAGCGTTTTCGTAAAACAAAAACGTATATTCATGAAAATATAAACGTTTCTTTAAAAAAAAAACAAATTTTGCTACAAGTTTTTTGCTTACAATAGCCATAGGTTGCAATCAAATTTCAAGAAACTTACAGAACAATTGCCAACGTCAAAGAAAAACATTAAACTTTAAATGGAAATTATAGCATTGGATATAGGATGATATATAAGCATTTGAAGAAACTAAGATTTTTCTGCGCAGACGCAAAACATAGCAATAGTTTTCTTTCATGGTTTTGCAGTGAATATTGTAGAGCAACATCTATAAAAAATCCGCTGGAATATCATGAAAATTCACAAAGATATCTACGATATTGTGATCATTTTTTCTCTGATTCTCTGAAAGTACCTGGATGATAAGGGGGTTTCCACAAATTGACATTTTACAAATTCATTGGACATTCCTGTTCTGAAGATGAAATAGTCCAATTTTATGCAAATAATGATCACCACGTACAGGGGTGTCCGGAAACTTTTGATCATTATTTACATAAAATTTGACTAGTTCATTTTCAGAACAGGGGTGCCCGAAGAATTTGTAAAATGCCAATTTGTGGAAAACCCCTTATCAGCAAGGTACTTTCAGAAAATCAGAGAAAAACTGATCACTATATCGTCGATATTTTTGTGAATTTTCACGATATTCCAGTGGATTTTTTATAGAAGTTGCCCTACATTACAAAATCATGAAAGAAAACTATTGCTGTGTTTCGCGCCTGCGCAGTAAAAACTTAGTTTCTTCAAATGCTTATATCTCATCGTATATTCACTGCTTTAATTTTCGATTGAAATGTAATGTTTTTCTTGGACGTTGGCAAATTTTCTGTAAGGTTCGTGAAATTTGATTGAAACCTATGGATATTGTCAGCAAGAAACATATAACAAAATTTATATTTTTTTAAAGAAACGTTTATATCTTCATGAATATACGTTTTTGTTTTAGGAAAATGCTTATATATATTGAACAAAGCTAGTAAACTATTTTCTTAAAGTTACGAATCATTTCCAGCGTTTTATGATACAAGGTGATCAAATATATTTTTCCATTTTTTCAATATCTTGGTGGTCCCTTAAATGCACAAATCACCGAAACTTTACTGAAAAATGTGCGTTCAAGCGTGTTCTTTACATCGCAAAAGTTACGGAACACTTCGCCAGGTATTTGTTTAGAAATTCGAAAGCCATTCTAACATCAAAAGTGTCTGGATACTTTTGATCATATAGTGTATATTATACTGAAAATATTTAAAATTTTATAAAAACTACTGGTATGAATAACCAACATTGATCGGGATTTAAGACGCATACCTCCGATTAAAATTACATCGGAACATACAATGTATTTTTGAAAACCAAACAACACCTTAATGATAACAAAAATAATTAAATGCATACGTGTAATACGTCTTAAATAAGTTTTAGGGGCATATATCATCCCGGTATATGTTCGTTGTTTGATTAAGCTTGAATTACATTAAATTACACCGGAACATACAATGCATTTTTGAAAACCAAAAACACTTTAATGATAACAAAAATAAATAAATGTATACGTGTAAGGCGTCTAAAATAAGTTTTAGGGGCATATATCATCCCGGTATGCGTTATTTGTTTGATTAAGCTCAAATTACATTAAATTTTAGTTTTTAAGACTAAACTCTAGCATAGTTAGACGTTGAGACATGTTCATATTAGTGAAAAGGCACAATATATTGATAAATTATACTATGAATTCGAACGGCAGTTTCATAAAAGAAAGCTAGGATATGCAATAAAATTGAAGTTTAAAAATATTTTAAAGATACATCTGAATAAAAAACTGCAAAGTATTCGAACATAATTCGCGTATAAAAATTCTTCAAAACGACGATTGTTTTATCCAGAGAAGTAAAAATAAAACTTTTAAGTCGCTTATTTCAAAAGCTTATATCCGACTTCAGATAATTTCTTTGCAGAATATTTATAGTAATGAAATTATATTTCATTAAAATCTATAATGCTATCTAACATATATAATGATATCAAGAAAATACAATTTCGCATTTTAAACTTCAATACACGTCAGAACTCTGTCAGATAGTATAGACACACAGACAAAAACCTTTTAGTATGGACACATTTTATCAAGTTTTCGCATGAAGATAAATTAGTGATGATTTTGACCAAAAAAGTCATAAATGTCAGTAATATTAATATAATTCATATTAAATGGTAGCAATACAGCGTTAGTTTCGAACAATGACATAAATCTAAGAAATAAGTAATATATTCACCGTTTACAAAAATAAATTCCTCTCAATATGTATTTTAAATCATGTGTTGCATATATTAAAGTTTTGTACAGGGTTAATTACGATATCTGTAATGAAAATTAATTATATTTTTTCAAAGACAAAATAATGCTTACAGCCAATTACTATGAAAGAAATACGAAAATCTAAGTAATCCTATTAAATATGGCTGACATTTCACCATAGGGTAACTTGTTATTGAAAGCGATACTTTCAACGAATTGAAAAGTTTAATGGCACGTGGATAATACTTCGTCGTTTACAATTTTTAACGAAAATGTCGTTGATGCCATACTATGTTTAGAAATAAAAATAAATTAATTTAATTCTGCATTTTCGTTTTCCAAAAAAATCTGAACCTTCAGCAGAATTTAGCAACTGTGATAAAGAACAATTTTTAAACCGAAATCTGACATAAATGCATTTATATATTTGTAAGGATTACTAAACATCATATCTCTAGATATAGATTCCAATTGTAGTAACACTTTATGCTAATAAGGGTATGTGTATAGCTCGTTAAATATGGTGCAATTATACATTAATTCGAACCGAATTGCCAGCACATTTCCATGAAAATTGAAGTTTTTGTTCCTGCTTTTTGTGTATGGTGAATCTCATTAACTATTATGAATATTATATAAAATTTTATATATTTGATAATACTTGATTTATATTTTTATCATCAAACATTTTCAAATTTATGTTATTATATTTTGTTGCTATTTAAATGTGGGAATTTCGTAAAATTAAATGGGCAATAAATAATGTATATCTCAAATTTAAATAAATATTCAAAATATTAACTATAAAAACATTACATTTTTACTATATACAAATGTTTACTATAATTACCATTCTATAATTACATTCAATTTATATACAAATGAATATAATTATCAATTTGGAATACTATGAAACTTTTCATTATATTACTTTCCTTATATACATAATGTACAAGGAAAGTATTGTGACGGGGTCGAAAATTCGAATTCGAGTTTTCGACGGGAGAGCACGTTTCAAGTTTCCCGGATCACGAATCGAAAATTTTTGAGGTGATGTATGTGTGTGTGTGTGTTTGTGTCTGTGTGGAAATATGTGTGTGTGTGTGTGTGTCAGTGAGTCTGTGGAGACGATATCTCACGAACGAATGGAGCGATTCAAATGAAATTTGGTACAAAAATCACAATCTATAAATACTGGAAGATTATTGTTTATAAACACAATCGAATGTTCAGAACCCCCCTAATTTCCGAGTGAAATCTTGAAAATATCATCCAAAAATCAAAACCCTTAATAAAGTTACATAAATAGACATGTCTTATGTAATTTTACCTTAGAAAATGATTGACATAAACTTTAGAACGCTAGCATGAAACTTTCTCGATATATTGCTCATTTTTTCAAATACATTTATAAAAAAATCCCATAAATTAAAAAAATATATATTAACTGTTGAGAAAAATGTTCACTTTTCATATGTAATATCATGCGATAAATTTGGTGATATCACATCTAACTCGTTCCATTCATAAGAAAAGGTACTTTGAGTAATACATTTGTATTTGAACGCTAATAGTCATTTATCTGCTATAAGAATAATTTATTTCTCCGTTCATAACGCTTGGCGAGATTTTGGCGACGAATTTGGCGGAATGTCGACAACTTGGTAACTTTTTTCATTGTTGCCAAATTAACGAAAATCTCGCCAAATAGGTAAAAATGACGCTAAATCGATGAAAATGACGACAGAATTCCGAAAATTCAATATCTTGGACAGAATATACGTATCCACTATAAGAACAACCTATTTTTTTGCTGTATAAGTATTAAATTCATTGCATTATATAAAGAAAATCATGTGCTGCCCACATCAGATTTGTTTTGTTTATATTTTCATAGAAATAAATGCTATGTATTTAAAAAAATTGTACTTGTGTTGCCTGTATGTAAATAAATATAATTTATGATTATAATAATATATTATTATGATAAATTTATTTAAGCAGCAGTTAAAAAAATGCGGCATATTGTAAACATAAACTTTGTTTCAACACAATGTAAGCATTTCAATGATTTTGCAATATATCTGCTTGTAATTATGCTAGCATTTAGCTTCAAAAATTTTTCTACTTTTTAACTTGACTACAGCTTTATTTTAACTTGATGCCACATTGATATAGCTACATTTTAACTTGAGCTGGCAGATTCTGCGTTTCCGAATTGCATGCTTACGTTGGTCTTATTTAGTGCAAATAACGCCCACATAGCAGGCAAAGTGCAGACGTATATGCGGCTGCGCAAAAGTCGAAGGCGTATTTAAACATTAAAAATTTTAAAAATAATATATGTCAGCACATTTTTTTCAGCATTCGCTGCATGTACTGGTTTATTAAATGCCTAGTATTAATAATTACCCAATACCTGCTGGTCAAATAACTGAAAATGCAGGTTATTAATATGTAGGTTATTATTTGTTAGGTTATTATTATTCTTATTTTTATAAATGTAGGTTATTATTTGAAACACAAATTTGATTTTTCATCTGTAGCTCACTACCTGAAAGTAAGATCGCATCAGATATGCACAGCCCGAGGCAAAAAACAATGCACCATTTTACCTAATAAATTGCTTTGGAACTACTCTTAACATTTATTTTACTTGTAAATAAATGAACAGCATTTGAATATTTCAAAGACTGTTGCTGAAACTATGTTACCTCTGGCATAAAATAAAATATTTCGAGTTCGTAATGATATTACTGGCATGCTCTTTTTTTACGAAATGCGACTTAGACATGGGCGTTTTTATTTAGTTTCTTTTAAAATGACATACAAATAAAAGACATCATATTTTAAATGTAATAAAAACTAAGTGCTTCGTTATGTTCTTCAGGTTTTCAATTTATTTTCACTATACTTCCTGTCACGTAATTAAGTGTCAAGAAACCAAATGTATATTTTTATTTTCAAAATTTCGAAAAAGTTTTGATAGAAAAAGAAATTTGATCAACAAAATAAAAATCGCAGTAAAATCAAAAATGATTTCAACATTGGTATCTCAAATGTTTATTTAATTGGGAATCGGTTATATGTATTATTCAATAATTTTTGCTTAAATTATTTTATCCACAGTCTAAAGAGCTTTGAATAGTCATGCATCAACCACATTTTACATTTCATTACAATTATCACCATTAATATTGCTAGTATTATCATTACAATAATAACAATTTAAATAACAAATTTATAATAACAATTTTAATAACAAATGTATAGTAACAGTATAATACAAATTATACCTAACACATAAGTAGTAAAAGTAGTAGCAGTTACAGAAAGGTAAAATGTTTTTTCACAGCCCGATTCTCTTGGCACCAAAACTCGTAATTGCTGCAAAATATAAAACTCCTGCTTGTTAGAATAACACAATTAATACAATTAGTGACAACAATTGCTTTGACCTGCAGAAGTGTGATCAAAACTCCCATGAGACCATTGATGCCACGTAATTTACATATGCATGCTTTTTTAAAGAAGTACTAATTCTGTGATTCGTAATTATTAGTATGAATAGATGTAACAATCCCGTTTTCTCCGAGATTACTTAGTACATTAATTTTTGTCTTTAAATTAGGATTCAAACCGAAGAAGAAAATAACGTTTGGATTATTTTTATATATTGCACGGTATATAAGTACAATTTAATTTTCTCGACTACGTACAGCAACGGCCGCTGCTTGTAAACATTAATTCTCACCAAATAACCATTTTTTTTTCGGTTTACATTCTATAGCAGTGAACGCCGTACAAATTTTATATACATATTTAGGCAGACAGACAACAGTTAATCACACACTCAAAAGGAAGAAATTTACATGGTTCGTTTAGTCGGTCTAATTAAACATTTTCCTTAAAACTTTAAAAAATATTATGTATCCGTAAATGGGTTTTGCGACCGATAAACACATTTCTATTTTGTGCGATACAATTGAAAACTTTTTATTAGCAGATCACGCTAACTGTCAGTAAGCTTATTGCTGTTACTGACAGAAATAAGTATACCAATTTTCACGTACTATAATTACTTTATGAAATACTATTGTGCTCTCGATGGAAAATAAGAATACCTAATATATTCAGAAAGGCTCAATTTAACTTCGAAATAACAGTGTCGATTAATTTTAGGCTGAAGAGAAGAACTTATGACGAATTCCACCATTCCACAATAATGAAAATATTTAATATTTTTATGATTTTTCCATTTAAGATTTAAAAAATCCGTATACAATTAAGGACAAAACGTTTTTAAACGAAAAGTTGTTTATTAAAACATCTTAAAAGACGTACAAAGTGTTTTAAAACCACCAGAGCGCTTTCGAGCGTTAATACACCCTTCATCAGTGGCTATATGAATGGTAAAACATGAAATGTTCATATATAGAGACCAGATATTCAGCAAATTTGCATAAAATATAAAATTGGTAAATGAATATATTATTAATTAATACAAAATAATCCAAGAAATATACACGGAAAATACAAAAAATTACTTTAGACGCTTACAAATTGTAAGAATAATACAAGAAAAGTAATATCAATTAATTATTTAGCTACAGGAAAACTATAATTTCGGAAGAACTGCCAAGCGTAATTTTTATGAGAATGACGTCATAAATAACTATTGAGATATTTGAATTGCATAGAGTTGAAAATGAGTCGCCAAGCATGCAAATTTGCTGTACATCTGGTCTCTATATATGAACATTCCATGTTTTATCATTCATATAGCCACTGATGAAGGGCATATTAACGCTCGAAAGCGCTCTGGTGGTTTTAAAATACTTTTTACGTCTTTTAAGATGTTTTAATAAATTACTTTTCGTTTAAAGATGTTTTGTACTTAATTTTATTTTTTGAATTCAGACGTGATACAGATTTTTGATTAAAAAATCCATACTTGAAGGGCGATGTTGGCTATAATTATGTAACATATGTCAATAGATTATTATATGTGTATTTACTCAAGAAATATTAACAAAATTTTCCTTTCATGTTTGTATTTTGATTTTTGAAAAATAAAGTTTTTTAAATTGAAAGATTTCCTCTGTTTCAATATGTCTTTTAATAAATGGGCTTCCAAACTAGATATATTGGTTGGTAAAATATTAACAAATTTTATTTGATATGCTCAATTTGTTAGATGTATCGATCCAAGTTGTAAGAAATAAAATTTTGGATTAACGTATAGATCGGCTAGAGATAATTTCTGAATAACTATGGTTGATTAATATTGTATTGAAGTACATGTATTTACAACAAAGATATTCATTTCATAATAGTGAGATAGTTTATTTCACATTTTTATGAATTTTTCTGTTTGTATTTACATCTCGTAATATTTCGACATCAGAGTGCATTAGCGTCCTAATCACGTATGCACGAACAATTTATTTTCCTTAAATGTTTGTCAATTCGTGCGAGAAACATAGTGTCTACAGACAAATAGACCTATAGACACAGGGACAGACTCATTCACAATTAAAATTGTTGATTCGTGCTTAAGTTAGCTCAAAACGTGTATATCTATCAAAACCCGGTATTCGAATTTTTAACACCATCACAATGTTTCAAAATATTAACAAATTGTTTAAATTGAAATAAAAGTTTGACGTGTACAATGGTACAAATGTACCGAGAAAAATATCGATATTTTCATTTTTTTAAATTTATTTATCTTTTTTCGGAATGTGAAGATAGTTATACAGTTTCGATAGATTACTAGAATGCTGCTTATTTTGTCCGAATAAGACCACAAATGACGAAGATATCAACTAAGCAACTTTTGGATATAATGATTGCAATCACCATATCGGGCAAGTGAGCGGTCGACATAACCGTCAGGTGCAGACTGGCGTATGTCGACTAGCACAGTTGTCGATGCACATATGTAGGAGATCAAAAAATATGTTTCTTCTACATTTTAATATAAGAATGTTTTTTTACTACAGTTTAATAGTTATATATATATAATTAGAAACAAAATTTTACATTGGATTCTGTATAGAGTTAGACACCTACTTTTACTTATGATATGTCCAAAACGCGACCGAACAATGTCGATAGTCCCTGTGGTAAGTTCTGGGGAAAATGCACGTAATTATTAAAATACCTAGACAGACTGCAATCAATCGATCACCGTGAACGAGGGGCCGACCCATTGGGTTTACAATCTGACTTTGCCTCGCCAAGGAATGTGAAATTCGACGATACTAAATAAAACCTATGTTTTAAAAAAGTAAGATAGTGTAAGTAAGTTGTCAATTATATCAGTTAACTATTTTGCACCTGCCCACAGTACAATATACAATGACATACAATGTATACATATATTCATAAATTTGAATCTATCGAAAATATTATATATATATATATATATATATATATATATATATATATATATATATATATGTTAAATATTTTTATGTGGCATATGTCTATACAAACCAATTTCTAGAGGTAAATATAGTTATATACATAATTGCATAAACATGATAGATATTTTCACAACTCAACAATAAACCGTCAAGATGGTTATATGTCACCAATTTCAACAAATAAAGCAGATTTGTTTCAGAGATCAAGCAACCCGGACCTTTAAATTAAAACAGTGTTTTTCTGTTATGTATTTATAACAGTGTGATACCAATTCCTTTGCATACTTCAGTTGCATCCCGATCACATTTCTTTCATGCTTTACTCCGTAGGCTCTGAGATTGGTACGGAGTGAACCGATTTCGGTAAGAAACATCCACGCTCTAAGATGTATCATATCAAAAATAGACAATCACAAACTATGTGTAAAATAAGCTTTATTTAAACAAGTAAAATTTCAAAAGTAGCACCTCAGTCACTTCTTTTCACAGGCATTAGTATTTCACGTCAGAAAACTGAATAAATCATACGCATACCAAATACTGACTGCGGTGACAGAAATATTCAACAACTGTGTAAATCTACATAAATCTGCCATTACACTAATCAAATACATTTTGATTAGAAACACATTTTAAAGATGCTACTCAGTTCAGTTTTATATTTGTAAAGTACTTTATGCATGCTGCAACATATTGTCGCGTCTTGAAAAAAATATTATGTGCATTATTTGCGAATAAATGGTAACGCCGCCATGATATGATATTTAATAAAGTCACTGGGGCAGAAACAATAAGCTGAAAGAAGGATTATTTCGAGCATTAATATTTGGCGCAGAACGTGCTGGGCTTTGCACAACTATTTTCCGCTATGGATGTTGCTAAATGCATAAGATGATATTAAACATGACATAGTAGGCATAAAAAGACGCATAAATGCATGTATTTTAATAAAAATTCTAAATATAATATGTATAAAATATATTTGTCCCTTGATATCAGTATCTATTGAAAAGCCAGTAAAAAGAAACGTGCTACTTAATTTCAGTTTATCAAACTTATTTTCCGTACATTATTTTACATTTATTGCTTTGATAATATATAACATAATGTGATGAGGTGCAACAATATTAATATATCATTATAATGTAAAGTGATGAGATGAAATTTTAATTATTTTATATTTAGGTATATTAAATAATTATAATCAGTTAATTGCTGAGATATATAATTTTATCAAACTATATAATGTATCAAACATAATTGCCGTACGTTATTTCACATTTATAGTTTTAATAATATATAATGTGAGGTGATGAGGTGCAACATTATTAATATATCATTATAATGTAAAGTGATGAGATGAAATTTTAGTTATTTAATATTTAGGTATATTAAATAATTATAATTAGTTAATTGGTGAGAGATATAGTTTAACATTACTTTTATTTTTTAACTAAATTTGATCTCATAATCGTAATAGTGTGTGCAAAATCATGCATCCAACATATATCATACCCTTTCTGCAATCCGACGTCACTTGTAACAAAGCATGAGTCCAAAATGTGTTAAAAAAACCCATAAATGCATATATTTTAATAAAAATGAAAAATAATATATGCATAAAATATTATTGTCTTTGAGATTAGAGTCTGTTCAAAAATCGATCAAAAAATCTGCTTTTTAATTTAAGATTATCGAAAAAATTACTGTACATTATTTTACATTTATTACTTTGACTATACATATAATAAGGTAATATGGGGAAATTTTGGTTATTTGATATTTAGTTATATTAAATAATGTTAATTAGTTAATTGATGAGAGAAACTATATTAATATTTATTTTATTTGTCAAATTAAGTTAATTTCGCCACGTAATCATAATATTGTGTATAAAACCATACCTTCAACGTATGACACACCTGTTCTTCAGTCCAACGTTACATGTAACAAAACATGAGGCCAAAAAGATAAGAATTAATTATAGACTACTTATTGAAGACACCTTTGATTTTCCTTACATAATTATGTATTTCAACAGACATATACAATTTACTAATACATTCAATAATTAATTTTGCAATTTGAATTTCTTTTTAAGTTACTTTGAGGCGAATGTGATGATGAAGTGTTATTAACAATAATCCTGATTCCGAACTGTGCACTGATTCTTAGCAAATGCGAATTCCTCATAAGAGCAAATTAAGTGCTTGTTGGTCAGCAAATGACACTCCCTAATAATTTAATTAATTTACTTCTTCTACAGTGAATAACTAGTGCATGATATCCGTTTATAATGCAATAAATGCACTCCTTTTACAGTAAAAAAATGACGTGGGCAGCACATGGCTTTCCTTATATAATGCAATGAATTTACTACTTTTACAGTTAAAAAAATGTTATTCTTTTAGTATATACTTATATTCTTTCCAAGATATTGAAATTTCTTCAATCAGTCGTCATTTCCATTGATTTAGAGTCATTTTTATCCATTTGGCGAAATTTTCGTTAATAAAACGTGACATGTTGGCGACATTTCACTAAATTCGTCGCCAAAATCTCGTCAAGCATTACAGACGGAAAAATAAGTTATTCTTACAGCAGATAAATGACTATTGGCGTTCAAATACAAAAGTATGACTCAAAGTATCTTCTCTCGTGAATGGAGCGATTTAGATCCACGAGAATAATGTCACCAAATTTATCGCATGATATTATATATGAAAAGTGAGCATGTTGCTTAACAGTTAATATTTCCTTTTAATTTAAGGAATTTTTTGATAAATTTATTTGAAACATATGCAATATCTCTAGAATGGTTCATGCTAGCGTTCTAAAATTTATGTTAATCGTTTTCTAAGGAAAAATTTTATAAGAAATGTCTATTTTCGTAACTTTATTGAAGGTTTTGATTTTTTGATTTTTTTTAAAAATATCACTCGAAAATTTAGGGGGTTCTAACCATTCGATTGTGTTTTAATACAGTAGACTTCCAGTATTCACGAATTGTGATTTTTGTACCAAATTTCATTCAAATCGCTTCATTCGATCGAGAGATATCGTTTCCACAGTCTAACTGACACACGCACACACGCACACACACGCACACACACGCACACACACACACACACACACACGCACACACACACACACATGCACACACACACACACGCACACCACACACATACACAAACATATTTTCACACACACGCATCATCACCTCAAAATATCAGACATATCATCACCTCAAAAATGTTTGATTCGTGATCAGGGATGCTTGAGACGTGCTCTCCCGTCGAAAACTCGAATTTAAATTTTCGATCCCGTCACAATACTTTCCTTATACATTATATAAGGAAAGTAATAATGTATAAGATCCACTGTACTGTGTTTCTAACATTGATTTGTACATTTGACGATGTAAAACAATTTCGAAGTAAACAAGTAACTTATATTTCGTGTAACTCTAAATTGACAATTCTCAATATTGATAGAATTTGTAATATTTAAAACATTTAGCATGATTTTAATCCATAAATTTGGCGTTATTTCCCTTAATTTGGCATCATTTTGGCAATTTTAACTATATTTTCATCAATCTGAAAACATATCATCAAGTTGGCGATACATATAGCTAAATTAAAAAACAAGTTCCCAAATGTATCTCCAAGTATTACTCACACCCGAAGAGAAAAGCTTTTCTATATATCTATATAAATGACTATTGGTAGATTGTTGGTCGTAAAAATGCATAACTATTACATAAGTGCGATCTGTCATGATGCAATAATCTAGATCCCCGAGAATGATGTTATTATATTTGTCGCATAATATTTCATGAAAAAAACATTTTTCACGATAGTTTTTTTTAATGTTAAGTAGTATTATTTATAACTTTATTAGAAAAGCCTGTAATGCCTCAAAAACGATTGATACTAGCTTTCAGAAGTTTATGGTAATCGTTTTCTAATGAAAAATTACATAAGAAAATATCATTTGTTGAAGATCATATTGTTAACATAATGATTGTTAAGATTATTATCACATTGTTAAGACTATCCTCATATTGTTAAGATTATTATCACATTGTTAAGATTATTATTATATTGTTAAGTTTATTATCACATTGTTAAAGATTATGATTTGAATGATACTTTAAAATAATTTTCATAAATGTGTGTCTTCAAAACATTCGATTGTGTTTAATATAAATAAGCTTCAGTATTTACCGATTGTTAGAATTGTACCAAATTTCGTTCGAAAAATCCAATTCGGTCATGAAATATTGATTCCACAGTCTCATGGACAATCATGCGTACACACACATACATCACCTCAAAAAATTTCGATTGGAGATCAGGAATGCTTGAAATGTGCTCTTTCGTACAAAACTGGAATACGAATTTTCGACCCCATCACAGTACTGTCCCTATGCATTATACTATGTATATAGGGAAAGTAAAAATGTTTCACCATATGAATAATTTAAGCTAAAGAATGTAGTACAGAAACCAGATGAGATATATGTCTCCATAGTTATACTTCAACGTCTAATTAACTTTTGTGAAGAACATTTCGTTCCCTGACAGCAAAAGATTTATATTTTAAAACATTATTTATTAATGAAACGAGCTTTAATAAATAATGTTTAAACCTTACACATAACACACATTTTAAAAGTATTCAATTTTTGTATATATGCTACTCTCAAGGGACCAAAGACAAAAGTTGCATAATTAAAGTCGCAGAAGTGTGAGATTAATCTATTTTACACTGTTTTATCTGGGTTGATTTCACTGCTTGTTTGAATTAAATATTGAAATACATTTTTCAACCGCATTTACTTAGACGATTTTCTTAAAATTTTACACACACACGTATTATCAATGACAATACAATATTTAATCAACTTTTAGATGATTCTTCATTGTCCCTTACTGAAACCGCTTTACGTCAGCCAGTGGCGGTTCATGGCTTCAAGCATGGGTGAAGTAGATTCGGCGGCGCGATGCTCCCTCCTCATCAACAACGAACATCATCAAAACACATCGAGCTACTGACACAAGCGTTGTCAAGTATTATCTGAAAATAGTCAAGCGATCCTGGAAATTCGCCAAATAATAATAATAATAATAATAATAACCTGTTCATCCAATAACTTGTGAAGCAGTGCTTATCCTGAGTAACTTTCATTACTCAAGAGCCAGCGCTGGGTCAGCACACATTGCGGCAAAATGTCGAACAGCACAAAACATTGATATGAAATCTTCAAACACAAAGAATGTTGATTTGGTCTTCAGACGAGATTAGAGAAGAACGGATTTATAGTAATGTCAATTGACTCGAAAATATGATTCACATCAGCCAATCATTCCAAAGAATAAACATCACACTCGCAGAACCAAAAACATCTACACGGAGACCGTTGCCAAAATCGTTTATATTATTCAGTGAAGATTATTTCAGCATCAGCATCGTCAATACTTTAGAGTATGGGAAAGATAATAGATTTATTCAATTGAACCCATGGAATAACTCTATAGTTTCAGATAATTCGACAGTCTATAGAGTAATATAGAACAAATCGAATATTTTTTATCAGCAGATTTTCCCCCAAACTCGGTTGTTCAAAAACTATCCGAGTACTTTTCAATCGATAGTAGTATAATAACACAAGTATTCGAAGAATTTTGGACGATTGCCAAATCTATCGTCCACGCGATAGCATTCATTTGCATTTAGCAATAGTTTGCATTTAATTGATTTCTGAGCGATAGTCTGCCTGCTTATAATTTTGAGTTGATAGTAAAGTAAAATATTGATTTACTTATTCGGTTGATTTTGACTATGTACGATACTATTCATTAGAAGATTTTGGAAGATAGTTCAGTTGACGATATTAGATATATTTATTAATCAACCGTTTATTTTCTTGTAAGATAAAATCAATATTGATGAAATAAAATAACTTACAAGGTTTTATTATTTTGAAAAAATAATTTTAACATGTTGTTGTTGAGACCTAGACCTTCCGACCTACCAGAAAGGTGTAAGGTAACTGTTTGGATCGCCGGGAAGTGTCACCCAATTTAGACCGGAACCCAGTGGGGGAGTAACTTTAACATGTGAAATAGGCGCCTTTTTGGAGAAAATAGTGTATGATTTTTAAAACTTTCGGGTGGTGGATTGAAGCAAATACATTTTTACTATAATGCCATAAAAAATAATAGCGGTTTTGTTAAACATGATTATCTAATTTTAATGCAGATTAATAATTGATTTTAATAGATAAACTTTAATAAATAATTTTTGTAGCAGATATTTATGTGATGTATATTCAGGCTGTATTTTTCATGCACTGCAAGTTTATTCTAACTATATGTTCTGCAGTTTACTATGGTTACGACTTATAAAGTTTACATTTTTACATTTAATCATCGAAGCAAAGCGCATATCAGCCTTTTATAATCTAAATGCAGTTGTCAGAAATATTATATAAACTAACAATAAACCATAGAAAAATTCTTGACAGAGATTTTAATAATACTGTCAGTCAATCAAAACTCAAAACTATAAAGCAGAAAATAACCAATTTAATAGGCAAACGAAAATTAAAAGAGATGAAGTGAAATATTTTGGAAAAATTACAAATACGGAACGATTTTAAAAATAGATGAATTTGAAATATGCATAAAAACTGAAAATAGTTGATAAATTGAGAAAATAAATAAAAAATCACGATATATTAATGAATTCTTAACTGAATATAACTAATAACGTAAATAAAAGAAAATAAAAAAATAATATGAATTAAATTTAGATAATTTAAATAAATTTAAATTACTAAAATCTAATACGGTCAACCTTCTACCGTTTGCAAAAGAATAAGTATGGAATAGAAGAACATTGCAAATAAAAATAAATGGTAAATATGTAAATAAAATTATAAAAAGGATAAGAAAATGGTTTAACAACCTGAACCCTTTTAAATTGAAAATTAAATTCATAAGATTATTAAATATTAGCAACAACACAACAACGATATAAAAGGAATTTTTCAGAAAACTTCCACCACTTTACCCCATAAAGAAAAGAAACATTAAATGTATATACTGTCACTGTCAACAAGTTAAATTGGTTATCAACAACTTTGATTAAGTGTGCGGGCGTAACAATGAATGGCCACTTGGCACTGAGACCTTGCAAACCACGGCTAAAGTTAAGACTAAAAAGATAAATCTATTATTACTCAGAAAAATTTAGCTATTATTATTCAGAAAAGTAAAAAAAATTATACCATGTGTATCAGTTCAAAACACTGGAATTTACAATCATGTAAACGCGATTTAAAGTAATACATTTTTAATGATACGTTTTTGCAACTCGCAAGAAAGTAAAAGTTTTGAAGAATGCACAATTACATAAAATCTGTATCAATGCGAAACAAATATACAAATGTCTGTAACCCCCCCTTGAAAAAATATACATTTTTGCATGTGTCTATCAAATTATTTTTAAAACGCAAAGGAAAATTCGAAAGAAGTTGTAATAGTTTTTGAGGTATAATATATTAAAATGGAAATTTGTGAACTATGTTTCTTTGATCATTTTGTGGGTATTGTTACTGAAATTTAAAATGTAGAACTAAATATTATTTAGAACAAAATAAAAGTTTAAATTTAAAGTATTACATTTGACAACCTGTTCAACATAATTACTCACACGTTTTGCATTTCTTACATACCTTGTGATAAGCAAAAAGATAAGTTCTACTATTTTAGTAGTAGACCGTATTTTTCTGATTCCTATTGTTTGAGAAAAATCAAGTGCAGCAAATTACTTCTGATTCCTGACTGAAGCTTTTATACGAATTCTCAAATAAATAGAGACATAATTACATATATAACACGGAGAAAATAAATGTTTTTTAGCTATAAAGTAAAAGAAATTAGGACAAACCTTTCAATGCGAATCATTAGTCGTATAAAGGGCGGAAATGCAACATTTATTTCCAACCAGACACTATAGTTATAGAAATAAATGATCCAGTTCTCTAGTTGTTATTAACGACTATTTAGGGGAGAAGCTTTCACTTAAAAAAATTACAGCCGAATAGGTTTCTATGTCGTTTGATTTCAAAAGCGTTCTTTTTTTGTGGATCATAAGTAAAAAATGTGGGCAGAAAGGTCGGAAGTATTTAATACGTGCCAGTTTATTTTCTCTGGTTTTAACTTTAAGCGGTTACAGTAAAAATCTGCTTAGCATCGCTATTTGCAGATCATGCATATATATAAATAAATAAAAGAATATATATATATATATATATATATATATATATATATATATATATATATATGTATATATATATAATAAAAAAAATATAAATAAATAAATAAAAATAGTATGACTAATTTGAACATGATCAGTGTCATACCCTGGTTCAAAAACAATACGGAGGAAAATAAGATAAAGAGGATATGAAAGGAAATGTCAGACATAAGTAAAACAATGCTACCATGTAAGGCAAAATGATCTTAATTTTAAAATATCATTCAAATTATCATAATATATATATATATATATATATATATATATATATATATATATATATATATATATATATATATATATATATATATATATAAACAGTTTTTTATCCTTCCTGATTTAACCTTCAGGGAGTCATTTAACTCCCATAAATCTATTGGTCTTTTCATCCCTTATTCTTTTGTATATTTCTTAACTATACAATTCACTGTTGGCATTGAAATTCTCGGAATTTGTACCTGGCAACATCATGATTATTATTTTCCATAATTCTTCATAGTTTCTAATGACATGCTGAGGCAGTGAATGATGCGTTGTGGAACAAATGTGCTCATTAATTGCCAACACTGAGCCGCCACACTAAATATGTACCCTCAGCATATCTGTCAATGCATTTCTGTCATTTGCGCTATTAACAAATGATAGAACAGGTTACGTCCCGCAGCTAGCGGCTTACATATTGCCTCTATATACGATTCCACTAATTGAGCTAGCCTTTTTTAATGCAGATTTCGATCTGAGAACTCTAATTCAATAATAAAATTTATGATTTATAAAAATTATTTAGGTATTTAAATATTTTTAATCTGAAAGAACACTTACTTGTATGTACGAAGATCTGTATGTTTGAAAGCTTATAATCTCACGCTTCTTCTTAATGTAGCTTTCAATCCGTGAAAATATTTAAAATTTTCGAAAGTTTGAAGAATGTAATAGACTTTTATATAATTTTACAAAACATTTTACCTTTTGCTGCGCAGAGAAAATTTTGTTATAAAACCGCCGCTTTAACGCAGTCCTCTCTTCTTTGCGTTTTTTTAAAAGTAGCTAACTTTCCAAAAATGCGCAGAAAATTAAAAAAATGATCGGACATTTTAATAGATTTGACATTATTTTTATTAAAAAGTCCATGATCATTAAGCGTATTTTACGGTGTCCTACTTGTCCTAGCACCTCTAGGCATTTTTGATGTAACTTTGGATCTGAAAACTCATAAACGTTTTCACAATACCCCTAAAAATGAGTGAAACACATAGTCTTGGCCAAGATCTACCCCATCTTTCAAAATCCGAAATTTTCTCAAAGCTTTCATTTTAAATGAGACTAAAATATTTTAGAAGGGTGGTGCGAGCCATACAGATTTTTTAAATTAAAAAAAAATTATAAATATGCAATAGTTTCCCGTGTTGTTCAATTGAAAATTTAAAGCCACGAATCAAGTTCTCTAAATGCTGTTTTTTTTCTTCACCTGCAACATACAATACCCGCAACATACAAATACTGCAACATACAATTCACCTGCAACATAATAATAATAATAATAATAATAATGAACTTTATTTTGCCACACAATATACACTACATATACAATTTCAACTTATAAGTAAAGTATAACAGTGGGGAAAGGAACTGCGGAAAAATACACTATGGATAGGTCTGACGAGTCCACAGCCTCCAAACAAACTGTCAACATGCTAGCATTAATACAATGATCAGGGTCAGAACAAAGGCTATAACAAGATAAACAATAAAAAACTAGCAGAAAAACAAATAGTAAAGCAAATAAATAATAGGTCAGCAAATCTCTCAGACCTGTAACAGAAACATCTTTAGGTACTTCTTAAAACTATTTACATGGTTCAGTGATTTTTAGAAAAGTGGAAAAGAATTCCGTAATCTTGGGTCAATGGAATTGATATTTAGGTATAAGCTGTTTGTGCGAGCAAAGGATGGTAGCAATTGATTCTTATTCAGAGTATTATAAGTATGATCGTGAAAATTAGCGAAAAAGTTACTGCAATGCTGATTAAGATGAATATGCTGAATTATAAACAAAGCCAAACGTCAGTGAAAAATCTTAGTGGCGGGCAAAATTTTGTAGCGAGAACAAATACCATGATTATGAATATTCAGATCAAAGGAATCTTTAAGAATAGATATATATTTATTTTGTAGAATGCGAAGCCTGTTTATATTTCTGGTAGTAGTTTTTCCCCAAATAAGATTACAATAAGACAGATAAGGAAAAATTTAAACTGCAATAGAGCATAATTATACCTGTTTTTGTTAAAGAAGATAATCTGATTCTAACTAATCCAATCTGTTTTCTTACTTTACTACAAATATGATCAACATTTAAAATCATTCTGTAGAATCAAGCCCAAGAATTTAACATCGGAAGAAAAAATAATATTTGAGTCATTTATATATATATATATATATATATATATATATATATATATATATATATTATATCACGAGCAGAATATTTCCTATCAAAAAGAACACACATAGATTTTTCAGAATTTAAAGTTAAGAAGTTCGGGTCAAACCAGTCCATATAGATATGGATTTCAGAAGTTACTTGATTGACAAGTGTCTGAATGTTTTCATCAACAGAAAATAAGCTCGTATCATTAGCAAAAATTATTTTGGAAGCAGAAAAAGGAACGTAGAAGATATCATGTATGTAAATTAAAAACAGAATCGGACCTAAGATAGAGGCTTCAGGAAAACCAGTAAGGATAGTTTCATAACAAGAACGAATATTTTGTTACTGGACGAATTGTTTGCGGTCAGTTAAGTAGTTTTTGATTAAAATATTGGGCAAGCCATAACCTCCAGACAAAATTTACATATTAATCATTTTACATTCTTAAATACGAAGCATTTAAAATATAATTTAAGTATAACGTACAAACTAAGAAAAAAGGTTCATAAATAGTAATCAATTAAAATATCGTTAAAAATACTTTACTTTTCATCTGGCAATTTTTCGTCCTCTTATTAATTTTTGCCATGAATTTAAGTTTAACCATTACTACATTATTTCAATTCTACCATTACTATATTATTTAATAGTATTCGTTCAGGTAAATTTAAGGATAAAAATAATTTTGTGTGTCAGGTTGGGGTTTGCGTTGCTCCTCTTTCATCTTCCGAAAATACCGCAAGTTCTACATTGGTAGTACATAATGTACTGTCGGTATTCGTTTTGCTGAATATGTCCACGATGTTAAAAATAGTAAACTGTCTCCGGTTCTAGGCTTGTTTGTTATTAACGATAATTTTTATTCTATGTTTGATAAGACTTATCGTTTAATTATCTGCAATAACCCACGTGATATTTTACTTTATGAATCCCTTTTTATTGATCTTTATCTTGATTCTATTTGTAATTTTGATCCCGTTCAGACCCTTAGTTATGCTCGGCGTCTCGTTCTCGACTCACTACGTGTTAAACCATTATATGATTTTCTTTATATTTAGTTGAGGCTTTATTTTCATTTTGACGGCATTTCTATTGGTTACCATTTAATGTATGAATATTTTTCTCTCTTTGTTTTTGTATTTATAATTAAATTATATTTTAAATTCCTCGTATTTAAGAATGTAAGATTATTAATGTATAAATATTGTTTGGCGATTATGGACGGTATTTAAACTCATCTTCGCCAAATATTTTCAATTTGTCACTAATGAAGGGCATGGTTATACCCGGAAACTCTATGGCTGTGTAATTTTAGTACGTCGTTAACGAAGATTTTTCTAAAATACTTCTAATTATTACAATTTTTTTGATTATCTTATTTTTAATGTTATATAACAATTTATGAATGAGTGCACGGACTATTTTCGTGGCAGACGCCTTAAGATATTGTGATGTTACATAATTGCTTTTATTGGTCGTTTGTATGAAGCTAGGACTTACATGATTGCCGTGTTTGCCTGATAAACTATGACAATAAGTTGTATTTTTTACTCTATAATGGATCCATTTGTTTTAAAATGTTCTTTTTAAAAATATTTTCGACATAAAAAATCAAACTTAAATATATTTTACATATATTAACTTTCACTAAATAAAAATTTCATGTTATTTTTCAAGAGTTCTCATTAGTAATACCATAGTACACGTAATTTCAGTTTCAAAATCTTATTTTATTTTTACCTGGCAGGTCCATATCCATTAAAACATTTCAGTAAGTCCCAAATTCAGCGCAATAACTTTTATGTCAGAGGTAGTAGTAATTAAATATTTTCCCGATAATGTAAATAATTCAAAATTACATCGGCTATTACTTCCACGAAACTTTATAATAACTTAATTACAGTTTTTTTATATTAAAGTATAACAGTATATTGAGTTATTATTGGTTTTATAAAAGTATATTTTCGATCCCATCCTGATATTATGAATGTTAACGCATATGTGTATAAAATGTTTTCAAAATATAGTCTTAAAATTTAGGCCACCGTCAAAGATGTATGCATCCGCTGTCTCAGTTAAATTTTTACTAATGGGGTAAAAGTTGGCAAAGGCGTGTTTCCTGAATCTGACAGGACATTTGTCAAACCGCAAAGCTCCATTTTCTGTCCATTTGGAGTAATTTTAGAATTTTTGTTAAGTGTTCTGGAAGGGATAGCATTTTATATTTGCTATTAAACTGGTATTTATTATTAACGCCGAGCAATGGTTTAAGATACTTTAATTAAAACTTATTTTTTGCCTGTATTTTGTGATAGAAAAAGTTACAACTAATTTTACATGTAGAGAAAGCAGACATATTACAAAATTCTGTAATATTTTATAGAATTACTTTCGTCAAAAATAAATATTTGAAAAGTAATTATCTTTCTACTTTTAGTGGAAGCATTGCCAGTTGTTTACATTCCTTGATATGTAATCAACTTAATAATAAGACGAATGTTTAATAAAATACGATGTTTGTCTGCCTTTCTATGTGCATGTGGTCTGTAGCCGAAAATCTAATCTTCTGGCAGACTCGAAATACGGTACTAGGCAATTTGTTTTTCTTTCAACCTGGACCGCCCGACCTACTCGAAGGTTTAGGTACTGAATATTTGGTTACACGAACTTCCGATACAATGTACCTCGGCGATATTTTTAAAAATTAGGATTATTTTAAAAGTGACAAGTCTAAAATCACTATTTTGCGCCATTTTGTCAAATGAAAATTATTTTTTCTTTGCTGCCTCAGACAGCAAACAATAATTCGAGTACAAATGGCTAACTTTTCGTTTTGAACAGTTGACCACACTAAGTGCGTTTATTTTAGGAGTATTCTAACTTTGCAAATTTAAAAACTGTCCTTTAATATTTTTATTATCATTATAATTATTATGCCAAAATATGATTTACATCAGGTAAAAATTCGATGAGATAACAATATTTCAAGGGTCATACGATCTTTTTTTGGACTTTCAGAGTATTGTCATTTATTGGTATCAACAGAATGATTTTAGTTCAAAACATGCGACTTGATAATTGAGTGGTTTTATCTGTATCTGTACTATATAAGTATGGACGATTATTTAGAATCTGATCAACTCTGGGTAATTTGATATTGTGTAAAATAAGATCAACAAGATAACCTCAGCAAGAACTTTCAAATTGACACCGAAGTTACATTGTTTTACTTAATGTTCATTATTCTTACTAACAGCGTTTTTTCCGAACATAATTATGACTTACGGTATTCTGAGTCATTCTAATAACTGTGCAGATAATTGGAACTTTATAAAAGACGCTTTCTGAACATAATTTTCTTCTTAAGATCTCTGAGATTATTAAAATCGACATTTAAAATATAAACCTTGTTTTAAATTTAATGTTTTGTAGATAATAAAGTTGCTTTGTGAAAGTAAGATAACTAAGAAAATAAATCACTATTTTAAATTATATTTCTTTGTTCCGAGTATACCCTGGTTGTGTATAAATTTAAATTGTTTTTTACTGTCTATATCATTCATTTGTATTCAGCTGACTGTCCATATCATGATGTCCTCTTGTCTTGATATCCAAATGATGTCCTCTTATATGACTAAATCACTCATCTGTTTATCCCTGAATGTCTATATCAGTCAGGTATAGTATACTGACTGTAAACATCATTTAAATTTGCCACTCTAAGATTTTTACATTTCTTGCAATCGCACCATCTGACGATCCAAAAAAATCAACTGAATTCCGCTGATTGTGCATAAGTTTCAAATTTTCTACATCGAAAATATTCAAAGTACTAAAGATTATAATTGCTTTCTATAATTGTAACTTCACCCTTAAAGGTATAGGGTCCAATTTGACAAGAAAATGTAATAAGCAAGTGATGATAGCTCAACATATAAATATCATCGGTAGGCCAGTTTGAAAATTCAGCGCCCGACCACCACCTTGGACAGCGAAAACTTTACAATGACGTCCGAATGAATTTACCCTGCAATTCTTATGACACTAGGATGAGGATTCCGGAAAAATCCAGTTAAAAACTTCTAGTGCACTTTGATAATAATTGCACTTGTTTTAGCGTACAACCATACAAGATACTAGCTTGGAAAAAATGTAGAAATTAAATAAATAAAAATACAAGGGGAGTTGTTCAGATCAGCAGTGGCGCGTAGATCTGACTTCACAGAGAATATATTATAGGGTTCACATAGACAAGTAGAAATTATAATTGTGGGCCAATGACTCAATTGTTAGGGCATCGGATGGCCAGTTGGAAGATTTTTCGATTCGCTTGTCAGACAGTGACAATACTGTTTTTTTCCTAATAAAGGACACACGGATTTTAATATTGCTATTGAACAAAAAATACGCATTTTTTTCAGTATATAAAATTACTCACAACAGATAAAAAAAAATCTAATGTGGGCAGCACATGACTTTCCTTATATAATGCAATGAATTTACTATTTTTACAGTTTAAAAAAGTGTTATCCTTATAGTAGATACTTGTAATCTTTCTAAGATATTGAATTTTCTTCAATTATTCGCCATTTTCATTGGTGTAGCGTCATATTTATCCATTTCGCGAGATTTTCGTAAAATTGACAACATTTAAAAATGTCGTCAAGTTAGCGAAAATTCCTCTAAATTCGTCGCTCGCCAAAACATCGCCAAGCGTTATGGACGGAGAAATAAGTTATTCTTACAGCAGAAAAATGACTATTGGCTTTCAAATACAAAAGTTATACTCAAAGTAACTTTTCTCTTGAATCGAACGTGTTAGATCCACGAGAATGATGTCACCCAATTTATCTCATGATATTACATATGAAAAGAGCACATATATCTAAACAGTTAATTTTTTTTTAATTTATGGAATTTTTTGATAAATTTATTTAAGATTGTGTAATTTCTCGAAAACGGTTCATGCTAGCATTCTAAAGATTATGTCAATTGTTTACTAAGGAAAAATTACATAAGAAATATCTATTTGCGTAACTTTATTAAAGGTTTAGATTTTTTGATGAATCTCTCAAAATTTCACTCGAAAATTTAGGGGGGTTCTGAACACTCGATTGTGTTTCAAAGCAATGAGCTTCCAGTATTTACGGATTGTGATCTTTGTACTAAATTTCATTCGAAATGCTCCATTTTTTCGTAAGATATCCTCTCCACAGACTCACTGACACACACACACACATACTTTCACAGACACACACATACTTTCACAGACACACACATACTTTCACACACACACAGACACCACCTCAAAAATGCTCCATTCGTGATCAGGGATGCTTGAAACGTGCTTTCCCGTCGAAAACTTGCATTCGAATTTTCGACACCGTCACAATACTTTCCTTATACTTTATGTATATAAGGATGTTCAAAAATAATATTGAAACACTCACATAGAAATCTGCAGAAATATTTTATAAGAAACAATTTTTGTTTTCAAGCTGTCTCAGAAAAAGTTAAAAATAACGCTCAGCTGGTGTTGGTGATGTAATATAGATTCTCCATCAGAATGAATACTACTTGATCAATTGCCAAAAAGCAGATACACTTTAAAACTAAACTTAACTAAAGTGCGCGTCATGTAATGAAACAGAAGTATGTATCTATTTTTATACATTGTATTTTAATTCTTCTATAAAAACAGAACGATTCTAATCTTCAAATTCATAAAAAGTATATGATGTGGGTAGCACATGGCATTCCTTACAAAATGCAATGTAATTATTTCTGCCACAACTAAATTACGAACTTTCAGATTCACAGTCATGTACTACTCACGGTATGATGTGGGTAGCATATATCTCTTACAAAATACAAAGGCATTGTTTTTTCATAGCGAAATTACTATCCATCAGATCCATAGTTACCCACAATTTAATGTGTGTAGCACATGACCTTCCTTACAACATACAATGACATTGTTTCTTTTACAACGCAATTACGATCCTTCAAAATCCACAGAACAATGATTTTGGCAATGAATTAACATCCCTTTGAGGTGTTTTTGGCAAATTATTATCCAAACAGAATGACCTATTCCTACTCCTGTGCAGGATTATCATCAAACTACAAATGTTATTTAATTAATATGGAGTAAAATAAATGACAATTGGCAAATTGTTCGTATCAAAATATAAAACGCAAACAAAAAATCATCTTCTCTTGTGAATAGAACAAACTAAATCTACGAGAATAGCATTAATATATATGTTGGATAATATTGCATTTGTAAATTGAAAGTATGTGATGATACTAAATATTGTTTTATCTTACTATTATAAAATAAAAATATAATAATTCGTGAACCTTTTGTGCGGGCGTTCAAACAAGTGCCATTCGTTATATATAATAAATAATTATGTAAGAAATTATTATTTATTCAACAATACTGCAAGTTCTGACTCTTTCATATTTTTTTCAAGACTGCATGCATAAATTGCTAAATATCTTGATAACAGTTCATGCCAGTGATCTAAAGTTTATTTTGTTCGTATTCTGATGAAAAATGCGTCCAAAATTATTACTTATATATCTTTATTGAAGGTCCTCAATTTTTATAGATATTTTTCAAAAAAATATTTCGGAAATTGGAGGGGTGTCCTTCGAACAATCGATTACATTTAAAATCGATAGGTTTACAGAAATCGATGTTTGAAATCTTCGTACCAAAGTATTTGTGAAATGTTCGCAAAACATTGAGTTCACAGACTCACAGGTGCAAACACTAATATACACACAATAAGATATACACGCTCTCATATACATATAAGCACTAACATAGATACACACAATGAGATACATGCACAAACTAACATTCATACATACATGCAGACATCATATCAAAAACATTCGATTCGATTTCAGGGATGCTTAAAACTTCCTGCTAAAACTCAAATTCGAATGTTCGATCATGTAACAATACTTCCCCCCCACATACTATACTATGTATGTAGACAAAGTAATATTATGTCTTAAAAACACCAATTTTTTTGAGACAGCTTAGGATGAAAAATGTTTGTCTACTTCCTTCCATACTTACAGGGGTAAATGTACACATTGTTGAGATATGCTGTTCTAAATCGATAATTATACATTAAAATTCAATTTCATATTCCCATTCATATTGACTTCAGAAAGAATATCTTATTGATTTTATCGAGAAAAACTGAGATGACGTATTTCTTCAGAGAAATGCTTCAAATTCAGACCACCAACAGAGATGCATGGATCTGCCTCCAAGTAGAATTTTTACTAATGGACGAAAGTTGGCAAAGGCTCGTTTACTGATTCTGACAGAACATTTGTCAAACGGCAAAACTCGATTTTCTTGACATTTGCTGGAATTTTAGAATTTTTGTAGGTGTTTAAGACGGATTACCACATAATACGTGTTATTAAAATATCGTTTATCATCTACACTAAGAATTGTCTTGTGACAGTTAAACCTAAATCCATTTTCTGGTGGTGGTTGTATTATATTTGAAAAATAAAATATTGTTAATTACAATAGCATTGGTTTTGAAACTATTGTATTTTTTCTAAAAAATGTATAACATTTTAATGACAGTAGTAGTATTTTTATTATTGAATAGAATTTGTGTACCAATGTTAATTCAAAAATAATCTTCCGAAACAACATACTTCCGGGATTTAGAATAAAAATTTGTTACCGAATACTAGTATTTTAACTTCTCAAAAACTGTAGAACTATCACTTCTAAAATAACTGGATTGAGACCAGAATCTAATTTTAAATAGCATGTGATTATTTTTTATTATTTCCAGAAAAAAATTGAAAAATCTGGATTCTCGCTCTAAATGATCACAATTGTATCATGTACCCTTCATTTTAAAGGGTTTGAGAATGTATTTTGACTGACATCTAGTAACTTTCCTTATATATATAATGTATAAGGAAAGTATTGTGACGGGGTCGAAAATTCGAATTCGAGTATTCGACGGGAGAGCACGTTTCAAGCATCCCTGATCACGAATCAAACATTTTTGAAGTGATGTCTGTGTGTGTGTAAAAGTATGTGTGTTGGTCTGTGTGTGTCAGTGAGTCTGTGGAGACTATTGACGAACGAATGGACCGATTCGAAATTTGGTACAAAATCACAATCCGTAAACACTGGAAGCTTATTGTTTTTGTACGCAATCGGATGTACACCCCCCCTAGGCCAACGGCCGTACCGTGCTGAAAACACCGGTTCTCGTTAGATCACCGAAGTCAAGCAGCATCGGGCGCGGTTAGTACTTGGTGGGTGACCACCTCGGAACACCGCGTGCTGTTGGCCATCTCGGGTGCGGTATCCCCGTGGTTTGCGCGCTAGATTTGCACGCTACCACAAAATGCCGCCGCGTTCATGCGGAGTACGATCACGTTAAACATGTGGGTCCGTAAGTCCTTCCGAGAGGTTGGTGGTAGGGGAAGGAGGGTACGGTCCCTGTGGATGCCTCCCCCACTGGGTTCCGGTCTAAATTGGGTGGCACTTCCCGGCCGTCCATACAGTTACCTTACACCACTCTGGTAGGTCGGACGGTCTGGGTCTCAACAACAACAACAACAACCACCCCCCTAAATTTTTGTGTGAAATTTTGAAAAAAATCGTCAAGAAATCAAATCCGCTAATAAAGTTACGCAAATTGACATTTCTTAATGTAATTTTTCATTAGAAAACAATTTGCATAAATTTTAGAACGCTAACATGAACCGTTCTCGAGATATTGCACATTTTTAAAAAAAATTATGAAAAAGTTATATAAAATTAAAAAAATATATTTCCTATTGAGAAACATGTTCACTTTTCATATGTAATACCATGCAACAAATTTGGTGACATTATTCTCCTGGATCTAGCTCGTCCCATTCATGAAAAATATACTTTGAGTAATACTTTTGTATTTGAACGCCAATAGTCATTTATCTGCTGTAAGAATAACGTATTTCTTCGCCCATAACGCTTGGCGAGATTTTGGCGACGAATTTAGTGGAATGTCGCCAACTTGGCTACTTCTTTAAATGTTGCTAAATTAGCGAAAACTCGCCAAATGGATAAAAATGACGCTAAATCAATGACGACTCATTGATGATGACGACATGGAAAATGACGACTCAAGGAAAGACGACTCATGACGACTCATGGACGATCTTGGAAAGAATACAAACAACTGCTATAAAAATAATATATTTTTTTACTGTATATGTAGTAAATTCTTTGCATTATATAAGGAAAGTCATGTGCTGCCCACATCAGATTTTTTTACATTGTACTCTCTCGGGGATTAGCCTTTATTGAGTGTGTGTGTGTGGGGGGGGGGGAGCTAATAGCATCCCAAACACGAAAATTTTATCACTACTATATTTCACTACAGTGATTGATACGCTTACGTTTCGTGATCATTGACCGAGCCTCATTTATGATTGAGCCTTATTTATGATTGAACCCCTTCCATTGAAGCCATTTAGTGCATAATTATGTTATATTTTGCCCTATGTTGTCATGTTAAGCAAATATTAAAATTTCGTAAACATTTCGAAGCTTTCGCTCAAGTTTAAAAAATTTTACCTCCTTCTAGATATTTCAATGACAAAACTGAATAAAAATTTTCATGAAAATCCATTAGTAATTGTAACAGTTATCGTGTGCAATAGAAATCAATCACAGACAGATGTACATGTGTCTAAAAATAATCAACATGTGTTCTGAAGGTCCTAATATATATATATATATATATATTAGCATCAGAATTTCGAAATCGAAACTTTTCCTGAAAACAACACTTTCCCTATACTTTGTATGAAAAAGTTAAAATAGGTTAAAAATGCTTGAATGAAATTTATTTTGTGTAACAATTAATGGTACTTAGAATTTAAATAATAATTGTACTCGAAGTTTATCTCAGTTAGTTGCTCATTACTATAAGGCCATGTTGCTTCTGTGGTGTCTGAAAATAGAAAACCACGTAAGACAATTATTATATAGATCATTTAGACCTTCTTACAAGTATGAAATTAAGGCAATTATAATTTTGTATTGTATTAAGAGCGTAAAATTGAATGTGCTATCGAAGATTTTAAATGAAAAAATTTGAGAAAAGAATACTTTGCATTTTTTATGCATTTTTGTTGCGAATTACTTCAAACTTTTCGGATGAAAACTGTTCCTTCTCTAACTCATTGATTTATATTTAACAATACATATATATGAATGCAAATTACATCAAAAATGACAAGAACGATCAAATATGTATAAATCACTGATTATGAAACACTTTCCAACTGCAATGCAATTTTATTTAAACATCTCGTAAATGCGATAAGTTCAGCGGTAATATTTTTAAAATTGTCATAGTACTTCATAAATTCATTATATTTGAAAACTTAAAACATCATCGAAAAAAAAATGAACTTTATTCAAATGGCTTCATCGAAATATAAATGGCCTGGCTCTCTATATAAAAACAGTGAATATTTCATCCATAAACCTTTATTTCATTCCTTTTATTCAGCGGCGATATTTTAAAAATAATAACAATACTGCAAAAAATTATTTTACTTAAAAACTTAAAACCACATGGAAGTAAAAGTACTTTCTAACTCCATGCTTAAAACTTCATCGAAAAGGGTAATACAAAATCGTCTGCTTCTCTATGTAAAATTATTGAATGTTTCATTCATATTAGTAATATTACAAACTCCAGAGCTACATAATTTTGCTAAAAGAATTCAACAATTCTTATACAACTCATCTTACAGCTTGATGTGCTTACATTCTGCATACGTTAAAATTAGGCTTCGTTGTAGAAATAATCAAAGTTTGATGAACATTTAGACTAAAACATATTATAATTGGGTTGGCGCAGTATATAGATGCACGGAAGTAACGCAAATATAAAGCGGTTGTGGGAAGGATGTCACACTAAATATAAATTAAAAATAACTTTAAAAATCACAATGTTGACCAGATGGATGCCTTATTTTATTTTGAAGTGGGTCATGTGATCTCTTTATGTAATATGTGTGAAAGCCCCAGGCCGTCCGGCTCGTCCAGAGGACTTGGAGCAATTATGTAATATGTGTGTAATTATTATTTTAATTTTCAGTTAAAAACTACTGAATATATTTTGCTGATTTTTTTTATATTTTATGGGATAATTTGAATATTTCCTAAAATTTTCGAAGGATTTTATTAATTTAAATTCGCTTAAAATTATTTGAAAAATTTGGCCCCAAATAGTTCAATGGATTTCATTTTTTTCAACCTAGGTTCAATCCAAAGCTAATTGGGTGACATTATTCATTTACATATGTCCCACAGACAGTCTGAACAACGTACCAAAATTTAATTTTGATAAAGTCAGTTTTACGGCAGTTATCGTGCTAACGGACAGATAGACAGACAGACAGAATGAACAAAGTCATAAACGCTTTTCAACTATGCTGTAAAGTGTTGAAAGCGAAATAATGATGAGAGAAAAGAAGTTATACAAATTCCTTCCATGCTTAACAGTGGCGTACGTAAAAATGTAAAAAATCATATATAATTCTCACACACTAAATAGAACAAAATTGTAGATTAAATTGAGATTCAAATTCAATTTGTATGCGTCTTGTCATTATCTAAAGTTCCCTTCAACATTTCCCTTCAACAATTTTGCATAATATCTAATTTGCACGATTGTAGTTTATTACGTGATTTATTTAACATTTTTTCCAATACATAAATGTTACTAATCTACTGCTATCCCCTTAAATTTTCAAACGGTTTTTTTCCTCAAATTATTAACATTTTAGTAAAAAAAATGTTTCGGATATTATAAAAAGCATTTATATGTAATTTTTAGAATCAGGTGGCATCACATTAGGGCCGTCAACGTTTTACGTTTCCAAGTGTTTCATCTAAAGTGAAAAATGTTGTAAAAAATAAATTGCGTTTTGAAAAATTATTGGAAGCGTACACTTACGCAGTATTTTCAACCATAAATAAATTGATGCCACAGTTTAGGAATCAGCAAACTGTTTATTGATTTTTAATTAAATATGAATGCAAAAACGTTCTAATTAGTGTCACCTCTCTAACATTTCCTCAACTACAGAAGGCAAATCAAAAGTAGGTTCTTTACTTATTTATTTTTGAGGCAGATTTTTCTTAATGTTTCAATCTTCCTTCAGTTCTTTTTTAGCGGTTTTTATACTTCTGGGAGTCCTCTCTTACTGGTTGTTAAGAGTAAAGACAGTTTTTGATCTCTGCAAGAGGTATTTAAACGCTCACAAACATTTGTATTCACCAAATTTACCTGTGCCTGCTTTCTTTAAGGAGGTATTGTCATTTATACACTAATTATAGTACTCTTCTTTCCATTATTCTAAAAAACAGTAGTTTTATTTATTGTTTAAATTTTTTTTGTGATTATTCCTCATTTTCTTATAAAAATTATAAATATGTAGATATATTCATTGCCATGACACAAATGTATAAATAAAAAATTTGATGTGGGCAGCATATGACTTTCCCTATATAATGCAATGAATTTACTACTTTTACAGTAAAAAAATAGACTATTTTTATAGTAGTTATTTATATTCCTCCCAAGATATTGAATTTTCGTCAATGAGTCGTCATTTTCCATGTCGTTATCATCAATGAGTCGTCATTGATTTAGCGTCATTTTTATCCCTTTGGCGAGTTTTTCGTTAATTTATTAACATTTAAAAAAGTCGCCAAGTTGGCGACATTCCACCAAATTTGTCGCCAAAATATCGCCAAGCATTATGGAAGAAGAAATAAGTTATTCTTACAGCAGATAAATGAATATTGGCGTTCAAATACAAAAGTATTACACTAAGTATATTTTTTCATGAATGGAACGAGCTAGATCCACGAGAATGATATCACCAAATTTATCCCATGGTATTACATATGAAAAGTGAACATATTTCTCAATAAGAAACATTTTTTTTTATTTTATATGACTTTTTGATAATTTTTTTTTAAATGTGCAATATCTCAAGAACGGTTCATATCAGCGTTTTAAAATTTATGCCAATCATTTTCTAATGGAAAATTACATAAGACATGTTTATTGGCGTAACTTTATTAACGGTTTTAATTTTTTGAAGTTTTTGAAAATTTCACTCGAAAATTTAGGGAGGTTCTGAACATTCGATTGCGTATTAAAACAATAAAATTCCAGTGTTTACGGATTGTGATGTTTGTACCAAATTTCGTTCGAATCGGTCCATTCGTTCGTCAGTTATCGTCAACACGCAGATATCACTTCAAAAACGTTCGATTCGTGATCAGGGATGTTTGAAACGTGCTCTCCCGTCGAAAACTCGAATTCGAATTTTTAATCCTACCATAATACTTTCTTTATACTGCGTATATAAGGAAAGTAAAAATTGCATTGGGATTTATGCAACGCAATCTAAACTTTTCCACCACGATACGTTTGTATTTTAAAATAGCTTTATATTCATGTATATATAAGTTCCGCACAATTACATTAATTTCAATCACAAAAACAGATACTCGACAAATATCTATGTATTGCCATTTCCGGAAGAATTGTGTGTTATTTAGACCGCCTAAAATTCTGAGACGGCATCTAAATAGAATTTAACTAATATGTCCAAAGTTGTCGAACTCGGCATATCTCCTGATTCTGACAGGTCATTTGTCAAAGCCACAAAATTCCATTTTCCAAGCATTTGAAGGGATTTTAGAAATTTTGTAAGTATTCAGAATGATATAACACGGTATACCCTTATTAAAATGTCATTTATCATTTATGCAAAAAAATGTCATTTTAACTCTTTAAATGAAACTTTTTCCGGTTAGTATTTGCTACAGTGACATGCATCTTATCATTGATTGTGACAACTGTTGCTCTAAAATAAATTTTAACATTATATATAAATTTATAAGGAGTGGTATGTAGAAAGTATAGAACAAAATTTTAGAAATATAAATAAGGGCTTTATTTTGATGGATGTGAAGAGGATATATAACAATGTAACACGAGATTCTTCATTGGATTTGGCTTAGTATTCAAAATTATTATTCATTCTTAGCGGGGGGGGGGGGCTATTTCGCTCCCTTTTAGAGATGTAGAAAATATTAAATCACAAAGTTGTAGAGTTTTGCCAAATTAGCATAAAATGTGTCTGTCAGGTAGGGAAACATTAAATAATTGCCAAAATTATTGTACCAAATTGTAAATCCCTATCTATTCGGGAAGTGCCTAAAAACGCATGACAGACGGACGGACAGACAGACAGACGGATACTTGGCAATTAGTATATACAGATACTATTTCACTCTTTCGCTCGCTCTGAGTCCATTTTATACGACAATAACTTCTAAATATACCATATATTGGAGTCTTCAATGAACTCAAGAATTAAACTCATCAATGGTATCATCAATTAAACTCATTAATGGTATCATCAATTAAACTCATCAAAAGACTCAACAATTAGACGTATTAATTAGACTCATCAATGCTATTTGGTTTTAAACATGATATACAAAATATAGGACGTGTCATAACGACAGCACCACGGCACCAATTGTCATAGCGGGTTCCGTGGGCATCTAAAGTCACCACGGATACCGGCCAGACACGGCAGACCGAGAGTCTAACTCTCCAAATTTGTAACCCAGGTTCGAAATACACCTTTCGTCAGTTGGAGGATTCCAACTGATGACCTGTGAAGGAAAACCCAACAAATACCAAAGAAATACCTTTACCTTCAAGGATTCACCAGAAGCTGAAAACACATAAATGCAATTCAACTACAACTCAAATAAAAACACAATTCTAATTCAAATCCAATATTTATTAATTATTCAAGAAATGGAGTTGCAGATAAAGTACAATTACTGATTTAATAATTTAACCACTGGACCTCACTTTACCAAGAATCATCGGCTCTTTGCCGGAATTTAATATAAATTCAATAAATCAAATAATATCACATAAATTTCATAGATTCCAATTTATCAAAATAATGGTATGGTCAGAGAGAAATGCACACACCCGGGGAACGTTAAAGGCTTACGAAAATAACCAGTATAAAATCAATTTAAATTATTATGGCTTAGCTAAAGCTTCAATATGAAGAAAGAAACTGTAGTTAGAATATATATATGTATAATGCTGCAGAAGATCCTATGGATGAAAAGTTCTGCAGAGGTCGATGCACAAGTCCCGACGACTGCCCATCGGCAGGTCTAAAGGTACAAGTCTTACCTCAAAATATTCTTGGAAGGACTCATGGCAGATAGAGCACAGGCATCCACTGATAATTTCCCTCGGGGCAACATTGCCCCGCTCCAACAGGAACGGTTGAACCGCAGTTTCCGGCAAGGTGCCGGATCAGGTCAGCCGAAGGAACAGCTTCATATTTGCTTTCTCAGGTCCCGGTACTCGACCAAGCGAGATGAGGCATCATCTCTACGTTTACACGGCGGACGATGGTCGGCGAGGGCAAGGCATCATCAGATCTCGGCAGTGGCGACGGTAACAGCAGTGGCGATGGTAACAGCAGTGGCAGGTGGCATCTCTCCCGACCCTCACAACACGGTAACTCCGCCTGAGGGCTAAGTCCCGCGTTGACGTGAGTTCGAAGATGTTTCCAGGGAGAGAGCCCCGAGTTACAATTTACGTAGCTTATATACATTCCAGATGGATCCAGAACCCGTCCAATACAAAATTACATGGGCTCACATCATCTCCTCTCCTCCAATCGAAAATTACTTCCAATTCAAAATCATCCACAGTTCCGCCCCACAACGGACGATTCCAAAGGCACGCGTATCTGCCGCGTGACAACAAGGAGACATCTGTCTCCGCCAGCAAGCCAGACTAACAGGCGTCATTCCCAGAGTGTGCGAGAATTATATAACGAAATAAAAATGGCACAAATTACTACTGATTTCGATACTTCAACATCTGCTAAAATATATACATTGACAAGAGGGTTCCAGGACACAGATTAATTAAATATAAGTTTAAAAGTACTGAAGTTATGTAATTTACAAAGGAGTGACGAATTCCGTCACGACAGGACGCCTTGCAATGTATGAACTGCAGATATACATTTTATTCAGTAGATGAATCCACTATGCAGCAATCACAACAATGGAATCGAAAGATAACAGGAACAAACGAGATAAGTGTTATGTAGTTAGTAAGTGTTATAGTTTTTTATTGTGAATCATATAAGTAAACTTTTAAATCTGCATGGATACCCTTATTTATATGTTTACAATTGTAATAGAATCGAATTATTACTAAATATACTCTCAAAGTGGTGTTATTTAAAAATGCGTTACAGACTATAAAATCACTATGCGTGAAAGGTAAACATAGAGCGTGTATTTTTGAAGCATGGTGATGAAATTTGCATACGCAAAGTCCACTTAAAAGATAAGAGCTTTCAATTCTGTCTCAGTAGCTCAACGGTAGAGCGTGCTATGTCCAGTTCGTTTCCCGGTTGGGACAGTAAGGTTTTTTACAATGGCGGCCAAACTAATCGACCATGCAGCTTAGTGCAAATATGTCCGAGTTCTGAAAGTGACCCTATTATGACGAGCACGGATTCAGTGAACTCTTTGAGATGAAGTAATCATTTCAAATTAGGAGGATAAGGACTAAATAGGAAGATAATATGGGGGATAAAAATAGCATCAGGAGGCTAATCTGAGGTAAAAATATTCAGAGTGTCAGCTGTACGCTAATCTGGCATTGGAAGGTGGAAAATCCAGTATCCACTTCAAAGATAGGAGGTTGTAATTATGTCTCAGTAGTTCAGCAATAGACCGTCGGCTAAACAGTTCGAAGATCCAGGTTCCGATTCCCAGATAGGACAGCAATGTTCTTTACACATGGCAATCACAACAATGGAATCGAAAGATAACAGGAACAAACGAGATAAGTGTTATGTAGATAGTTAGTGCTTTAGTTTTTTAGCAAATAGCATTGATGAGTCTAATTAATACGTCTAATTGATGAGTCTTTTGATGAGTTTAATTGATGATACCATTAATGAGTTTAATAGGACAGCAATGTTCTTTACAACGTTCTTTACACATGGTTGCATCTAAAATTAGAAAATTTTCTGACAATAATATTTACATCGTGAATGAAAGGGCGAAATAATTATACGTGTGAAATTAACATAAATTTGTTATATTTTTTTCAAAACTAAATGCAAAAAATTTACACTACAATAACGAAAACAAAAATCGAAAAAAAAACCATTTCATTATATCTTTTAAATGTATAAAGGGCGGAAATTGATCATTCATTTCCAACTCTGCCTATATTTACACAAATAAAAGATTCGTTTTTCTCCCTGTTAACGACTTGTATTTCTGGAACTAAACCTGAGATAAGATCAATCAGCAAAAAATACCAGAAGAATGCCGTTTTTTTCCTCTCATTACGTTTTTGAGTGAGTTTTTAGAGGGTGTTCGTTTGTAATTTAAATAGATAAATTGCAAACTTGATGAAACGACTAACCCGATTTTTCTTATCTTTGAAATAAAATATTCAGTTCATTTAAAAGTATAAAAAATCTGATGTGGACAGAACATGACTTTGCTTAATATATAAAATTCTCATAAATAAGGCTCAATCATAAATGGGGCTCGGTTAATGATCACGAAACGTAAGCTTATCAATCACTGCAGTGAAATATAGTAGTGATACAATTTTCGTGTTTGGGGTGCCACTAGCTCCCCCCCCCCACACACACACACCAAGGGCTAATCCCCGAGAGAATAAAATGTAAAAAAAATCTGATGAAGGCAGCACATGCCTTTCCTTATATAATGCAACGAATTTACTGCTTTTACAGTAAAAAAAAATCATTATTTTTATAGTAGATATTTATGTTCTTTCCAAGATATTGAATTGTCGTCAATGAGCCGTCAATTTCATTGATTTAGCGTCACGTCTATCCATTTGGCGAGTTTTTCGTTAATTTAGCAACATTTAAAAAAGTCGCCAAGTTGGAGACATCCCACCAAATTCATCGCCAAAATCTCGCCAAGCGTTATGAACGGAGAAATAAGTTTTTCTTACAGCAGATAAATGACTATTGGCGTTCAAATACAAAAGTATTATTCAAAGTATTATTTTCATGTAAGGACGAGCTAGATCTACGCAAATAATGTCACCGTATTAATCGCATTGTATTACATATGAAAAGTGAACACGTTTCTCAATAGGAAATATTTTATTTTTATTTTATATGAATTTATGATAATTATTTTTGAAAAAGGTGGAATATCTCAAAAACGGTTCATATTAGCGTTCTAAAATTTATGCCAATCGTTTTCTAATGACATATTACATAAGAAATAACTATTTGTGTAACTATATTGGGGGTTTTGATTTTTTGACGATTTTTTCAAAATTTCACTCGCAAATTTAGGGGAGTTCTGAACATTTGATTGCGTATAAAAACAATAGGCTTCCTGTGTTTACGGAGTGTAATTTTTGTACCAAATTTTGTTCGAATCGGTCCATTCGATCGTCAGTTATCGTCTCTACAACCCCCCACATACGTACTTTCACACACACACACAGACATCACGTCAAAAATGTTCGATTCGTGATCAGGCATGCTCGAAACGTGGTCTTCCGCCCAAAACTCGAATTCGAATTTTCGACCCCGTCACAATACTTTCCTTATACATTATTGTATATAAGGAAAATAAAAATGATGATTTGTAATATTTTTAGTAGATAACCCATAAAATTTGTAAAAACAATTAAATTATCAAAAGTTTGTTTAATTGGATATAAAAATTAAATGCTGATTTAAAAGTATTCTTAGAAGTATATATAAAATAGACAGTGGCTTCAGACCGTTAGATTTGAAATGGTTTTGCATGAACAACATATTTATTATTTTGTAACATGTATTATGTTGACATTTTCAAAAGTGTACAATTAGTTTTTTGTTTCTATTCCAATATGGAAACAAGAAACAGTTTTTCAAAATAGATCAAAATGTGTTAGTATTAAAATTATAAGCACTATATTTTTAAACCTAAGTATCTGATCCTATATCTAATATGTATCCTTCCAGGTTTTTCGAAGTGTTGTACGTATTTTGCAAACTCTTTTATAGACTTTTAGCTTTTGCCGCCATTTCCAGCAATATACATTAAGTCGAAATATTAAACTATTACTTTCCTTATATACATAATGTATAAAGAAAGTATTATGACGGGGTCGCAAATTTGAATTCGAGTTTTCGACGGTCTGTGTGTGTGTGTGTGTGTGTCAGTGAGTCTGTGGAAACGATAACTGACGAACTAATGGACCGATTCGAACGGCATTTGGTACACAAATCACAATCCGTAAACACCGGAAGCCTATTTTTTTATACGCAATCGAATGTTCAGAACCCCCCTAAATTTTCGAGTGAAATTTTGAAGGAATCGTCAAAAGATCAAAACAGTTAATAAAGTTACGCAAATAAACATTTTTTATGTAATGTTACATTAGAAAACGATTGACATAAATTTTAGAACTCCAACATGAACCATTCTCGAGATATTGCCCATTTTAAAAAAAAAATTATCAAAAAGTTATATAAAATAATATAAAAAATAATATAAAAAAATAATAGTTATATAAAATAATATTAACTGTTGGGAAAATCCTATTTCCTATTGAGAAACATGTTCACTTTTCATATGTAATACCATGCGATAAATTTGGTGACATCATTTCGTGGATCTAGCTCGTCCCATTCATGAAAAAAGATACTTTAAGTGATACTTTTGTATTTGAACTCCAATAGTCATTTATCTGCTGTAAGAATAACTTATTTCTCCGTCCATAGCGCTTGGTGAGATTTTGGCGACGAATTTGGCGGAATGTCGCCAACTTGGCGCCATTTTTAATTGTTGCCAAATTAACAAAAATCTCACCAAATAGATAAAAATAACGACTAATTGAAGAAAATTCAATATCTTGGAAAGAATATAAGTATCTCTTATAAGAATAACATTCTTTAAACTGTAAAAGTAGTAAATTCATTGCATTATATAAGCAAAGTCATGTGTTGCCCACATCAGATTTATCTACTAACATGTTTAATGGCGTATAAATTAAACATATACAATACATATAGTCAGATTTGGGATTAATGAGAATCACTTTACTGTTTTACTTATTTTGTTTAAAAAAAAAAGAAAATATCTACCGTTAATGTATGGTTTTACTTTCCCTGCAATACATGGTAATGTATAGGGAAAGTATTGGAATCATGTCGAAAATCGCAACTCGTGTTTTCGACGGATCTACACGTTTCAAGACCCCTAGAATACGAAAAAACCATTTTCAGCGTGACGTCTGTGTGTGTGTCTGTCTGTCTGTCTGTGCAGATTTTGTATCCACTCTATCTAAAAAACTAATACACCGAATTTCACAAAATTTTGTAGGTAAGTCACTTGTGGGCGAGTTTGGTGCTGATTAGTTTTGGGTACGATTCGGGATAAAAGAAACCGCCTGTGTTTGCGAAATGGCCCGCAAAAGCTTTTATCCACTCTAGCTGAAAAACTAATGGACCGAATTTCACAAAATTCGGTAGATGGGTCACGTATAGGTCACCCTGGTGCTGATTAGATTTTGGTACGATTCAGAAAAAAATAACTTGCCTTTTTTTGCAGAATGGACCGCAAAAATTGTCAAAATTTAAACTAAAAAGCTACTTATGGTCAAATATATCCATTAAATGCTTGTTTAATACGTAATTCCTAATGAATTAAGGAATAAGACCAACCCCATTACACTAGGACTAGCCGTTCTCGAGATATATTATTTTTTTTTCGTATTTACTCCACGCCACATTTGAAAATAAGTCCAGTTATCAAATGAGAACGAAAATTGATTTAAAAGTTAATTAAATTTAATTGAAATAAAGAGAACGTGGATATAAGTCTGCAGGGAAAGTCATGTGCTGCCCACATCATTTTTGTTATACTGGAGGAAACACATTGAGCTTAACAATTAGTAATAATTTTAATATTCCATTGTTCTCTCCCAATTTCACGTGCCTGCAATACATGGCAATGTATATGGAAAGTATTGGAATCATGCCGAAAATCTCATTTCGAGTTTTCTTCGGATATACACGTTTTGAGAACTCTAGAATACCAAAAAACGATTTTTATTATTTACTACGTCTGTGTATGTGTGTGTGTGTGTGTCTGTCTGTCTGTCTATGCAATATATATACATATATTGCATAGACAAACAGACAGACATACTCACTCTTACACTCTAACTCAAAAAATAAATAATGTTTCAATTCAAAATATATATATATAGAACAAAACAATAAATTCGCTGCTAAATTGTGTATATTCTACGCGAGGGGATTAAATATCATTATTTGGCTTTATTAAGTTTTATTTTCACGCTTAAGATATAATTTCACTTAAGTGTTGTCCTTAATCAGTTGGATTATCGTATAAGTCAGTTTCTGCATAATTGATGAATTACCGCTTATATGTGAGCACATAGAAAGTAAATTTGTCTAAATATTTCTAATGCTAATTATGATAATAAAATGCATATTAATATAAGAATGTCTTTAACTTATTAAGACGTATTTATGTTATAACTCGTATACATCCTGTATTTAATGCTGCTGTAGGCACTTATACATCATTTTCATAATACTAATTTTTTCTCTTATACGTGGCTGTTTAATAAATTAAATGGAGGGACTCGAAGTCCTCGATCCACTCGAATTAATCATAACAATATCTGTTTTTAATATCTTTTTGTTTCAAAATTTGCAAGAAAATTTTGAAAATGGGTATCATGTGTCCAAATTATAGCATGTTACCCTTCACTTTAAAAGCCTTGACAAAATCGTCCGATTGATACCATACTTAAAAATGTACCCCCTAAGGGTGACTTGCCTGTCGAGGGGGGCTAATGACGTCACTAACAAAATACTGTATCGCTGCCATTTTCACAATAATGATTGAAACCAGTAACTCTCCGTGATCATTGGGCCATAAGTAAACTCTTTTATGCATGATTATGTCTAAGTATGTCCTATTCTGATATGTTTAAAAATGTAAAATTTAAATCGAATTTTCAAAAATGTTATCTAGTTCTAGCTGTTTGGATAACAAAGCCGGATATAAAATTTCGTAGAAATCTATTACTATTTGCGGCCGCTATCGTGTGCAAAAATATTGACCACAGACACGCAAACAAACATTACTCCAAAAATAGTCAATACGTGTTCAGGAGTTCTTCAAGCATATATTGGAATCAAAATCTCGAATTCAAAAATTTTCCTCAAATCAATACTTACTCTATACTATATTACAATGTATGAGAAAGTAAAAGTGTATAAGGTAAGCTGAAAACCAATAGAATATCTTCGTACCATCGGTATTCGAACTATCGAAGAGTTCGAATAGCAATAGTTCGAAATATTAAATATTTAGAATTCCTAAAGCAGCCAAGTGTTAACATTTTGTCTGATTAATGGCAATACTACCCCCTTAAGGACGGGTAATGTTACCGGCTTCGGCACGTCATCCGCATATCGTTGAGCTGTCATAGTGCCCTCAATACGGACTAGAGGTGACCTGCTATCGTAAGCAATGGCGCTCCAAAACATGATCCCGCGTTGTCGCGCGGAGTGGCGTTCCACAGATGCGACCAGATTGGACTTGCCACCACTTCGGAGCCAGACTCGTACATCGCGACTGTCATTGCTAAAACAGAAGTGTGACTCGTCAGAGAACACGACGTTTTGTAATTCCGTCCACGCGACTCTATCCGGACACTATTGCAAACGGAGATGTCTGTGCTGTAGGGTCAATGACAGTATTCTTAACCTGCGACATGAGTGCATGTCGCCGATGCCCAATCGTCGGATAATGATCCTGGTCGATATGGAAGCATCTAGGATGCCCTGCACATGCTGCAGAATGGTGAAGGAAGTGACCTGCAGCGCCGCCAATGCCTGTTCTCCTATTCGTGGGTCCACGCGTGCTGACTTCGCTCTGGCCGTACTGACACTCTTTAAACGAGCCACATTGCCAGATTCCAGCCATCGTCGCCACAGATGATGCACCGTGGACGCGTGGAGGTGGTTGTCTGCTGTTATTTGACGTATGAACCAACCTGCCCTTCTGAGTCCGATCACCATACCCCTTGTGAAATCGTCTGTCTGCTGGAAATGCCTCGGTTGGCGGAGGCATGGCATTCTCTGTTACTACGCGTTTTCTCTGAGACAACAGAAGTGCAAAATGATTTCCATGGCAGACAGAGCGGCGCAACTATTGCCGATTATGCAGGCTCCTTTCTTTATATCTCACTCTGCGTAATGTGGGTAAATTACATATATGTATATATATATATATATATATATATATATATATATATAATATTCTAAATTATATGTGACTATTCCTATTTCTATGAATTTGTAAATGTAATATAAGCCAACAGCTTAAAATTAATATAACATTTTCATATATCTAATTCAATATCAATTTGACTTGTATAAGTTTTTCCTTAAATTCAGAAACTCAATATATATATATATATATATATATATATATATATATATATATATATATATATATATATATATTTATCACAATATATTAATAGTTTGACTGAATTCAGATTTGATTTCATTAACTTTAAATATAATATATAGAGGAAGATTCTTTATTTGCTTATCTGCCGATTTATCTAATGATGTCATGCAGTGTGCGATGGCCTGCGGGTATTTGCGTAGTGCTGCTATCTGCCGGTAGCTTCATTTTGAAATGATTGGCAATTTCAAATCCGTATTTGTCACTGCTTCGCCCAGAAGAATAATGTATTCATTTGAACAACAGGATTGAAGTAATAAAATATCTGATGTGGGCACCACATGACTTTCCATTTATAATGCAAATACTTTGCTTGATTCATTGGGAGAATATAACGTGCATCATGATCGATGGCACAATGCTTTTAACTCTGAACTCAGTAAAATACACCGTCATTTGCAATTTTCTGTATGCCAATATGTAATTTCTTTTTTTTTGAAGTAAGAAATTAAATTTTTATTTCGCGCAAATATAACAATTGGGAATTTAATAAGTAATACAAACTTCACTTAAGTAAGTAACGTTACTTCTGCATTAGCGTCATTTTTGCCACTTTGGTGAAATTTTCATTAATTTGGTACTAAATTAAAAACTTGCAACCAGGGTCGTCCCGTATATCGGCAAGTGCTACCTATGTAATTATATTTACTACTAATCATTTTTATGTAATTTTTCAGAAAACATTATTTGGAAAGCGCACAATATATTGAGAAAAGTTCAAGCTAGCGTTCTAAAATGTGTCCTATTCGTTTTAAAATAAAAAATGACATATAAAATGATTATTTACTTAACAATATTCAATGTATTGATTTTTTTACTATTTTTTTGAAACACTCATTCAACCTTTTAAGGATCTTCTTAACGTTCGATCACTATTGAAACAGATAGCTTCGAGAACTCCCTGATCATAATAGTCGTGCCAATTTACGTTCGAAACGCTCCATACTTTCGTAACATATCGCATCCACTGACTCACGGACACAGACATATCACCCTAAAATAATTCGATTCCAGTTTATTTGTCAGTGATGCTTGGAAAGTGCTCTTTCGACGGAAACTCTAACTAGAATTCGAATTTTCGACCCCTTTACAATACGTTATACATTATACTTTGTGTGGCAACCGAAAATAAAATAAGTTATAAAGTTACACTTTTAAATATAAAATTCATTTAAGGATTATTATTTTAATGTTAAATTCATTAATTTGACATGGCCGTTATTCTCATATAGTGGAATTATATTTAATGTTCATTGCTATGTTGTGCCGCAATAAACCCTCCAATTATTTTACCTGTCGTGCGAGTCCTGTAAAGGAATAAATAATTAATAAAATGCTAAATTGATCACACCATTTAAACTTAAACAATGACATTTATTAACAACATCAATTTTCATTAATTATTTTAGCGGAGGGGACATATGCGACCAGAATTATTAAAATTACTATCCTGTCTAGGACCTGTGATAATCGTTGAGCACATACCTTCCAATTAGTCTTGGGCTTTATCATATCTCAACGGCTTGCATCAGTCGCAGTACTTCCATAACTCTTGGGTGTGTGGCTCCTCCTTGTACTCTGAATGCACTCGCGCATTGATCTATCTCCATTAATTTGGAACCTCTACGGGACACTCTACAAATCTGTTACGTTTTTCATTCTTCTCTACTCGTGCTCTTAAATCAAAATCGTGATAGTTTCTCAGGCATGCTTCTAAGTCAAAATTCAATCATCTTCTCTGCTCTCGTTCTCGGGTCACAGGCTGTGGTTCCCTCGGTGTGTGTGTGTGTGTGGGGGGGGGGGGGTTACTCCGCCATTATTTTATTATGGCGCTTATTGGTTCTTCTTTACTCAATGGCATCATTCCACATTTAGCATGGCCCAGCTCAGCCCCTCTGGTATGGCACCCCTAAATTTATAGTCTTTTGACCTTTAGGTTCACGTCGCAATAAACTTTCGTGCCAGCCAGACTACAAGTTTTGTTTGCCGTTCTGGCCACCATAAATTCCACACATAAAAGTGTCTCATCAAATGTGAGAACTATTTCTGGTCTCACACTTTGCATGTATGGAAAATTAAAACTGTATGTGGAAAACACAAGGCATTTCCTACAGAATACCAAATATCTGCGTGATACGATGATATGGAGAAAATAATAATATAAATTTGATTTTTCTTAAAAACCAGTATTGCTGATTACTATTTGGCTTTGTAACTTTATTGGTTAACTGATATGATCACGATTTGAGATCACATCATTAAAGACCGCCTTCAAGAATTCAAGCAGACAATATCTTAAGGACATACTCTTGTTTCAGGGCACGTTTGGATATATTGGGATATTGTTCTTACCGTTTCAGTTTTAGCGTGTTATCATTAACTTATTTCCTCCCATATCCTGCTCTAGTATTATATTTGATTTCTGCAATTTGATTGCTCCGATTTTGCGTAGTGACTTATATGACTATGCTTATAAGTTCATTTATTCTATACCTTCTGGTTTCCTTGTCTGTAATCCGAGGCGTGCAATTCGATTATTCTCTGTACCAATACGCTAGCGACCACGCCGTGTGAGTAGAAACATAGGTATACGAGAATGTCTTGTTTGTGCCAATGTTCGGAACGTGGGAAAAGTTGTGTAATATTGAGGTACCGGAATAGTTTCAGACAACTAGATCATCTCCAGCGTAGCGTATATCAGTTGAGATGTGGGTTGGGAAATTTTCCTCTGAAAATATTCCGGAAATGGGAAAATTTTCAGCTATGTTTTTCGAAAAAAGAAAATTCCCATTCTTTATTTTTTATTTTTATTTAATTTGAAAATAGAATGTAAATCTCTTTCCAACCTGGTTTGCTGAAAGTAAATAGCTGTATTAAAAGGTTTTGATCATCGAGTTCTCTAATTTTGAAAAAATGAAATCGGAGGAGGGTAAATGTGTGTATTATTTGTGCTTTGTCATAAAGAGAATGGATGGCAACCAAAAAGGTACATGTAACGTTTTACTTATACTTAGTAAAAAGTAAATGGAGTTCTAAGGATCCTATTCTTTCAGTATTAAGTTCTCCAAAATTGATAAAATTAATAACAAAATGGAATGTTTCAGCAAGTTCTGCTAAATATATTCTTAACTCTTCACTAAATATATGCTTAACTCTTCACGAAATATGTGCTTAACTCTTCACAAAATATATGTTTAAATCTTGACTAAATATATGCTTAACTCATTTTGTGTATTGCCCTTTTTTTCTCAGGATACTTTCTCGTTCAAATACAAGCAGGTATTTTTTTAAACAATTTTTAATATTATATAAAATAATTTATTTTTAAAAGTGCTTAATTACAAGCATGTTTTTAATTTATTTTTGTTGTATAATAAGTTTATATATTTAGTGATTTATTTTAATACATATAACAAACTAGTAATTTATTAATTTTGTTATTTTTGAAATGATGGTAGAATGTTTCTCTTGAATGATCAGTAGGTATTGAAAGCAATGCCATATAATATTTAATGTATTTTTTAATTATAAATATTTTTTAATATTGTTTTCTGTTATCTACTTATTATATATATAATAAACACTAAATTACTTATCATTCGGATAAGATTTAACAATTTTAAATTATTTCTCATGCCTTTTGCATGCTTTCACATTCCTTACGTGCAATGCTTTAAAAGTGAAATTTTGAAGATAAAAAACATTATAATAGATGTAAAAGAATTTTTTTTAGTTTTCAAAAGCACACATATTCAAGTAAAACAATGAATTGTAGCTGCTAACTGCAGTATACAGATATAAGAAATTTCCATACATAGAATTTTTTATATATTTCTAGATTTAAACCTTTTATTAGACTTGCTATATAATATATGTTTCACTGCACCTGCAATATAATTGTACGTACTTTTAAAAGTCACTGAACGTGTTATTCCAGCTGAAATGTGATATAGTGAATAATATTAAAAATTTTCGGAAAATTTGTCGCTGTGAAAAATGTTCTGGAAAAATGTTCCGTTTCAAAATGTTACGAAAAATCCACATCTCTATATAGCAGCATACAGAAATGTATAATTTCCGGAATAACTGTAAAGATAACTTTTGTTGTAGTTATATTATTTTGGTTTAATGGAAGGATTAGAATAACATTTAAAGTTTAAAATTTTATGATATTACCTATTGATAATAGTTCCTTCAATCAGTGCGATTGTTAAGAATGTTTTTCCTTTTGTCTTGTTCAAAACAACTTTGTGCTCTAATTATCCATGCTCATTACGTATGGTCATGGTAGGTTATTGGTATTAACTATTGTAATAAATATACATGATTTCTTAAAAATCGATAGACTAATTTGGAAGATAACACGTTCTTTCTATAAATGTACAATGTGTTATATTTCTAGAAAGATTGATGGTTACTTCTAAAAACTTTACACTTTTGCATCGGACGGTCTGGGTCTTCTACACTTTTGCATCGGGAAAGGTTTTACATTGAAAAGTATTGGTCCCAATTAGATGTAGAGTGTGCCAGAGGACTAAGAGCAACTATTTGGACGGCCGGCGATGTAAAAACTTTACACTTTTGCATCGCCGGCCGTCCAAATAGTTGCTCTTAGTCCTCTGGACGAGTCGGACGGTCTAGGTCTTCTACACTTTTGCATCGGGAAAGGTTTTACATTGAAAAGTATTGGTCCCAATTAGATGTAGAGTGTGCCTCGGTGTAGAATATTATAACTTCCAGTCAGATGTCGAGTATGCCTTGACATTGGAAATTATTAGTCTCAGTTAGATGTTGGGAGAACCACTACAATAATTTTCACCTTAGTGACTATATTATTGTATTGCAAACACCATATATTGTATAAATATTGTATTTACCAATCTTTGGCTTTCAAAATGTCAACAACAATTAGAAAAATATTACTTCCATATGGAACTGGCTTTGTATTAGTTGATTAGAACAATTATATCTGGATAAATGATAGTGAAATCAATGATTTGAAATAGGATAAAACATGGTAAAACATGCCTGTATAAGCGATTTTATATGTTATCCCTTAAATTTAAATAGGTTTATGATAGGCAGCTTGGGATGACTATGTTTGACATGAAGGGATTAGCAATAATGCTCATATATGTCTGGATACAATACATGCAAACCTTCTAGTTAACTTAATTATTTTTCTTATAATTACATCATTTTAGATAAAAGCGGACACTGAGTCCAGAACAATTCGTATTCTTACAACGGATCCTTTGGAATCTTAAATGTACTTTCAGAATACAATGAGTTCTAAAGTTGTGTATAAAAAAATTGTATAACAAATAGCTTGTAATGCATGTCGTTTTGCATAACAATTTGTATAACAAATAGCTCGATAACTATCTCAAGATGGATGAACAACTGTCAAGTATATTAAAACAGCAAATAAATATTCAACTAATTTCCCAAAATAGTCAACATCATTCTCAAAACATTGACGCATTTCGAAATTCAATATAGTACCTTGAATCACGTCAATTTCTCCTTTTATATACTCTCCGTAGAAAATTTCCGAAGAGTCTCATATTTCCTAGAATATCCATTATTTCAAACCTCCTCGGACTTTCGGAAAGTCGTTAATGATCCACAAATTGACGATAAATGGTCATATATGGCAACACTGTCACGAGTGCTCCAAAATTTTGACCCTGCATTGACGTAATAGGAATGGCTGCCTGTGATGGTGTTTCTTCCATTTTGGTTCTCAGAAGAGCACCCAATGGAGGCATTCGTAATGTGCGTAACCAATACTCTATGTCACTCGCGTTTAAATAACAAATCACATATAGAATGTATATTTAAATGCATATTCTATTTCTGAAAAATGCTCATAAAAATTAAGAGCTTTGCCTCTAGTTTCTCGAAAGTTCCTATAAGCTCCAGATTTTCATTGAATAAATTTATCGTGCCAAACGTCACTCGATTTTGTTAAATTTTGTTCAGAAATACAGATCTTAGGGATGCACAGTTTGACAGCCACACAAACGTATTTGATAAATTAATATTTTTTATCATGGGTATTTAAACTATATAAACCCAGCCAGATCCGATTGTCGGAATTTTAATCACATCAAACTAATTTCTCTAAATATTACTATGGTTTTAGTAGACGAGTTACTTTCAGTTTATATACACTGGGGGAAAATAAAATCCAACACCAAGAAGAAATTAGTTTAGAGGAATGAAATTTAGGCAAAGCAATTCTGTAGGTAACATATTTATTTGATTAAAGTTTCAAGGTCTCAGGTTAAAGAATGCGCGAGAAGAGTCATTTCAAATGTGAAATGGTGGTACATTGATAACAACTGTAGTCGCCACGATTTTGAAAGTAAGCAAGAAAACGTGCATGCATTAAGTCGTACAGGTGCCGTATTTTATTTTGTGGGATGGAGTTCCATGCTTGTTGCACTTGGTCAGTCAAATCAGCAACGGTTAATGCTTGTTGTGGATTGCGCTGGATTTGTCTCCCAATAATGTCCCATACGGGCTCAATGGGGAAAAAGATCTGGTGATTTCGCAGGCCAAGACAACATATCGACACTCTGTAGAGCACGTTAGGTGACAGCAGCGGTATGAGAACGATCGTTATCCTGTTAGAAAACAACATCTTGAATACTGCTCATGAATGACAGCACAACCGGTTCATTCACCAGTCTGATGTACAGATTTGCTGTCAAGGTGCTTGGGGTAACGACGTGAGTGCTCATGCTGTCAAAGTGAATGGTTCCCCAGACCATAACTCCTGATTTAGGTCCAGTGTGTCTACGCCGCAGACAGCTTAGTTCCAAGCGCTCACTTGGCCGCCTTCTTACCAACATACGACCATCACTGGCACCAAGGCAGAAACGGTTCTCATCAGAGAATACAATAAATCTCCACTATGCTCGCCAATGAGCTCTAGCTTGACACCACTGACGTCGCAGATGGCAGTGATTCGGAGTTATTGGTATGAACGCTGGAGATCGTCCGGATCGGAGTTGTCCCTCCAGTAATCGATTTCTTACAGTTTGCCGTGTCACTCTGGCCAACAGAAACTCTATGTTCTGCTGCAGATGCAGTACGATCCGCAACAGCCATGAGGCGAATAAGGCGGTCTTCCCTCTCAGTAGTGGCGATCGGACCCCTGTCTTCTTGTGACAGTGTCTTCCCATGACCACTGCTGTCAACAATCATGCACAGTGGATAGATACATCCCTGCTAAGTCTTTCTGCAATATCGCGGAAAGAATGTCCACCGTCCCTTAGCCCTATTATACGGCTTCGTTCAAACTTACTAAGCGCTGCTGATACTGCCTTCTGTGTCTCCTTAAAGGCATTCTTGACTCAAACCAAGCTCACAACGTCCAATCCGGACGATAAATACCGTTCACGAAGTTTACATCGCGTATATAGAGCAAACGTGATCTGCATTATCACAGTGGCGCTGCAAGCGCCACTCTTATTCGTCTAGCGCAAAATTTGAGTAGGAGGCATCTTTCATATACGAAAAAACGCGCCCCCCAAATTTCATTTATCTAGCACAAATCTTTCTTGGTGTCGGAATTTTATTTTCCACCAGAGTATATCCTACCACTATGTCGATATTTTATATCTTGGCGTTTCAATGGAAATATTTCGAATGCAACGCCAATATTGAACAAACGTTAGCCGAAAATATGTACTAAATACAGTCGAACCTCTTTGAGCATGTGAAACCTGTAGAAAATTTGAACCTGCGGGAAATGACATATTATAACTAGCGGAAACTATTTTTGCCCGGCCGAAAAAGAAAGGAAATTCATGTCAGTTTCCCCAGTGTAAAACGGAACCCTCACAACCCGAAAACGGACAAAGAATTAAAAATAGTATGTAAATTAAATCAAGTGTTGTAACGAACAGAGAATGGAAAAACCGTCTAACAATTTTAGTCATTTATTTCCATGAAAACCATTTTTCACAGAACTTTATTACATTACATCACGATTTTCTGAAAGCCATTTCAGAACTTTCCTTTAATCAGGGAGACTCTGGAATGCTTGAAATATTAATCCATGCACGGTGGTTTTAACTGTAAGTATCATCATTAGTAAGATGCATGTCTAAGAAATCATGTTGAATTATTTTGAAAGTTCATTTCACATTTTTTTAATAATTTTTTTTTGTTGTTTTATGGTAAACAGTAACATTTTGCCTGTAAGTCAATTCATCTTGGGTTTAAGGTATGATAATAAGCTAACACTTAAATACATGGGGTTCACTATGTTTCCATTTACTTCTGTGATCGTAGTATGTAAAACTGTACGTATATACATATTTAATATAATTGAATTAGCTATTATGGTATATAACATAGTGTTAATATAATTCATCTAAATAAATTTTTCAGAATTTTTAAAGTTTGGTGTATAGGTGAGAAATTTTATATGGACTCTCAGCATTTTCAGCTAAACATTTAAGGTTACCTTTTCCTAAAATGACCTGCAGTAAACGGAAATCTTTTCGAGACGGAAAATTTTTCCGGTCCCCTGAATCCCATTTAAGGTAGGTTCGACTGTATTATCATTATAATATTACGATGATATTGATACTATATTGAAAGTTATATCCAATATTTTAAAGATATTGGCAACCGATACCAGCTAAATTTTGGTTATGTATTGGCATGCCAATATTGGCTGTAAAAGGCAAGGCAGTATTGGACTAATATTTTCAAAATGTCTGCATATTCATTTTGGCCTAGTATTAGTTCTATATTGTCCGCTAATATTGACCAATATTGCCAAGCGACTAGAGTACAATATATTATAGAGAATGTAAGATTAATAATAAGTGCATCTCAAATTATATTTTCTTGTAAAGTTAAATATGTTTCTGATAATCCCATTAATGTCCCTAAATTTTTTAAATATACCCTATTGTAGCGGAAGTTTCATTTGGAGGGTTGTGTCTTCAATGTCAAAATATTTATAGAAGAATCAATTTAGAATGACAATCAGATTTCGATTAAAGTTTTAGTCAATGAGTAAATAAAGTGTTTTGCAAAAAAATTCAAAACCGATCATGTTTCCAAGCCTACACAGCATACCTATATATTCTTTAATAACCTGCTCTTCATTTATAAAATACATGAAAAGAAAACGTCTAAGACTCCATAAAATAAAGGACAGTTTTGGCGCCCTTCCTGCCGCACAATCACGGCTGAAAAATTTAATCTGGCAAGTATTGATAATTTTAGACATTTAAGCATATTGTTACGACTTATCCTCTGTAAACGTGCGTGTACTCTCAGTATACCAGAATTAGTCCACAATTCAGAATAACTAACACGCTTTTATCTAGAAGCGTAACAAGGAATAATAAACAACTGATATCGGGATACCTATATTACAAAATTACGAAAAAACTGTGCGATTGAATAAAACAGCAATTACATGTTTTATTTATTTATTTATTTAAAATAATGCAAGCTGCATGACAAAGTCCCAGTAACAGCGTGCAAGATGAAATACAATACAAAATATATAGATTAAAATATAATAAAATACATTAACACAAACAACACCTGAACATATCACAATTTCAACATTTTATTATTTTCACAAACTAACGGATATTATTCTTAAAAGCACTGACGTATCTCATAATTTACTTCAACTCACATCACGTCAACAAGTCCAACTGAGCTATGACTCCTTATATACTCTCCATAGAAATTTCTAGAGAGTGCTCGTATATCCACAAATATTCGATTTTTGGAGTTTATAATGCATACATTTTACATATAGATTTCTAGTATATGCGAAAGTCGCCAAAATGACAATAATTCACCAAATCTCGTACCCATGCCTCGAAAATACGGCAATCCTACTTTTGCGTAATAGGAATGGTTGCCTGTAAAGGTTGTCTTGTCCTAATGATAGGCAAAACACTGTGAAGTATATTATACGTTGGTAACAAAATAAAAAATATAAATGTATCATTAATTTAATGTGATTATTCAGACAGGATAATTTTCAAATCAAAGGGAAGTTGTGTCCTATTCTAAAAAAGCTTTGTGCCTATGAATGGAAATGGGCATATCGTATTAAAATATCCAGCATTCAATTTGATTTTGCACTACATACAGTCCACACTTTAAGCTTAATAATGATTTAGCACTATACCGTCTAAATGTTTAACCAAATTAACTGCAAAATTTAATAAATGTCTCAGTAGTTAAATGCGGTTGATTATTTATCAAATTCAGTACAAAGAGTTCTAAATCAATTTATATATAATTTAATTTGAATTTATATGCAGGAAGTCGTAAATAAAATTAACTAACATTCTACTTGACTGAATCAAATCTGATTAGTATCGAGACCTATAAATTTCGTGTCGAAATTTTTATTATCTTGGAAAAATATCTGTAAATCAGAAAATGCTTTGAAGTATATAAAAGCTGATATGGGTAGAACATGACTTTCCCTGAAGACTCATATTCACGTTATCCTTATATCTTCAATAATTCGTTAAATATAGTTTAATTGCACAAAATTACACTCAACATTATTTTATATTACATAGAATTTGCAAGTTTACTTTTATTTTCGTTTCCATTCGGTAACTGGACCTATTTTCAAAAGTGACGGGCGAACATGGCAAATAATAATTTTTTTCAAGAACAGCCAGTTCTAGAGTAATGGGGTTGGTCTCAATGGTCTTAATGGTTGGTTTTAATGGTTGGTCACACAAGTGACTTACCTACCAAATTTTATGAAATTTCGCCCATTAGTGTTCGAGTTAGAGCGGATATATACATTGAACAAATAGACAGACAGATGCACAGACAGACAGACAGATAGACTGACAGACAGACCAACACACAGACATACATCACGCTAAAAATAGTTCTTCAATATTCTAGAGGTGTCAAAACGTGTAGATCCGTCGAAAACTCGAGTAGCGATTTTCGGTATGATTCCAATACTTTCACTATACATTACCATGCATTGCAGGGAAAGTAAAATGGAAAAATTATTTATTCTATATTATGTTAGAGTTACATAATTAACTACAAGCAAAATATTTATTTTTAGTTATTTAATTTTTATATTTTTGCGAGCTATGTTCTTACTTTATAGCATGTTTCAACAATGTTTCAAATATACCCAATCTGCTAGTTCAGATCAATATATTTATATAAAATACTTATATGACAAACTAAACGGTATTAAATGGAAACTATCCATTTATTTTAATTTATAAATCGCTGATAAGAGATCTGACGTTGTAATGCATATAACTTTATATAATATATATATATATATATATATATATATATATATATATATATTTATATAAATTCTGAAGTTGAAAAATCTGAATAATGGCGAATATAACTGAACATTTTGGTTTGTGGATTTAGGTATACTTTAAACATATTAATAACAGTGGTATCATATCATGCACGGTAATAAAATAATAAAGATAAGGAAAAATAAAACAAATATTCTTTCACAACATGGTTTTCCTCGCTTTCTCTATATTTCCCATTTTCGAAAAGATTTATGAACAATTACTCTTTATTTTATACCTATACATTTACAAACACAGACTGTTAAATGTATGTTTCAACTAAAGTTTAAAATTATCTATACGTCACGTATTCCCTTTATGTAAATTGAAATTATGTTTTCTTAAGTTTTTTTATTTGTAATATAATGAATTCTTTAAGAACTTTTAAATAAACAAACAGTACGTCAAAATTAAAAGCTTAAAACTATAAAGATATCAAATGTTGTTTTCAAATTACTTACCACACTTTAACACACGATCGAGCTCGCTAGTGAGATTGGTATTTGTCTTCTTCGTTTAGCATGAGTCCCAGTACTTGGTGATAGATCATACATGTGCTTTCTCTTTGACTGTGTCCTACAAGATTTCATGTTTATGATTTTCATTCCCAGTTAGTTACGTTCTTCTTCGTTTTGATGAAATTTTAAAGTAATATGCAGAACGGAATTTAAGCTTTATCAATCAGCAAGTAAATATTTAATTCGAGATTTAACTAATTGCACAAGGCATTAAGTTTAAAATGTAAACAAATTAAATAGTCAACTAAATATACAATTAGCATAAGTTCTAATAATCGTGATAATGAAAACATTTTTTTGTAATTTCTTTAATTAATTGGTTTATAAGCATCAACAATAAGACATATAATTACTGAGCGTATTAATAATTATATTTTATTCGTTATTGTTTATGACAACAATAGATCTGAAACGCAATGTATATAATGCTTATGAAATAATACATATCAATATCCTCCTCCTCAAACTTTGTGACGTTTCTGCCAACAACCAATTACAGAAAAGCTGGACACCGGCTCGACCACTTAAATATTTGCTTATACTGGGAATGCAAAAGTTTATTAATAAATATTTAATAAAGCTTAATAAAAAGTCAAATCAGTATGAACATCTACGGGTTAATACTTGTATTTATGTAAAATTTCAGAACTGTACAATTTGGCGTTTGTCAGTAATACAGTGCCAAACCATAGCAGTGAAACCCACCCCCAATTTAAGGAAAAGGGATACAAAATATTCTGCGTCGAGTACATTTTCCTCGTAATGTAAACCTATAATTTATCTCCAATTCCTATGACTTGCTTTTTCATGAGCAGATGAAGTAAAACATATTTAATACCTTCTGATATTTTGTCCTTAAATGCATATGTGTTTCATTTAATCACTTCGTAACTATAAATTGTCTATAATTTGATGAAAGTCACTGCGGCGTCCACTTTCAATATAGGAAGATCCGTAATTGTCTAATAAGTTCATTATTTGCTCAGTAGTTAATTGATCTAGTGGTTGGATAAGTGATCAACGTAGCTCTGCAGATTAAATGCAGTAGAACAGAGCGATTTATCATATGCAGAAAAACAATTGTATAACTCTCATAAATATGGAGGGAAAAGCATGGTATATTTCAAATATCAAACAAAAATAATTGTTTAAGTGGATAGAATGTGGACTGTTAAAGCGAAGATTTTTGGTTAGAGTGTCTGTTCAATCTGGTGAAATTATTTTGGAAATAGTAGAATTCTTTAAAATTAGTTTATTTTTATACTTCTCTAAGCTTCTATAGCTTCTCTAAAAAAAAAACTCAAGTCTACTTACAAATTAGTTGAAAAAATCTCCGGATATTACCCTTATCTAATACTGGCAGAATGTCCGTTCTTCGTCCGGAATATATAATATAAAGAAGCTTAATATTCATAATTATATGCAGACTCATATAGCATTTTAAATTACATTATTATTTAGAATATTCTATTAAATGTTTAATTTGACTTTCCTAAAAATATGTACGTATAAGAATGTATATCGTCGCTATATAAAATCATTTTCACATGCGAATCTGAAAAATGAGACATCTTGATCCAGTCTGTAATCAAATTTACAACAAATATGAAATTGAATCAATATATGCCGAAAAGAGCTATGAAATTGAAACGCTCAAATTGTATTAGAAGATATACCCGTGAAATTTTTATTCTGCTTCAACAATTGATGCTAAACTTAATATACAGTACCGGTATGAAAAATATTTTCCAAAATGAAATATATGATTTAAGCAATTGAAAATATTAATAATCTCCATAAACCATGCATATTCCAGTCAAAAATGTAAATGGTAATTTAAGTTTATTTTTGTATATATTTTTAACACTTTACAACATAGTTGAAACGTGTTTCTGACATTTTCATTCTGTCTGTCTCTCTGTCTGTCCGTTAGCACGATAACTACGATAACTGCCGTAAAAATGACTTTATCAAAATGAAAGTTTAGTATGTTGTTCAGACAGTCTGTGGGACCTATGGGAATATAAATGAATAATATCACCCAATTAGTTTTGGATTGAAACCGGGTTGAAAAAATGAAATATATTGAACCCTATGGGACCTAATTTTTCAAAAATTCTTTAAGCGAATTCAAAATTCACAAATTCCTTCGAAAATTTTATGAAATATTCAAATTATCGCCTAAAGTAGATAAAAATATTCACCAGAATACTTTCAATAGTTTTTAAAATAAAAATAAAAGTAATAATTGCACACTTTATATGGAGAGATCATGTGAAACACCTCAAAATAAAATATGGCATACATCTTGTATCAAAATTATGGCATCCATCTTGTATCAAAATTGTGATTTTTAAAGTTCCTTTTAATTCATATTTAGTGTTGTATCGGTCCGCTTTATTTTTGCTTAAATTATGTGCGTCCATGTTCTGAAACAACGTAATTACAATATATTTGAGTTTAAGTGATCTTCAAATTTTGATTATTTCTACAACGAAGCCCAATTTTCACTTATAGAAAATGTAAAGACCAAAATATGTAGAATGAGTTATATAAGAATTGCTGCATTTCTTTAACTCAAAATTATTTTGCTCATGGAGTCTGCAGTATAGCTGTTATGAGTGAAACCTTCATTGATTTTACACAAGGAAGTCGATTTTTGCGATGAAATTTTAAGCATAGAATTCAATTACTTGTACCTCCATGGTTTTAAGTTTGTAAATAAAATAAACTATTATAGTATTGTGATGAATGAAATTAATTTAAAAAAATTATGAATGAAATGCTGCTTTTATATAGAGGCGATTTATCTTTCGATGGCGTCATTTGAATAAAGTTCTTATGTTTTCGAAGAAGTTTTCAAATATAATAATTTATTGTAGTATCATGATAATTTTAAAAATATTACTAATGAATGTATCGCATTTTAGAAATATTTAAACTAGGCAATGTATATTTCAATGCCGTCATTTGAATGAAGTTAATTTTTTTCGATGAAATTTTAAGTTTTCAAATATAATAAATTAATGTAGTATTGTGATAATTTTAAAAATATTACCGAGGAATGTAAGGCATTTTAGAGACGTTTATATAAAATTGCATTGAAGTTGGAAAGGGTTTCATAATGAATGTTTTATGCATTATTGATCTTTCTTGTTTAATTATTTAAATCGGAAAGCATTTAATAAAAATTACTAATTAATAATTATTACATATAAAATTAATATAAAATTAATACTTATTATATATAATGTATAAATACATTAGGTTTAATTCCGTTGCTTAGCAACATGATATTATTTCTTTATATGAATTTGTGTAAAAAATATTGTCTGCATTACGCGATCTAAGAGGTTCGTTAGTTATTAGTATCACCACGGTTCCTAATTCCAGAAACTCGAAACATGTACTTCATTTTAAGTGGGGCATTTCCAAGGCTATCTAGACATTTCATGAAATTCGGTGCAGTCTTTTTTTTCATGATAATAAGACAAATACTATTTCAATGCATAACCACAAACAAATTTATACTTTTTATTTATCTAGATATCGTTTAAGGGGGTGTTCCAGAAAACATCGTTTTAAAGGTTAAATGACGAAAAACCATGTTTCAAGATAGTATAGAAACTTTAAATTTGGTGTACGGGGGTCAATAGTTCGAAAGGAAGAGCATGCGCTGTTTCAATTTTTCGATATTTTCTACTTTAGGGGTGCAGCAAACACAAATGTTCAATTTTTCGAATAAATGAGAAATGCAAATTATTTAAAAATTTGCATTATTCTGTGTTTGCTTATTGTGGGACCGTTGATTTTCAACGGTTATTCGGCTAATTTATCTCTAATTCACCAAAAAGTTATTTTAATAAAAATATACTGTTTTGAAGTTATTGACACTAGTTATCATTGTTTCATTTTGCAACTCATAATTTTCTTATTAACATTCATTTTTATATCCTTTCTATCTAGAATACCTAATTTAGTTAAATATAATTTTACAGTACATTGCAACTAAATTTTGCTCAAAATGATGATGTTGGAGTATATGCACAAATTTAAAATTTATCAATGATATTTTCTATATATTGCTCATCATCACTTTTGTATTTTGTTATATTTATACTAATATCATTCAAAAGTTAAAAATTTTATTTATCTAATTTGTAATATATCATTCAAGTTTGAAAATCTAATATATATATATATATATATTATTAGTATTAATATATATATATATATATATATATATATATATCCAAAAGGAAATGTCCAAATCTGAAAATCAAATATGATACAAGAAATAAGAAAAAGAAAAGTACCAAAAATTGGCAGAGGGGGGTTGTGACCCCCTCACCCCGGTTCAGCATGCTTTACGCCTTGGCCACACTCCCGGATGCCGGTACCATTCCGCATCTAGGCCATTATACCTAAGAAGATCTATTTGGAAACGAAAAGATCATGATCCTTGAAGCCAAACACAACACTAGAATTTGGCGTAAAGCATGCTGAACCGGGGTGAGGGGGTCACAACCCCCCCTCTGCCAATTTTAGGTACTTTTCTTTTTCTTATTTCTTGTATCATATTTGATTTTCAGATTTGGACATTTCCTTTTGGATATATATATTGTTCCTTGTTGCAAAGCAGCGTGGCGCTTTACTTCATTGTAACTTCGTGTATATGTTTTATGGGTTTTGGTTAAAGTTTAGAATAAATAAGTTTTTTTTTTCCGCTAAAAATAGATGGTATTAGGATTTGTTATTAAAAATCTGTATTGAAATTTGTCAATAATTTGATGTATATATATATATATATATATATATATATATATATATATATATATATATAAATATCAACACCTACATGTGAAATATGGATACTTTCAATTTCGAGTCATATATATATAGTTCATTTGTAGCTAACTGAATAACAAAAATTGCAGTGGTTTATCTTCAAGTATTAGCATTCCATTTTAGAGTATGTATTAATATATCTGCTTTTTCTAAATTTGTTTACGAATTATAATTTATCTTCCTGTAAATATAAGTTTATATACCAATAACATGAATTCTTATATTTCAATGAAATTCAATATTTTAATAACTATCTTAATAACCGTTTTTGAAGACAAATATTATTTATAATAATATTGAAATTTACACATATTTTACATTATGAGCAATGTCGGGCATATCTTCTGGTACATAAAATATTCACAACAGAACATCAATACATGCCCACATGTCCAGGAGATATACTAACATGCACTATGACAATATATTATGTTTCAATTATTCATTTGAAATTTTAGATACATTTTGATCACTTAGTTACAGAGAAACTCAAAACGCTGTCTGTACTGCGTTAGAAGTCTAGAAGAAGACACATCACATATTCCAAAGTAACTCACATTTATGCGATAGCAAATCGCATTGCTATGCCTGCGGTTCTCTTAATCTGAAATTCGAACCAGGAATTACTAGCGAACGGTTGGCGTTCTCATCATTTCTCCCTTGGCGAATCCTTTGGCGAACAATCCTATCCTGCCCCTGTTGGTAAGCATCGTAGTCGAGGAGTCGGAGAATATCGGCGACAGTTTACAGTTGCGAATCAGACAGTTAAGCATGTGCATATTATCGTGCTAAATATTGCATTCTATTTAAGTTATAAATTTATTTCGAACTGAGTAGATGCAATAATATGAAGACATTATAGATATTTAAGTCATAGACTGTGTAAAGAGTAGTGTTGGCATTGCCATTTATGCATAATGTAATCTTATAAACTATATATGAAAATGAACAAACCGATGCTGATATTAAAAAAATTAAAAAAAATCACTTAATGCACTCGTTTTCAATATTAAATATTTCTGTATATTGTCTATGAATCTTGTAGTGGTATGATGAAGTGGATAAACTTTTATTGGAAGTGGTTTTTGCCGTTTGGCATTTGTTTTAAAGTCATTAATTCTGGTGAGTAAATATAGTTTTCAAAATATATTATTAAATATTAGTTTTTATAAAAATATACTTTGAAGTATTTATATGAAAATAGGGAGACTAAAAATATTTTGTTACGTTTAAATTTATTTGATAGTAAGATTCATGAGGGGGGGGGGATCTAATGTGTAAATACAAAAATCAAAACAGTGTTTAAATTGATTAATTTAAGAACATTATTTTAATGTTTTAATCGCCTTTGTATTCTAGTTTGACTTTATTATTCATTAATTACATTACATTTGATCAATGGTCATTTGAACATTGAACACTTATTACATTTGAACATTGAACACGTATTACATTTGAGCACTGAACACTTATTACATTTGAACACTGAACACTTATTACACTTGAACACTGAACAAATCTTAAAGATTAAAACAACTCAGTATGTGTGTCTTAAACAAATAAGAGTGTTAAAACGAATAAGATAGAGTCGAAAGACGATAATATACAGTACTGAAAATCGAAATATATGTGTGGTCTACATAGCATCTGCCTTTCAAAGAAGAACTTTGAAGAAATGCAACATAGTAGTTGTATCAAACTATTCATTTAGAAAATATTCTGACTAATATAATAGATAATATATTTATTCCACCACATATGAAATTGCTTTTTAAATACAATCAAATAATATTATGATATTATTTTTACAAACACAAATATCAATATTTTGATAAAATGTATAACAATACAAATAAATTACTAATATAAATATTTTTCAAATCCAATTCTAAAAAATGTACGGAATACGTTAGCATTATTGTAATAAATATACTTGTTTTATATCAAACAGTTTATTTAAAAAATATCCCGTCCAATATGAAAGATAAATTATTTGTTTCCAAATTTCTGACGGCGTTACTTTAATTAAATAATATTACGCTTATTTACACAAATAATAAACTCAAGAAAAGTTCAAATTATTTAATGAAATAAATATACTGCAAAAACATTAAACAATATATGTATGTGCGTACTAAGCGAGTATCTTTGTACTGCATGCACTAGTTTTATATCAAATTTATGTGTAATATATAAAGGATATTACTTGTTCTGATACTGGTTTTGCGACTATTATTAAATAACTAGCAACATACCTGATCTTCGTACGGAGTATATAATATAAAGAAACTCAAAATTCACAATCATATGCAAATTCCTATAATATACTAAATTATAGGACATTTTTAATCAAACTAGTCTGTTAAAATATTTAACACAATGCTCCTAAAAATAAGTATAAGAATCTCTGTTCTTGCTATTCAAAATTATCTTCACGGGCAGATATGAAGAATAAAACATCCTGGCCCCTTTTGTAAGCAAACATATAAAAAAAAAGAAATTGAGTCAATATATGCAAAATGAAAGCATTAAAATTATATGGAATCTGTACTACTTTTATAAGCGAATATTAGAAGATATAAACTACATTATTACATCACATGTATAAATTGGAAATATCAATAAATTCGTAACTGACTCCAATATATGCCAGAATGAAAGCACTATTATATATAAGGATAATAGGATATATATATATAAGGATATATATATATATATATATATATAAGGACATATATATATATATATATATATATATACATATGTAAGGATATATATATATATATATATATACATATATAAGGATATATATATATATATATAAGGATATATATATATATATATATATATATATAATATAAAACTTGAAAAAATGCTACAATTTTGAGTGAATTGATTAAAAAGCTAAAAGCTAAAAAAATAATTTTTAATACAACTTGTATAGCGCTATGCTGCAATTTTACATGTGTATACCTGTATAAATTCCCAAATAGGACAAATAGCAATGTACTCGTAAAATTTCTAGAAATGTGACGTAAGTATCCGCCGGGGGGAGTTGCGACCCCAACACTCCGGTTAAAGTTTTTTTTCGCCATGGCGAACGCTCCCGGTAGCCGATACTCCCTACACTATTTTCTCCATGACTCTTATGAAACCGTAAAAAATTACATACACACATATACACTTTCAATAACTTGTATAAATCCAAATGTTTACTATAATACGCTAAAACAATCCAAAAAGGACACACTGTAAAAATATAACAATTAATTTAAAATACTAATGTATGAAATCACTTCACACGTGGTTATTTAATATCCCAATATCAATATATTCAAAAATTAATGTTTGAAATCCAAGTCAGAGAGGTTATATTTAAAAATTCGGAAACAAGACCAATTGGTAACACTATCGCCATATAAATACTATTGTATGAATTTACTTCACTCGTGGTTATTTAATACTTTAAAATCAATATATTCAAGACTAATGAAATCCTAGTCCGAGAGGTTATTTTAAAAATGGATATAAGACCTATTATATATATATATATATATATATATATATATATATATATATATATATATATATATATATATATATATATATATATATATATATAAGGGTATAAACAAGAAGAAAAAATAAGCGAGAACAGGAGTGACCATATGATTTGCATAGAATGGCAGGGGTGGATTGCGAGCAGAGCTGGATGCAGAGCTGCTAAGCGCCACATCCTCTGTAAAGTTTCTATTTTCTCCTTTACTTATATAGGAGTTCCTTTCGTGATATACTTATTTTTATATGTATATATATATATATATATATATATATATATATATATATATATATATATATATATATATATATATATATATATATATATATATATATATATATATATATATATATATATATATATATATATATATATATATATATATATATATATATATATATATACATATATATATATATATATATATATATATATATATATATATATGTATATCCCAGTGCTACTTATATTGTCGCAGATTAGAAAATATGCCAGTGTGCTAGTACAGAATTACCCGTATGTATTATAACATGAGTATCAAAAATATTTGCCAAAATAAAACAGATGACGTAATACATTGAAAATATCAATAATCACCATAAGCTTTATACCAGAAGGTCGTAATTAATTCCAATATATGCCAATATATATCAAAATATATATCAAAATATATGCCAATATACCTGTACTACTTATATTCTCGTAGATTAGAAGATATGCCCGTGCATTTGTAAAAGATTACTCGTACAGTACATGAGTTTAAACAATTTTTGTCATAATAAAACAATGGCATAATAATTTGAAAATATCAATAATCCCTGAATCTGTAATCCCCGAAAATATCAATAATAATAATGTTTAAACCTGAAGACTAATTGATGTTATCCAGTCAAAAATACTATGTCCATGAAATTTATTTTATATACATACCTTTATTATTCAAATCGGAAAAGATTTAATAAAAATCGTCTGCCGCATAACACATTGGATTTACATCCATTGCTATACACATTGGATTTACATCCATATCCATGGAAGTTTTGGCGACATTTTCGTCAATTTAGCGATAATTTAAAAAATCGTTAAATTTATTGCCGATTGGGACTATAGAACTGATAGTCTCATTTTGCGACCAATTGACGGAACATCATCACTAAACTATCCCCTAACAAACGCACTTCATTTCATTTATTAAGCGCAATTTCGTCAATTTCATGGTATTTTTATGGATTTACAAACATTTTTATCAATTTGGTGGTATTTAAAAAAATTCATTAAATGTGTTACTAAGTGGGACGGATGGACTGACCGACAAATGCTACCGAAACATCATTTCAGTACTGTCTTCTAAAAAAACAAATTTAATTTCATTGATTTGCACCGTTTTTATCAATTTGGCGACATTTCCGTCAATTTGGTAAAGTTTAAGAAAAGTTGCCAAGTTAGCAATATTCCGCCAAATTCATAGATCTGAATTTGCAGATCTGAAGTATAGAATATCCTGATCCCGTTTGTATATACTAAATGAAAACACTAAAGTTGTATTAGAAGATATACCCGTTCTACTCTTTTTCTGTTTCAACAATCGGATAAATGAATGCATTGCGTAAATACAATATATGAGTATATAGTGGGAATAGAACTCTTAGGGAAACGTTTTGTTTTTCATTAATATCTCGACAACCCATGGTCTCGAAAATTCGAAATTTGGACTTGATTTATCGGCGGCTGGTTCAAGGATATCCATAAAATTTCATTAAATTCGGTTCCACCGTTCTCCCGTGATTATTAGACAAGCAAAAGTTTGGTTTCTTACTAATATCTCGAGAACCACTGGTTGTAGAAACTCCAAATATAGATTATATTTTAAGTGGAGCTGTTTCAAATGTACCTACAAAATTTCATCAAATACGGCTCAGCCGTTCTCCCGTGATAATGGGATAAACAGACAGACAGACAGATTTTCATTTTATTTATATAGATTTTATGCAGCCTTTTATATAAATTGCAAACTGACAATTTTGTCAAAATTTATGAATAGATCAAATTATTTACTATTTTAAATATTATTCAAAATTGGTTTCAAAAAAATGGTTTGCGTATTACATCAATATTAGTGTAATAAATACACGAGCGCCACGAAGTTAACATTTAATCTCTTATCAATTAAATTTATTTGAAAAAAATTTAAAGTTTTAAATAATTAAAACAGATGTTTGAAATGTCATATTGTTTTCTTTTATCCAAGAGTTATTTTTATTTAATCATATATTTGCGAAATATAATAATTATTTCAGATACATATTGTTTTCATATAACAATAATAAACACGTTTGATTTGTTGGAATGTCATCAACTTCAGAATCATTACGCATTATGTGTAAAAAGACGCCAAAAATTAAAATTCATTACATTTGATGAATCGTACTATTTATATTATTGAACAGCAGTTTAAATTTAAATTAACTTTTTTACATTTGAAGAACAAAATATTAAAATTAAAATCATCCGTATGTTATAAACGATATTTTAAATATAGCTGAACTACAATCATTTCCTAATTTTTAGATGGTTATTTGTATACAGTCTAATGAAGTGAATTTGCTCTAAAATAATTGAAATACATGTTAAAATATTTCTCTATAGAAATGTTTTATATTTTATCCCAGCATGATCGAATATAAACGTTATTTGAAAATGCGGTTTCTTATAACTTAATGTTCTAAAACAGTTTACAAAACGATAAATAATAATACAGAGATCTGTCCCCCAGTATTATTTTGTAAATACTACTGAATGATAAACATATTTTATTTACTTGTTGCGATTCGTAAAATAATCAAGTGACATTTTTTTGGATCGGGAATAATATATTTTGTGATAGAGGAAATAATACCATTCAATTTTTTTTTTTTTTTATGGCCAGGCACTTGACTTTCGTCATTCGCCTTAACCATTTAGCCGTCCTAAGACGTTGCTCCAGGTGCACCAGAGGGGGGGGGACGGAACACACTACGCCCACAACACAAACATCCGTGCCTTACGTGGGACTCGAACCCACAACGCGGCGGTCAAGCGATTGCTGTGGAAACGCTCGCATTGCCCACTCGACCACTGCGTCGGCATACCATTAAATGTAACGTGAATAAGATTATCTTAATAATATTGTAGGAAAATTTGAAAATTTTCACTAGATGAATATATACGTGACTTGTACTGTGCATGTCTTTAAATAATTTCAACACTCATAATTTAAATAATATATAACATATAAACAATAATATATTTTACTAACACATTTTAGTACAACGATTATGGAATCTTAACTTCTCATTCCAATCATATTTTTCTAGAATGTACAGTTATTGTGATGCAAAAGAATAATTATAAGTAACGAAATGGAAATTGCTTTTATGTAATATACGAAATTTTGAGCAATATTTAAATTCAAGAGCTGCTGGTACATTCATTGTGGAGTATTTATTTATTAACTACAGATTGATTATTTATTGCCGAAGTGAATATATTCGTCAGTAAATGAGCATATTGTTATTACTTTCCCTGCAATGCATGCAAATGTATAAGGAAAGTATTGGAATCATGCCGAAAATCGCAACTCGAGTTTTCGACGGATCTACACGTTTTCAGACCCCTAGAATACGAAAAAACTATTTTTAGCGTGACGTCTGTATTTGTGTGTCTGTGTTTGTGCGTCTATGTTTGTGGGTCTGCGTTTGTGTGTCTGTGTTTGTGTGCATGTGTGTCTGCCTGTATGTCTGTCTGTGTGTCTGTCTGTGTGTTTGTGTGTCTGTATGTGTGTCTGTGTATCTCTGCTGGTTTTGTATCCACTCGAACTAAAAAACTAATGGACCGAATTTCATAAAATTTGGTAAGTCACTTGTGTGCGAATCTAGTGCTCATTAGTTTTGGGTATGATTTGGGATAAAGAACCTGCCTTTCTTTGCGAAATGTCCTTAATTCAAATGTCCATCAAAAGATTGTATCCACTCTAGCTGAAAATTTAATGAACCAAATTTCACAAAAATCGGTATATAAGTCACTTGTAGGACACCTTGGTGTTGATTAGATTTTGTTACGCTTTGGAAAAAAATAACCTGTCTTATTTTGCAAAATGGTCCGCAAAAATCGCCAAAATCTAAAAAAAACTACGTATGCTCAAATATATCCATTAAATGTTTGTTTAATACGTGATTTTCAACGAAGAATAGAATAAAACCAACCCCATTATACTAGGACTAGTCGATCTCGAGATATTTCAGTTTTTTCGTATTTTCTCTACGCCACCTTTGAAAATAAGTCCAGTTATAAAATGAGAACGAAAATAGAATTAGAAGTGAATTAAATTTAATTAAAATAAAGAAAACGTGAATATAAGTCTGCAGGGAAAGTCATGTGCTGCCCACATCATATTTTTATATTTCGCGATCTTACAGTTACAAGACAAGAAATATAGAAACGCTCTAGCCTCTGAGCGGATCATTTTTATACCAACAAATGCATCAGACGTTTACGACATGAAATTTTAAGATTTGACGTGAATAATATATATGGTGTATCTCTGTCTGAAAGAGAAGCGCTATGAGATATGTAAAAATGTCATAATCTCCGAACTTAATAAAAATGCGAACAATATTTACTTTTTTCTCGAAAATATTGTGTCATTTATAAATGTATAAAATCGATCGAATTCGGAACTTTTAAAGCCGTTGTAATATATTTTAATATTTTGACGTTTTTATGACTTCCATAGGGAGTTAATTGGGGGAGGGAGAATAATCACTAGTCTTAAAATGTCGCGAACAATATGTGTCCTCGTGTGTTTCACCATTGATAAAATATCCGTGCAAAAGCACAATTTATTTTTTCTGTTTAAAAAAGCAGGATGTTATGTTAAATTCAGGATTTAAAAAATGTTTAATGATTGATGAGGTTTGAATAGGAGAAATGGAAATACAAAATGTAAGAAGGTATTTATGTGCCGCTAAGCATGTTTACAGATTCAACTGAATGCAATATATACACAATATAACTTCGAATATACACATACAAAATCTTGTCAAAGATATTGCTTGTGCATATGCGACCAGGCAAATTATTAAAATAATTTAATAATTTGAAGTGAAATCATTTGATAATATGAAAGTGCCTAGCTATAAAAGGTTTACAAGTAATATGTAGCCCTTTAAAACCCCTATAAGGATATATAACTGGAATTCGGATCAGATGCATAGTTTTTGAAATGTGGTGGTTACAGTTTCCATGTTTTAATATTTCGATATATTTTCAAAAAAAGGTTCTGATTTAAATATTGTAATACTTTGAACTGATTTGAATATGTCTAAAAATAACGATTTACCACAAAGAAATACGTTATTTACGCAAAATCATTTCATTTTCTTTGTAGTGTAACCACTGCCGATATTTTCAAAACTAGATTTACCCCTGAATGTTTAGAACTAACTTTCTGACTAAAATGTTTACACATACCTCAGTGCTTACTTTGAATGTCGCCCGGAAAAAATACGTATATTTGAACTTACATATTTACATAACAATCAATATTATGAACTTGTTAATGTTTTATGGAATACTTTAGAAAATTCTATACATTCTTACGAGTTATGTATATTTACGGATATACTGTTGTTATTTTTCTATAGTGTCAAATACATAACTATCCAACACATTTTTACAAGTAATATCTATTTACGGATGTACTGTTGTTATATTTCTATAGAGTCAAATGCGTAATAATATATAATAATACATGAAAATCCACAGTAATACATAAAATACATTAAAATACATAATAATATATAAAAATACATGAAAATACATAATAAAACATAAAAATTCATGGAAATACATAATAATGCATTCATTTTTGTTTACATTCCTTTAATATATTTTCAATAAATTAACGGGTATAAATGCTTTACATTAATCGTAATAGAATTCATTCTGAGAATAATGATTATGTTATACTTTACCAATTAATGCCGTGTATTTAAACGTTGTTTTGGAAACTGATATATTCATATTTGCTTTGTTGGAAGCAATAACATGATTCACAGTCATGAATTACGCAATTAAAATCATTTTTTTAATTATTCTTATATATATTCACATTTCACTGAAACATAATATTTGGAAAAATATCTCTCAGTGAAGGTAAGAATTGTGATATCTCTAATAATTCTCAGTCTATGTGATGACGGCAATCAATATGTGCCAGGAATTACGCATAAAACGCACACTCAACTGAGAAAAGCAAGTGTATTTAATCTTTTACCATTTTAAAACTTTTAATTTTTAAACCTACAACACAGAAGGTGGCATGATATGGGTAGTAAAATAGTATGTATAATTAATTACAGATAAGCCAAATAAATCCGTTTAATTGATTCACAAACCTACTTCCAACTCGAAAAATATTAGGAAACAAAATATTGAAATAGTAACTTTTGAAGAAGAGCTGGGGAATATATGCAGGGCGTCTAAGAAAGTCCATAATTTTTTTGAGAATCAAGATAGTTATCATAATTTATTTAATGTAGCTACATAGGACATCCCTATGGGCTACACAACAAGGGAACTTTGGGTAGAGGGGACTGACCCCTTCTTATGTGGACGGGGGCTATTTCGCTCCATTTGAAGTGAGATAGAAGAAAAAGTCAATCATGAAATATAAAGTGTCACCGAATTAGTTTAAAAATGTGTTTGTCCGACACAAAAAGCTGCAAACAATTGTCCAAAAAACATTTTTAAACGAGCACGATTATTTAAACTGCTGATAAACTGCTGATTTGATAAATTCAGTTTGAAAGCCAACTGTTTTATTTGACAAAGGAGTTGTACAGAGAAGACAAATAAACAGACGAGTAAACAGACGAGTTTTTGATAGACGAGTAAACACCATTTTAATCTAAGTCAGTGAAATATATAAATATGGGGTTGAAAGAAGATTCCGTCTGCAGTATTGTATCCTTACGCTATGTATTTCCCACTTCGTCCTATTTTTTTTTTTAAGTTATGAGACATGTTTGCTTTGTTTACTAAAGAAGAAATTGTAAAATGATCCTTATTATTATGAAATACAATTGAAATGCTAGTGCAGCCGATTGAGATGTCTGGCATTGGGATACTCATGCAAGATTACGTTAATATTATTTTGAATGGAGGCATTTAGAGTATGTTCTCTAGTTTACAGAGTTCTTTACATTTTTTCTGCCTAACATTCTAACATTTTTTTACTAATTTATAATTTGTTCTATAACTTTGTAATTAACTTCTATCTGTATCTATAAAATAGAGCGGGAAATACCCCCCTCAAAGTTTTCATGTCGTGCAGGGCTATAGGGCGTACCAAATTCCTATGCAGTTCCATTAAAAACATAAGTATAACACTTTTTGTTCTCGAGGAATTTCTCCCCGATATGGACGTTTTTAGACATCATGTATACTATTTTTGTATTTTGATACTGATTACGATACAATACGTCTTAACCAATATGCGCTGATAAAATATATTAGAAACTCAAGAGGTGACACCAGTTATTTCAAAGTAAAAGTATTATTTTTTAAAACAAAATGTATTTTAAATTTCCAATATCTATCATTTTATACATCTTCATTTAAATAGCGATGATATTTTATTAAAATAACAATTTTCTTTAATGGAATTGTGAGACCAGATTAAGACCAGGAACAGATTTGAGATACGATTTAGCGGATACAGTTATGTGTTCTTTATTTATTAAGACTGCAATGTTGGATAATGACAGCAGATGTAACGACGCCAGTTTTTACATCAATTTGACACGAGAGGTCAATTAGGCCATAGACCAAAGAGGCTAAGGTGTAGCCACGAGTTTGGCTGAAAAATGTGACCAATATGGATGATGTCTCATCTCGGTGTAAGGACGCTAGTTTTTACAACACTTTGATCTGAGAGGTCAATTAGGCCATAAACATAAGAGGCTAAGGTGTAACCCTGAGATTAGCTAAAAAAGGTGACCAATATGGCTGATGTCTGATCGCGGTTCCCTAAGGTCGACCAATCAGAGCCAAAGAGGCGTGTCAGACCTCAGACCAAAAGATTCCAAAAAGGATATGCACGACTTCGAAGACAGATACACAGATTAGACAACGGAATGACATAACAAGAGATATATCCTCAGAAATGCAGTAGAGAAGTAATTACGCTACATATAGCCACAGGGATTGGAGGAGAAATTCAGCAGAATGCCATGATGATTCCGTAAGAGTGTGTTCCACAGAGATTCCACAAAGTGTCCACAAAAAATGTCTGATTTAGACTTCAACGAAAAGAGCAGGTGCAGTAAGTGTTTGAAGGTATGTACCCATTAATTATTGTAGCAGGTCATAGAACATCATGGTAGTTAAAACTTACTGGTCTCACATCTCCGGTCTCACATGTCCGATCTCACGTGTCCAATCTCACATGTCCGATCTCATCCGCAATAACATGATAATTATTGTAATCAATTTAATAATTAAAAAAATGCTGTTAATAAATAATGTTATTTTTTAAGGTTAAAAATGGTGCAATTAATTGAGTAACTTTATGTTAATAATTATTCTATTACAGGAACTCGCACGGAAGATAAATATAGTGGGTTTTAATAGCGGCACAACGCAATGGGTTTAACGATTTACGATATTCGGCCATGAATAAGAGAATTTAATTTAATATTATGATTTGCATATATGTTTTGTGCACCACAGGAATACTTACTGAGGGTATATAAATCCTAAGCAGGGTGCTCAAATAGTTTGAAGAGACAAATAATAAAAATGCAAAAAAGACTCAGCATTTTATGTAATAAATTTAATATTTTAAAATATTGAAAAGAACCATTCTGAAGATAAAATTAAATCGACATGTTAATATTAAATTTATTTTTGTAATTTTGTTAATTGTGTTTATTCAAATGTTTTAAAGTTCAAAAAGTTATTTCTAAAAAAAAAAATTAACTATTTCATTTGCTAAATTAAGCTCAAATTCTCAATGTTTAAATAACAAAAAAATAGCAGTTTAAATTAGCAAATAAACATAATTTTTATTCATTATATTCTTTATATTTTTAAATGTCGTAACTAATAAATATTTCTCTATCAAAACCTTCTTAATATAAAAGAACAATTAAATGAACATAATAAATATATCTATGTGGTTAGGAGTTAAATAAAGCTTAATTATCAAATGCAATTCTCGTGAACAAATATCAAAACAAATAAATTTGATAAGAAAATAGTCACATAATTAAGTAATATGTTAGTAAACATTTATTTAACTACGTTACGGCACATTTAGGATTTGAAAATAGTATGTTATTAAAGTTATATATTTTCTCTAACAAATATTGAGTATCACTATCTTAAGTAGATACAGCACGTAAAAGTAAGCAATTTTATTCAATATACCACCTTAATTCATTCAATTTAAAATATATAAGTTAGAATTTTGTCTGACAATTTTTTTAAAAATAGATGAATTCGTTGAAAATTCCATTGAATGTTTTAACTATATTTTTATTAAATTTCAAATATGCCCATGTGGAAATTTATGACAAAATATTTGTCATCAAGCAATGCTTTCAGATTCACGAATTAAATTATATAGGAATTCTCGAATAAGTGAATGAAGAGAATAAATAACATTTTGAAAAATAAGAGTGACAAGAATTATTTTTTTAAATATAAATAGTTTCGTTAATGCTATTTCCTTTCGAAATGGAATATATATGTGCCTAGTAAATTTAGGCTCTTATCATTTGATATATATATATATATATATATATATATATATATATATATATGTGTATATATATATATATATATATATATATATGTGTATATATATATATATATATATATATGACATAAATGTTTGATTTAATATATTCTCAGTACTTCATTCGGGAATATTTATGATTTGAATACCTTGTTGCACATTCAGTTTAGTGAAAAATGATTCTAAAATGAAGTCTCACAGTAATATAGCAAAATAATTCAATTCATAAAATGCTTAAATTAAAAAACTCCTTCATATTTTATTCATGAACATGCATTGCTGTAATTTCATTTTTTTTCTTATTATTTTTTATGTCGGAATTAATATTTTAATATAAAACTGTTTTAGAAAAAATATAATATTAATGACTTTTTATTACAATGCTTATCCAATTATTTTATTTTATACAGGTGTTAAATGTTGGAAATAATACATTTTTTTCATTCTTACTTCTCATCGATTAAATATGATTTATGGAAGGATACAGGTTAACGGAATGTGGATTCTTTTTAACACTTTACAACAAAGTTGAAAACTCTTTTTGACTTTGTTCATTCTGTCTGCTTGTCTGTCTGTCTGTCTGTCCGTTAGCACGTGAATTGCCGTAAAATTGACTTAATCAAAATGAAATTTTAGTATGTTGTTCAGACAGTCTGTAGGACCTATGGGAATATAAAAGAATAATATCACCCAATTAGTTTTGGATTGAACCCGGGCTGAAAAAATGAAATACATTGAACCCTATGGGACCTAATTTTTCAAACATTTTTTAAGCGAATTTAAAATTCACAAATTGCTTCGAAAATTTTAGGTGATATTCAAATTATTTCATAAAATATATAAAAAAAAATCAGCGAAATATATTCAGTAGTTTTTAAATAAAAATTAAAATAGTAATTACACCTCTTATATGAAGCAATCACGTGACCATGATATGAAAAGATCTCGTGACCCACTTCAAAATGATACATGGCATCCATCTTGTTTCAAAATTGTGATTTTCAAAGTTCTTTTTAATTCATATTCAGTGTTGTATCCGCCCTAAAGCACTTTATTTTTGCTTAAATTATGTGAATCTACATACTGAAATAATGCAATTTCAATATATTTGAGTTTAAATAATCATCCAAATTTGATTATTTCTACAACGAAGCCTATTTTTCACTTATGTAAAATGCAAACAGCAAAATATGTAAAATGAGTTGTATTAGAATTGCTGTATTTCTTTAACACAAAATTATTTAGCTCATGGAGTTTGCTTAGCTGACATGAATGAAATAGTAATTGATTTTGCAGAGATTTAAAATACTCTTCTGCATCTACTTGTGTAATATCACTCTTTATCCTACTTACAAATATCTGCAGATAATGTAAAAATAAATTTCCTATTGTAAGGGACGATTTTTAACTTTAACAGTCTAAATTGAAGACGGTGTAAGCAAAGAACCAGTTAAACAAATATCAGTTAAGAAGTATTCTACTGTATATTCAAGTGCTAAGAGAAATGCTTTGTTGCTTATATACTCACTTCCTGGGCCTCAACTGTTAGACTAATATTAATGAATTATCATATACTTCGGGAATTGAACAAAATGAATAAAAGTAATTGTATTTATATAACAAAAGAAAAAGAAAGAACAGCTTATATATTTGCTAACAAAATATACAAAATACATAGTATCGTTTGCTATATAAAACACATCATTTTTACACAACTGAATATTTTCGCTGATTAACGAATTCCAAGATTCCCAAATTAATGATCAACGCAATCGTGTGAAAATATGTTTAAGCTATTATGCTATAGAGTAATAAAGAGACAAAAGACGAAATACATCCAATATGCAGAAGAAACTGTTCCTCGTTGCATTCGAAACAGCGTTTGGAATAGTTTTTAATGACTTGAAACCTCTCTAAATAGCTTGTTCCTAGATACGGCAGCGATACACAATGGATGATCATCATATGTTCCTAAATACAAATCGCCATAGGAACGACATAGCACGACTATCTTATCTAAATTTAACTGCATCCAATGACCAACATGCAAGCATAAAAACAAAGTTCAAATGGCTATACGAAATTCAGCGCTATGCAAAAATAGCAGTTTTTTTTGTAAATGGTTAACATAGACCGGCTTATTTAGAATTATGAATACAGAATATGACCTCAAAAGCAATGGACATATATCCATTATTTACAAGTTCATATTTACGTTTAATAGTTTGAAAGCAATACTTTATTGGAATAAAAAGTATGTAATGAGCCCTGCTGGCTAAAAGGGAATCGAACCCTAGATCTGTGAACTGGCCTGCCGACGATCTACCGTTGAGATTCTGGGACGAAATGGCAAGCTCTTGTCGTCAAAATGAATTCTTTATTATCCACCCTCTAATATCAGATTGACGGGCAAATATAACAGTCTGACTCACCACCTTCTGCTATTTTTACTTCAGGTTAGCCTCCTGGTACTGCCTATTTTTACCCAGGTTATTGCCCTACGTGATCGTTATCCTCTCAATTTGAAATCAGCGCTCATTCTTCGAAAGTCCATTGGATCCGCACTAATCGTACTAGAGTCACTTTTAGACCTTCGACATCTTTATACTGACCTACAAAGTTGATTTGTTTGGGCGCCATTGTAATGCGCCTTGCTGCATCAACAAGGAATCGAACCCGGGATCTCCGAACTGGCCAGCCCACGCTATATAGATGAGCTACTGGGACTCTTATCGTAGAAGTGGACTCTACAAGTATTATAATTTGGAACAATGACATTTTAGATGTCTACACTCTACACCAACCATGCAACCATTTGAAATACAATTGATTCCCATAATTGTTCTTAATTATTAAGGATCCTCAACCTTTTTCACTTCTCAATGTTTTATACATTTTAAATAATCCATGGCGGATCATATACAAAATTTCAACACAGTTCATTTTTATTGTTTGAACTTTCCAAAGATATAATTAACAAATATTTTCCGAAACATTGCTTAAACAGCTTGTAATGGATAATTGCGGTTTTGCCCTGAATTGTCTCCAGCCCTACATTTTAACAGTGATTGTTCCTTCTAGAATTTTACTGAATTGGACGCAGTACAACTTTATTTTTAAAGGAAATCTCTGTTCTTCACTCTTTCTTTCGTTTTCGAATTTAGAGAGATTTTCATTTACATGAAAATATAAAATGTTCATTAGGAGGTAACTTTATTCCGTAAATGTAGTTTTCTTCCGGTTGTCCCTTTCAGTGTTTTGCGATCAATATGATAGCATTTCTTTGATTATATCTAAATTAGATTCTTCGCATTAATAAATTGCTTCAAAGACCCCCACCACAGGAAACATGTCCAACTTAAAAAGTACAAACATTTGGTTAGAGTTATTCAATAACTAGAGCTGGTTAGAATTATTCAAACTGCTAATTTTCCAATAAATAAATGGTATATCACAGAACGCACTTTTCTCTTTTGATTATTGATTTACAATTCAAAACCATTTAGTGTCCTCAGAAAAATAATCTTACCCATTTAAACTAAACCAATTTATATCCGACATGGTTTTGCATTTCCTCTGAAATATACTTTATTTAAGCGTCGGGTCATCGATGCAAAATGATTTATTTTTGATTCCTAGAAATCTGACTGCAGAACACATGACATCCAAATGTAAGCCCGTATGTCATGGAATGTTTCATATACCGAAACTGCAGCATTTCGACCCTTAAATACATACTTCAATATATTTGAATGCCACATCTTCGGCCCTCAATGAGATCTTGTCATGTGTTAGTAAGGCATGTATCCGTGTCAAAGTCGAATTCACGGAATTAATTGCGTATGTTCAACATACATGATTTCAGAGAAATCTAAGAGAATGTATAATAGAAAATGAGGCTTCTGCTCCGGGAAGTGTGACGTATATATTAATAAGGTGTTTCAAATTGCATTTCGTACTGTTCAGGCAGAGAATCTGTTCGACAATGCTATGTGATTGTGTTTCCAATTATAAGTTACGCATTGATAGATTTCATGGGAAGGTTTTGTAATGAAATGAGAATTCGATTGGTAATTTATTAAGTCTTCTCTGAAAATGACAATAATTATTCTCAGTTAGTAAGGAAGTCTACAGTATTTCATAGATACTATAATTTGTTAATTATTATTTTATTATCTTTATACACATTTTGATTGTTTCATGAAGCATCGTTGGTATCATAAATAGGCTGTTACTGTGATTTACTTTCTTATCTCTATAACAAAGTAAATTTACATTTCATTTATTACTATTAAATTCACGAAAATCTTCGATTGAATTCAATATATGTTTTTATTTTAAAATAAAGCTGCAGAGAGAAATTGTCCTGAAATATATATTGAGGACCCTAATACCCTTATGATGTAAGGCGGGTTAATAATCTTAGTAAATGTATTTAAATTCAAATAATGTTTGTAGCGTTATGGAAAAGGAAATATCAATCCCTATGATATAATCATATCTATTCCCAAACATATATTCATGCCGAACCCCAATGATATATTTCTAAATATTTATAATGATATATTTATAATTATTCACCATGATATATTCGTTTCAATTCCCAATAATATGCTAATATTAATTCACAAATATATATTCATACCAATTCACAATGATATATTAAAACATATTTACAATCCCATTGAAATAATGTACGTCTATTTGTCTATAGGAATACATATAGTATGTGCATATATAATAACTAGAGGAAACATAGCATATTTCCAAAAAATATACATATATGTATCAAGAATTTGGAAGATTCGAACGGACGTTAATAGAGATTAAACAGTTTGATAACGTTATACTTAATGTAAAGACAACGATTCACGAAAAATTAATGAAATTATATCACCCTTATGAATAAGGATTAAAGTAATCCTATGTTGAAAGGAATGGGTGTTTAAGCTATTCAAGTGAAACACACTTGATTACTTTAAACACACTTGATACTTTTCCTTGATTACTTTAATTCCTTTTCATAAGTGAAGGAATTGATTGATTATACTGGTAGTGAAATATCTGCCTTATTTGTGTTAAGGGTGACGGTGGTGAACTGTGGTGGAAAAAGATTTCCTTCGAAACCGACTTATACCTTTAAATCTTTAAATATGTATACGTTTTACGAAGGGATATTTTCTTTTGTCAGCAAAGTCAAACAACAGCTTCAGCAAACTATTTTATGATTTATACAGAAATATGGATTCTTCGACAGAAAAGGCAATTGTTAGATGTATACATTACCCAAAATTTTGAAACATTTTATAAAATTACTTTTATAAATATATTCTAGAAGTTTTGGCCTTTCAATCCATGCCGTTTGGCCTATTTGGAGGTGTAAGGTTGCAGGGTCCACTTCTACGATAAGAGCTTCCAATTTCGTCCTAGTAGCTCAACGGTAGAGCCCTGGATGACCAGTTCAGAGATCCGTAGTTCGATTCCTAGTTGGGGCAGCCCCGGTCTTTGCAATGTCGTCTGGACAAATCAATTCTGCAAATTAGTGCAAATATGTTAGAGTTCTGAAAGTGACCCTAGTAGGACAAGTGCGAATTTAGTGAACTCTGGAAGATTGAGCAGGAAGCATTTCAAGTTGAGAGGAAAAAGTCTACGTAGGATACTAACCTGGGTAATAGTAGTAATAGCAGGAGGCTAACCCGAGGTTATAAACTAAGAGGTCGTCAATCAGACTGTCAGTTGCCTACCAATTCGGCATTAGAGGGTGAAGGTTGCTGATTCCATTTCGAAGATAAGAGCCTGCAATTTCGTCCGAGAAGCTTAACGGCAGAGTGAGGCCATGCCAGTTCGAAGATCCAGGGTTCGCTTCCCGGTTGGAGCAGCAAGGGTTTTTACTAGACGTCTGTTTGGGCGACCGGGACTGTGGCACCAAATTTAGATCCGAACCCAGTGGAGGCGACATCCAATTGGGACGGCAGAAATTTCGTATAGCATCTATTTTCCCCTACAATGATTGAAACTGTGAAGTTCCGTTATCATTGAACTGTATATCATAATAAACTAGGTTTTTCGAATCAATAAAATTTGTGATGAAAAACGTAAATTAGCACACTTTATAGAATTATTGAGTACATAGACTAATAATGCATATTCTCCCAAATTCGTAATTAAAATTCTCAACTCTGCGTATCAATTTCCACTCGATAACATCCAATACCACTTTCCCAATTATGGTGGCTGATAATATGGAGGAAAAAATATAATTATTTATTAATTATGTAATTAAATAAAAATGAATATTAATAAAAAAATAGAAAAATCATAAAATCGGAAAATACGATACATTAACATTAATGTTTTGAATTTTATTTTCGCTAAAAAATTGTAACTTTAGCCAGTTTGATACTACGATTTGAGCGCCTTGATAATGATGTTTAGTGGCAGTCTCGTTTATTCATTTTTTCTATGAATCACTTGTTTAGTAAGAATTTTCATCTATGCTTCATGTTCATATTCTGTTCCGCTTATATGGGTAATTGTCCTGTCTCTTGCTCTGACTTACTGGACGGGTTTGGGAGGGCCTCTGTGAACGTTTGTTCTTCCTACTAGGATATATTTCGTCATGTTCATTCCGGTGTTGCTCGATATTTTTCATACTGTTGCGGCTGTTCGCACTTACACGTGGTGAAATATGGAGTGTTCTTGTCTCATGGTAATTACTAGATTTCATAATTCTTCTTATCTTCAATTTTTCCTCTTTTGTTGCCTGTAGTCTGGTTTTTGGTATTTATAATAACGTAGTATTGCCAAATCTGAAACAGGCATTGGTTTGGGTTAATTAGAATTAAATACTCAGACCTGAAGAAGATTTTATTCTGGTTAATCTTCAAACTTCGGCCGATGCTGTTCTTTTCTAATAGCGGCACTGTGGCCGTGGTTTTGTTGTCCTGGTGATATATATATATATATATATATATATATATATATATATATATATAACCATGTTATACATATAACAGATACATCTGAATCCATAATTAAATATTGCTACTCGTATCTAAGACAGGCAGAGGCATGAAAGCCTAACTCTCAGAATTTGCCAGAGATGTGAAACAGACATGATTTAGTTTAATATGAAATGTGAATGTTTGATAGAAATCGGGTATTTCGGTCATGGAAGTGTGATAGATATATCAATAAGATATCTGTCATTCCACTTCATACCACCCAAGGAGATCATCTTCGATATTACAGTGTAAGTGTTTCAAACTACAACTTATGCAGTGATGGATTTTATGGGAATATTTTGACTGCACAGAAACTATTTATCGTATAGAATACAATTAATTTGAAAAATAGTCTTGTAAAATGGTAATAATATACTTTTTAATGATGACAAAGGGAGGTACTGGGACTTGTATATAGGGTTCCTAAGAAAGTTCTTAAGCACGCTATACTTTTTAATACTGACAGAGACAAGTGCGAGGACTTATATATAGGCTTATTAGGAAAGTCCTTGAAAAGGCCAATCTGTTTAATGCTGACAAAGGGAAGTACTGGAGCATATATATATATATATATATATATATATATATATATATATATATATATATATATATATATATATATATATATATATATATATGTATATATATATATATATATATATATATATATATATATATATATATATATATATATATATATATATATATATATATATATATATATATATATATACATATATATATATATATATATATATAGGGTTCATAGGAAAGTTATTAAGCACAATAAACTTTCTAATGCTGACAAAGGAAAGTACTGGTACTTATATATAGGGTTCCTAGGAATGTCCTTATTCACAATAAACTTTCTAATGCTGACAAAGGAAAGTACTAGTACTTATATATAGAGTTCCTAGGAATGTCCTTATACACAATACACTTTCTAATGCTGACAAAGGAAAGTACTGGTACTTTTATATAGGGTTCCTAGGAATGTCCTTATACACAATAAACTTTCTAATGCTGACAAAGGAAAGTACTAGTACTTATATATAGGGTTCATAGGAAAGTTATTAAGCACAATAAACTTTCTAATGCTGACAAAGGAAAGTACTGGTACTTATATATAGGGTTCCTAGGAATGTCCTTATTCACAATAAACTTTCTAATGCTGACAAAGGAAAGTACTAGTACTTATATATAGAGTTCCTAGGAATGTCCTTATACACAATACACTTTCTAATGCTGACAAAGGAAAGTACTGGTACTTTTATATAGGGTTCCTAGGAATGTCCTTATACACAATAAACTTTCTAATGCTGACAAAGGAAAGTACTAGTACTTATATATAGGGTTTTTAGGAATGTCCTTATACACAATAAACTTTCTAATGCTGACAAAGGAAAGTACTAGTACTTATATATAGGGTTCCTAGGAATGTCCTGTACACAATGTACTTTTTAATGCTGACAAAGGGACGTTCAAGGAATTACATATAGGGTTCTTAGGAAAGTAAGTAGAATAGCATTTTTAATGCTGACAATGTAAATAACAGATCTTTTATGTAGTGGTTCCTAGGAAAGTCCGTAAGCACAATATCCTTTTCAATGCTGACAAATAAAAATCGGATGTGGGCAGCGCATGCTTTTCCTATGTAATGACTTTACTTATTTAACGATGGAAAAGTGATGAAAATATTCACGGCACAGTGTTTGAAACGTTAAATTGTACATTTGGTATTTTCCCGGATCACAACATGTAAAACTATTTCATACTTAATTAACTTATACCTTACGTAACTCTAAATTAACTATTGATATCATCCTAAGCAATATAACCCATATATTTAAATAGTTTAATAATATATTCATCAATTAGACGTCATTTTCATTAACGTGGCGTTATTTTTTCAATTTTGATAATACCTTCGTCAATGTGAGGCTAAATATCGCCAATTTGATGATATTTGTAAGAGTTTTACTTATAATAAAAGTATGCCCATCATATGACGGAATTATAAATTTGCAAAATATTGCATCTCATTTGGCATTATTTCTATCAATTTGGCGACATTTTATCAATTTGATAACATTCTTTTCAATCCAGCAACAATTCAAAAAGTCGCCAAGTTGGCGATATGCCGCTACAATTTGTTGCCAGAATCCCGTCAAGCGTTACAAACGAAGAAGCTTTAATTAGAGCTGATCATGAGAAATATATGCTTAAAATTTTTGATGAAAACAATGGTGTAATAAAGCGTTTGGAACAATGAATTAAGAAAACATGTTTTTAAATGATACAGAAATGCTACAAGTCATTAACATGCAGGCTGGCATTACTGAGAAAATAAAATTAAAGCTAATCAGACTTGGGAAATATAGATCATTGTGGTTGCTGTGAAATGTGGATATTTGGAATAATACGGGATTGCCGTCTTCTCAAATACAATGAATATATTAATACAATGTCTTAAACTCGTTTCATACTACCTACACAGAAGATTTGTTCGATATTACAATGCGGTTCTGTTTCGAGTTTAACTTGCGCGGTGGTATACTCAAGGGAAGAATTAGCGCAGAAACAATTGTTTGAAAATCAAATACTAATTGATAAAATTGTTTTTGAAATTGTAAATATAGAGCCACATGCTTGCAATGTATATAATAGTCTGTTATTGTTTATTATTGTGCCTTAATATCAGTATAACTTATTTTCTGGCATGGTCATTTCAGATTAATCAGGGTTTTGAATGACTGTATTTAAAAACGCCGTTATTATGATAAATTAAATATTAATTTATTAAAATATATAATACTCTGAGAAGTCGATCTTACAAGGACAATGAAAAATTTTAAACCAGGAGTAGAACATGATCCGGAAATAAAAATCTTTATTGAATTTCTCAACACCCTCTGGCATTATATACTGAATTGACAGTTGTCCACATTTATAGCCAATCCTATAAAATATATGTTCTAAAGAAAATGTTTGAATCAGAGGGGGACGTTTTTAGTGAACCACACTACGTCCTCTCCAGAATTTAATACTGAATCCTTATAAGATATTACCTATGTTCTATTTATTGCCAAACTTAAGAAATACATGTTTCAAGCAATGTGAAAGTTCTTAAACCGGATATTGAAAAATAACATGTACAGGAAATGCTTAAAGACTACAACACGCTTTGGAATTCTATGTTGAAACTAGATCAGTCATCATATAAGCTCTATCTACAGCACATCTTGAGAAATATATGTTTTGAAAAATGTTTCATAAAAGCAATAGAATAGAAAAGGGTTTAAGACCGATGAATAAATTACACATGTTTTTTAAATGGTAGAAAAACATGATGATACATTCTTATTAATAGTCGCTGAGACTGACAGTGTTGTGAAAATAGCAATAAAATTAATCACAACTGTGAACTATAGATTATTCTGCTTACCATGAAATGCGAGTATTTGGGATAATTCGGGATTGTTAGCTATGCAAGTGTGTTGAATATATTAATAAGATGTCTTGAATTCATTTTACACTACATACACAGAAGATTTGTTTAATATTACAATGCGATTCTCTTTCGAGTTATAACTTCCCCGGTGATAGATTCTTAGGATAATTTAATTGGCATAGAAATAATTGTTTGAAAACGAAATTGCTAACTAATTAAATTATGTTTGAAATACTAAGCATAGACCAGCATTCTTGCTAAGAGTAAAGTATATGATATAGTCTGACATTCTAAATTACAGTATTTAAATATTGGTTGAATTTATTCAAACTATTTATTTTAATTATTCTTTAAATTATAGCCAGTTTAATCTACTAAAGGTTTTAATACACCTTTTAAAAAACCGGTGTTATTATAATTATGTATATATTTATATCAATTTGAATATATTAAGAAATGTGACTCTGTGGACAGACAGTTATAAACTAGGGCATAACAAAAATGCTGCGCAAATGAGTTTAATTAAGAAGGTGTACGTTTCTCATCAAATTTTCGGATTTCTTATTTCCTTCTGGATGGTAATTTTAAGTTTATTCTGAAGGTTTTGCCACATTTCAATAACCATGGTCCTTTTCCTGAACCTTCCCTGTAACAGCTCTATACCCTTTATGTGAGTTGGACGGTCTGGGTAAAATAAATAAAAAAATCACCATGTTCCTCGCATATATTGTTTAAATAGAAAGTGTTTCTTCAATAGGCATTTTTAGCACTTTACAACACAGTTGAAAAGTGTTTATGACTTTGTTCATTCTGTCTGTCTGTCCGTTAGCACGATAACTGCCGTAAAAATGACTTAATCAAAATGAAATTTTAGTATGTTGTTCAGACGGTCTGTAGGGCCTACGGGAATATAAATCAATAATATCACCCAATTAGTTTTGGATTGAACCCGGGTTGAAAAAATGAAATACATTGAGCCCTATGGGACCTAATTTATGGGACTAACCATAAAATATATAAAAAAAAAAATTCAGCGAAATATATTCAGTAGTTTTTTAAATAAACATTCAAATAATAATAACACATCTTATATGAAACGATCACGTGACCATGATATGAAACGATCACATGACCCAATTCAAAATGATATATAGCATCCATCTTGTTTCAAAATCGAGATTTTTTTAAGTTCTTCTTAATTCATATTGAGTGTTGTATCCGCCCTAAAACTACTTTGATTTTCCTTAAATTCTGTGCATCTACATACTGAAACAACGCAATGACAATATATTTGAGTTTAAATGCTCATCTAAATTTGATTATTTCTACAACTAAGCCTATTTTTCACCTATGTAAAATGTAAACAACAAAATATGTAGAATGAGTTGTATTAGAATTCCTGTAATTTTTTAACACAAAATAATTTAGTCCATGGAGTCTGCATGGCTGATATGAATGAAATATTAATTGATTTTATAAAGAGAAGGACGATTTTTTTCGATTTAGTTTTAAGCATAGAGTTTAATTATTTGTAGCTCCATAGTCTTAAATAGAATGTTAAAATAAAATAAATTATTATAGTATTGTGATGAATGAAATGAATGGGAGAAAGTCATGAATGAAATCCTGTTTTTATAGAGAGATCCAGGCGTGTTATTTTTTCTATGACGTCATTTGAATTAATTTCAGTTGTTTTCGAAGAAGTTTTCAAATATAATAAATTATCGTAGTTTTATAATAATTCTAAAACTATTACCGAGGAATGCATAACATTTTAGAGATGTTTAAACCAGGCAAATTATATTTCAATGCCGTCATTTGAATGAAGTTCATTTTTTTCGATGAAGGTTTAAGTTTTCAAATATAATAAATTAATGCAGTATTGTGATAAGTTTCAAAATATTTCCGAGGGATGTATTGCATTTTAGACTTGTTTAAATAAAATTCCATTGAAGTTGGAAACTGTTTCATAATCAATGCTTTAAGGATGATTGATGTTTCTTGTCTTTCTTCAAACAGACGATTATTTGCAAAATCATAACGCTCGCATTGGAAATTTTAAGAGCTGTATTATTAATTCACGTTGATTGAAAACATACCGAACTCGCAAAGCCGCCACAATGGTCATGCTTCATCACCGCCTGACGTTGCAGAGTATAACTGCATATTTTCTATTGTTAGATATAAACTAGTATGTGTCTGAGTCTTTGGAAAAAGTCGCATTTGCTTAGTTCTAATACTTTATAAATTACTTATTTAAATCCTTTCTGGCGTTTCAATCACATGAATTTAACATTTAGCTTCGCAGATAGTTAATAATTATATTACTGTAACCGCAGAGATGTCCATGGTGGTGTAGGAAAATATCATTAGTAAATTCATTAAACTATCGATTTTATTTTGGTGCATTAACAATTGAATTTCCTACAATCAATTCAGCGTCTTTTTTAACGAAATACATTTTTAATTTAAGAAATCATAAATATAAGCACAGTAATCTGCTTCATTGGGGACCGGATGTTAATGTGCTGCAATATGCAAAATTGTTGAAGGGCGATGACTTAATTTTGGGCTAAGTAAATATAGAGGGGATTTGGTCATAAAATATTGCTTATTTTTTCACAATGCATTTTTGAAAATTAATATTATTACAAAGAGAACAAATAAAAGCATATGTTAGTATTAACAGCTTGATTATTCAATGATGTGGTAAGACCGAAATTGGCTTTACTAATATATTTCGTTATATATTCGGAGATGGAATAATTTTCCGATACTAAATGAAATCCCTGTTTTTTGTCGCAGTCGGTCACAATTTGGCGTAGACTTGGCCTGGTCATTCGTTGTCTGAATTGGTTTCTTTTGGCTTTTGCTCCAGGGTGACAATATTTCCATCTATCCCCTGTTCGCAAATAAGTAAATATTTTTTTTTATTTCGTCTATCCAGATTTTTACATGTTTCTGTCATCCCTACATACGTGTTTCTGTCATCTCTATTACTATATAAAACCAGTTTAAAACTGTGGCATAATATTTCCTTAAGTAAAAGTGGTCAAGCACCAAAACGTCGAGTAAATTTTATTTAATAAGTACATGTACGTAGTAGTCACAATAATCCACCAAACGTATCTCACAAGTGCGAGCCCACTCACCTTAGCTAAAAATAAACACATGCATTAAATACACAAGTTATCTTTAAAATTATATTTATTTTATGTCCACTCACACTCAATTATTGTCAGATACATTATCACTAAAACCCTTAAAAATCAATTAATTTACACTACTCATTGATTTACATTCTTAATTCTCTTAGAAAGAGCTTACGAAGGAAAATCTTAAGTCAATGTGAGATTGTGGTGAAATCTGACATTGAATAACGACCGTTTGCCATATCATAATTTTGGTATATACCTCGTTTACTGCAGTATCATAGTATATATGTACAAATTTACCTATAAGGTCTCACAAAAATATTGTGTTTTACTTCTGATAATTTTCTTAATTCTGATCCTAAAAATCTTAAAAAATGTACATCAGTACATCATTGTTTCGCGGTTTGTTTTACACCCACACTTCATTTTAAATACAACATATGCATCAGTTATTCCAACCCTTTAAACTCGATAAATGTCCTTATTTTTTCATTGTTCTATTAGCATAAACCTTAGTGCAGCAAGTAAAAGAAACACAACCTCCGCTTGAACACAAATACGTGACTTTGTCCGCTTTATTTAATTTCATTCACCTGGGTAGTTTTTTTTTTTGTTGTTGTTCTTATTACCCTTCTTCTCTCTCTTTGTGCATCATTTCCGTTCTTGCGAAATCAAGTATGTGACTGGAGTATTTTTTTAGATGAATAAACATGGGAATGGTATAGAATGACGTGTATAAAGGGAACCAATGTAACAAGAAGGTATTTGAGTAATACTACGAAGGAAAACCTTAAAGTCAATAAGTAGAAAAGACTTTGTACAAAGGATAAGGAAAACTTGAGCAACGCTTTTAACCACAAATAAGTATTATATATGCTTAAATAAGTTGCTTAAGTTTTCTTTAAAACCGTATTGTGTTCATAGAAATTTAGCATTGCTTAATTTTGTATTCGTTTAAATAAAATTACTTCAAAAATCATTAACTTGTGTTTAGCATTTGAAAAAAAGAACTATCATTAAAATTTCACCCGCATAATAATTATGATTTTTTGCAACTGATAATAATCATCCGCAATACGTGTTACTGACTTTACAAAGCTTTCAGAAGCATCTGGATGACCTAGAAGACTAAATCTTTGCGCACTTGTTATATCAGATATAGGACATAATATTATAAAGCTATATTTAATATCATAATATAACTATATATATAATTAAGCAATGTCCCTCCCCGGGTTCTAGAACCGTTTTTTTTATCTATCCGGACCTTCTAGAAGCTCATGTCGACCCAGAAGACTGAATTTTTGCACACTTATAGCATCGGGCGCGGTAGCCCATTGGTTAGCGCGCTGGAGTTGCACTCGGAAGGCCCGGGTTCGATTCCAGCCACTGCCAAAACTGCCGCCGTGTTCATGCGGAGTACGATCACGTTAAACATGTGGGTCCGAAAGTCCTTCCGAGAGGTTGGTGGTAGGGGAAGGAGGGTACGGTCCCCGTGGATGCCTCCCCCACTGGGTTCCGGTCTAAATTGGGTGGCACTTCCCGACCGTCCAATCAGTTACCTTACACCTTTCTGGTAGGTCGGACGGTCTGGGTTTCAACAACAACAACAACAACAACACTTATAGCATCGCACTCATAGAATCTAACGCAGCAGTCAAATTAGTTCATTATTTCATTTTCAAACGAATGTTGTCGATCTGTAGATTTTTCAAATAATTTTAAAAAAATTGAGAACATATAAAAGTTTCAATTACGACCGATTAATACATTTATATCTATCTCGAGCGTGCTCTTAAAACCTACCTACACTATATTTATGATTTTATTCTTGAACAAAAGTTAGATATTTCTAAATGTTTCTAATAAGTTTACCAAAACTGAGAACACCTACAAAATTGAATTCTTACGATTTAATAACATAATAGCTACCATCAGTGTGTTCTCAAAATCTACACGATTAATTTCAGGATTTTATTACTTCACGAAAACTATCGATCTGCATTTTTTTCCCGATATGTTTTTTATCAAAATTGAGAACACACTTACATTTGAATTATATCCATTTTATAAATTTATAGGCAACTCGAGCTTGTTCTTGTATTAAAATCAACTCATATTCCTAATTTTATTTCTAAACGAAAGCTGTCGATCTGCAATTTTTTCTAATACGTTTGTCAAAATTGAAAACACCTACGAATGTGAATTCTTACCGTTTAATAACTTGTAGCTGCATCAGCGTGTTCTTGAAATATAATCAATCAGTTTTCAGGATTTATTAAACGAAAGCGATCATTATTGAACAAAAGCTATCTATCTGCAGATTTTCACACTAGTTTTTATCAAAATTGAGGACACACACACACACATTTGAATTATGGCCATTTTATAAATTTATAGCTATCTCGAGCTTGCTCTCGTATTCCACAAAGCCCATATTCTTGATTTTATTTCAAAACGAAAGCTGTCGATCTCCAGATTTTTCCAATAATTTGTCTGAGAGGCCAATAGCATTCATAGATTTCACATTTATTGTTCTTTTATTAATTCTTTATTAATTATTTTATTAATTATTTAGTTTATAGTGTATTTTAGAAATATTTTACACAACTTCCATGCTTGTTTTTGAAAGGCAGAACACCGCCTAACTTGGGAAAATATTCCAATTCCATGTATGACTATTTATTAAATTCATCCACTTATTTGTACCAGGATGATTACCGTTATAACTTTCCTTATATACGTAGCATAATGTATATGGAAACGATTGTGCCGGGGTCGAAAATACGAATTCGATTTTTCGACGGGAGAGCATCCTTGATCACAAATCAAATATTTTTGAGAAGATGTACGTATGTGTGTGCGTGTGTGTGTGTGTGTGTGTGTGTGTGTGTGTGTGTGTGTGTGTGTGTGTATGTATGTGTGTGTGTGTGTGTGTGTGTGTGTGTGTCAGTGAGTCTGTGGAAACGTTAACTGACGTAAGAATGGACCGATTCGAACGATCGAACTATCCATCGAACGGTTCGAACTATCCACCAATGCAATTTCCAAAGATATATTACGCAGTAAATTACAGTAATTCTATAAATATGTATAAAAATCTAAATATTTCGACATTCCATATATTACTTTTAAATTTTTATTCGAACGTTGGCAGAACTAATGAGATTCAGACATTTTTCGTTTGCAAAACATTTTCAGCCAAGTCCACTTTTATCTCACTTAATCCTTAATATAACTTTCCTTATATATGTAGTGTATAAGGAAAGTATTATGACGGGGTCGAAAATTCGAATTCGAGTTTTCTACGGGAGAGCACGTTTCAAGCATCCCTGATCACGAATCAGACATTTTTGAAGTGATGTCTGTGTGTGTGGATATGTGTGTGTGGGTGTGTGAAAGTATGTGCGTGTGTGTGTGGAAGTATGTGTGTGTGTGCAGAAACGATATATCACGAACGAATGGATCGATTCTATTGGTACAAAATTACAATCCGTGAAAAATCCGTTCAAAATTACAATCGATTCTAATTTGGTACAAAATTATACTCCGTGAATACTGGAAGCCTATTGTTTTTAAACTCAATCGAATGTTCAGAACCCCCTTCAGTTTTCGAGTGAAAACTTAAAAATATAATTAAAAATCAAAACTTTTAATAAAGTTACTCAAATAAATATTTCTTATGTAACTTTTCCATAGAAAACGATTGACATAAACTTTATAATGCTAACATGAACCGTTATCGAGATATTGAAAGTTTTTCAAATAATTACATCAAACATTCAATTAAAAAGGAAATACTAACTGTTGAGAAACATGTTCACTTTTCATATGTGATATCATGCGTTTAATTTGATGACATCATTCTCGTGGATCTAGCTCATTCCATTCATGAGAAAAAACACTTTGAGTAATACTTTGGTATTTGAACGCCAATAGTCATTTAACTGCTATAAAAATAGCTTATTTCTCCATCCATACCGCTTGGCGAGATTTTGGCGACGAATTTGTCGGTATATGGCCAACTTGGCTACTTTTTTAAAAGTTGCCAAATCAACGAAAATCTCGCCAAATGGATAAAAATGACACTAAATTAATGGACATAAGGACCAATTGACAAAAAGTCAATATCTTAGAAATAACATAAATGTCTACTGTAAGAATAACCTATTTTTAGTTTCCTTATATACATAATGTATAAGGAAAGTATTGGGACGGGGTCGAAAATTCGAATTCGAGTTTTCGACGGGATAGCACATTTCAAGCATCCCTAATCACGAATCAAACATTTCTGAAACATGTCTGTGTGTGTGTAAGTGTGTGTGAAAGTATGTGTGTGCGTGGTCGAAAGTATGCGTGTGTGTGTGTTAGTGAGTCTGTGGAGACGATAACTAACGAACGATTGGACCGATTCGAACGAAATTTGGTAGAAAAATCACAATCTGTAAACACTGGAGGCCTATTGTTTTATATGCAATCGAATGTTCAGAACACCCTACATTTTCGAGTGAAATTTTGAAGAAATCGTCAAAAAATCAAAACCGCTAATAAAATTACGCAAATATGTAGACATTTCTTATGTAATCTTTTATTAGAAAATGATTGACATAAATTTTAGGACGCTAACATGAACCGTTCTTGAGATATTGCACATTTAAAAAAAATTATCAAAAAATCATATAAAATAAAAATATTTCCTATTCAGAAACATATTCACTTTGCATATGTAATACCATGAAATAAATTTGATGACATCATTCTCGTGGAACTAGGTCGTTCCATTCAGGAAAAACGATACTTTGAGTAATAATTTTGTATTTGAACGCCAATATTCGTTTATCTGCTGTAAGAATAACTTATTTCGCTGTGTATAACGCTTGGTGAGATTTTGGCGACGGATTTGGCAGAATGTCGCCAACTTGGCGATTTTTTTAATTGTTGCCAAATTAACAAAAATCTCGCCAAATGGATAAAAATGACACTAAATCAATGAAAATGACTAATAATTGCAGAAAATTCAATATCTTGGAAATAATATAAGTATCTACTATAAGAATAACATTTTTTTTAACTGTAAAAGTAGTAAATTCATTGCATTATATACGAAAAGTCATGTGTTGCCCACATCAGTTTTTTTTTACTGTAAAAGTAGTAAATTCATTGCATTATATAAGGAAAGCCATGTGCTGCCCACTTCATATTTTTATATTTGTTAACGTAAAGTACCCCTATACATAACACTGTCTGGTACCATATTTTTTGAAAATTTAAAAATATAAATGGTATCTAAACATAACCGAATTCTGAAAGTTATCTGAATAAGTAAAACCGATGCTTCTAAGGAATTGACTAACAATACTACCTTGAAGAAAGCAGTCATATGTCAGTTAAGTCACCGTTACTTGTCAGTTAAGTGTGACCGGTCACTTAACTGATATCTGCCGATTTTTTTCAGTATAGAGCATGGGCACGAGTGTAAATAAACAACCTGCGTGATAGAATGCCTAAAAACGTAAGGGCAAAAGGGCGTTATTTTTACCATAACGTGTAATGGTAAACAGACGATGATGGCAAATAAAATTTGAAACTAAACCCATTAAATATTGAAATTTATTTTTGTGATGAAATTAAGTTGCTTAGAATACTTGAATAACAACATATATTTAAAGATTCCATTTGCTAAAGTGAACTTTAAGTGATTTTAAGTGGATGTATACTACTACTCATTTTTACTGTGGTCACTAACTAGAGGTATAAAGATGTATACATTTACTAGCAAATGCTGCAATGTACATGTAAGCGTGAAGGGAAAGATATGTAACGATTGTTCTTTAAAAAAATATGATGTGGGCAACACATGATTTTCCTTATATAATGCAATGCATTCACTACTTTTACAGTAAAGAAATGGGTTTTTATTGTAATAGATAATTATATTCTTTCCAAGCTATTGAATTTTTGACGATTAGACGTCATTTTCATTGATTTAGCGTTATTTTTATCCATTTGGCGAGATTTTTGTTAATTTGGCAACATTTAAAAAAGTTGTTAAGTTGGCGACATTCCGCCAAATTCGTCGCCAAAATCTCGCCAAGCGTAATGGACGGCAAAAAATGTTATTCTTATAGCAGATAAATGACTATTGGCTTTCAAATACAAAAGTATTACATAAAGTATCTTTTCTCGTAAATGGAACGAGCTAGATCCACTAGGATGATGTCACCAAATTTATCGCATGATATTACTTTATATGAAAAGTGAACATTTTCCCAACAGTTAATATTTTTTAATATATGGGATATTTTGATAAATTTGTTTAAAAAATGTACAATATCTCGAGAATGGTTCATGCTAGCATTCTAAAATTTATGTCAATCGTTTCTTAAGGAAAAATTACATAAGAACTGTCTATTTCCGTAACTTTATTAAAGGTTTTGATTTTTTGATGATTTTTTTAAAATTTCACTAGAAAATTTAGGTGGGTTCAGGACATTCGATTACGTTTAAAAACAATAGGCTTCCCGTATTCACGGATTGTGATTTTTGTAATACATTTCATTCGAATCGCTTCATTCGTTCGTGAGATATCGTCTCCACAGTCTTACTGACACTCACACACACGCAGACACACACACACACACAGACACACACACACACACACACACACACTCACACATAGCCATCACAGTGCTTGAAACGTGCTCTCCCGTCGAAAACTCGAATTCGAATTTTCGACCCCGTCACAATACTTTCCATATACATTATGTATATAAGGAAAGTATAAAACTCGTATATATATTTTAATTAAAGTGAATATTTTATTTCCCGGTTAATTAAATATTTCCATCAAACAAGATAAATTTATTAAATTTAGAAGTTAAACGATTGTAAGTTTCTAAAGTAACCGTTTTTAATACAGAAATAATGAAAAATTTCCATACTGCTAAGCAAACAACAATTTTGTTTTGGAAACGTCACGAAACGTAAAGGCAAAATTATCCGTATGACGGCACGTTCCCATGCTGTATTGTAAGTTAATTTCTTGCAAGTTGTATCCAAAACGCGCAGATTTATGATTGAATTTCGCACTCCCAGATGGGACATTTCTGCAACGATGTCATTAAGTGAATCATAATGTTTAACAATATTCTATTGCACACATTATATAATAATATATTTACAAAATAGTCACTATACGTTTACTTAAGGTTGACTAAATGTGAAAAATCAACACAAATTAAAGAAAGTTGTCTTACGTTAAAATTAAATGTACAGATCGAACTATTTTTTTTACAACTACATGTATGACCAATATGTTCCATTAAAAAGGTGCAATATGTTACTAAAAATACTTTGAGCGCTATATTTGAAAAAAATCCGCAAGTTCCGTTTTCAATGAAGGAAAAAAAAATAAATTTTCTACTTTTGACCACCGTTATGCAGAATGTAATTTCAGTCATCAGTCCCCTAACCAGTGTATCACTAATACTATTTGCAAACCATTTTCTGAAAAATATTGCTTTTTACTTTCCTTATATACATAATGTATAAGGAAAGTATTGTGACGGGCTCGAAAATTCAAATTCGAGTTTTCGACGGGAGAGCACGTTTCACGAATCCCTGATCACGAATCAAACATTTTTGAAGTGATGCCTATGTATGTGTGTGAAAGTATGTGAGTGTGAGTGTACGTGTGTCAGTGAGACTGTGGAGACGATAATTGGCGACGATATTTGGTACAAAAATCACAATCCGTAAACACGGGAATCCTGTTGTCTTTATACGCAATCGAATGTTCAGAACCCCCCTAAATTTTCGAGTAAAATTTTGATAAAATCGTCATAAAGTCAAAACCGCTACTAAGTTACGCAAATATACATTTCTTATGTAATTTTTTATTAGAAAACGGTTGCCATAAATTTTAGAACGCTAACATGAATCGTTCTCGAGATATTGCACTTTTTTCAAAAATATTTTCCGAAAGTTATATAAAATAAAAAAATATATATATTTCCTATGGAGGAACATATTCATTTTTCATATGTAATACCATGGGATAAATTTGATGAAATCATTCTCGCGGGTCTAGCTCGTTCCTTTTTTGAAAAAATATACTTTGAGTAATACTTTTGTATTTGAACGTCAATAGTCATTTACCTGCTGTAAGAATAACTTAAGTCTCCCTCCATAACGGTTGGTGAGATTTTGGCGATGAATTTGGCGGAATGTCGCCAACTTGACATTTTTATTGTTGCCAAATTAACAAAAATCACGCGAAATTGATATAAAATAACGCTATTAATAACCTTTTTTTAAATTGTAAACGTAGTAAATTGATTGCATTGTATAAGGAAAGTCATGTGTTGCCCACATCAGATTTTTTATCTTTTTATCACAAAGTTCCAAAGCTAAATATGTATTTAAAATATTTATTTGAAGATAGATACAAACATTTCTTTACCTATCAAGAACCTACCTATCATCTTTACCTATCATCAGTTATTGTTAATTAAATACGAACCCTATGCATATATAGTGTAATAAAATTAATTGGTTTTTCAGTAACAGTGGATATAATTTCATTAATAGAAACATTTACATGATTCAATATTAATATAAGTAGCATTTTATATTACATCTTAAAAAATAATTAAAATATAACACGCTAGAATTGTACTCACGTATTTCCATTGAGAATAGATTTAAATTTATAAATTTATTAATATCTAAGAATTTGTATATCTATGAATCATTTCAAGCATCAATTCTTGTATATGCAGAATCACATTAAAATTATCGATAAACAAAAAAAATACTGTCCTTGAAAATTTCTGAAATGCATAATTAGTTTATATTTTAAAATGTTCATCTGAAATCTTTTTAAAAATATATAAATGTAATTAAAAAATAACCTTTATTTTAGGAACGCAGAATATATTAAAATAACAATCTTAAATAATCACGATATCTCTAAATACAGATTTTACATTTTGGAATGCATATTCAAGAAGATGAAGCACGTAAATTGATAAAGAGCAATCCAGAATTATACGACTAATTAAAATATCGATCGATTTCTTTCAAGAGCTTCACATGAGAAGAGCGTTGTTTTTCGCCTCTTATAAGGTTGCTAAACATAACAATTTTCTCCTCAAAGATTTTTTAATGAAAGGTTCATATAAAACTGTTTAAAATGTTATAAATATAGATATAAATGAAGGTTGTAAATAAATATATATATGAGAAACGGTGAATATAATAAGGTAACTGTCTTATATAATCACTATATCGATAAATTCAGATTGCATACTGAATATTCGATATATATACTTAATATGCATTCTTAATATCCTTCTATACTTAATATTCCATAAATATTCCAGAAAATGAAGCACATAAAAGGAGACAAGATCAATTTTTCTCCTCAAGGATATTTTTTTAAAAGTTCATATAAAATCTTTTAAAAAGTTATAAATATAGTTATATAACTGAATATATATTTAAGACACGTGGAGTTTAATAAGATAATGGCCTTATATAATCACAATATCGATAAATTTATATTCTATACTTTGGCATAACTATTTCAGAAGATGAGATACATAAAATTGTAATAACCAATCCAGAATTATACGACTAATTAAATTATCGATCGATTTCTTTCATCATCTTCCACATCAAGTGTACGCTATTATTCGTATCTTATAGAGATGTTAGACATAAAATTTCTCTCCTCAAAGAATTTATTATTAATAATTGAAATCTACAAATAAATTAGAACAAATTTCATAACATGTGTTTCTTTTCTACACATAAAATGCTTTATTCTAATAATTATTATAACTAATATAAATGCATCATTAATTAGAAAAATGTTTAACATTTTAAATTTATATATATAGTAGAAAAATATATACTCAATATACTGGCCAAGATGATTGACAAATAATAGTATTTTTGTAAAAATATTTTTAGAATACAATCCAGTATGTATGTTCATAACAACTATCTTAATTTTTTAAAGAAAAAAATGTAAACGCTTACGCAGTTTTACTTTTTCTGTGGCCTCGAGTTTAAAAGTAAATTTTGGATTATCTTATCAAGCTGAACATGCATTATTAGTTACATTTTTTGTATCATGTAAGTATATTTCATATACTAGCCTAAAGCTGTTAATATTAATTAACCCATGCGATATAGTTTACACAATTTTTGAATCTGATAGATGTTTATAAGTTCAACAAATATTTCTTCAAATATGATTTGGATTTGGCTAAAGTCAGAATGTTTTACAAATGTAAAAGTCTTGTATTGAGTCCAACGTATTTCTACTTTCGGCGTATTAAAATTATAACTGTGTGTTATAATTTACCAACATTTAGTTTAATACTAATATACTATGATTTTTTACCTCTCAGATGCATAATAACAATATGTGAAATCGGTATTTACAGTGATTGATATTTACAGAAATTGTTATTGTTTCTGATCCAATTGTATATTTTGGTCTAACACTGCTGTATAGAACGCCAAAGATCTTGAGTTCTGCCTACACGACTTCAAACCTGTTTCCTCATAAGTGATGATGCAGACGTAAAATTAACACACGAAACCTTTTCTCATGTCTGTGATTACCTCGCTATTCAGCGGAAGACCACACTACAAAAGAGCTTTCCTAGACAAAAGAGCTAAGAGAAACTTTCCTCTTAGCATCCGTAACAGATTTAACAATACGTATATATTTTGTATCAGTTGCCTCAAACGTTCCGATTATGTTTAATGAAGATCTTTAAGATATTAAACACAGAAAATCATATATTTCTTTATTTCAAACTGTTAAGTCGTTTTAATCAATTTGACATACTTAAAATCTTTAAAATAGTAGCAAATTTACTTAAGGGGAACAGTGATCGTTGAAATCCGATTTTGCCTATTTTGTCATCAAATTGACATATAATTTTTGTACATATATTAAATGTATCTTGCATTTACCACATATTGTTAAAAATGTCAACGTAATTTAATTTTTCAATTTAAATAGAGACAACAATCTGTAAAAATTTATAATGATCTACGCACACCAATTTTCCTTTTTTCTTCTGATTTGCCATTATATTGTGCATAAATCTGTGCATTCGGTTTTGAATACATCGTCGACTTTCATTAAAATGCTACCTATAGAAAAGCTTCACTGCACATCTATGTCAAGTAAAATATTTGAATTCAAATACACATAAAAAATTTCATTAAAATATATATACAAACATGTTCTACAAATTCCATGCACTTATGACAAAAATGGAATATTTTAAAGCTATAAAACTCTCAAAAATCTGATTTTTATAAGAAACACTTTGAGGTACACTTTTATACACAATTTTTGGTGGATTGCAATATTCATCTTTTCATAATTTTGGAAGTGAACGTTTGTTTTGAATGCGGTTTTTGATAATCGTTGTGCAAAATAAGGTGGGTAACAATATTCTGTCGTTAACGTGCTTGTATGATTTTGGCAATGTCTACTCATGTGAACTCCCACCATCTCTTCAAAAGTTATGTCATATTATGGAATAGTACGATACAGTACTTGAATCTCTCTATTTACTAAAAACCATCATTTGTTCTGAACAACGGCATTCAATTCTGGATGTTTCTGGCAAAGTATGATTAAGGCCATTAGAACAGTTTTTATTTTTTTTTCGCCATTTCCTCTTAACTCGGAAGAATCAACTGTATTTCATTTCTGATAACTCATTTCTTCCTTACAGAAATGTTTCTTCTTACTTTTTAATGTTTCTTCGAAATCAAAATTGTTTCTACACCATCAGAAATAAATATATTTTTTATTTTTTAATAAAAATATCGAACAGTTTCACAGCTGGCTCCTTGCTTTTTCAATCAAAAGATCTTTGTCAAAATCATCTCGAGTCATTCTTTCTCCTTTCATAGAAATGTTGGCCATTTCTTCTTCTGTTCACTTCTCTTACACGTACACTTTTAGCTTCATACCACTCTGGAGATTTCAGCTGCCACAAGGAATACTAATGTTTACTATATATTATAAACCACAGAAACTACGCGTGAACCGAATTTATAGGAAGTCTTTGGCAACTTTTTTTTATTTTATGCTACAGTATTAGATTAGAACTTTTCAAACTGGAATGCTGCAAAAGTTGAAAAATATTTTTTTCTTTCCGTAATCTTATATATGAAATAAAGTATTTCAACTATTTTGTAGTCTAGTGGATATATTTCATGTGTGTGTTTTGTGCTAGAATGCAAATTCAAAGAAATAAATTAACATGTTTCAAGCAGTTATAATGTTAAATGGAAGGAAATGGGTTGGATAGACGCATACATTTGCGAGAAAACATCGTGTAAAATAACTTCATTTTCTAGCATTTTGAAGTCCCAAACTCTGTTACTTATTGCACTTATTCACACTAAACAAAATTATGCACATTTAGCAAATGTTATTAAGTCTGGAAAAAACAGGGAAACTAATACTCTTCATAAAATAAATTGAGACTATTTTAACAGTTTATTTCGATTAGCAATTTGTTTAGAAAGATTTTACTTGCTTTAACAATGTACGGTGTAATGTCCAAATAGACAGCTTAATCAAAAAGTTAGGTTTTGTAACGTAGTCGATACTATGAGTAGGCAAATATTCAGCCTTCTAGATCATCTGGGATTTTTGAGGGGTCTGGAAAAGCTTTCCGATTCCTCCTCAACAAATTTCGACGCCTCCGGGGAAGAAATCGGAAATCACACACCGTTAGGTTCTGCTCCGTAAAGGATACTCTAAGTGTGAAAGTACGTAGCTTTCTTGGTCAAAAAGGCTTCTGGAGGGCCTACAGTGGTTTTAACAAACCCCATTTTTTCGCCCCTATGGGGACGAGAATTGAAAATTCGTTTCAGTTAAGTTCTACAGGGCGTCCCAAAAATATTGAAACTCGCCTTAATTCTTTATCTGTTAGAGATAAGTTTGCAATGTAAATTGCAACCATGTTGAAAGTAAGGTGGGAAATAAGACTACGTTAATGAAATAGTCCTCCTATAATTTTTGAAAGAGTTACACTTTTTAAATTTTTATACGACTTCCTTAGATAAATTTGGTCAATCAGAAAATTTTAATTTTTAATGCAACAAGATCATTAAAAAAACGCATATCTGTATCTTTAAAATTGAGCGAGTTATGTTTAATTGAAAATTGAATATTGTGAATGGGGACCATTTATCAAATTATAAATGCAAATTTGTGACCTATCACAAAAAATATAAAACTGGATAATAATACATAGGAGGCAGTTTTACGAATTCCTGTAGGCTTACTCAATCACGGATTCTTAAGTACTTTTCAATGACTAAATACTTTTTCCATAATTAAGTACTTTTATGTATTTTTTCCATCTAAACAATTCCCATCGTGAATTTGTTTATGATCCTTATTTTCACTGCTAAAGCAGCCTTTCACATAGTACGGAAAAGTGGCATAAGTCAGATTTTTTCCTTTGTCATAATTCATTTAATTTTAAAGATACATATATGCGGGTTTTATAATGATATTGTTGCATTAAAAATAAAATTTTTCTGAGTAACCAAATTTGTCTAAGGGGGCCGCATAAAAATTTCAGAAGTGTAACCTTGTGAAAATTAATGGTAGGACTATTTCATTAACGTGATCTTATTTCCTACCTTACTTTCAACATTTTTGCAATTTACATTGCCCACTTATTTCCAACAGCTCATTAATTGAAGCCCATTTCAAACTTTTCGGTACACCCTGTATACTATGGTCGATTATAAATGTATGCAAAATTTCACTTTTATAGACCACTGAGGGGTTTCTAAGTGATCTGAGGTAATTTAAAATCATTTTCATATTTCCCCCTCGCGAGAGAAAAATCGAGAATACTACAACCTTAAGTACTGCCCATTGACATTACTATAAATCTGCAAATATTTAGCCATCTGGGTCTACTCGTGGGTTTCAGGCGCGCATTGAATAGCTACTTTATATATAATCAATTTTTATCCCTCTAGAGTGAAGGACTATGAAATTGCATCTATAAGGCTACCGTAATTGTTAGTTGTTAGTTAACCGTAGTCATTACTAAAAGTGTGGAAATAATTTAGCTTTCTGCAACAATGGGTGTTTACGGAATGGATGAAAAAATACCATTTCTCAGCCTTCTCTGGAGGAGGGAACTGAAAATTCTGCTCTGCTTGATTCTGTATGGTGGTAGATACTACAAGTCTTCAAAATTTTAGTCTTTTAGGTCACCAAGAGTCTTCGAGACCAATTGTCCTATGATCTTTGCCCCTGTAGAAAAAAATTAAAAAACTTGATTTTTCGATTATAGTATAATTGAGATGTTCTAATATATGTTTCTTGCAATTATTTTGAAGAAAGGAACTATATTTCATCCCTATTATTCGAATATTTTTAGAAACATCATTTTCAGAATAGAAGTACTTATATTACGCCCGCTCAGAGGATGTAAACAAATTGCATGCTCCAGCTTAACAGGTGGTTGTAAGATACGTATGATCCTGTGTAGAGGATGAAAGCTTACTTAGGCGCATTTTGAGGCATATATTGCCAGTGCAGCAGTCAACTACCCGATCGGCAACTATTTCAAGCTCAGAACTTTTTTTAAGGAAACTACCAAAACTGTTCGCCAAAGACGGCAAGTATACATTATTACAAGGATAAAGCATATTTACATCTTACTGTCATTACACACATTTTAACATTTATATATGCAAATGTGAAAGAAATGTTTATAACGATGTTAGTGAAGAATTTAGAACAGAGTAAATCCATCACCTCATACATATGTATTTTTTTAAACCCAAAATAAAGTTTGAATAAAATTCGGTCATATTTAAAGGTGGTATAAATTTAAATAATGGTTTTCAGTTGGGTCAAGATAAAGATTCTTCATATTTATCGTAGGGTCACATTGTAAAATGTCAGTGCCTGCAGCATATCTATTTCAGGCAATAAAATTGTGATATGGCGTCGATCGGTAAAAAGACGTTATTATGCGCGATAAGAATTTTGTTATTTTTGTAGCTCTATATAATGGTTCCCAATACTGCTGTGTACTTATGAAGCTTTTTTACATAAATCGTATAAGCAATGAATTTCGAAAATGGGTGATGAACGCTTGTATGTGCATTTCAACAAAATGTTTAAGAAAGTTATATTTTGGAATTTTAAATAATGATATTGAGATAAGTGTTGCATGTAAATAGCATAAGACATACCAATAAAGAAGTAATACTTTATTTTATTTCTATTAAAATGATAATATTTTGTATGCGGTCGTATAGTGTACTATACAGGAGGGTGTCACGCCAAGACCACATAAACTCTGCACAGCAAGCATTCTCGCTCGGAGTGCATCAAATTGACCCAAGAACCATGCCTCAACGACTCATAGTTTACTGGAAATATGCAAAATAAAAAGTATGGAGTCACATCCGGTGCACGGAAAATAAGCCTTATTGGGGTGGACGTGGTAATCCGATTGTGTGACCACCACGATCGCCATATATTGTACATTTGGATATCTTTCTAAGGGACCATCTGAAGAAATTGGTATATCGAACCCCAGTTACTGCAAAAAGCGACTAACTTTTGTGGTCAACACGATGCTAGGTCTTGTGCAGGTAGCCATTTTATGGCGCGCGCATGCGTACCTCGATATGCTCGATGATCATATCGAACGCCTTGCTATGTAAACATACTGTCATATGCAAAGCCAATGTTAATTTTAATTTGAAGAAGTTATTGAAATTACAATTTGAAATCATTAAAATAATTATTTCAATATTTCTTAATAATTGACATTTAATTTTCAGCAATTCTTACGTTTGACACAATAAAATTTCCAAGCTGCCGCTTTTAGTGTGATGACGTACGCAAGTGGTAATATTGGTTGACTGTAGAGTCAAATTAACAAATAACATTAAATACCCATGAGTGCTAAAAGTTGATACCTTGATTTAATGGTTTTTATCATCAGCATGTGTTATTGCGCACAGAAACGGGCATCATTTCTCCTGGATTCCTGTGAAACGTTCACCTGGGCACATTGTTCTTCTGATATTTTTCTGATATTTTTTTAATTCCTTCTAAATTCGTGTCTGCTATATTTAAAATTTCACAGAATTCGGTTCTTCTGCTATTGCCCCGACTCCATCAGCTATTTGGTTCCGAGTTTGAGCATAGGGCTTAGACATTGACAATATTTCTTATAGCCCACGGACTAGGCAACTCTTTATTGGTTGTATTATGTCATGGCACCCAGTCCAAAACACCACATGACCCCTCTGTGTGTCGAAAGCCCAGGCCACCCGACTTATCCTAGGACAGCTTGATGGGTGGCCGGGCCCCCCTCTTTGTGTGTGGGACATTTCTATTAAATTATAAAACGTTGTGAAATTTCTTTACGGCCTGTTCGTATGCCACATATAATTTGACGTCAAATCTTGGGGTATGAATGGACAGTATGTTATCTATGATTTCAACAATTGTCAGAATGAGCTAACATGTTATACCATAGTAAAGTACTTTAAAGTACAACTCGAGTTATGCGACAACTTGGAACAAACCATTTTAAGGTTTCCTAATATTTTGGAAGGGGATTTTTATATTTCGTTCTTGTCGGAGAGTTTTTTTACCATGAAGAGGTATTTTGGTGAGCTTTACTTTAACACCAACAACCATTTATTCATATTGTTTTCAATTTTTGAAAATCTAAATCAAATATATCTTCAAGCTCTAAAAGCAAAGCATGTATCCAGAATACACACAAAAATCCCTTCATTCATTATAATTGGTTCAGTAGCTACAAATGTTAATCAGTCAACATTGAAGAAAAAAGTGTCCAGCCCGACAATCGCAAACGTGAACTTTAGAGTTATTTTTTTCTCAGGTGCTATTGTAAATTTTAATGTTTTGTTTTTGTTATCTTCGCGGGTAATATTGCATAAAAATATCACGTCTAATGTTACCCTGGGGATTTCGATACAGACCCCTGAAAATCGAACGTTGCCATATACATACACTACCTACATTTTAGAAATTACCGCTTGGCCGCGAATTGTCAGGGAAGAAACTTTGCAACGTTTCCCCCCTGCCAATAATAGTTTCTAAAAAAGTTTATAATTGTACAGCCTAATTATACATTTAAAATTGTTTAAAAATATAAGAAAAAATAGAGAAATAATAAAATAAAACAGTTTATAAAAATAGTTTAATAAAATTATTTATAATTGCATAACCATTATTTGTAAAATTAACTATAAACACTAATTATTTAATGACTTATTGCTCAAAACTGCTCGAAATTATGTAATGATATATTTGATATCATTAGAACTTATATTAGAAAGACGTGACAACTATATTTTCGGAAATTACTATCTGGTCGCGAGTTTTGCAGGGCTAAAAATTCCCAAGTTCATAAAATAGTTTTTAACATTATAACCAGTATTTATAAAATTAATTATAAACAATTATTATTCAATGATCTAATGTTCAAAATTGGAAGGAATTCATTATTGGTATATTTGTTATTATTAGAAATTATATAATTAACACATGTCAGCTACAGATTTGAAACTTCTTGGTCGAGAATTGCCAGGAGCGAAACTTTGCCAAGTTCTTAAAATAGCTAATAACAGTACAACCAGTTTTTATAAAATTAATTATAAACAGTGATTATTTAATAACCTATTGTTCAAAACTGTGAGAAATCCATTAATGTCATATTTGATATCATTAGAAAATTCTATAATATGCACATGGTAGAAATTATATAATTACCTTATATTAATTAACATTATTAGAAATTATATAATTAACCCATGTCAGCTGCAGATTTGGAATTTCTTAGTCGAGAATTGGCAAGGACGAAATATTGCCAAGTTCCTAAAATGATTCATAATTGTAAAAAACATTATTTATAAAATTCATTATAAACAGGGATTATTTAATGACCTATTGCTCAACACTGCAAGAAATTCATTAGTGGCATTTGAAACCATTGGAAATTCCCAGTTTACTGCGGTGTACTATCTAAAATCTTATGTAGCAGAGGGTTTAATTCGAACGCATCTGTTCACATTTCGTTCTGTATAGCATTTATGGGCATTGGAATATTCAGGGAAATGTAGAATCCTTATATATATTTCCGGTAGTGTTCTACATATACTATCTAATGATAATGTTTAAATATAGATAAAGGCTATAATTCGATATTGTTCACTGCGTAATTAGAGACTTTTTCGTTCACTACATTTCAGTAAACTCATATAGTTTATAAATTATGGATTGGTAATTTTATAGTGTATATGTGCAGTACCTCTGTACTATGTAAATAATACACACACACACACACACACACACACACACATATATATATATATATATATATATATATATATATATATATATATATATATATATATATATATATATATATATATATATATATATATATATATATATATATATATATATATATATATATATATATAAAGATATAAATGGAAAGTATAGAACGGGGGTGACCATATGTCTTTCATAAAATGGAAGGGGTGGATTGCGACACCCCTTTCCCGTTTAAAGCAGCTTTTACTGCCCGGGCAACGTTCACGGTACCTATGTAATAGAATGGTCAGTCCTCCATATGTGCAAAGACAAAAGCACCTCAACAGTAACAAAATCAAAAAAGAGAACTGCAATTGATAAAAGACGCCATAGATTACTGTTCCCAGATTCCACAGCATTAGTAAGTCAATTCGCGCATGCGTGTTGATTTTATGAAAGACATATGGTCACCCCCGTTCTACACTTTCCATTTATATCTTTGTATTCTACTTCGGAAATAGAGCAGCATTGCGCCTCTTCCTTGGTAGCGAAATGGTTTTTGGTATAACTCAGCATATGTGGAACCTTTACTATTGAAATCGTTTTTTATGTACACACACACACACATATATATATATATATATATATATATATATATATTAGAAATATGTAATAATCAATAAATTATGTAATAATAAAAAAAATAAATAAAAAAAAGCAATATCAACACCACCATAGAAGCAAATCCACGGCCACAATGCCGACAAGAGTAGAGAACAGCACCAGTCCAAATTCGATGATTAGTCAGAATAAAATTCCTCCTCAGGTCTGAGTATTTAACTCTAACCGATCCAAACATATGCCTTTTACAGATTTTGAAATAGTACATTACTATAAATACCCAAACTCAGACTACAGGCATCAAAAAATTAAAAAATTAAAATAGGATACATTAAGAAAATTTGTATTACCATGCGGCACGAACCCTTCTTCTTCCACCACGTGTATACACGATCAACCTCAACAGCTTAATTATCTAGAAGCACCGGAATGAACAAGTCGAAATTCTACCAGGGAGGCAGCAAGAACGTTCACAGTAATACTCCCAGACCCGTCCAGTGAGTCTAAGCTGGAGACCGGACAAACAATTCAGAAAATGAACAACCCATATATGTAATCATGAATATGAACATGAATCAAAGATTAAATTTCTTACTAAACAAGTAATTCATAAGAAAACTGGATAAACGAGAATGCCACTATACACCATTATAAGGGCGCTCAAATCGTAGTTCCAATACTGACAAAAGTTACAATTTTTTTGCGAAAATAAAATTCAAAACATTAATGTTAATGCATCTTATTTTCCGATTTTTTGATTTTTCTAATTTTTTTGACTTAGTTTATTATTTTTCATTTTTATTTATTTATATAATTAATAAATAATTAAATAATTATATATAATTTTTTTTTCAATGTATGTTAGTCACTATAATTGGGAAAGTTTTCAAGGATGTTATCGAATGAAAGTTGATACACTGAGTTGATAATTTTAATAACAAACTTGGGAGGATATGCATTATTAGTCGCTGTACTCAATAATTCCATAAAATGCGCTAATTTATAAAATTCATCAAAAATTTTATTGATTCTAAGAGTCTGGTTTATTGTAATATTTCTAAATACAGATATATGCAAACAAGAGTCAAATGTTGAGTTTTTGATGTATTAAATTCAAAATCCTGTCTTTTATCGTACAAGTTTATAACCATATTATAATTTTGTAAATTTAAATTTAAATCTAAAAAGTTTGCAACATTTGAGTCATTACTTGCATTTAATTGCAGTTTTTTTGGATAAAAGTTTAATAATATAGTGATATTATTTGGGGATACACATAATATGTCATCTAAATATCTAAACATGTGCAAATTTAGCAAGCTTGGATTAATGTTTTTTTCATAGAAGAATAAATACAGATTAGCTAACAATGAAGAGGCACACCCCCTTGTGAGATACCAACCAGTTGTTTGAAAAAAGTACCACCATGTCGAATATAATTCTCATAAAGAGTGAAATTAAGTAATTTTTTAAAGAGAAAATTTGAATATTTTAGGTTGATATTATATTTTTCAAAAATTCCTAAAATAATTCTATACAGATCATCTATATTAATATCATTAAACAAATCTTTGAAATCCAAGGTATAAATACTATGGATATTAGTAAGAGTTTTTAGTTTCTTAACTAATTCAAAACTGTTTTTTACAATATGACAAATATTTGAGATTTCATCTGACAAGGATACTTCATGTAATATATTTAATAATAATTTTCCAGCATTTGTAATGTAAGAATTATGCCCACTGGTAAGGGTTCGAAAAGCAACAGGGGATTTATGAAACTTGGGTACTAAAACAATATATGGAATGTTATAACAACTATTTTTTAGATGGAATTGTTTATATTTGGCTGAAATTCTATTGGATAAGATTTTAAGGTTAGCTTTATGTAAATTATAGATTTGATTATTAAGTAAGTGTGACTGAAGGGTACTTTTATAGTAATATTTACGATTAATTGAGTAGTTACCAATTGGCTTATCGACATATGTAATGACAAAATTATTTTGTATTTCTTTAATATCATTTTTAATTGAATTAAGTTTATATGAATAATTAATTTTCTGATTATATATATAGAAATTTAAGTATTGCTCTATTAAGACTCTCCAGGGTTTGAAGGCTTCTACAGGAATTTGATATTTATAACTGATTTTATAAATGCATTTATTTAAGTCAAGAAATAAACCTTTACATATTAAGTAGGTAGTTATTACTTTAGTAGGTATACTGTACTTAGTACCAAGTATCATCAGTGATCTCAGTGCATCATAATTAATAATATTTAGATTTCCCGTTATAACAAGCCCGTGGTGTTTATTTACGAAGTATTTGTATTTTTTGAAATGACAATGGCAATATGACTCTTTATCCAATTCATAATTTTGATTAATATCTATTTTGGCAATTTGATTATAATTGAAAATATAACGTCCTAGCGGTTTATCATATTTATAAGCAATTTTAGGATTTGCATGTTTGACTAGAAAGTAAATGCAAACCGATTTTAAAAAATTATTTATCTTCAGATTATTTAAGACAGAATTAGTGAAATTCAAGGTACAATATTCGTTTATTTTAGTATATTGTTTTGATTCGTCATTAAAGTTTATGTCTGTGACATATAAATAAACATTAAGATTTTTACTTCTGGTAATGAGCAAATCATAGAATAAATGTTTAAAATGAATGTTATCAAATGCAGTAGTTAGAAAAAGTTATATACCATATTTAATATATATATATATATATATATATATATAAAGTAGCTGCTCTGCCGCCTCAGCTGGTTGATAAATTTCACGTTTCTCATGGTTCTTTGCCACGTAGAGCAATATCTATAGCATACAATAATATGAAATTTTGTACAGTTGTAGAGAAATATTAGAGGGACACAGCGATATAAACTTTTTTTTGGAGTTAAAAGTTAGTTTAGGATATATTTAATGCCAAATTTTAAAGGACTGAGATGCGAAATCTTTGGACAGACTAGCAATGGCAAGAACTTGATTTTTTGGAGACATGTACCTACATAGTTGATTTTTTTGCAGGATGGATTCTTTTTTTAAATTTCGATATAGTTAATGAGTTATTCATCATTTTATGCACTTCCGAAGTGAAAATGTTCCTTCTCTAAGGCCGAAGATTTAATTGGTCGATCCGATTGCTAACGTCTTTCTGATAAGTTTCTGGCAGAAAAGCTACAAAATAGTCTAGGACTGACATATTGAAGCATTAAAAACTTTAAAAGTATAGATATTTATTTCTAAACATGATTAAAATGTTTGTAGTGCATTTGGGAAAATTTAAAATGACATTTGGGAAAACTTTAAATACTGACAATCATATGACGTGTCGTTTATTCTGACAAACAAACAGAGCGTTTCGCAACCATTGATCTCATGAACATCAGGATTTTATTGTTAAAATGCACAACTATTAAACATTCTATTCTTGTAAATGTCGCTATACTGACAGCGTAATGCTGTTATTACACAGGGCAATTTTTATTGCCGAACTTCGGCAATTCCGCCCGCCTATCATACTTTCTTCTCTCCAATGTCGCCGATTTCATTTCAGAAAACATGTTTGGTGTGTTTTTCTATAATTTGAATATTTTATATCCTAAAGGTGTCCGTAATTTTGTAAATGTTCTATTATTATTTTTTCATCTCCAGGCTTTAGAAATTCCTCCCGGCAATAATACTTTGGGCCCTGCCTTTCTCAAACGCCCCTGCTCTCTAATACCGCTGAGTTCATTCCAAGAAGCAATATTTAGTGGGTTTTTTTTTTCGTATAATTTGAATATTTTATATGCCACAGGTGTCTGTAATTTGGTAAAAGTTTTATTATTATTTTTACATCTCTAGACTTTAGCAATTCTGGTCGGCAATGATACTGTAAGTCCCTCCTTTCTAACAGGCCCTTCCAGTTTGGTGCCGCCGATTTCAGGAAGCATTCTTTAGTGTTGTTGAGACCCAGACCGTCCGACCTACCAGAAAGGTGTAAGGTAACTGTATGGACGGCCGGGAAGTGCCACCCAATTTAGACCGGAACCCAGTGGGGGAGGCATCCACAGGGACCGTACCCTCCTTCCCCTACCACCAACCTCTCGGAAGGACTTACGGACCCACATGTTTAACGTGATCGTACTCCGCATGAACACGGCGGCATTTGTGGTAGCGTGCAAATCTGGCGCGCAAACCACGGGGATACCGCACCCGAGATGGCCAACAGCACGCGGTGTTCCGAGGTGGTCACCCACCAAGTACTAACCGCGCCCGATGCTGCTTGACTTCGGTGATCTAACGAGAACCGGTGTTTTCAGCACGGTACGGCCGTTGGCCCTGCATTCTTTAGTGTGTGTTTTTTCGTACAATTTGGATATTTTATATCCCACAGGTGTCTGTAATTTGGTAGAAGTTCTAATATTTTTCCCATCTCCAGATTCTAACGTAATTGAGCTGCTTCGACGTGTTTGCATTACAGTCGCCATCGCCATCTTGAATGCAAATGAGGAGAGGATAGGCGGAGAGTAGTGATGTCCAATTTTATCGTTCTTTGATTGGTTCGCCACTCAAAAATTTTATTGCAGAGTACGAACGAAGTGCGGCAATTCGGCGACAAGATTTCTTCCCATTGAAATGTATGGTGTTGCAAAAATTTTCTAGAAGGAATTGCTCCGTGTAATAACACCATAACATGTACTATGAAATTGTATCACGAAAAAGCAGCAAAACCTACAGTTATGAAATTTTGCCGTTTCTTCCTAATACAGTAAGCTTTTATTCTTAATAGCAGACATCACGTTAGGATTCGCGATGCAGGCTCAGCCAGCGCCAGAAAGTAGAAGATGAAGCCTCCCAACTCACGAAGCGATATTCGGAGTTAGGGAGCGTAGCAATTTGGGAGTTGAGCTTGGAGACATTGTTCGCGAAGTTAATGGAATTGGTGAGCGTCAGCAAATAATGAGACGAAGCCCCCACGGTTACATGACGCTTGCTGCGAGCTGCGGTTAATAAGCGGCAGTCCGTGGAGGGCGAGTTCAGGTGTTTTGCGTGATTCAACGAATATGGGACACGTAGGGGATAGTGAGCGGTCCGAATAGATAGAGCTCGCGATGTAAGCTCTAGGGCTGATGAATGTCAGTTAACAAGGGACAACAAAATCTACAGTTATACATTTTTACCGTCTCTTCCTAATACAGTAAACTATCGTTCTTAAAAGAAGGAGGCACGAAAGGATTCGCGATGCAGGGTGATCGAGCGCCAGGAAGTAGAAGACGAAGCCTATCAACTAATGAAGTAATATTCGGATTTGGCGAGCGTAGCGATTAGGGGGTTGAGCGATTAGGGAGTTGGTGAGCGTTACCTAAAAATGAGACAAAGCCTTCACGGGGACATCAAGGCTGCGGCGAGCTGCGATTAATGAGTGGCAGTCATTGGCGGTTCAGAATATCGGGGTGAGCATGGGGCAAGTAGGCAATTGTGCGTGCCGGTGAATTTCCAGTTAAAAAGGGACGGTCCCCAACGTAAGCATTACGCTAGCTTAGCAAGTGCTCCTAAAGCGAGATTAGAAACATCACGAGAAGGAAGCGAAACCTTCAGACTCGTGAATCCAGTTACGGGAGGGCGGGGGGGGTGATGATACGGGTGACCCCGGGATTCTATTTCGGTCAGCGAGCATGGGACACGTAGGAGGTTGCATGCACAGCATAGATTGGATTCACGAAGCGATATTCGGAGCTCACGAGCTTAGTGATTTGGGGGGTTGAACTTGCTGACATTGTTCGCGCAGTTAAGGGAATTGATCAGCGTCAGCAAATAATGAGACGAAGCCCCATGGTTACATCACGCCTGCGGCGAGCTGCGATTTTTGAGTAATAGTCAATGGAGTAGTCCCGGGATTTTGCGAGTTTTAGCGAGCATAGGGCACATGTGCGATCGGGTGCGCCATCCGAATTGAAAGAGGGGCTGGTGAATGCTCCTCCAAAGGATGGCAGCACGAAAATGCTGGCGAAACGAGTACGAAGCGAAGCCTCCTGACTCTCAAATCTAGTTAAGGGGGTGAATGAGAAGCAACCAAAGGAGGGCGGGGCCCCGGTGTTCTGCGAGCATCACCGATTATGGGACACGCAGGTTGTCGTAAACGCCGTTCAGATTGGAAGAGATATTGAAGCGAGTTCTAGGACTGATGAATGTCCGTTAACAAGGACGGTACTCATCTTCATATTACGTGTATAGCAGGCGGTACAAAAGTAGCAGACAATATTGCGTAGCAATTTATCAGTGCTTGAGAGGCGAGCTCAGTGAGCGCCAGCGAGTAGAAGGCAAAAACCTCCCGACTTGCAAAGCGAGTTATGGGAGATGGCGAGCTTAGTTAGCAGGGTGCTGAGCCCCCAGTATACACACACACACACACATATATATATATATATATATATATATATATATATATATATATATATATATATATATATATATATATATATATATATATATATATATATGTATATAATATATATATATGTATGTAATATATACGTATATATATATATATATATATATATATATATATATATATATATATATATATATATATATATATATATATATATATATATATATATATATATATATATATATATATATACATATATATATATATATATATATACATATATATATATATATATATATATATATATATATATATATATATATATATATATATATATATATATATACTTGTTTACCTCTGATGTTTTATGTAAAGGGATATAGTATTTGGCAAATTATTTATTAAAAACATGCAATAAATTTCTGATTGCGAATATCATTTAATCTACCCATGTCAATTATAATACTCTGTCTTTATAAAATATCAGAACTCGGAAAATAATTCATTTTTTCTGAATACTGTGATATCGATTTTTTGGCATGTCAATAGCATAGAAGTTTTTAGCACTTAGAGACTTTATAATGGAGCACTTGAATGAATTTTTCGCTGTGATATCATCCATCAAAAGTGTTATAAGCAGGTGGAGGTATCTGAGTAAATATAAGCAAAAATTGCTGAAGAGAAACTTATTACAATAATGCACGACACAAAGTAAATATCGATTGTTTCTTACCTTGGGAAGTTATGTATTTTGAGAGAACATTTTATATAGATATAATATAAGCGATTAAATTCTGTTTAACCGCATAACAATATCTACATAATATAAACTTATAATAAATGCAGTCAAACATGTTCTTTGGCAATTGCGACAAATTTTGTGAGAAAAAAATAACGCGTTGAAGCAATATGCCATTATACATTTTTGCATTTTATTAACATTTTACAACAACGTTGAAAAGTGTTTATGACTTTGTTCATTCTGTCTGTCTGTCTGTATGTATGTATGTCCGTTAGAACGATAGATGCCGTAAAACTGACTTGAACCCGGATTGAAAAAATGAAATAAACCCTATGGAACCTGATTTTTCAAACATTTTTTAAGCGGATTTAAAGTTCACAAATTACTTAGAAAATTTTTGGTAATAATCAAATTATCGCATAAAATATATAAAAAAAAAATTTGAAAATATATTCAGTAGTTTTTTAAATAAAAATTAAAATAAAAATTACACCTCTTATATGAAGAGATCACGTGACCATTATATGAAGAGATCACGTGACCATTATATGAAGAGATCACGTGATCCACTACAAAATACAATATGGCATCCACCTTGTCTTAAAATCGTGATCTTCAAAGTTCTTTTTAATTCATATTGGGTGTTGTATCCATCCTAAAACCGCTTTATTTTTGCTTAAATTATGTGCATCTACATACTGAAACAACGCAATTACAATATATTTGAGTTTAAATGATCATCCAAATTTGATTATTTCTACAACGAAGCCTATTTTTCACTTATGTAATATGTAAACAGCAAAATATGTAGAATGAGTTGTATTGCTGCATTTCTTTAGCGCAAAATTATTTAGCTCATGGAGTCTGCATAGCTGATATGAATGAAATATTCATTGATTTCCCAGAGAGGAGGACGATTTTTTTCGATGAAATTTTAAGCATAGAGTTTAATTACTTGTAACTCCATGGTCTTAAATTTTTAAATAAAATAAGTTATTATAGTATTATGATGAATGAATTGTGATGAATAATGGGAAAGTGTTTATGAATGAAATGATATTTTTATAGAGAGAGCCAGGCGTGTTATAGTTCAATGGCGTCATTTGAATAAATTTCAGTTATTTTTTATGAAGTTTTTAAATATAATAAATTATTGTATTATTATGATAATTTTAAAAACATTACAGAGGAGCCAGGCGATTTATATTTAATTGACGTCATTTGAACGAAGTTCATTATTTTTTTCGATGAAGTTTTAAGTCTTCAAATATAATTAATTAATGTAGTATTGTGATAATTTTTAAAATATTACTGAGGAATGTATCGCATTTTAGAGATGTTTAAATGAAATTGCATTGAAGTTGGAATGTATTTCACAATCAATGCTTTATGCATGATTGATCGTTCTTGTTACTTTTATCTCTATCAATAAAATTGAAAATATATTTGTCTGCCTGTCTTTCTCATCACGAGAGAATAGCTGGAACGAATTTCAAGAAATTTTGTGGGTAGTTTTTTAACAGCCGCACTTAAAATTTAGTCCTTGTTTTGAATTTCTGCGACCAATAATTGTCTAGATATTAATTGAAAACCCACACGTTTAAGCCTCTCATAGACATTACATTATGCAGATGATATATTTTCGAAGAACATTATTGCATGTCACTTGCCAATAGATTTAGATCAAATATTTCCAAAATAATTTTAACTTTATACATATTTCAGGACTGGTAATCTTCTAATCTATGCGAATATATGTAGTGCTGGTATAAGTTTTCATAAAATTTTAGTGCTTTTATTTTGGATTATATTGGAATTAATTACGGATTTCACGTTTAAAAATTACGGGAATTCTTGATATTTTTAATTTATTAAGTCATCTGTTTTATTTTGTCAAATATTTTTGACGTTAATATATTGTAGTACGGACAATCTTCTACTAATACACGGTTATATCTTCCCATATAATTTTAGCGTTTTCATTTGGGCATATATGGATTTAATCTCATATTATTTGTAAATTAGTTTACAAATAATATAAGACTACAAACACTACCATCATGCTTCATTCTTCAGATCTGCCTATGAAGATAATTTTGTGTTGCAAGAACAATAACTCTTAAACTTCTTTTTAGGAACATTTATTTAAATATTTTAATATCATGTGTTGAATTACCATGCCATTAAAAATACAGGTATTTGCGCATGGTTGCAAATTTTATATTTCTTTACAATATATATTCCGTACGAAGAACGGGTATGCTTCTAGTAATTAATAAATACAGTCAAATCTGTTTGACTTCGGAAACAGATCTGTAGGAAACGGAACATGAATTGACTTGCAGAAAACGGAACAGGAACTTAACCTGCAGAAAACGGAACAGGAACTGATCTGCAGAAAACGGAAGGCTGTCATAAACAGAACAAATTTTAGCCCTTCCAAAAATATAGGAAACTTACGTTGTTTCCCTTGTGTGAAACGGAACCTGTACAACTCGTAATCGAACGTCTTATTTAAAGTCATTTGTTAATAAAGCAGCTATTGTAACGAACAAAGAACTGGAAAATTATCCAAGTGTTTCAACTATTTATTTCCATGAAAAACATTTTATGCTGAATTTTCTATTAAATCATATGGCAATTTTCTGAAAGTTATTTCAGAACTTCAGAAATTTTAAGTTCTTCACGAAAATTCTGAAATGTAGAAATATTAGTTAATACGCGTTTTTTGACTAAACGTCGCATCATTAGTGAGACAAATGACCAACAAACCAAGTTGGATTATTTTAAAAGTCCATCTTACTAAAGAAAAATAGCTTTTTTTTTTGTTAGTTTATTGTTTCATGATAAGCAGCTACATTTTCCAGGTAAATAAATTTATCTATTTTTTAAGGTAGGGTAATAATCTAACAGTCAAGGACATGGGGTGTATTATTTTTATATTTCCAAATACTCATGCAATCGCAGTGCGTAAAAATGTACATATTTAAATTTATTAACTTAGCTATTATGGTATAATACACTGCTAACTAAGTGCACAAAATAAACTTTTCAGAATTTTTTAAGTCATGTATCGGTTAGCAATTACATATTGACCATCTACATTTCCAGCTAAAGCTTAAATTTTGATTTCGCTGAAATAACCTGTACGAAATGGAAACCTTTAAAGACGGAAAATTCTTCCACTTCCCTGAAATTCCGTTTAACGTAGATCTGACTGTCTTTATTTCGAATGCAACATATAATTTTTTTCATTGACTGGTATCAAAGCAAATTCAGTGAGAAAAAGAACAGATGGAAATTTGCTCCTTTAGTGCAATTATTATTATCACTCACTTAAATTTTATATACAGTAAAATAGCCGTTATACAGTAAAACACGCTTATATATACGCTTTTTACGGACTAGTGAAGAAAACACATATTGAAATTTAAGTCAACCGACACGAACATGTAAGGAGAAA